>CM038221.1:148854895-149467549 GCA_021442155.1 Cymbidium sinense
AGTGAGAGAGCCCCGCCGCGCACTGCTCAATGATGATAGTTGTTTAATCTCAAATCAGATCCAGCTTAGTGATTACAAGCAACCAAGATCCAAGAGATCTCTCTACTTGATCGATAGATCAAGGAGATCTGAGGAAATGCTCAATTCAAAGCTACCTCAAATCAATCTTCATATTACCGATAAGGTGATATTTCAATATATTCTCAAAATCAAGCTTAAAACACATATCAAAGTCTATCTACTCATCAAGTCCATCAAAGCAGAAAGCACAGGACCAAGGAAGCAATTCCATAGTTCATACAAAGCTGATGGCCAAACTAAAAGAATTTTATGGTTATTCACATAAAGCATGCTACGAGACTAATAACTCAACATTGACCCTATATAAGCTGGAAGGCTGGGTCATCTGTATGTATCCTTCAACGAATCCATCAAAGCAGCAAGCACAGGATTCATGGAGTGCATACACTTCTTGACAAGTCCATAGGGACAAATCAGGTCAGTTCTTCATCAAGTTCGCCAAGCTCAAAGCTAGACGTAAGAATTTCAAATCAAGCACAAACCGATTCTAGTGGAGTCCTTCATCAAAATAAGTAGAACAATTCCTCCATCAAGCCCAACCAAGCATGAAGCTAGGGTTGGAGGAGACTTAAATCTGCAAAGACATTAAAGAAAGATACATCTTCAAAGAAAGCCATCAAGGATAAGGCAAGAACTCTTATCAACTGATAAGTCAATCATTCACAAGCTCATCATTTAGCATATCTTGAATAAGGCAGCATACCAATGACAAATCCTATCAAAGCTCCGTAAGTTATTGCAATCAAAGCTAAAATGATCCAAGCTTTGTGGCCATCCCAAAAGGTCAAGTAGTTTTCAACAAACGTGACTCACTCTATGTGCAAATCACATTTTTTGGGGGACATTTGTTGACCACCAAATATGCGTCATAAGTCAAGTCAAGCCCACAAGCCAAATTCGACGGACTTCAGAAGCAATAGTGCGCAAATCAGGGTTCAAAATGCACTGGATGTCACCAAAAATGATCGAAATGACCTCCGATTGATGAATGGACTTCTCCATCCCATTCATAACATCAAAATTGGTTGAAATATAAATATTGCAAAATCTAATGATCAATCGATTAAGCACTCAAGCTATCAATGTGTTGACACACATATCAAAGTCAAGAAGCTACGATGATGTCCAAATGACCTCCGTTCATAAAATTGATCATGTTGTTAGCTTCAAAATATCAAAATATATTAAATGATACTATCCGTGCTCAATTCAGACAAGTCTGTGCATATGTTGAATGATTTGAAGTAACAATGTGTAAATCGAGGCTGAAATACACAGGACGTCACCGAAATCAACTCAAAGGACCTCCGATTGATGAACTTCCGTCACATGTTTGAAAAAATTGGTGATATAAATATTATTGATGATGATCAACCAGCGCTTCATCAACACGCCGCATATCATATCAGGTGCGATCAAGAATCAAACGATCTCCATTCGTGAAACTGATCATGCCACTGGCTTTGAAACGTTGAAATTTATCAAATGAGACCATTCGCACTCAATTCGGACGAGTCTATGCAAAATTCGAGCAGTCAAAAGCGGTGACGTGCATTTCGAGCTTAAATTGACTCAATTTGGCTCTGACTCAAACCAAACGGCCTCTGATCGTGAAACGGACAGTGCCATTGTATTTAGAATAATAGAATTACCCTAAATCGATATATATATATTTACTATGTTCATTTACCGACGTGAAATCCACGTTTAAAAAATTTAATAAATTTAAATTTATTTAAAAATTCCCAAATTAACCCCATACTCTCCCCTATTTTTTAGTTTTCAAAAGGAAATTAAAAAAATTAAAAGATAACCATTCCTCCCATTCTGCAACTTCCTCCTCATTCTCTCCCACTCTCCTCTCTCTCCCCATGTAACTCTTTCTCTCACATCTAAGAAGAAAAGGTAAGGTAATTCCTCTCCTCGACTTGTTTCTACCAACATAATCCGGTGAAACCAGACTATTTGACTCAGACCACACTGTCATAGTCTGATCACCGCGGATGGATTTCCTCAACTCACCCATCATCCATCCAACTGACTCTCCATCAAAATCGTACAAGCTGAAGACGACTGGCCCGATCCGCCAACCCGCCGGCATCACGACACCCCACTCGCTGCCCTCTCTTCCATACGCGACCGACGTGATCCGCTGAGCAGGTGACCTACTCCCCACGATCCCATGGCACCTTTAAACTCAGGCCAGCTCTGATGACCCTCTTCTCGCCGCCTAACCGGAACCACTGTTGCCGCTGATCCTCGTCAGATCTATTTTGCTGACCGCCTGATTCACATTTCATCTCCTGAAATAAGGTCTGCTTCATTCAAAGCTCACCCTTATCTAGTCCAGTTCTCACCCACATTCAAATAACTAGCCAATCGCTCGCTAGCCTCCTTCCTACCTCAATAAAATCAGATAGCCACGCCCGACAAGAAACCTCCTTCCTTCCTTGCGCCCCATTCTCGCAATCCTTCCCAAGAAGCACATCCAAATTTTGTCATTCGTTGCAAATGGAAGAACATCGCCGAGACGAATCCTTCCTTCGATTTTGACGCGACCCTCGCTTTAGCCATCCCGTTTCCATTATGCTCAAATCGGGAAGAACATCGTCGCCAATTCTTCCTTCAATTTTCGTTGCACCCTCGCTTTAGTCGTCTGTTTTGCTCCACCAAATCGGGAAGAACATTGTTAGCGTGACAAATTCTTCCTTCGATTTTGACGTCACTTTGCTTATCCCTTGTCAGAAGAAATAAATCAATAGGAGAATTCTTCTTCTGATTTTCGGAGTCGTAGCCCTTACCATACATTCCCAATCACATACCCAACCCAATCCTTTTGCCAAGCAACCAAAAATGCACGAACATGTGAATGTGAATATATATATATATATATATATATATATATATATATATATATATATATATATATATATATATATATATATATATATATATATATATATATATATATATATATATATATATATATATATATATATATATATATATATATGTTATTTTATTTCTTGTGTTTGAAGACCTCATCAAGTATGACGGGATGAGTAGAAAGATGGTGTCAAGACACCACGCTTGGGCATGCAAGTAAGCCAAAACACCCCCGATGCTGCCCCCTTACACAGGGATGACGCCGGGAGGTTGCCAAAATTGCGTCAAATCTTTTGATTTAGAAAAATGAGAGAGTAAAATGAGCTGACTTAAGAATGCTAAGTAGGAAAACTTGTAGTTAATACTAAACTAAAAGCGTCAAACAAAAAAAAAGTGGGGAGGGGGAGCCTTTAAAGAAAATTTTGGAAAGAATAGAATATTCATTTAAAATCTAAGTGAAATTTGGGGTAGGCTAATATTAAACTCACAAACTTTGGGAGAGGCTAATATTAAACTCACAAACTCTAATTGGAATCCCCTATGGCTTAAATTAAAGCGGTAAAGTGAGTTCCCTTTTCTTGTAAATTCCTCAAAATTAAGCAAGCTTTAATTGGAATTGAGGGGGGACTAATGCCAAACTCGTAACAAACTTGCAATAAACTCAAAATCTAAGGATAAATCCAAATTGAGTTTAATAACTCTTTTACGAATGTGGAGGTGATTACTATGCTAGTCGATAAGCATGAGTAGGGCTAAAGCAACAAACACTGAAATTGACATAACTTATCAAAATTGATGTGAATTGAGCATAATCAAGCTCAGAGAATTGGAAAAAGTCAATAAATGAGCTAAGTGCCAGTTGTGTTTTAAACTACAATCTAAATCAAAATACCTTCTTCGCCACCGGATCTGCAACCCTTTGTATAAGCAGACAGAAGACGATATTAAATCAAATGCTACAAAAATCATAAGGCTTCCTTTAATCAAAAATTGTGAGATTTCATTCTAAATATGAATTTTAAAATCAATGAAATCACTAATTATGTGAAATTAGCTAAGCTACAAAAAAGCTGCATGTGCTCGGACATAGAGATTTCAAGTGTAAATTTTAATGTTTGAAAAAGTTGTGCAGGCTAAAGTTAAAATTAAATGAAAATACATAATCAATCTTATAAATCAGAAATAAAAACTGCCTAAATTTTTAAATATACACCCGCATGGGCCCTGACACTACGTTGAATGTTAAATTCAAGTGTGCGAGGATGCTGTGGTTGCTTCCCGCTTTAATCTTAGAGGTCAACAAAACAATATAAAATCTATAATAAGAGTTTCAAATCAGTGAAACATCTGAGAAATTAATTTTGTCAGGTGACAGTAGATCTAATCTTCCGTTAGTAGCTAAATAGAGTTGACAGGATCTAAAAGCTCTTAAACATATGCAAATTAATCGATATTTTTCAAATCAAATTAAATAAAAATCTGAAATCAATCTCATAACTCAAAAATAAAAGAACTACCTAAATTCTTAAGTACACCCGGACACGTCAATGCTTAAATTCAAGTGTTTAAGGATGCTACGTGGGTTGCTTCCCAGTTTAGTCTTAAGACTGGGTCCAGGTTAACAAAATCTAAAAATCTATAATAAGAGTTTAAAATCAATGAAATATCTGAGAAATTGATTCTTTCAGGTGACAGTAGATCTAATCCTCTATTAGCAGCTAAACAGAGTTTATAGGATCTAAAGCTCTTAAATATATTCAAATTAATAAATTTTTCAAATCAAATTAAGTAGCAATCTTAAGTTGCTTAAATGAAATTCTATCATTAAAAAACTTAAATCAAACTCAATCTATCCATCCACCTTCCGCATTGTATCTGAGGTGATAAACTAAAACCTCAGCTCACAAAGGAGCCAATGTTAAATCAAGTGTTCTACTGTTCACTCTCAATCAATCTCTTGCCAAGGATGTGGCGTGTCCTGACCGTGTCTTGGCCAATAGGCTCTGGATGAAGCAATTAATGACTAGTTCGACGGTTTGGCCCCGACTCCATTATATTATGATCACGACCGTAACCCATATGCTCCCCAATGGCTCTACCCTTTGAGTTGTGAATCATAAGGTATACTTGATAGAAAAAATAACCCTCATTAAGGACTTAAGCTTCAGACAAACACCACCCCAGGTCTACAAGAATTTTTTGGATGACGTAACCCATGTGTTGCTAATGAGGATCCTTCTGTCATGTTGGGTTGACTACCTTCTCTTACTAAGTAGGCTAGAGACCGCGACTGCCCGGGATGACAGAACCATGGGATCTAGATCAGGCATGTCATCATTCCCCCAACCATCCTGTTTAAGCTATAATGATGAATTTCATATCTTAAATTCTGAAACTCTACATACTGCTACTATACGCTACGCATTCAACGACCTAATGACTAGCCTTAATCAAAAGTTCTCTCTCACTTATTGAGAAGGGTAATTAACTATAGGGGCTTGCGCCTATAGGAAACCTAGAACCAGATCTAAAGTCCTCACAAAATGAGGATGAAATCTCTAGGTAGTGTCTTATCTACTATTCCATCTGCCTTCTGAAAGTTACACTGCCACTTTTAAACCACTCTTTTCATCAAAGAGGTCAGTGAAGAATTTTTGGAGCCCACAATGATCAACCTATTACATGTGTGTATTGTTTGTTTTAAACAAGAAAATGAATATTATTAAAAGGTGATTATACTTCTAATATATATTAATTAGTTGATTGTAGCATGATTTGTGCTAGTGGATATTATACATATGTTAGTATCAATGGTGTTATTTATATATAGTTCCTATTTATTTTAGGTTGCAAAATAATTATTGATGTCACCCTCATGGATAATGATAATGTATGTATGATTTCTTTCTAATAAAATATATAAATTTTATTTTAATAGTTTGGTCATTGTATAAAACTAAGTAACCAATGTATATAAATTCTTTTGGACTATTAACAATACAATCTTATAAATAAAATATATTGATATTTTAATTATTATTTATATTTTTTTTATTAATTTAATGGCTATATGTTGCATATGTAAATTAGAGAAGTTTAATCTCTAACATATTTTGGTTTTTACAAGAATTTGTTATGATATAATATGAATATGTGATTTTACATGAATGTATTGAGGTTCTCTTCTTAGTATCACTCCTTAGTTGATGTAATATGTCAATATGTAGGGTTTTTATCAAGTTAGGGCAAAAGTTAAAAGTGGTATTAGAGTAATGTTAAGATTAATGAATCATGGTAGTTTCCTAGAGTTTAGGATGAGAATTATGAGTAGGAAGAATAGATTAGAAAGATAAAACTTAATATATAGTGTAACCAAATGTTGATATTTAGATTTATAGTTGAGATTGGATAAGTGTCAACCTTTATACTACATGTTATGAGTAGATTTCATTTTATGATATCATTTGATGTAATGTCATTGATTCATTGATTTTGCAATGTCATTGGTTCATAGATTTTGCAATGACATTGATTATGTGTCTAATATGGTATGGTGTTTAAGTATACTTATGTATCATATTAAGCAACATCTACATGACAATGTATCATATTAAGAAACATCTACATGACATATTATAAGTGATATATGGCAAGCGAGATGAAACATAATCTAGAAAACATACCTAATAGCAACATGGTACCATAGTATAATCTAAAAGAAATTGAGAATTTTAATAGAATGGTATATATATCAACTTTAATAATGTCAAATATACACACACACACACACACGGACTTTCTTCTTGAATAATTTCATATACATGAAATTACAAAAATACATAAATATAAGTAATATAATTAAGTTTATTTAAGATTTTTTACAAATATAAAATAAATAAATTAAAGAATGTATCTTTCAAATGATTATGTCTATCTATATTTACATGAATCACTGACTCTTCTATCAGATGCCAGGTATATATGTAAATGCTCAATTGAGTTAAAAATGTTCATAAAATTTTTTTTTCTAATTAAGAAGTTCAAAAATTGTCATTCTCTTTTCTTTTCCATACATTCAATATCGATTGCCACATAAAGCTTAAAATTTTTTTCTTAGTTTCATTTATACATTATACATTATCTTGTGAAGTTGATCACGAGATGTGATGGGCAATAACTTTGGCATAAATACATGATAATTATGTACCATCATACCATATAAAGTAAAATCTTATATATTTGCAAGTCATTTTAAATTTAAAGAATATATGTCTAAAAATTTAAATGTTTTTAATTAAAAGTATATCTCCTTCTTTATTCCATTGTCAAAGCATATGATCCTATAAGTTAATTTCTACATAAAATAATTATAAAGATCACAACAAAGAAAAGTTTAGCTTTGGACTAATCTTCTCAAATGAAATTAAATTTAAAATTATAGATAGTACTTATTTTTATAATCTCTTATTCATCTAATCTAATAAATAAAACACTAAACAATAATGTTAGTATGCAACAAGATTTCAATAAATTATCAAAAATCACAGGAACTTATTTCCTACTAGTAATATAAATTAACTAATAGCTTTAAGTGAAATTTTAAAATTGCTTATTTGATACAAATTCTTGGATAAAACACAAATTAAGAAATAAAAATGCTAAATGAAGAAGCACTTCAGACTGGTTTTAAAATTTATTCCCAATCAATATAAAGTAGAGTATGCCATGTAAAGTAAAATTTAAAAGTATATATATAATAAAGGAGTCTGAGAACTTTGCTATTAATTCTCATTTGATAACTAATAAAAGAATAAATGTGCTATTAGTGTAACTTTTGTGCAATTAAGAATATAATCATCTACAAAAGTCTCTCTATTCCATAATAGTTTATATTTTTTAGAACAAGCAACATACATTTTATCATTATAAGAACTTAGAAAAGAATCAAAGAAAGAAACTATTAGTCCATGTATAATATTACCAACATTTCTTGATTGCTAAGAGGATGAGTTAGAAGATAGGGTTATAGACAGGATGAAGAGAGAAGGTGGAGCTGTAGGTGGTGAAAGTGAGAAGACTGAGCCATTGGTGATGTGTGATTGTGGATTCAGAGTAGACATCATGCGATGCAGTTAGGATTTAGTGACAGATGAAATAAAAAAAGTATTTCTTCAATCAATTTCCCAATTTTTAGGTTTTTGTGATGGATTTGCAACGACATATTATTTTTGTCTCAACATCCTACACTTTCTTATTTATGCTTCTCTCCATTGTTGTGATGAAGAATTTATACGTCATAAGTACTTCACATATTTGAGGTGGGAAAATCAGTTACAAAATGATTGCAACATAATTTGGAACAAAAAAATATATGTCATAAATCTGATGTAATGTTGAGATGAGACATTATGACAAATAGTTGTTCAATGAAAAATTAAAGGTTTACAACGTGCGAGTTGCAAGAATATTGAAATATTTTAACATACATTTGCAAATATATATATATATATATATATATATATATATATATATATATATATATATATATATATATATATATATATATATATCAAATTTGTAAAAAAAAATTTGAAATTTGCTATTTTTTGGGACCTATTTGCTTGCTTTTAGGAGAGAAGACAATGCAAGCTACCCTTACTAGTGATCCTTGGATGCATGTTCCTATACTAGCTAGCTAAAGATTATTGCTCAATCTTGAGATGAAGAAGAACGTTGAACCTTGATTAAAATATATCTAATACCAGTGTTCTACCATGTAGTGGCAGAGCTAAATTTCTTTTAATTGGGGCATAAAACTTAATTTTATCAAGGCATAAAAATTTATTTTTTAATAGATCATAAAACATTATTTTTAAAATCGTTATATAATGATATAGAGAAGAAGAAGAGGAACAATTGATGAAAAGAAATGTTGGGAAGACTGGAGAGAAGAAGGCTGAGCAAGCTGTGAAACTTAAATAAGTTTCAAATTTCAGATCAGCTTAATGAAAAGAACAATCTTCAACACTCCTATGATCATGAGCATGAACATAAATATGTAGTAAAATATAAGTAAGCATCCTGCAAACATTTAAGAGAACTGAATATGTAGTAGAAATATAAGAACTAAACAACCATCAATAACAATAATATAATAAAAAATTGGTTGTCTATTACAACATTTTTTAAGATAAATCTCTATCATTAACATTAAGGCTATCCATAGAAACTAACTTTAGGTAGTTTACAATATCTCCACAGTGAATAAAAACTTGTTAGTTTCATTCCTTTGAAATTTTATTAATTGTTCTATGTATTGAATTTTAAGTTCTATTGGGTCTAAGTAATTTGCAGATTCACCACATAAAGTTAGCAACTCCAAATGAAATATTAATTGAGAGGAAACATGAGATGAGAGAAAGAAAGACTGATGAGCATGGTTGGGAAATAGAATTGGGCAAATCTCTTTGGCGAAGGTTTTGCACTCGCTTCACACTACAGGAGTGGTAGTTGACGCACTTACAACTTCTGCCAAAGGAGAAGTTGCACAGCTATTCACTCTTTCCATTAATTTCTTTTCTTTTCTTCTTCATCTTCTTCTTCTTCTTCATTGTAACATAGACTATCTTGAGTTGAACAAAGGCTTACAACCTCTTATTTAAAGGCTTGGATGCTAAGGAATATGCCTAACTTCCAATCGGCATATCCACCAAAGAGCCACATAGCATAAGTTCATCAATTTGAAACACTTTCACTTGTATAGTGGTATTTTATCCTTCATATGATAATTTATTTGGTTGGATAGAATTATACCCAAGTGTAATGACTAACTTTGATTGGATTAACATCTATGTGAGGGTTTATAAAAATATCGATTTTAAGAGAGAGATTAAAATATAATCAAATCAAATTTTTGAGTCTCTAACTTTGCTAAATATATCAATTTATTCATTATTATACTAATAAGATTTCCTACAAAATTGTGAGAGATCCAAAACATGCTATATGATTTTGTGAACTCAATATGAATGGATATTCTAAAAGATTAATTATGTGAGAGGTGTCTAACCTTATCCAAATTTCTCAACCTAGCTCATGATTAGTCATTCAAGTTCAATCATTTCGAAAGAGTGTTTTGTGAGACATCAAATCTCTCTAGTCCTTCAATATAATTTTATCTCCTCTTATTTCTATAGCTTTAACCTTTTGTTGTATATTATCAAATCTCCTTGCTATTTTTCATTGTGTACCCTAGCTTCGATAAATGATGTAACTATAGTCCTTTTAATTTAACTATTCTCCATTCTTCATTTATGTCATAAGTCTCAAAATTTTCTCTTTTACCATCCTTAATTTGACATACAATAACATGCTTTTGTGTTCCTAATGCTGACCACTAAACACATTTTATTTTAAATCTAAATATTAAAAAAGAAAAAATTAAACAAAGTGAACCCAAATAGCCCTTAAATGAATCTTTGTTGTTAAAAAAAAATTTCTTTATTTGTTGATTATTTCAAGTTATCTTAAAGTGAAGGTTAATAACTTTTTTTTAGCATAGTAAGCTTTAGGGATAGAGGAGCTTTCATGCATTTGAAAGGATGGCAATAATGTAACCTAGCTTTCAAAAATTTCAAATATCCTCTTATTCATTAGCATATGCCTCCATTACTCTCTCCAAGTACTAAATTTCAACCAAGAACTAAAAAGTTAAGAGGATTTGCAAATCAATAAAATCAAGATTGAAAGAGCATCAATAGGGAAGATCCATAGAATGTTCTGCCATGCATTCTTCAACACCAATAAAAAAAGTTGCTAAAAAGTGATTGAAAAATATGATTCCTTTGCTAACTCAAAAGAATTTTTCTATTTCTTAAGTAAATAACTTTTTCCATTCATAATAAAGATATTATAAGAGATTTTGAAAGAGATTATAATTCACATCTCAATGTATCAATTGGTCTAGATAAGATAATAAAATAAAATAAAATTATGCTCATAAAAACTATTTAACTAGCTCAAGAGTTGATTAACTCCGGAGTCAATATAGTGGAGCAGCACCATGATGTTTTTTACAGACAAAAGAATTTCCAAAGTATAAAGGTTCATATGCATCCAACCCATGAGAATTCAATTCTTTATAAAGCCATATAAAGAGTATTACAAAAGCATAATCAACATCCAGATGTGAATTATCATAATTATAGAAATCTTGAGTTGAATACCTAATGATTCTTGGTATTTTTCACATAAATCGTATACGACTAAGAGGTTTATTAAGCATAAATGCTTTCTTAAAAGAATGTTTCTCCAAACCATTAATTTAATGATTTAAAGTTCTCATAATTTCTATATTTTGATAGCCCTTATCATGCAACCCAATATATGCGTTGTTCCATCATAGACTAATGGATGTGATTTTTAACTTATATATTGTGTGGTCGTATGCAATGCATGCTATTTCTGCATGGATGTAATATTCTACTCCCATATGTACCTTTATTTCCCTCATGCATTCAGTTGAGTTATGAAGTTAATGCAAAATAAATTGTTTTCATGCCGATAATTAGCTTCGTTTTGTTCTTTTTCAAGTATATATAAAATATGATAAATGAAATATTTTAGTTCATAGTTTATTTTCTCACAAATCTACAGGAAAGCAAATAAAATGATCGTATATATTCTGCACGTGTTTACGTTGCCTTTAAAATAAACCAAATCAAACAGTCCGCCAGATCTAAACCTGAGATCAATACCTTAAAACCAACAGTATAAAACTAGAGCCCTTCCAAAAGACGTAAGACAAATATGAAGGAATTCAGACATACTGTAGGTATAAACTACTGCATTATAGATTGTTGGATACAATAAAAAGCATAAATTAATAATTCATTAATGAAAGATACTTATAAGCTTGAATGCAACAAGAATAAATTTTCTGTTGAAGGTAGAATAGATAATTTGCTTTACGAAGGAATAATAGGGAATGAGGACCATTGTGATGGATGCCGCTCAAGAATAGTCCAAAGCATATCCTGTAGCATATCCATTCCAATTTTACTGCTTCATAGCTATTTAAGTAGTCAACAAATGCAGAAGTTCGACAGTGGCATCAAGTAAATAATAATATTATAGTGTGGAGTTTCAGAATAACAGGCAACTCTCCCTTGGCAGAGAGAATAGACACAACGATGGCATCGTTTAGATCAAGCTGTGTTTTTTTGTCTTTCTGCCAAAGGAGAATTGCCCTGCTATTCAACCACACAGGAACAAGAAAACTTTTCTGCTAAGGATGGAAAAGTTTACGTAAAAAATAAGGTAAATCTACTTCTAAAGCTCGACAGGACTGATGGCTTTTGTTCTCTGGTTTCTTCATTGATGATTTTCTAGCTAAAGATCTGAAATGTTTTTTTTTCTAGGCTGGAAGAAAAATAATGAAAAATAAATCTTAACATGGTAATTTTTGATTTATTTCATAATGCCAAGTTCATAGATATGTTGTAACGTTTCAAACATCTAAAAAAAGTACCAGAAGTTCGCAGAAGCTGATCTTAATTTTTTTCTTATTAATATGTTCAATTAGCAATTAGAATTTGTTATGTATCCCATCTAGCTGTGCTGTCTTTCTCACCGTATAGCTAGATTTTCTTCCTTGAAATATTTTCGGTTAATTTTAATACTGTTTAAGCATAATTTACAAAGATGTAGAAAGCATGTGTTCTAATAATTTAGAATTTAGCAAATTTTTTTATCAGAATGATAGAAAAATAATATCGATTGAACAAAGACTACTCATATGTAAGAAATATATTTGGTTTTAAATTATAATGTATAGCATAAAATTATGATCGCTATATTACAAATAGGTACTTTATATGCATTGAAATCACACACACACACAAATATATATATATATATATATATATATATATATATATATATATATATATATATATATATATATATATATATATATATATGTATATATATTTGTATATATGTATGTATGTATGTGTGTATAGTGTGAAGTATAAAGATCACAAAGTCATGTGACTTTAAATAATTGCATCATAACTATAAGTTTAGTGTTATATTTATCTAGAAATTTTCATGAAGTCTATACATACCCGTGTGATAATTTTAGAATAACAACTATGCTATTTGAGCTTACAAACTTCTACCACCATTTTTATTAACCTGTTCAATCTATCTTGATCCTTATATTTCTTCTAATTTCTATAGAAGTTTTATTAAAGCTTAGCAATGGATATAATAATAATTATACAATCATTATATCATTGTCAAGCCAATACCAGTTATGAGAGTTGGGGTCTTCAAAGCGAAGACTTATTTTGATTCCTACACATTTGTGAAGTTGTTTATGATTGTTTTATGAAGCCACAAGAAAGAGATGTGTGGCTTCACCGCTTTAAAAAGTGATGCTCCCTAAGGAACTTAGAGGAATGTTAAACAATCATATATTTTATTTATCAAGTGATATATTATCAATATTCAAGAAAGTTATGAGGTTACAATTCCATCCTTATAAAGGAGTCCACATCAAAGAGTGTTCACCTCAAGCACAATGAGAAAAGTTTGAAGCTTTACATAGGAGGTGCCAAAATGTGTTACGCATTACATTTCATAAGTCTTCAATACAATTAACTTTTTAAGAAAGAATTACAAAACTTTGTAAGACTTCCAAATTTTAAGAGAAATTATATTCTTGTGAATATAAAGTTTGAATACATTATAGTGGCTAGTGAAGAGTACAAGGACTTCAGTCCATGATGATTAAGAAGCTTATGGGTTTATCATAGAGATCTGAGCAAAGGCTAATAAAGAAGAAAAAGCCTTTAGAGAAAGTTCTTCAAACATAGGTTTCTTAAAAAAGGTTAAAGAAAATTATATAAATGAATGCAAAGGCCATAATAATAAGAGGATGTAAAAGGCTATAATAATAAGAGGATGTAAAAAAGCAAAGATCAAATGTTATGATTGCAAAAAAAAAAATATGATCATTATGCTTTAGATTGTTGGTATAAAAGATTTCAATCAAGTTAATAAAATTTGAATTTTATAAATAACCAAAGATGTCGTTTTCTTATTAGAATGAGAAGAAGAAGAAATTAATGAACAATCTATATAATATTTATACGCCAGAATAATCATGCCCATGTGCAGCTACACAAAAAAAAAAAAAAAAGTTTTGGGCCTAGCTAGATGAATTTGTATATAAAAGTCTCTTTTGGTGATTCTTCCAAGGCATGGGTAACCGGTAAAAGTAATAATCTCACACATTGGGAAGATAAAAGTTACCAATTTATTTCCAATGTTTATTCTATCAAGTATTTGGTGTTTAGAAAAACTTTTGGATAAATATTACAATATTTATATGAAGTAGAAAAGTATATATTTAAGAGGCTAAAATGATAAGTTATTTGTTAATGTAAAATGCCAAATAGTCTTTTATTCTCATTATTTATCAAGTATGTTAATCTACTTATATCAAATATTCTTCTTGATTATGATATTTGAGATTAGGCATCTTCATTTTAATGATCTCCGACAACTACCGGCAATCAAACACATGAGAAATATATTATCACATATCAATTCTCCAAAATAATTATATGAATAGTGTGTTATTATTAAGCAAGTGAGGAGAAACTTCACGTAAGAGGCATGTAGTTCAACAAAACCAATATTTATAAACCCATTGTGGGCTCCAAAAATTCTCCACCGATCTCTCGACACATGAAGCGAGTATGATTTAAGTGTAGGTATAATTCTTAGAAGATAGATGTAATAGTAGATAAAACACTACCCAGAGATTTTGCCCTCATTTCATAATTACTTATTTATGAATTTAATACTTTGAGTAATATTAAGAGGTTCTATTCATAAACAAACATCAACTCAATATCCACTCATTAAGTTTTAAATTTTATTTAATAAGCGGACTTCAAATTATCTTAATCTCTTGTGAGTTTGGTTTGTGCCGGAGGAATTCAAGTTTATTTCCAAATTTTATAGGTTCAAAGTTGATCTACATTTTCTTACTTGAAATATGATTTTTAATTTTATTTGTACTCAAATCTTTTTCGAATTCATTTCCAGTTCATTTATATTTAATTTTCAATTAATTTCTTTAGAACTTTATATTTTATATTTAACATAATCTTAAATTATTATTTTTTGTTAAGTCCAAAAAAATTAGACAAAATTTTGTAACAATTGTCGGTATTTACGCATCATCCTCGCATAAACTACATCAGTATTATTTTGGCAAACTTGTCACGCCATCATGGCGTGGTTTTTTTAACCTGAGTAATCCGATCTCGTTACGATGAATAGCAGGGATCATTGATAAAAAAATATTTGCAAATATTCTTCTCTCCTTTTTTTTCTATGCATTTGTCAAAATTTCGATAACATTTCGGCTTAAGGGACTGCATCTAACTATTTATTTTTTAGGCTTATCCGTCACACCCTGATGAGCGTGACGATTGGTGTTTTGAAACATCTAAATCGATTTTCATCTCGTCATGTCTTGATGAGCGTGATGATTGGTGTTTTGAAACATCTAATTCGATTTTCATCTCGTCACACCTTGATGAGCATGACGAGGTCTTCAAATCTGAAGTACAACTGAGTTTATCATATCTGCATATTTAACAGCCAAATTGAGTGACATACACCTAGCTGGTGCTATTGTATAACATCAAACCCTCTTTTTTGTCAAGATTACCCAATTTTTTCTATTCTGAACAACCAGCATTGCTAGCATTGCTGCTACACCAGAACCAAGAGAATGTCCAGCAAAAGTGAGGGTATAGTTAGGATACTTAATCCAGCAACTCTTTTATAGCATCACATTCTGCATTCAACACCCATGCAGCAGCCTTTAGTAGCCCATGAGAACATAACCTCCATCAATTTTCCTCTTTCCAAGTCTGTTATCAAGTAGTAGAGCATAATCGCTTTCCTTCGCCAAATTTAAGCCTCTTATTGCAAGAACAATATCGGCATGGTCATGATCAACATAGAGCAAGTAAAGTGTCACTCGACCGCGAGTTTCATCATATGTTTTGCGGCAAACAACCGACTGAGGATTCAGGCCATAGCCTCTTGGTGGTTCCCACTGAGGGTGTTGCACAGATTCAAATTCTTCAATTGTGGCAAGGGCCCAGTTTTCACTGTCGTGGCCGGCATTATGGATGTAACGCTTCCAAGCCCAACGGGCACAGGCAAGGCAGTAGACACACTCAAGGAGGGGCAGATCGAAGGCAAATGACATCTGGGACAAACGGCTAGAAGTTGAGCTGGTAGCCTATGCAGCTCGAATGTGTTTGGTCCACAACGATGCGTTGCATCTTTGTCAAGATCCTTTGGTAGATTAATAATTTGAATTGCCTTAAAAGGACAATTCTTGACATAGAGACCACATCCAATGCATAATTATTCAGAAATGAAAGCAATTCTTGAGGAAGATATAACCTCTATGCAAAGTTTGCATGTTTTCACCACAGGACAACTCTTCTTGCACTCTTGGCGGCATTTCTTCGGCTTACACCCATCGGAACTGACGATGGCGATCCGAGTCAGTCTATCAGCCATCTCGCCCCGCCAAAACCAACTGATCCAGAATTAGAAAACCTGATCTCCCACACGCTGTCGCAACGAGTCCAAGGACTGATAAAGAGATCGAAGGCGCAAACACAGCGAATAAGAGATTCGAAGCACCGCCTCTCCCTGCTTTCCTCCTAAGCAGAAGCCCTTCGCAACGTCTCCCTTCTCTTTTCCGGGCAGCAGCGAAGCGGAGGAACTAAAGAAGGAGAACTTACGGTTTGGCTTGCGTGCGGCTTGGACGAGAGGGGGAGAAGGTGAGGGAACCGTGCAGTTGGACCCACCAGAGCTCGAAGCCTTGCGGTTGAGGGAAGAAATAAAGCCGAGAGGGGGGAACGGTTGCTCGGCTGGGAGGAGGCGGGATCGTTTGTTGGACTTCGAATGCAAAGGGGGTGGAGGAAGTCGAAGCCTTGCGTTCCATCTGTTGGGCTCGCGTGAGCAGAGGGATCAGGTCGTGCGTTTAGTCGGCCGTGAATAGGGAAATTAGGGTTAATTTTGGGTTATTAAGAATAAATAGGCATTTTAAATTAATTTCATAAACGTTTAATTAGTCTTTATATAAATTTTACGCCGACATTAATATAGGGTTAATATATATGTTGATTCAAGATTATTCTGATGTTCCGGACACAACGACGTAGTCCATTTCATGATCGGAGACCATTTGGTTCAAGTCGGCGTCAAATCGAGTAGATTTCAGCTTAAAAATGCGCATCACCGCTTCCAATCGCTCGACATTCGCACAGACTTGTCCGAATTGATTTCAAATAGTCTCACTTGATAGATTTTGATGTTTCAAAACTAACAGCACAATCAATTTCATGAACGGAGGTCGTTTGAGCATCGTCGCAGCCTCCCGACTCCGATATACGTGTAGACACATTGACAGCTCGATCGGTTGATCGTTAGATTATACAATATTTATAATCTGACCAATTTCGATGTTCTGAACGTGATGGTGAAGTCCGTTCGTCGATCGGAGGTCATTTGGGCATCGTCGCAGCCTCCCGACTCTAATATGCTCGTCGACACATTTGCAGCTCAATTGCTTGATCGGTTGATTGTTAGATTATGCAATATTTATATTCCGACTAATTGGAGTGCATAAACTTCCTGACAAGTCAATAGGGATAAATCAAGTCAACCCTTCATCAAGTCCGCCAAGGTCAAAGCTAGGTGAGAAGGAATTTCAAATCCGTTCAAGCATAGATAAATCGATTACCCAGTGGAGTCCTTCATCAAAACAAGCAGACTAATTCCTCCATCAAACCCAACCAAGCATGAAGCTAGGGTCGGAGGAGGCTCAAATCTCCAATGACATAAAAAAAAGAGATCTTCGGCAAAGCAATTGAAGCAACTAGTAGATGGTACAAGAACTCTTATCTATTCGATAAGTCGGTTCTAACAAATCGGTCAATCCCCATCATTTAACATGTCCTGAATAAGACAACATACTAATGACAAATCCTGGCAAAGCTCTGTAAGCTATTATAATCGAAGCTAAAATGATCCAAGCTCTGTGGCCAGCCCAAATGGTCAACCAGTTTTTAACAAATGTGACTCGCTCCATTTGCGAATCACATTTGTTGGGGTGCATTTGTTGACCTCCACATATGTTTCATAAACCAAGACAAGCCTGCAAATCAAATTTGACGGACTTCGGAGGTGATAGTGCGCAAATCAAGATTCAAAATACACTGTACATCACCGAAAATGGTCGAAATGACCTCTGATCGACGAACGGATTTCATCGTCACATTCAGAACATCAAAATTGATCAGAATATAAATATTACAAAATCTAATGAGCAATTGTTTAAGCGTTCCACCTATCAATGTGTCGACACGTATATCAGAGTTGGGAAGTTATGATGATATCCAAATGACCTCTGTTCATAAAATTGATCATTCCGTTAGCTTTAAAATAACAAAATCCATCAAATGAGACTATCTGTGCTCAATTCAAACAAGTCTATGCAAATGTCGAGTGATTTGAAGTGACAGCGCGTAAATCGAGGCTGAAATATATTGGAAGTCGTTGAAATTAACTCAAATGACCTCTGATCGACGAACGGACTTTGCCATCACGTTTAGAATGTTGAAATTGGTCAGGATATAAATATTGCATGACTTGATGAGCAACCGATCAAGCGCTCGAGTCGTCAATGCGTCTACATGCATATCAAGGTTAGGAGGCACCGATGCAAGTCAAATGACCTTCGTTCACAAAATTGATCGTGCCATTGGCTTCAAAACACTAAAATATTTGAAATAAGACTATTCGCACTCAATTCAGATGAGTTTGTACGATAATCGAGCGGTAAAAAATAATGACGCATAATTTTAGCTGAAATTGACTCGATTTGGCGCAGACTCGAACCAAATGGCCTCCGATCATGAAACGGACCGCGCCATTGCGTTCAGAAAAATGGAATTACTCTAAATCAATATATATTGACTATGTACATTTATTGATGCAAAATCCACATTAAAAATATTTATAAATGTAAAATTTATTAAAAAAATTCTTAAATTACCCCCATGCTCAACCGTTCCCCACTATTTTCAATTTTCTGAAAAAGAAAATAAAACTGAGAAGAAAACCACTCCCCCCATTTCCAGCAGTTCCCCCCTCATTCTCTCTCGCATTTCTCTCTCCTGCATTTTTCCTCTCACATCCAAGAAAAGGTAAAAAATCTCTCCTCTCCTCTCTCTGAATTTTCCAATTTAGGATGTTACGGTAAAATCCGCATTTTGCCGCTATTCCGCATCTCGTCCATGCATGATATTTTGTCAACGTAATTCCATGCATTTCCCCTCCACCGGTGATGTCCCGCGCATGCCGCAAAAGTAATTTCGTGCATGGCTGGCCGGCAAAAAGCAGCGTCTCGCCCGCCTTCAGCGTTCAGTGTGACCCTATGCCGCCAGCCATTCCACGTGATCCGAACCGTCGACTGCTTCCTCCATTCTGCGACCGAATCCGTAGGCCGCTGACCGGTCGCTTCTCGCCATCGTCTCAATCGGCGACCAGCCGTGCGTGATCCGCCCGCTCCTTTACCTTTTGTAAGACACATCGACCCTCCATCCGTCTTCCGATCCAACCTTGCACCCAAACGGCCCGGCTTATCAGCCCCGGACCGGCTCCTTAACCGTTCCGCAGGCGGTTTCGCCGACCCGCCCGCCTTCTTCTAGCCACCAACCTTCTTCCCTCAGAGGCCCTGACTCCTCCCTGACCCACCATTGATTACGGTGCGGTAAATCCAATTGCAAACCTTGCCCATTCTGTGCAATCTTTCCCATAAGCTCACAACCCATCCAAATTTTATCATTTTCGCTTCACCGTAATCAGGGGAAGAACATTGTTAAGAGTCAAATTATTTTTTCGATTTTCGACGTTGCATCCCTTGCTTTAGCCGTCCACCTTTCGCTTCTCCGTAAATCGGGGGAAAAACATCATCAAGAGGCGAATTCTTCCTTCTATTTTTGGTGTCGCATGCCTCGTAGCCCTTCCAGTTTTTTCTTCGCCGCAAATCGGGGGAAGAACATCGTCAAGAGGTGAATTCTTCCTTCAATTTCTAGTGTTGCACTCCCCGTAACCCTTCCAACCTTTGCTGCATTACAATTGGGGGAAGAACATTATCAAGAGGTGAATTCTTCTTTCGATTTCTAGCGTCACATTCCTTGCTTTAGTCTTCCTACCTTCGCTTCGCCGTAAAACAAGGGGAAGAACATCGTCAAGAGGCAAACTATTCTTTCGATTTTCAGCATCGCACTCCTTACCTTACATTCTCAACCATATACCTAACCCCGCCTTTTCATAAGTTACCAAAAATAAGTCAGAAAATGTGGGATATGTGAATGGATATATATTGTATGCTTGTGTTTCTTTGCAGGTTTGAAGACCTTGTTATGCTCAAGAGAGCATGATGGGATGAAAAAATAGGCTGTGGTGTCGCAAGACACCGCTCGCTACGCTCAAGAGGGTGTACCGAGTAAGCCAAACACTTGTTGGATGTTGATCCCCCTAGACGAAATGTTACCGAAATTTTGTCCAATTTCCGGACTTAGAAAAAAAAGGAGGGAATGAATATATATTGCATTTATTTTCTTTGCAGGTTTGAAGGCCTTATTGTGCTCAAGAGGGTGTGAAGAGATGAAAACTCGGTTGTGGTGTCGCAAGACACAACTCACTACGCTCAAGAGGGCATACCGAGCAGGCCAAAATACCCCCGATGCAGCCCCCTACATGGGGATGACGCCGGGAGGCTGCCAAAATTTTGTCTGATTTCTAGACTTAAAGAAAAGGGGGCATTGAATATATATTGCATTTGTCTTCTTTCAGGTTTAAAGGCCTCGTTATGCTCAAGAGGGCGCGACGAGATAAAAAACTGGCAACGGTGTCGCAAGACATCACTCGTTATGCTCAAGAGGGCGTACCGAGTAGGCTAAAACATCCTCGATGCAGCCTTCTACACGGGGATTATGCTAGGAAGCTGTCGAAATTGCGTCAAATTTTTTGACTTAGAATATAAAAAAGGAAAGCGAAATGAACTGACTTAATAATGCTAAATAAAGAAACCTGTAGCTAATTTAAAACTAAAAGTATCAAAGAAAAAAAGAGGGGAGCATTTAAAGCAAATTTTGAAAAGAATAGAACATTCATTTGAAATGCACATAAAATTTGGGGAAGCTAATATTAAACTTACAAACTTTGGGGGAGGCTAATATTAAACTCACAAACTCTAATTACAATTTTCTATGACTTAAGTTGAAGTGGTAAAGTGAGTTCCCTTTTCTTGTAAATTCCTCAAAATTAAGCAAGCTTTAATTGTAATACTAAGCTCATAACAAACTTGTAATAAACTTAAAATCTCAGAATGAATCCAAAGTGAGTTTAATAATTCTTATACGAATGTGAATGTGATTACTATGCTAGCTAATAAGCATGAGTAGGGCAAAAGCAACAAACACTGAAATCGGTATAACTTATCAAAATTGATGTAAATTGAGCATAATCAAGTTGGGAAAATTACAAAAACTCAACAAGTAAACTAACTATAAGTAGTTTATTGAACTACAATCTAAATCAAAATGTCTTCTTCGCCACCAGATCTGCAACCCTTTGTAAAGCAGACAGAAGGCGATATTAATCCAATTATACAAAAAATCAGAGGGCTTCCTTTAATCAAAATTAAGAAATTTCATTCTAATTATGATTTTCAAAATCAATGATTTCATTAATTAGATGAAATTATCTAAGCTATAAATATCCTCATGGGCCTTGACACTATGCTGAATGCTTAAATTCAAGTGTCTAAGGATGCTACGCGGGTTGCTTCCCGGTTCAGTGTTAGGACTGGATCCGGGTTAACAAAATCTAAAAACATATAATAAGAGTTTCAAATCAGTGAAATATCTAAGAAACTGATTCTGTCAGGTGACAGTAGATCTAATTCTCTATTAGCAACTAAACAGAGTTGACAGGATCTAAAGCTCTTAAACATATTCAAATTAATCAATTTTTCAAATCTAATTAAGTAGAAATTTAAAATTTCTTAAATGGAATTCTATCATTAAAGACTTAAATCAAACTCAATTCATCCACCTTCTGTAACTGTTTATTGAGGGTGATAAATTAAAAAAACTCTAGCGCACAAAGGAGCCAATGTCAAATCAAGTGTTCTGTTATGTTCACTCTCAATTAATCTCTTGACAGTAAGAACGTGACATGTGTCCTCTGACTGTGTAGCTTGGCCAGTAGACTCTATAGATGAAGCAATTATGATCAGAGTTCTCTGATCATATTGTTTGGCCAGTCTGGCTCCATTATATTACGATCACGACCGCAGCCTGTATGCTCCCCAATGGCTCTGCCCTTTGAGTTGTGAATCATAGGGTATACTTGATAGGAAAAATAACCCTCTGTCACCTAAGGTAGACTTAAGCCTATCTCCTTAGATAAACACCACCCCATGTCTACAAGGATTTCTTGGGCGACGTAACTCATATGTTGCTGATGAGGATCCTTCAGTCAGGATGGGTCGACTGCCTCCTCTGATTAAGTAGACTAGGGATCACAACTGTCCGGGATGAAGGAACCATGAGATCTAGATCGGGCACATCATCATTCCCCCAACCATCCAGTTTATGCTAAAATGATGAATTTCATAATCTTAAATTCTGAAATTCCATATGTTGATATTATACGCTACGCATTAAGCATTCAAATGACTAGTCTTAATCAAAAGTTCTCTCTCACTTACTGGGAGGGGTAATTAACTATAGGGGTTTGCGCCTATAGGAAACCTAGAACCAGGTCTAAAGTCCTCACAAAATGAGGATGAAATCTCTAGGTAGTGTCTTATCTAATATTCCATCTACCTTCTGAAAATTACACCGACACTTTGAATGACTCTTTTCATCGAAGAGGTTGGTGGTGAATCTTCGGAGCCCATAGTAGACCTTTAGGTGTTTAGTAGCCTAAAGAGGGTTAATGAAATTATGGTTAGCTCACATGTGTGAGAAAACTATAAAAGTAATTAATAAATTCTTTAAGCTTAATTAATTAATGATTGTATGCTAATTGTATTAGGCCCCTTTTATTTCATAGGATCATTACTATTTACCTTTCAATTCATTTACATATTGTATTGGCTTATAATCATTTGATTAATTACCTTAAAGTAATATAGGTAAAGGTTAATTAATTGATTTAATTCATACTTTAACTTAATTAATCCATAAAATCAACTTAATTACCTCTCATTAAACTAAATTAACTCACACATGAGGAATGAGATTAGGATTAGGAAACCTCTTCTCAAATCTCATAAATTAAATCAAACATGAAATTAAAAATGATATTAAGAAATTTTGGTTTATTCTAAATGAACTTATTTAATATGATTGTCCTTAAGAGTTAATTGGATAGAATGAAATCATGTTCTTATGTTCCTTTATTTCTTTTCAATCATATTAAATATTGTATGTCACTTGATTCATGCATTCATCTCTTGCAAAATCGATTAAATTAAATGGTTTCCTTTATGTCAAGCTTGCATGTGTTGATTTAAATTTAACATTATGTGTGGCTATTATCATTAATAAATCAAAAATATTTTCAAAATATATATAATTCAATTATAACATATGGAGTGATGACAATTATTATTATTCATAAGCTTGCATGTGCCTATAGCTTAGAACATATGATATGGAGTTCTTTTTTTCTTTAATCTTCATGGATTTACATAAAAAAATGTGAATATTAACAAGTGTATAGTTCATTTGAAAAGAACAATTTGTTTGGATTCATTCTTATGTATCTCCATGTTAGAATTTAGATAGAACTTTAGCTCACATGTATAAATAATTCAATTAAATCAACATATAACTTTTGCATGATTTTCATTCTTGTAGTCACTTGTACATTCATGTGTATTTAAGAATAACGGGCATATTTAGTGTGGGTATTCCGGGGATGCACGACTTTAAGTAGCCCCAATGAGGTCTTTACCTCACTCCCCTAGTTAACAATGGCGAAGTACGACGATGCACAACTTTTGAAATGACTTAAGGTAAGGATGAAAGAGAGTAATCCTCTCTTTTTTTTCTCTCTTTATAACACTTAGTTGCTAAGTGTTAATCAAATAAAAGAAAATAAATACTAAGTAAAATTCTCAAAGCATTTAAACCACTTGAAGTGAAATCAACCTCTTATGATTAAATGCCCTTTCAGACTTAGAAAATATAACTCCAATGCTTAGTTAGGACATGTCATTTCTAGTTTTATGTTAGGGTGGTGCATGGTATAATGTATATTTTATTTGTGATGTATTATTTTAGACTGGATGTTAGAGTGTATATTTCGTAGACTGGATGTAAATATAAATGCTCTTTTGCAGGTTGCTTAATCCTCTAAGCATAATCCAAATTAGGATAGGTGGGCTTGGTTACCCATGTGTAGAGTGCTAAGTTCAAATTATACATATAACTGTTTGGGTTGTATGGTGTGTTTAGCTAACACTTATTTTATATGTGTAGTTAGAATTACTTTTTCTATTTTTAATGTAATTTTGCATTAGAAATTAATATTAGTATTATGGGGGATTAGGATGAGCAGTGGCTAGAAGGCTTTGGCCTGGGAGGCCTTGTGATGCCTTTAAAACAAGCATATCCAAATCAAAGAAGACATGATGATATGAAGTATGAAGAAAAGAAGACCCCCATAACACTTATTCATTTATAAATTATAATTATTCTTTTATATTCTAGATTGTATAAGGATATATTACCCAATTTCTCTTTCGTTGTAATGGTACCCGGACTCTATACTTTTGCACCAGTTATCAAATTATTTGATGTTATGTTTAACTTGTGCATTAGAAATGGTATGCATCTTCATAGTTTCTTTATGATTGGTGTTTGTTGTATGGTCTGGATGCGATTAGGCTCTTAGAAAAAAATAAATCTTTTACCCAACTACAACTCATAACTAAAGTTTTAAATAATTCAGAACCTTACAATAAAAGCCTATTCATTAAATAAGATAATTAAAAGATTTAACAATCCCTTAGCTGAATGTTATATATTTCATATCACACATGCATATTCTTTCTCTCTTGAAAATAAGGGATTTTCATCCTTACACGACAGGAGAATGCTTGACCTGTGAGGGCATCCCTTATGGTGGAAAATACCCCTTCTCGATGTAATAATCTCATTTCATCATGCATTTAGACATATGAAAATCCCATGGCCTTTGTCAAGATGAAGTGTGAAAAATCAAATAAAAATTGAAAATATTTACATTAGACTAAGCCATTACTCATACCACTCATGCTCTAGTCTCTGAGGGAGTGGGTTTAAAGAGTTTAATTTATTTCTAAATAATAACAACTTAACTATGTTCCAAAATCATAGGACTTTCCTACATAGTTTTAAAGCGTAGGAGAAGTTAGCTGACTGCCACGTTAGGCATTTATAAGTCCAGCAGTCGGGTGGTCTACTCTCTTTGTAGAGGTAAACCATATGCCCATTTTTGCTTAGATTTAGGTCATATTTTAGCTCTTGCTAAAGCTCCCTAGATTTAGGATCTAAGGTTGTTGTTTCTTTTAGGCTACAATCATAAATCCTCACCTCTTAGACATTCCCCTAACCCTATGTTGGTGGATTGTAAGCCCTAGTAATCAAATAAAGTTTTAACTCAAATAAATAATTCTTCTCACTTTCAAACATATAAAGCTCAACTATATGATAGATTAGAATGCTCACTATGCCTCATAGTATAAAGATCATTTCCTACTTATTCCCTTTGGCTTCCAAAATAAGTATCTCCTTTTGAACTATGCCATTTTATTTTTCAAACAAAACAAATTTGTTGATAGTCTTACCCTTGAAATCTTTGGAGACAACAATTGCCTACTTTAATCGAGAGTATTCCGAAGGAACTCACCTTCCTTAGGATGTAATTAACTATAGGGGTTTGCCCCCATAGGAAACTTTAGAACCCAGTTTAATATAAATTCTACTTTATTCATCCAAGTAAAGTAGGAAAAAAATCTTTGGTATATTCAAAGACTCATCATGCCTTAGGAATCCTTATTAGGTGATTAGGTCCATTGAAGGGTGATGCCTCTATCTTTTGAGATAGTATATAATACCTCAATATCATACCGACCACTTCAATAAGTACACCTTGACTGCATGGTGTCCCCATATACATATCCAAAATAAACACCACACTTCCAAAATAAGTCTCTCCTTTTGAACTATTTCATTTGATTTTTCTAAACATAACCAATTTGTTGATAGTCTTACCCTCAAAATCTTTGGAGATAATCATTTCTTACTTTGATCGAGAGTATTCTTAAGGAACTCACTTTCCTTAGGAAGTAATTAATTATGAGGGCTTACCCTCATAAGGAACTTTAGAACTTAGTTTAATATAAACCCTATTTTATTCATCTTTGATATATTTGAAAACTCATCATGTCTTAGGAGTCCTTATTAGGTGATTAAGTCCATTGAAGGGTGATGCCTCTATCTTTCGAGATAGTACATCATACCTCGTAATTTTTTAATAAGTACCCTCGATCAATGGTGTCTATACATTCCAAAAATAAACATCAAGCGAATGATGACGTCATCAAGATCCCATGGTTCCATCATCCGAGGCTGTCGTGGTCCCTAGTCTACTTAGTTAGAGGAGGTAGTCGACCCAACCTGATCGAAGGATCCTTGTTAGCAGCCATGGGATGCAACATCCAAGGGAACCTTATAGACCTAGGGTGGAGTTTGTCTAAGGGGAGAAATACAAGTCAACCTTAGCTAACAAAGGACTTTTCCCCCAATCAAATATATCTTATAGTTCATAGCTCAAAGAACAAAGATGTTGGGGAACATACGGGCTACGGCCATGACTGTAATTTAGTGGTGTCATTTTGCGACAAGCCACCTGGTCAGAGGGCTCTGGTCATAACTGTCATTTATGTAATATCATTTTATTATAAAATCATGCAGATAGAGGACACGGGCCACGTCCTTATGGGCTTAAGATTATTTGAGCATGAAAAAAGTTATGTATTTGATTTGATATTGGCTCTTTGTGAGCAAATTTTTTTTTTAATTTGTCACCCTCGACAAATGATTGCAGATTGGTGGATGGATTTTACTTTAAATTTAAATAATTAATTTTATTTAATTTATATTTTTGAATTTGAATATTTGATCATTTTATAATTGATTTGAATTTTAACATATAAAGATTGATCAATTAAACCATAGTAGTAATAGCTTTTTGATCGCATGACTATTGTTGCCTAATAGACCATGTCAACTTTACCTCTTTTCTATAGAGGAACGGGTCTAAATTCTAAAGATTTATAATCATCTAAAACTTGTCAACTCTAGCTTGAGCGTAGAGGATCGAGTTTGGAACTTTTCACTTGAGAGCTTGAACATGAGAAGCCATGTCAATGAGTTTATTTTTTGTAATTGTATGACAAAATTAGCTTATCAGATATTATTAAATTAAATTTTTTATAACATCATAATTGGGTTTTTTTAGGTTTTGTTAACCAGGACACAGTCCTAAGACCAAACTGGGAATCAACCCGCGCAACATCCTCAAATACTAAGTTTAAGAATTCATCATAGTGTTAGGGCCCATGTGGATTTTTTCTTTCAATTAAAGTGTTCATATGAACTTTCAAATAATTTAATATATTTTGATATCAACGATTTGATAGGAATTTTGAACACTTGAATTAAATTAGGCGTTTATCTTATGATACATGCATATCAAGTTAAATTCATCTGGATATTTATATGAATTTTAAAAAATATCCAAGTTGAATTTAATAAATACTTTATGAAGCATGTGAGGTTTGTTTAGAACTGAAATTAATGTCTTCTGTTTGCTTGTATGATGTGTTGTGAATCTGGTGGTGTTATTATTATATACTTATATTGCAATTCAAATCATTGCATTCTTTCTTGCATTTAAATTATTAATGAGCTAAATGTAAGCAAGAAAGTTATTTAGCTTCTCAAGAAAGAATAATTGAGTTTGCAACATCTTGCAACTCCTATTCAACTCTTTCATATCAGAATGCTAGCTTTCAAGCTTGTTAAAAGCTTCCTATGATCCAATTGTATGTTTAACTAAATTTCTCTTTATATCATTTAGAGTGAGATATTATAGGAGATGCACCCAAATTCATTGATGAGTTGTTAATTTATTGTGAGTCTCATTTAAGTATTCTAAATTTCTTTTTTTTATTATGTAATATGAGTTATAAAACATGATGTATGTGCACATATGAAAGTCTTGGCTATGCTCATAGACAAACTACTTGGCTCCACCATAGATCATTGATGCATAAGATGCAACATAATCCAATCATTCATTAAGGAGCTTTAGCTATGCTTGCCAACATGTTAGCTCCTCCATAAGTCTCTTTTGAATCTCATTCGATTTCTTCTCTCTTTTTTTTAAACATGACACTCAACAAATTTCCTATGATTTTAGTTTTACATTAAAATACAAACTCATATTGACTTTGAGAGTGTAGTATTCATGACTATCAACAAGTCATCAAGTTATGCTTATGAGTAAGCTATTGAATCTTTCATAGTCATTTATTCTAAGTTTGAATCAATCTAGCTCTTTTAATATGCAATATTATTTGAATCCTCACAAGTTTCATAGTCATTAAGTGATTTCCCAAGTCCTTTATGATCCAGCTTTGCCATTAATCTTTGTTTAAAATGATTTTTCAAGTTTATTATACACTATTTTCTTTATAAGCTTCATTTGAATTCTATTATTACTTATATGAGAGCTATTGGATCCCATGATCGGTTCAATTTGACCTCGGCATTATATGGAGGATCAAGTTCGTTGAGAGAAGGTTAAGAAGTTCGATCCTTCGGCCTAGGCGGTCGTTTGATCCTCACGGCGACACATGGGCTCACATGACTCACGCTACTAGAGGAAGAAATAGATGAAAGGGGAGGGAGTTCGATCTTGGCCTTTGTTTTTTTCGTCAAGGGAAAACGAAGCGAGTTCGTTTCAATCCGGAGAAGAGGAAGAGGAAGGCTTGGGTTTTCTGTCCGTTTTCCTTGCTTGTGTGAGGATGACGGGATAAAATGGTATGGGAGGGATGATGTGAGGGCCTGTTATTGGTGGAGGCATAGGATGCGGCTGCGAGTTCTAAGGTATTGACTGGAAGTGATAATTAGATAAATTTATCTCGAAATACGTGATAATCTTATTCAAATTTTAAGTGTGACAATATTACTAAAATTAGATGTCTATTCTAAGTAATTTTGATGTTCCAGATGCAACAACACAGTCTGTTTCGCGATTGAAGGTCATTTGGTTCAATTTGGCGATGAATTGGGTCACTTTTAATTCAAAAATGTGCATTATTGCTTTAGATCACTCAACATTCGTGTATACTCGTCTGAATTGAGCGCGGACAGTCTCATTTGATAGATTTCAATGTTTCAAAGCTAACGGCGCAATCAATTTCACGAACGGAGATCATTTGGGCATTGTCGACCCAACTCGATATGCGGTGCGCTTTAATCGACCTCTTGATTAGTTAACCATCGGTTATACAAAATATATATTTTGATCAATTTTGATGTTCTAAACACGATGACGAAGTCCGTTCGTCGATTAGAGATCGTTTGGACCAATTTTGGTGACTCCCAGTGTATTTTAGTTTTGATTTGCACTATATCGCATCCAAAGCTCGTCGAATTTCTCTCATGAGCTCAACTCGACTTATGTAGTATACATTGAGGTCAACACAGTGCATACAAAATTTCAGTATACGTACTATTCTTTAAAGTGAGGGTCATACTCGAGTAATTCCAACTTTAGCTCTTATTATTACGAACCTCCTTGAATTCAGGTGTGTTCAGAAAGATTCATTAAAAGGTTAAAAGGCATTAAAAAATCATTTATCAACGAAAGGTAACAACCATGAAAAAATACGAGAATATAATATTTTGAAGATGGAATAAATATTTTGCTTTTGCGAGGAATGATAAAGAAAATTTGGACCAGATGATCGTGTTCGAGATAGAAAAGAAAAGCAAAGGGCACAATAATGGAAGCTCCTCAAGAATAGTTCAAAGCATATCGTAGCATATCCAAGCCGTATTCTGTGATTCACCCACCCTTATAAGTAGTGAACATATGAAGCGAACTTCAATAATGGAATCAATCAAGTTCTTAAATTGTCGAGTGAAGGGAAGTGGCCTGTGGGGTTTGAATAAGGCAAATCTCCTTTGGCGGAAAGAATAGAAAATTCTTGTAGTATTATTTGTATCAAACTATAAGTTTTTTATTTATTAATTCGTGCCAAAGGAGAATTGTCCTGTTATTCAACAACACAAAAACAAGAAGGATACATGAATGCTTACCGGGTAATTATGATGGAAGACTTTCCAACTAAACAAGGTTAACAAAACTTACTTACAGACACATTAAACGTTGATATGGTGCTCAAAATACCGCTAATCAAAGTCCGAATCTTAATATCAAAAGCTCGATTTGGTCAAGACCGACGAGATTAAGCACTTGAAATATCCTTGGAATCTTTGGGATATCAATTACATCCCAAAATAGCTCTTAAATATAGAGTGTTTATAGTCAAATCGGCGTCTCGACGAGCGGATCTAACGAGCCTAAGATCTTATAATTCTGACTTCATTTGGGCATCCAAATGCTCAAAATACATCAAATGATCGAAGGAACCATTCTAAGCCGTCCGATCAAGAGGAGCAGGACTTTGCATACAAATGCCCTCCTCCCATCTATAAATAGAACTATCCCTCACATGAAGGAGAGGAAAAAGTGAAGAAGAAGAGGAGGCAAACAAGTAAAGAAGAAGAGAAAGAAACCAAGCAAGGAAGAAAAGAGGCCATCGACCACCCACCAGAAATTACCCGCATCGGTTACCCGCATCTATCATCATTATTTACTAATCATTGTTACATAGTTATTGTTCCTACCTCATACACCATCTTGTAATCCCACATTGGGAAGAATTTGTACTTTGCAACATATCCATAGTGGAACATTTTTACTGGGCAGCCGTGGTTTTCCTCTTTCGAGGTTTTCCACGTAAAAATTGAAGCTCCTCACTGGCTCTTTAAATATCTCTGTGTGCTCGATTATCGACAAGGCTAAGACATAAACTCTTACTCTACGCATCACGATTTCTAGCATAGCGGTTTGGCCGTCAGGATTGAACCACGACCACATGGTTAAAAGCGGTTTTTCAGCGAGAGGAAGATGGGACACAAATTTATTATGTAAAATTCTCTCGATATAGAAAGTCGTTATCCACTTGCGGATAGGATGGCTCTGGCATTAGTTTTTTAGCTGCGTCCATACTTTCAAGCTCACACCATGCGTTTGCATTTACCATTAAGAGCCATCTCTGAAACCGTAAGCATCACGGAAGATTAATCAAATGGTCTAGAGGCGGAGAATTTGATATAAATTTTCTACCGCATGATAAAGTCTCAAGTACTTGCGGACTTTATAGTGGAATGCACCAACCCAACTCTAGGAGCTATCACGCTACTTGCTTTCGTCTCCCCTGGACCCTCATGTGGGAGCTTGGAAATCTGTCTGGTCTTAATCTTCCCCAGTGATACCTTAGAGTATGGACTTGCTTAAAATTCCTGCCAATAATATGGTGAATATGAAGCTCATCGCGATTGAGACTCAATTAGCTCTTAGTAATTCATACTAACTCCCACTTGTTGCCTCCCAAGTTGGAGGAGATTTTAATACTCACAATCCTCAAGCACAATATCTTCACTTGGTAAAATCCCTTCTTACTCATTTCAAAACATATCAAATCATCCACATACTCAGAGAAGAATACCGGTACTCTTGCTAAGCTTGCTACTTCTAGGAGATCTATTTAAGAGAAAGCATGTTGAAGAAATACATTATCCTAGCATCCAAGGGTCATGGGAAATTCAAACTATTGATGAGGAAAAAAATATTCATGGATAAACCCGATCTATCTTTTTTCTGAGGAACCCTTCCAAGATCCAACTTCCCTTGCCTCTCAAGACAAGCTTCAAACTTTCTTTGTTAGGAGGAATTATACAAGCGAGCTTTCTCGTTGATCTCAAATGCCTTTGCCTTGAGAGGTGCAGCGTTAAAGAGGTCCACTTAGGAATATGTGGAGAACACCTTGGAGGAAGAGCATTGGCCTTTAAAATCATGAGACAAGGGTTTTATTGGCCTACAATGAAACAAGGCATGAGTTCACAAAAAATGTGCAAGTTGTCAATTGCATTGAACCTCCCTCACATACCGCATACTAACTCTCATCCATTCAAAGCCCGTGGCCTTTGCTCTGGGATTGATATCATGGGACCTTTCCCAATCGCGTGACGAAGTTCATCATTCTAGCGTCGACTACTTCACCAAATGGGTAGAGGCGAACCACTCGCCAAAATCACGAGGCAAATGCTAAACAATTTGTCGGAAAAATATAATATGTCGATTACCTTCCGCAAAGATCATCACAGAACTCAATTCTTGGAAAAGTCTTTCGTCCTTTTGCAAAGATCTTCACATTCAACTGCGCATTATAGCATATCCTCAAACCAATAGGAAGTTACCAATAGGACTATACTCAAAGGACTAACGCGTCTTGAGAAGGCGGGGCAATGGGTTGATGAACTTCCAATGTTCTTTGGGCTCGCCATCACGCACACTGAAATGCCATATAATTTGTGTTTTATACGTATCATACCTGGATATCGGGGTTCCAAGTCCAAGAGTCCAATTTTTGATCATGGTAGTAATGAAGAAAACTCCGACACCTAGATCTACTCAAACTCATTGATATGGCCTGCCTTGCTTCATATCACCACGGGTGGCTCGCCACTTCAACAAGAGTAAAACCTCGCCCCATATCTGTGACTTGGTCTGCAGTCTTGAGTGCAGAAAAGGCCCTCAACACAATAAACTCTCACCTCTGGATGGCCATATGTGGTTATAGCTATGCGAGCCAAGCGTTCAAGCTCAGGACCAAGAACTCTACCTCGAACTTGGAATACTAAGAATCTTAAATATTATCGTAACTCTCACTACATGATTGTGACTTTTATCTCGCTTGTCATTTCACCCTTGTATAACCCCACGGTGGGGTCAAGACTTTGTTGTTCTTGTCACTATTATTGTTGCAGGTATTGTTGTCATTTTCTCTTGAAGTTTATACGCATCATATGATTATATCATTGAACTAGTGAATTTGCAAGCTCTTAACAAGATTGGTCGCTTTTCCTCCCACTTGAAATACACAACTCATGTTTTATCTCAATGGCGATATAATCAATCCAGGGGACTTGATCGACCTCTTATGTGTTAATGTCATTAAGCAAAAAATTCGACAAACAACCTAGAAAGGTCAAAAGTCCTTGGTGGACTTCCCACGATCTCTCTTCCATACGTTAACGCCATCGAAAGTAAACCTAACAACCTGATAGTCGAAAATCCTGGATCCAATTCATCCATATTAGCAATGTCAAATAATACTCACCAATTACCGAATGGGCAAGAACAAGATAAGTGGGTGCAAAAAAAAAAAAAAATAAATAAAAATAAGACGAAAAAAGAAGAGGATATATCCGATATTATTGACAAAGATCAATATGATGATATAAGAAGAAATTAAGTTCCTGATACACGTTAATGATATTGCATAGAACAAATGACAATTGATACTACATAATATCAACATCCTCATTCTCACTAGAGAAGCTCCTGAGCCCACTTACCACTCCTTCATCTTCCGAATGCGAAGGATCTTCGATGCTTTTGGGGATATACCCTCTATCTTAGCTCTGCCTTATACCACACGGATTCCTTTTGGAACCCTAATGAAGCCCTCCTCTAAACACTGCTGTTCCAAGTCCTTCACTTCAATATCAAAGATATGATTACGAGCTTCCTGAACGAAGTCTTCGATAAGGCCACGATAAGCCAGAGAATTCTTGAAGTCTTCTACTGCCTTCAAGGAGATCTCACTTGCCTCCGCTTCTGACATTCTATGCTCCTTTTCAGAAAGACGATCTTGTAATACTTATCTGATACAAGTGTCCTGATTTTCTTCTCCTTACGAGTCTCGCTCGCCAATCAATCATCACGAGCTGCGTTCGCCTCGACACTTGAGAGAAAAGAAGTCGACATATTCGCCACCGCTTCTACACTCACAACTGATCCTCCAAGGTCGCCACCTCTTTAACTTTAGCATTCAGCCTTCGCTCATACTCGCCTCGCAGATATTTTATCTTTACAAATTCGGTATTCCATTCATCTAAGGCAACACCCAAATGAGCCATCATTCCTAATGACTGGGTTACCTAAAAAAAAAAAAAAAAAAATTCAGTACCAATATTATATAAAGAAGGAAGAAGAAGAATAGAAGGAAAAATAACGCACCAATTCATCTGCCCGTTGACGTCCAGTACATATGTGATTTAATATCTCTTCAGGAATTTGTGGCTTAGAGTAACGAACTCCCCCATCATGAGTCAAAACAGCTAAACTCTCAGATGCCAAGGGAACATTATCTCCGTAAATATCTGACGTAGCCATTTCAGCACGAGTCTCTATTTTCTGTAAAGATGGAACATTGCTACCACCGTGATCCTGACTCTGGAAAGAACCTTATGAACATGAGGAGACTTCTCAACACCTTTGCTCGACCTCTTCAATGGAAGAGCATGAGATCTTCCCGCCTGAAAAAGCCAACCTTGTACATCCTATCTTCTATTGTATATTTTCCAATATGATGCAACTCATGCCGCAAGCTCTCTACATCAGGAATATTAAGGGTTGCTAGAATCTCGCTCTCTGATATTGAAAACGGATCTGGGAGGTCATTCAACCTTCCCCATCTCTCCGGGAGGCCCCACTCATTCTTCACAAAAAAGAATCCACTAGACCAATTCTTGGAGGGATCCCGCCAAGAACTCTATCCAATTTTTTATGGCTCGATAAGAACGCGCCCGAGCATCACATGTAAATCTACACATTCGATAAGTATTGAATATTCAAAATAACGCCACGCTCAAAAGACAAACCGACGATGACCACTAAAGCCAAAATGAAAAATGGCGTGATGAGCCACCACATGTCTTGAAGATCTCAATCATTTCGGGAGCTAGAAATCATAATCCGACGCGTAAAATCATCTGAGCGGTAAGTATCTGGTGGAGGCGAACGGGCTCGATCAGACCTCTTGGCAGCTATAGCCACTAAATCATTGGGAAAATGAAATTTTTTGCGAAACACTATTAAGCTGTCTGATGTAATAAGGGACGGTCTATCATCTGCAGCTGTCGTAATATTAGGCCTCTTCCGGCCATCGCTCTGTGCAAATATATTATGAATAAGTAGAGGAAGGGAGAAACATCAAAAATCTAAGAGTTTTGTAAAGCTGCTCACTCACCCCCTTGCTTGGACATCCCTCTTTTTGACTCTGCCGCTCGCGGACTTTAGCTAGAATTTTTCGTCTCCGATCTAACAAAAAAAGACGTGCCTATGCATAAAAAAAAAAAAAAAAAAAAAAAAAAGGAGAGGGAAAGGCGAGACACTATTTCTCCCCAGGAGTATGAGAACTACCTCTAAACTTTCGACTCATGCAAGTGACGGCTCGATTATTGTTTCTCCCATCTTGACAATCGTGGCCATGGAATCATGCATCAAGCACCCTGTCTTGATCGCCTTCGATCCGGTCGGTCCGTAGGTTAATTTATACCCCTTTCGGGGCGGAGCCTTCTTGCCGGTATTTGTCTTGATCGCCTCCAATCCGGTCGGTCCGACTAGGTTAGTTTACACCCCTTTCCGGGAGAAACTGGAGCCTTGTCGTATGAACGCGGGTCTTGATCGCCTCCAACCCCGGTCGGTCCGACTAGGTTAGTTTACACCTTCGGGGCGGAGCCTTGTATGCATTACGGGTCTTGATCGCCTCAATCCCGGTCGGTCCACTAGGTTAGTTTACACCCCGGAGCGGAGCCTTGTGTATTTACGGGTCTTGATCGCCTCAATCCTCGGTCCGGGTTAGTTTACACCCCTTTGGGGGGGCTAGCCGTATGACTTCGGGTCTTGATCGCCTCAATCCGGTCGGTCAGGAGGTTAGTTTACACCCCTTTCGGGAGGCGGAGCCTTGTCGTATGAGCAGCGGGTCTTGATAACCTTCCCTTCGGTCCGGTTAGTTTACACCCCTTCGAGCTGGAGCCTTGTGTATGGCCAGAGGTCTTGATCGCCTCTCGATCACCACCAAAGTACTTTCACTCAAGAAGAAGGGAGAGGGAAAGGTATGCCTTTCTCCCTCACCTTAGGGGTATTTATAGCCCTCACAAGGGTAAAGGGTAAAACCCTCAAAATATTAAATTCCTTAAAACTCCGGTCAGGGCCAGGTGGTATGCGAACCCGTGGTAGCCTTGATATACAGCATACCATGGTAGCGCATGGCCGCTGACCCGAGGGCATCGGAGCGACCGAACCGTCAGCATGACGAACCGTCAGCGACCCGAACGCAGCAGCGACACGGACCGCCAGCGACCGACCGTCAGCGACCCGGACGTCGCCGACGACCCGCCGACGACCCGCCGACCAACCGTAGCGCCGTCGCCAGCCTGCATGAGCGGCCATGGTTTCACCAGCCCGGCAGCTTCCGTTCAGCGGCCGACATGAAGCCCGGCCCGTTCAGCGACCATGCGTGGGTCGACCCGATGGGCCCCCGCCATCGGCGTATTCAACCTGCGCCCGGTCCACGCGCCGCAGCCGTCGTCGCCCTCGAGTAGATAGCGCCCGCGGGTACGGACCCCCAAAAAAATGCTCGAAAACTTTCGTGAGCATCCAAATAAATTCATAATCTCAGAATCTCATGCCAAAGACCGTAGATTTGCTTCCATAATCGTAATCTTGGATTTATATGAATATTTGAAATATATTGGTCATGGGTTGGCGATATATTTTAGATGATTAAGACAATCTCATCCAAAAATAGGGAAAGCGATATGGTGCTCAAAATACCGCTAATCAAAGTCGAATCTTAATATCAAAAGCGACCGATTTCAGTGACCGTCGAGATTAAGCACTTGAAATATCTTGGAATCTTTGGGATATCAATTACATCCCAAAATAGCTCTTAAATATAGAGTGTTTATAGTCAAATCGGCGTCTCGACGGCCGGATCTAACGAGCCTAAGATCTCATAATTGACTTCATTTGGGCATCCAAATGCTCAAAATACATCAAATGATCGAAGGAACCATTCTAAGCGTCCGATCAAGAGGGTGGCGGACTTTGCATAAATTACAACGCTCCTCCCATCTATAAATAGAACTCTATCCCTCACATGAAGGAGAGGAAAAAGTGAAGAAGAAGAGGCTGAAACAAGTAAAGAAGAAGAGGAAGAAAAGAGGCTGCCATACTATAAATTACCCGCATCTCTATCATCGGCCCTTACAACCTAATCATTGTTACATAGTTATTGTTCTACCTCATACACCATCTTGTAATCCCACATTGGGAAGAATTTGTACTTTGCAACATATCCATAGTGGAACATTTTTTTCTTGGGCGGGCCGTGATTTTTCCTCTTTTGGTTTTCCACGTAAAATTCGAGCTCCTCTCTCTCTTTAAATATCTGTGTGTGTGCTCGATTATACGACAAGGCTAAGACATAAACTCTTACTGTACCGCATCACGATTTCTAGCACGCAACAAACGTAATGGATTTTTTTTTCTTCTGATTTCTGTAAATGGTATCGATGGACAAATAAAACAAGACGTACGTGCATGCATGAACAATAAAATTTTAATATATATATATATATATATATGATTAAATTTCTATTATTAATCACATACTTTTTAAAAGGAGTGGCTAAAATTATAATTTTATTACATTAAGGGTCTATTTGGGGAAGTTGGTTGTAAAGCAAATGTGGAGAAAGCGACTTTTTGAAAAAAATTTATTTGTATTATAAATAATTTTTTGTTAAAAATTAAAAAAACCTTTTCTGATAGTCACAACACTAACAGTTCTGATACTCAAAATAATTTTTTCTCCACAAAACTTTCTGAAAAGCGGCCAAAAAACTGGTAGTCAAACGAAGCTATTTTGCTTTCTGGCTATTTTCTGAAAAAATAAAGTAATAAAAAATTATCTCAAATACACCCTAATATTAGAGAAATGCTTTAATATAAGTGCACTTTTTAACACTAGTTCAATAAATAATGAATAAAAAAATATATGCATTGCAATGCATTATATGATTGATCATTTATCTATTAATTATGTATTGTTATGGGGTTGAAATTTTGAAGTAAAATAATACACTTTAACTTCAGTCCATTTTTCAAAAGGGGGTATTGATGCTTCTGTGGTTGAACAATATTTTCATAAAAATAAGATTAAATCTTTTTAATCACACATCAATCATATTTTTTTCAGAAGGTGTGATTATATGATTAAAATTGTGGCTATGTGTGTTAGTTTCAGCCAAAATTATTAAAAACTCGTGACTAAAATTTAATATTCAATCATATATTTTCAGGTAAGATATAATTATAGCACAAAATTATTTTTCTAAATGAAAAATGAGATTTCAAACACAAAATTTCATATTATCAATTAATTTTCATTCAGTTGAAGTTCAAAACATCTAAATACATTATGAGATTCTGATGCATTTTTAGGCTATGAGCGTATGATAGATATGCTCAAAATAGAATAATATTTGTGAAAAAAATAAAAATTACTATTTTTTTAGATTAAAAAAGTGTTTGAATGTCTTTTTGTAGCATAAAAAATCGTCTTGCAGTTATTTTATAAATATATTTTAAAATTTTGTTATTTTTGTTTTGATTATTTCTTGCAGTTATTTCTTGCAGTTATATATAAAAAAATAACGTCTAAACATTAACTGCTGTAGAACTCAGCAAAATATACGATTACTAAACGGACAGTGATGCTTGAATTTCACTTGCTTTGTACTATAAATAGTTATATAAAACATGAAAAGCTGACCATAAGCTCGAATAATCTCTAGATTCACATTAAAAAAAATGACGTATCTGCTGCGGAGACCATCTTGTACATATATGAAAAAAAATGAGTAAGGATATCCTAATGAAAAATATTTGACTAGTATATATGAATTTTAAATAAACCTATGGTAATAGATTTGTGATGAATTAATGCATTATAAGATTTAATTGATTGTTCATGTATTACACTCTTCTTGAAGAAAATTTAGAAGTTTAAAATATATTTTAGTTAAATTTTGATTAAAATATTCTAATATAACCTTTTTCTTGTTTAGGTGAGGACATAAGCTCTTTACCCTTGACATTCTCTAGAAACTGTCACATTTTTAGTCGATGCACTTTTTGCATGAGAGCCACTTGATGCAGATGAAAAGAATAATTGTCATATCTATGTAAGCAAGAGGCCATCAAAGCTATGTTGATGGCAGCATTGATATGAATAGACGGTCCCCTTCGTACTTTCTCCCATTGTGCCTATAATACATGTTTCTTTTTAATATGATCAACATATTGCATAATCTATAACCTATCTTTGATTTTCCATGATTATAATTTTTATAAGAGCTCTGTTATGTAACACATACTGTCGAATATCATTTAGACTCTATGATGTATACTTCATTTGATATAATATGCTATGTAATTCTCTATGTTTAAGGTCATTTATTTTTCTTTCATATGATTCCCAAAATTTCTATGAATTTATATGTGACTCTCCATAATCGTTAGCTTATGATTCAATTTACACATTGTTGGTGTTTAGCATAGTGATGTGATGTGGCATGGTGACTTGCATAGCAATAAGTGCATGGCATGATTGAGCGAACCATATATACACTTATGATTTTGGATGTTTAATAATTCAACATATCTTTTGATTTCATGTCTATTATTCATTTTATCGCATGATGAAAGCTTGAAGCTATGATTATGAATAGTGTTTATTATTATTCTATCTCTTTTATGAATGCCACATATTATATGAGATGTTTGCTTGAAGCTATTAATAAAAATAAATAATAGTTACACAAAAATGTGTATTAAATCATAGCTTTGTAGATGAGTGAGTTGACAAACCCTATTTGAAAAAATTAAGGAGGAACAAGTGTTGTCCATTTTGGGAAGATAATGATGTAGTCTAATAATGCATATAATTATTGATATAATTTATGATGTATCATGAAGATTTATATGTTTTTTAGTTCCAATCAAATGATATTAACTAATGATTATCTAATTTCAAGAAACTTAATGAATAATTTGACATTATTTGATATGATCTATGCATGATTATTATAACATTACTTTGATCCTAAAATCATGCTCTATATATGATTTTGTTTCTATATATTCTTGATACATCCTCAGAAAATTAATCTGATCAAGCACGAATCTCAAGGCATTTTCAGAAATATTTCGATCTAATCACCGATTTGACAAGCTTACGGTCTGGCGAGCTGATGAGGCGAACATATAGCATCAAGCATGATACGTCAGGAATAGGCTTCGGTCAGTATCGAACATGAAAATGGATTGATCCATGATGGTCTCAAAGCGACATATTTATAATGTCGGCGGCTTCGTCGAGGATCCAGAATCCAAGATCACCCAATTCGACATCATTAAGGCAGGATCATCAAATACACCCTCGATCAAGGGATCATCCGATGGGAATGGTTGGAGTTTTCCGCAATTTACAAGTGCCACTCCCAAAATCTATAAAGAGCTTCATTCTCACCTTAGGGGGGAGGGAATGCGATTTGAAGACCAGGGAGCTCGAGACCACTTGGCCATGGCGATCTTTTCACCAGGTGCCACCAGGTAGTGCACGAAGATCAGCTTCGCCCATAGGAGATCACCCAGGGGGTAGAAAGACCGAGGTTCAGCTCCTTTCTCAGAAGATCGAGGTTGCTCCCGGAAGATCGAGTTCTGCAGCTTTTTTGGAAAACTTCTCCTTGGGTTGGAGTTGGCCGATGTTGTCTTTTCTACACTTGGAATGTTGTTTCCTTGTAAATACCTTCTTCTCCAGAACCGAAGCAAGGACCGTATCTTTTGAACACATAGTGAAAGTTCTCTGGGCAAGGCCAGTGGTTTTCCATGGGTTTTCCACGTATAACCCTGTGTTCATATCCCACCTTGTGTGTTGGATAATTTTTTGGGCTCTGACGAAGATCTAGCATCTACCGGAATAAAATTCTCTAGCACGCAACAATTCTTAAAGATTTGATTATGATATAAAATTAAAATGCATATTAATAAATTTCTATTTAGTATTTGAGTATACATGATTTCATTGAAATATATGTGATCTTATTGATACCCATTATGTTATTATATATTGATAGTTGATTAAATTTATTTAACATAACCTTTAACATAAATAGAGAACTAGTTTTATACATGATATTGTAGGTTACATTATCATAGAAATGATCATGACATGGTATTAATTTATGCTTAAGGATAGATTGTATTTAATGATTTTAAAACATGTGATCAAGCTCGAAATCATTAGGCCCATTTTAGTGTGACTCTTTTATTTATTATACTTAACATAAACACGACATATTTGCATATATAATATGATTAAAGTCATGAATTTATGCATTTTGTTCTCTTAAATTTTGCATTGAATTCTCTTGCGATCTATTTGTGCATCATGATCAACCTATTACATGTGTGTATTGTTTGTTTTAAACAAGAAAATGAATATTATTAAAAGGTGATTATACTTCTAATATATATTAATTAGTTGATTGTAGCATGATTTGTGCTAGTGGATATTATGCATATGTTGGTATCAATGGTGTTATTTATTTATATATAGTTCCTATTTATTTTAGGTTGCAAAATAATTATTGATGTCACCGTCATGGATAATGATAATGTATGATTTCTTTCTATAAAATATATAAATTTTATTTTAATAGTTTGGTCATTGTATAAAACTAAGTAACCAATGTATATGAATTCTTTTGGACTATTAATAATACAATCTTATAAAGAAAATATATTGATATTTTAATTATTATTTATATTTTTTATTAATTTAATGGCTATATGTTGCATATGTAAATTAGACAAGTTTAATCTCTAACATCTTTTGGTTTTTACAAGAATTTGTTATGATATAATATGTATATGTGATTTTACATGAATGTATTGAGGTTCTCTTCTTAGTATCACTCCTTAGTTGATGTGATATGTCAATATGTAGGGTTTTATCGGCAAAAGTTTAAAAGTGGTATTAGAATAATGGTAAGATTAATGAATCATGGTACTTTACTAGAGTTTTGGATGAGAATTATGAGTTAGAAGAATAGATTAGAAAGATAAAACTTAATATATAGTGCAACCAAATGTTGATATTTAGATTTATAGTTGAGATTGGATAAGTATCAACCTTTATACTACATGTTATGAGTAGATTTCATTTTATGATATCATTTGATGCAATGTCATTGATTCATTGATTTTGCAATGTCATTGGTTCATTGATTTTGCAATGACATTGATTATGTGTCTAATATGGTATGGTGTTTAAGTATACTTATGTATCATATTAAGCAACATGTACATGACAATGTATCATATTAAGAAACATCTACATGACATATTATAAGTGATATATGGCAAGCGAGAAGAAACATAATCTAAAAAACATACCTAATAGCAACATTTTACCATAGTATAATATAAAAGAAATTGATAATTTCAATAGAATGGTATATATATCAACTTTAATAATGTCAAATACACACACACACACAGATTCTCTTGTTGAATAATTTCATATACATGAAATTACAAAAATACATAAATATAAGTAATATAATTAAGTTTATTTAAGATTTTATACAAATATAAAAAAAACAAATAAAAGAATGTATCTTTCAAATGATTATGTCTATCTATATTTACATGAATCACTGACTCTTCTATCAGATGTCAGGTAAATATGTAAATGCTCAATTGAGTTAAAAATGATCTTAATTTTTATTTCTAACTTAAGAAGTTCAAAAATTGTCATTCTCTTTTCTTTTCCATACAATCAATATTGATTGCCACATAAAGCTTAAAATTTTTTTCTTAGTTTCATTAATACATTATACATTATCTTGTGAAGTTGATCACGAGATGTGATGGGCAATAACTTTTGCATAAATACATGAAAATTATGTACCATCAAACCATATAAAGTAAAATCTTATATATTTACAAGTCTTTTTAAATTTAAAGCATATATGTCTAAAAAATTTAAATGTTTTAATTAAAAGTATATCTCCTTCTTTATTCCATTGTCAAAACATATGATTCTATAAGTTAATTTCTCCATGCCACCATAAAATAATTATAAAGAGCACAACAAAGAAAAGTTTAGCTTTGGACTAATCTTCTCAAACGAAATTAAATTTAAAATTATAGAAATTACTTATTTTTATAATATCTTATTCATCTAATCCAATAAATAAAACACTAAACAATAATGTTAGTATGCGACAAAATTTCAATAAATTATCAAAAAGCACAAAAACTTATTTCCTTCTAGTAATATAAATTAACTAATAGCTTTAAGTGAAATTTTAAAATTGCTTATTTGATACAAATTCTTGGATAAAACACAAATTAAGAAATAAAAATGCTAAATGAAGAAGCACTTCAGACTGGTTTTAAAATTTATTCCCAATCAATATAAAGTAGAGTATGCCATGCAAAGTAAAATTAAAAAATATATATAATAAAGGATTCTGAGAACTTTGCTATTAATTCTCATTTGATAACTAATAAAAGAATAAATGTGCTATTAGTGTAACTTTTGTGCAACTAAGAATATAATCATCTACAAAAGTCTCTCTATTCCATAATAGTTTATATTTTTTAGAACAAGCAACATACATTTTATCATTATAAGAACTTCGAAAAGAATCAAAGAAAGAAACTATTAGTAGCCATGTATAATATTACCAACATTTCTTGATTGCGAAGAGGATTAGTTAGAAGATAGGGTTATAGATAGGCCGATAGAAGAGAGAAGGTGGAATTGTAGGCTAGTGAAAGTGAGAAGACTGAGCCATTGGTGATGTGTGATTGTGGATTCATAGTAGACATCATGCGATGCAGTTAGGATTTAATGACAGATGAAATAAGAAGAAGTATTTCTTCGATTGATTTCTCAATTTTTAGGTTTTTGTGATGGATTTGCAATGATATGTTATTTTTGTCTCAACATCCTACACCTTCTTAATTATGCTTCTCTCCATTGTTGTGATGAAGCATTTATATGTCATAAGTATGTCACATATTTGTGGTGGGAAGAATAAGTTACAAAATGATTGCAACTTAATTTAGAACAAAAAACTATATGTCATAAATCTATTGTAACGTTGAGATGAGACATTATGACAAATAGTTGTTCAATGAAAAAATAAAGGTTTACAACGTGTGAGTTGCAAGAATATTGAAATATTTTAAGACTAATTCCGAAAATATATATATATCAAATTTGTAAAAAAATTTGAAATTTGCTATTTTGGGGGGACCTATTTGCTTGCTTTTAGGAGAGAAGACAATGCAAGCTACCCTTACTAGTGATCCTTGGATGCATGTTCCTATACTAGCTAGCTAGATTATTGCTCAATCTTGAGATGAAGAAGAACGTTGAAACTTGGTTAAAATATATCTAATATCGATACCATGTAGTGGCTCATTTAAATTTCTTTTAATAGGGGCATAAAACTTAATTTTATCAAGGCATAAAAATTTATTTTTTAATAGGTAATAAAACATTATTTTTAAAATCATTATATAATGATATAGAGAAGAAGAAGAGGAACAATTGATGAAAAGAGATGCTGGGAGGACTGGAGAGAAGAAGGCTGAGCAAGCTGTGAAACTCACTAAAATAAGTTTTAAATTTCAGATCAGCTTAATGAAAAGAACAATCTTCAACACTCCTATGATCATGAGCATGAGCATAAATATGTAGTAAAATATAAGTAAGCATCCTGTAAACATTTAAGAGAACTGAATATGTAGTAGAAATATAAGAACTAAGCAACCATAATAACAATACTATAATAAAAAAATTGGTTGTCTATTACAACATTTTTTAAGATAAATCTCTATCATTAACATTAAGGTTATCCATAGAAACTAACTTTAGGCACAATATCTCCAGTGATTAAAACTTGTTAGTTTAGTTCCATTGAAATTTTATTAATGGTTCTATGTATTGAATTTTAAGTTCTATTGGGTCTAAGTAATTTGCAGACTCACCACATAAAGTTAGCAACTACTGAAATGAAATATTAATTGAGGAGACAAAAACATATTAGATGGAGAGAAAGACCAGACAAACTGAGCATGGTCGGCTGGGAAATAGAATTGCTGGGCAAATCTCCTTTGGCAGTAAGGTTTTTCACACACTTCACACTACAAGAGTGGTAGTTGATGCACTTAAAACTTCTGCCAAAGGAGAAGTTGCACAGCTATTCACTCTTTCCATTAATTTCTTTAATTTTCTTCTTCATCTTCTTCTTCTTTATTGTAACATAGACTATCTTGAGTTGAACAAAGGCTTACAACCTCTTATTTAAAGGCTTGGATGCTAAGGAATATGCCTAACTTCCAATTGGCATATCCACCAAAGAGCCACATACAACTGTGCATAGATTTATCTATTTATGAACACTTTCACTTGTATAGTTGTATTTTACAGTCCTTCATATGATAATTTATTTGGTTGGATAGAATTATACCCAAGTGTAATGACTAACTTTGATTGGATTAACATCTTTGTGAGGGTTTATAAAAATATCAATTTTAAGAGAGAGAGATAAAATACAATCAAATCAAATTTTTGAGTCTCTAACTTTGCTAAATATATCAACTTATTCATTATTATACTAATAAGGTTTCTTACAAAATTGTGAGATGGACAAAACCTACTATATGATTTTGTGAACTCAATATGACGGATATTCTAAAGATTAATTATGTGAGAGGTGTCTAACCTTATCCAAATTGCTCAACCTAGCTTATGATTAGTCATTCAAGTCTCCCTAATCCTTTAATATAATTTTATCTCCTCTTATTTTTGTAGCCTTAACCTTTTGTTGTATATTATCAAATCACCTTGCTATTTTTCACTATGTACCCTAACTTCGATAAATGATGTAACTATAGTCCTTTTAATTTAACTATTCTCCATTCTTCATTTATGTCATCAGTCACAAAATTTTCTATTTTATCATCCTTAATTTGACATACAATAACATGCTTTTTGTATTGCCCAATGCTGACCACTAAACACATTTTATTTTAAATCTAAATATTAAGAAAAGAAAAAATGAAAAAAAATAAACAAAGTGAACCCAAATAGCCCTTAAATGAATCTTTGTTGTTAAAAAAAATTTTCTTTATTTGTTGATTATTTCAAGTTATATTAAAGTGAAGGTTAATAACATTTTTTAGCATAGTAAGCTTTAGGGATAGAGGAGCTTTCATGTATTTGAAAGGATGGCAATAATGTAACCTAGCTTTCAAAAATTTCAAATATCCTCTTATTCATTAGCATATGCCTCCATTACTCTCTCCGACTAAATTTCAACCAAGAACTAGAAAGCTAAGAGGATTTGCAAATCTATAAAATCAAGATTGAAAGAGCGTCAATAGGGAAGATCCATAGAATGTTCCATGCCATGCATTCTTCAACACCATAAAAAAGTTGCTGCAAAAAAGTGATTGAAAAATATGATTCCTTTGCTAACTCAAAAGACTTGTTCTATTTCTTAAGTAAATAACTTTTTTCATTCATAAGAAAGATATTCTAAGAGATTTTGAAAGACATTATAATTCACATCTCAATGTATCAATTGGTCTAGATAAGATAATAAAATAAAATTAAATTAAGCTCATAAAAACTATTTAACAAGCTTAAGAGTTGATAAACTCCGGAGTCAATATAGTGGAGCAGCACCATGATGTTTTTACAGCAGACAAAGAATTTCCAAAGTATAAAGGTTCATATACATCCAACCCATGAGAATTCAATTCTTTATAAAGCCATACAAAGAGTATTACAAAAGCATAATCAACATCTTGATGAGAATTATCATAATTATAGAAATCTTGAGTTGAATACCTAATGACTCTTGGTATTTTTCACATAAATCGTATACGACTAAGAGGTTTATTAAGTATAAATGCTTTCTTAAAAGAATGTTTCTCCAAACATTAATTTAATGATTTAAAGTTCTCATAATTTCTATATTTTGATAGCCCTTATCATGCAACCCAATATATGCGTTGTTCCATCATAGACTAATGGATGTGATTTTTAACTTATATATTGTGTGGTCGTATGCAATGCATGCTATTTTCTGCATGGATGTAATATTCTACTCCCATATGTACCTTTATTTCCCTCATGCATTCAGTTGAGTTATGAAGTTAATGCAAAATAAATTATTTTCATGCCGATAATTAGCTTCGTTTTGTTCTTTTTCAAGTATATATAAAATATGATAAATGAAATATTTTAGTTCATAGTTTATTTTCTCACAAATCTACAGGAAAGCAAATAAAATGATCGTATATATTCTGCACGTGTTTACGTTGCCTTTAAAATAAACCAAATCAAACAGTCCGCCAGATCTAAAAACTAGAGCCCTTCCAAAAGACGTAAGACATATATGAAGGAATTCAGACATACTGTAGGTATAAACTACTGCATTATAGATTGTTGGATACAATAAAAAGCATAAATTAATAATTCATTAATGAACGATACTTATAAGCTTGAAAGCAACAAGAATAAATTTTCTGTTGAAGGTAGAATAGATAATTTGCTTTCGGAAGGGGGAATGAGGACCATTGCGATGGATGCCGCTCAAGAATAGTCCAAAGCATATCCTGTAGCATATTCATTCCAATTTTACTGCTTCACAGCTATTTAAGTAGTCAACAAATGCAGAAGTTCGACAGTGGCATCAAGTAAATAATAATATTATGGTGTGAAGTTTCAGAATAACAGGCAACTCTCCCTTGGCAGAGAGAATAGACACAACGATGGCATCGTTTAGATCAAGCTGTATTTTTTTGTCTTTCTGCCAAAGGAGAATTGCCCTTCTATTCAACCACACAGGAACAAGAAAACTTTTCTGCTAAGGATGGAAAAGTTTACTTAAAAAATAAGGTAAATCTACTTCTAAAGCTCGACAGGACTGATGGCTTTTGTTCTCTGGTTTCTTCATTGATGATTTTCTAGCTAAAGATCTGAAATGTTTTTTTTTTCCTAGGCTGGAAGAAAAATAATGAAAAATAAATCTTAACATGGTAGTTTTTGATTTATTTCATGTATCGCCAAGTTCATAGATATGTTGTAACGTTTCAAACATCTAAAAAAAGTACCAAAAGTTCGCAGAAGCTGATCTTAATTTTTTTTTCTTATCAATATGTTCAATTAGCAATTAGAATTTGTTATGTATCCCATCTAGCTGTGCTGTCTTTCTCACCGTATAGCTAGATTTTCTTCCTTGAAATATTTTCGGTTAATTTTAATACTGTTTAAGCATAATTTACAAAGATGTAGAAAGCATGTGTTCTAATAATTTAGAATTTAGCAAATTTTTTTATCAGAATGATAGAAAAATAATATCGATTGAACAAAGACTACTCATATGTAAGAAATATATTTGGTTTAAATTATAATGTATAGCATAAAATTATGATCGCTATATTACAAATAGGTACTTTATATGCATTTGGAAATCACACACACACACAAATATATATATATATATATATATATATATGTTGTATGTATGTATGTGTATGTGTGTGAAGTATAAAGATCACAAACTCATGTGACTTTAAATAATTGCATCATAACTATAAGTTTAGTGTTATATTTATCTAGAAATTTTCATGAAGTCTATACATACCCGTGTGATAATTTTAGAATAACAAACTGTGCTATTTGAGCTTACAAACTTCTACCACCAGTTTTCTTAACCTGTTCAATCTATCTTGATCCTTATATTTCTTCTAATTTCTATAGAAGTTTTATTAAAGCTTAGCAATGGATATAATAATAATTATACAATCATTATATCATTGTCAAGCCAATACCAGTTATGAGAGTTGGGGTCTTCAAATGAAGACTTAATTTGATTCCTACACATTTGTGAAGTTGTTTATGAATGTTTTATGAAGCCACAAGAAAGAGATGTGTGGCTTCACTGCTTTAAAAAGTGATGCTCCCTTAGGAACTTAGAGGAATGTTAAACAATCATATGTTTTATTTATCAAGTGATATATAATCAATATTCAAGAAAATTATGAGGTTACAATTCCATCCTTATAGAGGAGTCCGCACATCAAAGAGTGTTCACCTCCAAGCACAATGAGAAAAGTTTGAAGCTTTACATAGGAGGGTGCCAAAAATGTGTTACAAGGTACATTTCATAAGTCTTCAATACAATTAACTTTTTAAGAAAGAATTACAAAACTTTGTAAGACTTCCAAATTTTAAGAGAAATTATATTCTTGTGAATACAAAGTTTGAATACATTATAGTGGCTAGTGAAGAGTTCAAGGACTTAGAGTCCATGATGATTAAGAAGCTTATGGGTTTATCATAGAGATCTGAGCAAAGGCTAATAAAGAAGAAAAAGCCTTTAGAGAAAGTTCTTCAAACATAGGTTTCTTAAAAAGGTTAAAGAAAATTATATAAATGAATGCAAAGGCTATAATAATAAGAGGATGTAAAAGGCTATAATAATAAGAGGATGTAAAAAAGTAAAGATAAAATGTTATGATTGCAAAAAAAATATATGATCATTATGCTTGAGATTGTTGGTATAAAAGATTTCAATCAAGTTAATAAAATTTGAATTTTATAAATAACCAAAGATGTCGTTTTCTTATTAGAATGAGAAGAAGAAGAAATTAATGCACAATCTATATAATATTTATACGCCAGAATAATCATGCCCATGTGCAGCTACAAAAAAAAAAAAAAGTTTTTGGGCCTAGCTAGATGAATTTGCATATAAAAAGTCTCTTTTGGTGATTCTTCCAAGGCATGGGTAACCGGTAAAAGTAATAATCTCACACATTGGGAAGATAAAAGTTACCAATTTATTTCCAATGTTTATTCTATGGCAAGTATTTGGTGTTTATAAAACTTTTGGATAAATATTACAATATTCATATGAATTAGAAAAGTATATATTTAAGAGGCTAAAATGATAAGTTATTTGTTCATGTAAAATGCCAAATAGTCTTTTATTCTCATTATTTATCAAGTATGTTAATCTACTTATATCAAATATTCTTCTTGATTATGATATTTGAGATTAGGCATCTTCATTTTAATGATCTCCAACAACTACCGGCAATCAAACACATGAGAAATATATTATCTCATATCAATTCTCCAAAATAAGTGTGTTATTATTAAGCAAGTGAGGAGAAACTTCACATAAGAGGCATATAGTTCAACAAAACCAATATTTATAAACCCACTATGGGCTCCGAAAATTCGTCATCGATCTCTCGACACATGAAGAGAGTATGATTTAAGTGTCGGTGTAATTCTCAGAAGATAGATGTAATAGTAGATAAGATACTACCCAGAGATTTCGCCCTCATTTCATAATTACTTGTTTATGAATTTAATACTTTGAGTATTCAATAAGAGGCTCTATTCACATAAACAAACATCAACTCCAATATCCCTAACTCCACATTAAGTTTCATATTTATTTAATAACTGGACTTCAAATTTATCGTAAGTCTCTTGTGAGTTTCGGTTTATGTACCAGAGGAATTCAAGTTTATTTCAAGTTTTATAGGTTCACTTAAGTTCGATCTCTATTTTCTTACTTGAAATATGATTTTCAATTTTATTTGTCTTGAAGTCTTTTTGAATTCATTTCCAGTTCATTTATATTTAATTTCCAATTCATTTCTTTAGAACTTTATATTTTATATTTAACATAATCTTAAATTTTTATTTTTGTTAAGTCCAAAAAAATTGGACAAAATTTCGGCAACAATTAGTCAGTATTCCTGCGTCATCCTCGCGTAGGGAACTACATCGAAACTATTTTGACATACCCGTCACGCCCTGATCAGCATGAAGGTTGGTGTTTGAAATACCTCGGCTGAATTTCAATCCAGTTACACCCTGATGAGCATAACGAGACCTTCAATCACTGCATAAAAGCAAAAATTTATGCAAATATTCTTCTCTCTTTTTTTTTTCTATGTCCAAATTTCAGTCAAAATTTCGACAACATTTCGACTTAAGGAGTTGCATCTAACTATTTATTTTTTGGGCTTACCCATCACACCCTGATGAGCGTGACGATTGGTGTTTTGAAACAACTAAATAGATTTTCATCTCGTCACGCCCTGATGAGCGTGATGGTTGGTGTTTTGAAACACCTAATTCGATTTTCATCTCGTCATGCCTTGATGAGCATGAAAGGTCTTCAAGGCAACGAGTTTATCACATCGCATATTTAATGACCAAATTGAGTGACATACACCTAGCGGTGCTATTGTATAACATCAAAACCTCTTTTTTATCAATATTACCCAATTTTTTTCTATTCAACAACGACATTGCTAGCATTTACACCGAACCAAGAGAATGTCCAGAAAAAGTGAGGGTATAGTTAAGATACTTAATCCAGAACTCTTTTATAGTATTCGCATTCAACACCCATGCCAGCCTTTAGTAGCCCATGAGAACATAACCTCCATCAATTTTCCTCTTTCCAAGTCAGTTATCAAGTAGTAGAGCATAATCGCTTTCCTTCACCAAATTTAAGCCTCTTCTTGCAAGAACAATATCGGCATGGTCATGATCAACATAGAGCAAGTAAAGTGTCACTCGACCGCGAGTTTTGATACGTCCTCAGAAAATTAATCTGATCAAGCACGAATCTCAAGGCATTTTCAGAAATGCTTCGATCTAATCACCGATTTCAGCAACCTTGCAAAGACGCCGATGACGAGCGAAGAACATCAAGCATAGTCGATCGAGCTCGAATCGACTTAGATCAAGCTATGAACATGAAAATGGATCTGATCCGCCAAATGGTCACCAAAAGCGACATATAGTCGATCGAGGCCACAAGAAATCCAACGAATCCAAGATCACCCAATTCCATCATTAAGGCACCGGATCATCAAAATACACCGCCGGAGGGATCGCCGTCCGATGGGAGTGGTTGGAGTTTTCCACAATTTACAAAGTCACTCCCAAAATCTATAAATAGAGCTTCATTCTCACCTGAGGGGACCGAATCGATTTGAAGACCGTGAGAGCTCGAGAACCTCCAACGACCTTGACGCAGCATCTAGCCACCAGCCACCACCAGTCAAGACCGGGAGCTCGCCTGGAGATCGCCCTGAGGACTAGAAAAGACCGTTGCGCTCCTTTCTCAAAGATCAAGAGGTTGCTCCCGTAAGATCCGCTTTTGGGAAACTTCTCCCTTTTGGAGTTGACCGATATTGTATTTTTACACTCGAAATATTGTCGCCTCAGAAACACCTTCTTCTCCAACTAACGGAAGCAAGGACTCAGATCTTTGAACACATAGTGAAAGTTCTACAGACTGGGCAAGGCCCCATGGTTACGTATCCTTCTCCTTGATCACCTAATTGTGATATCTTTCACACACTCAACACACACACACACACACACACACACACACACATCCGCGCACACGCGCACGTCTACACACACACACACACACATCCGCGCGCACATCTACGCACACACACACACACACACACAGCGCGCGACGCGACGCGACGCGACGCACGCATACATTCACACACACACATGTGCATGTGTGCATAACACAACTCTTGGAGTGGTACTCTCAAAATGCTGTCACTTCACTCTTATATATTCACTCACTTCACAAGAAAAATAAGAAAGAAAGAAAAATATCTGAAAAAATTCCTTTTGCCTTGTAAATGTGCCTTTTATATAGCTTATACATAGCCTTGGTCAGGTTTCCTGACACTCCTATCATAACCACCCCGAGAACTGCATGAAATCATTGTTGAATCATCATGAAATTGCTCTCGTAGAGCCATAGCGCCTTGACGCTGGTTCTATAGTGCCTAGGTGTTGAACTCTCTAATTTTTTTATTTTAAAGTTTTTATTCTTGACGTTATAATGTAGTGTCTCGATGCTATAAATTTGGCATAGCAGCACTGTCTTCTATGTTCTACACAACCTTTTCTTCTGATACTAGCGCATCAACTTGTAAATATAGCTCCACGATATTGTATTGTGATTCTGCATTTTCTTTTCTTTTCTAATAAGAGAGTTTTTATCATAAACACTTAAAATTATGAAAATAAATTATAAAATAATAAAATTGTTACTTAAAATGCATGCTAATTTAACTGAACTTTATCACTCATTAAAGTGCTAGAAAGCAAAACTAATTTTTTGATTAAGCATTCTACAAATTGTATAAGAGTTATAATTATAAGAATCAAGTTATATTTATGAATGTTTTTAAAATAGCTAATGCATGGATGAAGTAAACAAAAAATCATGAGTATACCTAGGATTAATTTGAATTTAAGGATGTGACACATAAATAATTTGGTCAAAATTCCTTATTTAAACTTGTAATGTATATAAAAAACTCTATGGTGTCTTTATATATGTATTAAATATTTTGAAATAGTGATCATTGCGCCTTTCATTAATCATAACTTATGTCAAAATTTGTGAAATGTTTTAGAAATATGTATCATGCCATCAAAGATTTGACTTCAAAATATGTAACTAATTGTAATGATTATAATAGTCAGAGATAATTGACAATCAGATTTGAGTCTATCATTATCGCTACAAAATAAAAATAAAAAATAAAAAATAAAAATCTAGTTGTTGTAATCATTGTCATCCCATTTACATATGTGCGGCAATTAAAACTGTTGTAACTAATAGTGAGTATAATCATTGCAATTCTATATTACTATATAATAAAAGAAATTATTACTGCTGCAATATTTGTTAAGAGCATTACAATGATTATTTAAAATCTTAAATTTATGTAGATGGCATTAATTTTAATCGCCTTAAATAATTATTATAATATTATATGCTTATATACATAATCATTACTAAATTTTACTTCATAACGGTTAAAACAATCACAGTACACCCTAACCAGGGAATATTATGGAAGTGATCTACGCGCGATTCCGCAAAATGAAGAAGAAATCGGAGAATGCAGTGGTGAGAGCAGAAGTCTGATTTCTTCTTTATTTTGGAATCGATCGATCTAGTGGACTCCGCACGTAATATTTCCCCCTAACCAGCAGTATCAAGATCGTTACAAAGGAAAAAAAGCAATGGCAACGTTTGTGTGGAGGTTTCTCTATTATAGAAATTAAAATGGTGCCAATATTGCTGGCTTTATATATCAACTTCTACTCTCTAAGTATTCAAAATCTCTGCATGCATGATCTATATTAAGTTAATAACTTCTAAATGCCAAATTAAAGGGATAGAGAAGTATGGCTTCCCACGTTTTCCGGTGAAGAGAAATTGCTGGAGAAATCTACTTTGGCAGAAAGCATTTTACAGTCGCTCCACACTCCGAGAGAGGAACTTGACGCACTTACAGCTCCTGCCAATGGAGAAGTTGTCCAGCTATCAACTCTTCGCCATATCTCCAGCTCCTCTTCTCGTTCTTCATGGTAATACTTAAGACTCTCGACTTTGAGTCCATCAAAGGACTTCAGCCTCGTATTTAAAGGCATGGAAGCTAAGGAATAAGCCAAAGCTTCGTTGCAGCATATCCACTAAATGAAACAAATCTATTGTATTTCACCACAATTGCCAGATACATTTATAAGAAAATTCTTTCATCATTTTCTGACTATATCTATCGATTACCACGTACTAGAAAGTAACGAGGATTTGCAAATCTTATCAAATTAGGCAATTTTTTTAAAATAGGTACGGTTAAAACTGAAATTAGCTAATTGAGTATTGATAAAAAAAAATTTAAGAATAGATACGCATATCTGGGCGCTCACGCCGAAGACGAGTCGCGAATGTGAAAGAGTAGCGATGAATTGTGCGGAGAGCCGCCCTTATCACTGGTACCGCCACTAATTGGGCGACTCGACACGTTTTAGGGCGACCCCGATCGCCTCGCCTCGGTTTTCCTCGATTTCTCCTCAACTCGCTCTCGGTAGAACGCCGACCGGTCAACCGCCAGAGCACCTCCGCCCTCTCGAACTTCTGGGGCGTAGGTCTCACCGCCGATTGCTTTTTTTTCCACCGTTTAAATAGAAACCTTTATTTTTCCGATTCGCTTTGACGACGTTTAACTACTTCTCTCATTTAACCGTTGGAAGTCAACTTTAGTGCAAGATGAATAGAGAATTTGTTTCCTACTTTTCTATGGAGAACCGAGTATCGATGACACCCAAGTTATGTGGGAGGTCGTCCAAATCAGCGCCAGACTTACGGCATTGAAGAAATGAGAAGCACATCGATCCGAGTGCCATACTCTAATACGTTATCCGAGTAGCGGATTTATAGCGTCATATCTCACATGACGAAGTTACACTTGACAAGCTTCCGCCGATGTTGGTGTTGTATGTCGAAGTGGAAGATGTTAATATTGCATCCACATCACCGATCCGGTAGTAAGGTCGAGATATACCGCTAACGCACGGATTTCATTAAGAACATCCGGGATACAACGCTTCGATGAGTTTATTCCCGTGTAGTTTATTGTCATAATTTATCTCGGATTAAACTTGTAAATACTAATATAATTAGTTGTCAACTTTTAAGTTATGTGGCTGATGATGATGTCACCGCTCGGATGAACCGAAACCTAGAGTGCCGCAATGGAGATGAAAGTATCGACTATGAGTAAGGAGTCCGGTGCGGGGTGAGATGATGACAAGTTAATGGGTTAGAAGCCACTGCATTCAGAATATAGACAATACTCCGAGAAATCACTATTTCGCAATGCTGACAAGTGAGAGTCAAATGTTGTCCACAAACGAGTATGTCCGAATGTGTAAAACTACGAGGCAGTGGGACAACGATGTTTACTTTGACGCCCATCCGACTAAAATCTTCTAAATGATGAAATTGAAATTCCAAATGACATTCGAATGTATGTGTTTTGCAAGTAAACGAGTTTGCAATTTGCTATTGTCGGTGGTCCATAGTAAATAATGTACAATTCGAGCTTACACCTCTAACCGTAAGAACTACACCTTGTATGGCAGACGATAGTCATACAAGGCCCTGTAATTTACATTGTAGCATCGCCAGACGATTAGGGGTGCTTGGAGAATATCAAAAGTTGGTGAAAATCATAGATGTGTCAATGCGTAAGTTCATCCGGTCATCCGGTAGTTTCATAGCATACTACATCAAACCGTGATCGCACCGTGATTGATTTGAAACCTAGAGAGATTATAGGTAGGATGGAGTCAAAATTTAATGTTAAAGTTTCATAGGCATTGTTTGCGTCATTTGCGTGAGAATTTTAAAAAAGTCGTACGCAGACTAGGAATTGCTGATGTTGAGTTTGTATGCCAAAAGATGTACATGGCTAACACGATGATGTTTCAATTCAACCATTTGATGCGGACATTAAAATGTGAGCGAAGCATACAATTGGCTTGTGACCCAGTAAATGGTCACTTGTGCGATGGTGCGCGTTATGGGACAATGACGAATCTCGAGTGCTTTAACGGTGTCAAGCGCACGCGGGTTTACCAATTGGGTTTAATCCGCTATCTACTATAACTTAGTAGCTTTGTTCATGAAACGATTATCCATCGCAGAAGAGGAACTAAACTTGTCTATTTATACCCAGAGGTTCTCCACACTTATACAGCGTACTGAAAGGGAGGCTAGGCATTTCCCTGAACCTGTTAATATAAACCCACATGAGATGCAGGGTTTTGATAGGTCCAGCCGATCGTTCTGAGTTGATTTATTAGATAATGGCCTGTGTGTTTATAATTGTGGTAGAACAATCATATATCATTGTCCATGCCCACATGTCATTGTCGCATTGGGATTTCGACGGTTAAACCACCTCACGTGCGTGTCACAGTACTACACTCTGCAGCTATATAAGCTGACATACATAAATGAATTTCATACTCTACCAGATCGCTCTGATTGGCCATCCTTCAGTGAAGAGCTTGGATTAGTCACGTTGCCCTAACTTTCGTAGAAGGTCAGGCCGACCATACGAACGAATAGATTCAGAAACACAATGGATGAAAAGTTCAAGTCGAGAACTTGTAGCATATGCAAAATATCCGTCACTACAGGTCATCGCCCCCATAACATTAATGACGGTATATTTTCCAATAGGACAATGCTTGTTTTTCCCTTTCAAGATTTTACAATATTGACACTAATTTATTTGAGATTCTTTCTTTGTCAGAATGATGGTAGGGCCACCGCGCATGCTAATCTTTGACGGCATCTGCACTGAGGACAAATGATAGTAATATGGTGTTGGTTTTAGGACAATGTCAGTACATTTTATTTTTTTGGTTTGATAACCAACTTCATAGTCATGTACAAGTTAACAACTAGATAATGAACATTTGTTTATTGTCCATTTGTGAAATGAATTGGGTGATTAGTGTATGTTTGCTCAAATTGAGAATTAAATGTGCCAACTTCGATAGGATGGAATATGCTTCTAAAATGTTGTATGAAAAGAATTTGATATGATACAAAATACTAACTATTTTGTTCTTATATACTTAAATCATTATCCAAACAGTCCAACTCTTAAGCACAAATGCACCTCGGTTCATTGATGAATACTCCAAAGAGATGATATTTTCTGCAGCCCGAAGGTCAAAGCGGACGGATTTTGATAATCAAGCATTGGGCGATTGCTTCACGTCATAATTGGTGACACGAATCCGCCCATCGTCGATAGCATGAATCGGCACCGCTTGACCGAATCGTTTCGAAGCGGCCGCTTCAAGAATCAAGGCGTGAATCAACAACTGCTCGCGAAGCTGCCGCTTAAGCAGCCCCCCGACGGCGACCTTTAAGCTGGCAATACCGCCATCGCTCTCAATTTCATTTGGTCAGTATGGCGATCCGAACTACAAGGAGGGTAAAAGTCGTTTCATTTTATTGATATCTTTGGCGGGTAATATCACAAAAAACTTTCTTTGAGCATTATCGAATTTCTTGGCGTAATTAAACATAAGTTAAAGTTTAGACTTTTGGTTAAACATTTTCTATTTTGGTTAAACTTTCTTTGAGCATTATCTACCATGTCGCGACACCGTGCACCGATCCGTAATATGTCGCCTATATGTACCGATCAAGGTCTCGATATCACCTCGTATCTATCGACACATCGCTGTAAGTGGTGATCATCGACAGCACCGAAATATGGCTGAAATATGTCCCGTGTTGCCGCGATATGGTCCGCCTATGCAAAAAAAAAGGTATGTTAAATTATCACTTTCAAAAATATTGAATATTTCCTATATATCATAACTTACATAAAGACGCTCCACTGGTGCTCTAGCGTAGTATGTGGTAGGTGGATCTATCGGGGCAGCCAATAAGTACAAAGAAGCCCATGATTTGAACCAACGCATGTATAGTGATTGCCCATACTATCTAACCCATCGACGAGGCAATCCGCGAATCTCCCAAAAGCTATGTATGTGGTGGTACAACCCGCAGACTGCTTTACCACCATCGACCCCTTTTGAAACTAGGGTCAACCGGGGCTACATCTACTGGGAGTAAACCAAAAGACTGTCGGTACCACTCAACCCTCTTCCGATAAGAGGGACTCGTTAACCATATGTCGAGCCCAGAGCATACAAATGATAGAGATTGTCGACTTCATTATCCCTCACACTACATGATAAAAGTATGTTAAAACATAATGTAAATAATAGTATTAAGGCTACAATGTTAAATGCAGATTCAACGTGTGTCCAACCATCTAGCGTTCGTTCACAACAGCTAAAGTGCCGCTATACTTGTCATTCCACGCACACGAAAAGCTTTAAACATACATAAGCGCATAATTTGAAATTGTAGTTAACACGCACTCAAACCAACGCCGCACAGAAGCTCTGCGGATATGGGACATGTAAAGTCGCCTACCTACATGAATATGCTCCCAAGCCCAAATCTGGTAGGTGTGTAGCAACCGACCATGTTGGCCCTGGTGGGTCTAATCGACTCGTGCAACTCTCTATATAGATGAGCCAAGACTGCTCCACCTATAGACATCATGCTAAAATCATCCATCCTTCAAGAGTGGTCATCGTAGGTGGACCTCAACTGACGTGACGCAATAAGAGCCAATCGAAATAAAATATAAGCGGGCGTGTGGAAGAAGTCATCTGTACCTATCATATGACTCTCTAGAAAGTCCACCTACTGGCATGCATGCATGCACGCATCCGAATGTCGCCGATATTGGATAGGGTCATGATACATCACGCCGTAATGGGTGTCGCCCTAACAAATCATCAATCAAACCAAGTGTCCCATCTCTTCCCTCGCCAATCACAATCGCCTATGATAGGTGGTCCATCAATCAGACCTAGAATCATCGCCACGCCCGTCACGTCATCTCTCACCTACAACGAGGTGGAAGGTATTGTGGAGACCATCTCTCAACCAAAAGCAATGATGATGAAGCGATGACTCACGCAAAGCGTGCCCCTAGCGCCCGGATGAATCTCGTGCATGTAATGGGCCACTCCTTCAGCATAAGCAAATGTGATGCGGCCTCAAGTACGGTGCTCTGAAAAGAAAAATGTAAGTTAGTGTCCCAAATAAAAGGTAAGTGTGAACACATTCTCAGAATAACAAATTCACTTACAAGATCGTGGTGAGCTGATGTCGCCCCACGTAGGGAGGCAATACTAGATGAACCTCGGCGGTGCCTACCAATGGTGGTCCTCCTAACGCCTACGCCGACGCCTAGTCACTGGCGGTTCTCCGCCATCGATTCACAAAAAGTAGAAGATTATTGTTTACAATTACCTACATACCGCAAATTATGATAAATAATGGATCAACAACTAAATAAAAGCGGGAAATTAATCTTAAGATAATGAGTGGGAAATCCACATAGACAAGTGCTTTTTTTGAAGAATAATTCGACTACATGAGAAGTATCAACAATCTTATAAATTACAAATAAATTATTAATAAAAATGAACTACTTAGTTAAAAAAAGGATTACTATGTAGATTTGGTAGGATAATTTTAAAACTATAATTTTCATTTTCACAAAAAATAGTTTGAAAACTGGTCTCATTATCCATTGATTCATCATCAAAAAAGTTTTCTCATCATTATTAATGTAGATTTAGGAGAAGATCCCATTTGATAAGAAGACAAATCCTCTTTGTCTATTAAACGCGAATTATCACTAAGAAGTACCATAAAAATAATAGTTAAAGAAGGGTAGAAACTAATTTATTAAGCAAAAAAATACTTTGTCGCACATTATCAAGAAGCTCCATACAATCATGCTTGCCCAAATTCAAAGAAGATATAACAAGATTTTCTTTTAAATATTTTATTAGGAAAAATATAAACCATTATCTAGATTTTCAGCAACACGAATCTCCTTATAATCTGAAACTAAAACAAAAAATCATCCACTTGCAAATTTTCAGGAATAATACAAATAATAAGCTGAAACTTGATTACTCTCAAAATACTTCAACAATAATTTCACTACAAGCTTATCACTACAACTTACATTACATTGAGGACACCATTCAAAAATTAGGAACAACATTAAAAACACCAATAATATCATTCATAACACCATTACTATTTTCTTTTAAAGCGCTTTTCTTTTATCATAGTTTTATATTATACAAGAAACTTTAGTAGGATAATTTTAGTAGGATAATTTTAGTAGAATAAGTTTCTTGTATCATAAAAGTTTCAAGGTTATACCTATGCAACATCACCTAACAAAACTGAAATGCAAAAGAAATAAGAAATCAAATGTAGAAAATGACATTTCAAAATGGTAGAGACAAAGAAGCATATTTGATATTTGTGTTGTAAGCATTATAAAATAAGAATAATATCAACTCCCAAACAATGGCATGAATGTGGAACTTAAACTTATGCTATATGTTGAAATCTTTAACATGTTCTCTCGACTTAGTGCAAACGAGATCGAGTGATAGCAATAGTAAAATACCTAGAAGAAGTCGTGAAACGGTGGAAAAAAACGCAATGCGCGGTGAGACCTACGGGCCGAAGTTCGAGAGGGCGAGGATCTGCTCTGCGGTCGGCGCTCCTACGGGAGAGCGGAGTTCGAGGAAGAAATCGAGGAAAACCGAGGCCTGGGGCCGATCGATCGCCCTAATGCAGTCGCCGCCAATGATCGGTTCACATCGAACCGCCCGATGCGGTTAGAGCGGCCGCCATCGGGCGACCGCTACTCTTTCATCGCCACGCCCACGCCGTCCTCGACGGCGAGCGCGATCAGAATCGTATCTATTCTTAAATTTTTTTTTATCAATACTCAATTAGCTAATTTCGGTTTTAACCGTACCTATTTTAAAAAAATTGCCTATCAAATTACGATATAAATAGAACAATCTTTGGGAAGATCCAAAGAATGTACGAAGCATTGCACTCTTTATATATATATATATATATATATATTCCTTTGCTCGAAAAGGATTAATAGTGGGCCAATGCATATATTTAGCATTTTACTTATGTAGTTGCATAAGGTGCAAGTTATTAGCAACCAGCAGTATTTCTACATCCATATATAAGTAATTATGTTTTCTCATATATTCATTCTTTTGAGTGAAAAGTTAATGTCAAATAACTAATTTGTTTATGAAGTATAATTTTTTTTTACTATTTTATTGGGAATAAATATGAAAATTTTAAGATAGTTTACTTCATAGTTCATTTCTAAGAAAATATATAGTCAACATGTCGCATTTACTTTGCATGAATTTAGTCCATTTTAAAATGCATAAAACCAAACAAACCACATTAAAAAAGAAAAATAAAAAACATAATAATTCAATAACAAGGCAATAACATCTTGCAGAAGTTTTACAACACACTTGCATAGAGCAGACAAGATTTTTCCAATTCAGATTGTGGACCTACATGTATGCTCCATTAGTCAAGTCGAGCTCACGAGCCGAATTCAACGGACTTCCGATGCAATGATGCGCATATCAAAACTAAAATATACTGGAAGTCATCGAAACTAGTCGAAATGATCTCCGATCGATGAGCGGACTTCGTCATCGCATTCATAACATCGAAATTGATCAGAATATACATATTTCACAATTCGACGGTCAACCGATTAAGAAGAAAATCTATCGATGCGCTTACGCGCATATCGGAGTCGGGAGATTGTGACGATGCTTGAACGATAGCCGTTCGTGAAATTGATCGAAGAAGCGCCAAAAGTCGAAGCTATCAAATGAGACCGTGAGATGAGTTTGCACAAATGTCAAGTGGTCGGACGCGACGACGCGCAACTTTGAACTAAAATTGGCCCGATTCGGCACTGACTTGAACCAAATGATCTCTGATCGTGAAACAGACTACGCCATTGAATCTGGAATGTCAAATTTACTTAAAAATGATACCCATATTGTGTGGGTTTAATTTCGACAAGATTCCGCACAAATCTCAATGCCATTGGGTCATACGAGGATAAAGAAACTTCTGATATTTATTTTTAACAAGATAAACAAAATGTTTACAAATAATTTTATTTTAGAATTAATTTGAAATTGAATTGAGCCCTAAACAGCTTTAATTCTGCCTAATATTTTAAATATCCCGCTCAATTTAATTTGGAAGGATAATTAAGCCTTGATTAAAGCTCTTAAATCTCATTATTTCCTACCTAATATTGGGCTAACCGAATGACAACGGGGTTCTTTAGGAGAAAATATTACGATCAGCGTAGCTTTACGGCGGAATCAATCGACGATGTCCAAACATTTTTTCCGTTTAGCATTTAAAGGCGCTCTAACTGGACGGATGATGCTTTAAATAGACGGTGCATTCACGATGTCGTTTACGCTTACCCTAGCCCGACCCGACCCGTCTCGTTCAAATAGTGGGAGAAGAAGCATCGTTGGAATGTGCGAGAGAAATTTAAGAGAAATATATATATCTAGATTTAGGGTGTATTTTTTCTTGCAAACTGAGCTCAGAGAGAGAAATAGAAAATATCATTTCCTTTTTACGAAAGAACCATGAAAATGGAGAACGAATTTGGAAGTTATGGCCTTGAGAAAATAGAGACCAATTTAGCTGAGAATGTATTAAATAAAAATTCAGCGGTAAATTTTCTCAACCGTTGTATACGTAGAATTTTTTTATGGTTTGTTAGTGTTGTTCTTTGAAATTCTTTTATTTAATGTATATTTCCTACACTATTTAGAGTTCTTTGCAAGAGGACTTTGCTTATTTGAGGATCTGCTTTGCATGGGTACTCTCTGTACTCTCTTGAGAGTACAGACAATTTTGACCATTTATTTTTCACTTTCTTTCGCCTGGTTGTTCAGATTATGTTCATTACATTCCAGTGAAAGGCTGTTTGGATGGTTTTTGGGAGATTTTTGCATCTATAATCTCTGTACTCTCATGAGAGTACAGATGATTTTCTCATATTTTTCCAGTTTATTTTGTCTAAATGGGGAGAATATGGTCATTACATTCCATTAGAAGCAATTTTTTAGCTGTTTGGTTAAATTTTATGAGAGATTTTCATCTATACTCTCTGTATTCTTTGTACTCTCATGAGAGTACAGATGATTTTGTTAATAATATTTCACTTTTTTTGGCCTGTTTGGAGGAAATATATTCATTACAATCCATTAGGAATAATTTGGAGACTGTTTGATTAATTTTTTAGTGTTATTTTTTATCTGTACTCTCCTGTACTCTCATGAGAGTAAATAAGATATTTTGTCATTTTTTCTCACTTTCTTTGGCCTGATTGTTGAGATTATGTTTATTACATTCTATTGGAAGCAATTTGGAGGCTATTTGGATGGTTTTTGGGGGGATTTTTGTCTCTGTACTCTCATGAGAGTACAGAGCATTTTGCTAATATTTTTTCTATTTCTTTGGCCTGTTTGTAGGAAATATGTTCATTACAATCCATTAGGAACAATTTGGAGGCCATTTGGTTATTTTTTAGTGTTATTTTGCATCTGTACTCTCTTGAAAGTATAAATGATTTTGGCCCTTTTTTCTCACTTTCTTTAGCATGGTTATTGAGATTATGTTCATTACATTCTATTGGAAGCAATTTGTTGGAGGCTGTTTGCATATTTTTTTGGGAAATTTTTGCATCTGTACTCTCTGTACTCTCATGAGAGTACAAAGCATTTTGCTAATGTTTTTCCAATTTCTTTGGCCTGTTTGGAGGAAATATGTTCATTACAATCCATTAGGAACAACTTGGAGGCTGTTTGGTTATTTTTTTTAGTGTTATTTTGCATCTGTACTCTCTTAAGAGTATAGATGATTTTGGCCATTTTTTTCCACTTTCTTCGGCCTGGTTGTTGAGATTATGTTCATTACATTCCATTGCAAGCAATTTGTTGGAGGCTTTTTGGATATTTTTTTAGAGGATTTTTGCATATGTACTCTCTATACTCTCATGAGAGTATAGAGCATTTTGCTAATATTTTTCTAATTTTTTTATCATGTTTGGAAGAAATATATTCATTACAATCTATTAGGAATAACTTGCAGGCTGTTTGGTTGATTTTTTAGTGTTATTTTATATTTGTACTCTCTGTACTCTCTTGAGAGTACTCTCTTGAGAGTACAGATGATTTTGGCCATTTTTTCCCACTTTCTTTGGCCTGGTTGTTGGGCTTATATTCATTGCATTCCATTGGAAGCAATTTATCGGAGGCTGTTTGGATATTTTTTTGGGTGATTTTTATATCTGTACACTCTGTACTCTCTCTACTCTCATGAGAGTACAAAGCATTTTGCTAATATTTTCTAATTTTTTTAGCCTATATGGAGAAAATATGTTCATTACAATCCATTAGGAATAACTTGGAGGCTGTTTGATTGGTTTTTTAGTATTATTTTGCATATGTACTCTCTGCACTCTCTTGAGAGTACAGATGATTTTGGCCATTTTTTTCACTTTCTTTGGCATGGTTGTTGAGATTATGTTCATTACATTCCACTGGAAGCAATTTGTTAGAGGGTGTTTGGATTTTTTTTGGGAGATTTTTGTATTTGTACTCTCTGTACTTTCATGAGAGTATAGAGCATTTTGCTAATATTTTTCCAATTTCTTTGGCATGTTTAGGGGAAAGTTTCATTACAATCCATTAGGAATAACTTGGAGGCTTTTTGGTTAGTTTTTTAGTATTATTTTGCATCTGTACTCTTTGTACTCTCTTGAGAGTACAGATGATTTTGGCCATTTGTTCCCACTTTCTTTGGCCTAGTTGTTGAGATTATGTTCATTACATTTCATTGAAAGCAATTTGTTGGAGGCTGTTTGGATGTTTTTTTGGAAGATTTTTGCATTTGTACTCTCTATACTCTCTGTACTCTCATGAGAGTACAGAACATTTTGCTAATATTTTTCTAATTTATTTGGCCTGTTTGGAGGAAATATGTTCATTACAATCTATTAGGAATAACTTGGAGGCTGTTTGGTTAATTTTTTTATTATTATTTTGCATCTGTACTCTCTATACTCTCTTGAGAGTACAGATGATTTTGGCCATCTTTTCTCACTTTCTTTGGCTTGGTTGTTGAGATTATGTTCATTACATTCCATTGGAAGCAATTTGTTGGAGGCTGTTTGGATGTTTTTTTTGGGGGATTTTTGCATCTGTACTCTCTATATTCTCATGAGACTACCGAGCACTTTGCTAATATTTTTCCAATTTCTTTGGCCTGTTTGGAAGAAATATTTTCATTACAATCCATTAGGAATAACTTGGAGGGTGACTTGGTTGGTTTTTATGGTTGATTTGCATCTTTACTCTCATTAACTAACTTTTCATTTTGAAGTTTATCATGTCAGGAAAAATGATAACTTCGTGATGCAGTCCTACCACTATTAGAACGATGTTCGATAATATTGCGGCATGCTTTATTGATGAAGTCATAGGCAAAATTTTTAAACTAAGCATCTTTTAAACTTTAATTAGTAAAGTAGGCTTAATAAAAAAAAATTTCAAAATACACTTGTTAAGCGTTGACCAGACATGTACAGCCAATGTATTAAACCCAAGAACTCAGGACGCTAAAATATTTTTTTTTTTAAAAGGGAATTTACATATATCACACAATTCTTATGTATTTACATATCAAAATCACTACAGTGTAAAATATTTTTTTGGGCTAAAATATTTTTTTTAAAAAAAAAGAGAATTTACTTACATATCATACAATTCTTATATATTTACATATCTAACATCACATCATGTAAAATATATTTTTTTTATTTAAAAAAAGGGAATTTACATACATATCACACAATTCTTATATATTTACATATCTAATATTTTATTTATATGCTTAAAATATGCATTTCACTTTTAAAAGTGAATAAAGATGATATTGAATATTAGGGTGTTATATATATAAAAATTGAAGTTTAGGTATTAGATATACATAAGAATTGTGTATATATAAAAAAAAATACTAATTTTTTAATTTTGAGGTTCAACTTTAATTTATCTTTTTTAATAAATATCTAAATTTTATATTTAAAATATATTTATTTTTATATATATAAAGATAAATTTTATTTAATTAATGATCTTTTTTATTTAAAAAATTTATAATATTTATGTAAATATGAAATTTTAAATTTAAATATGTAAAACATAGAATGAAGTTCTCGTTAGGAGGATATGTTTAAAATATATAATAAATTTATAAAAAAAAAATTTAATTTCATATTTACATAAAAAATTTATACATATTATATACATTGAAGCTAAATTTATATATATATATATATATATATATATATATATATTTAAGCTAAATATTTTATATAATATATAAGTTAAATTTTATTATAAATTTATTATACATTTTTAAACGTATCCCGATCTAACAGAGAACTTCATTCTTATATTTTATATATTTAAATTTAAAATTTTATATTTACATAAATATTATAAATTTTTTAATTTTATATAAAAGGTTATTAAATTTTAATAAAATTTATCTTTTATGTATATAAAATAAATATATTTTAAATAGAAAATTTAGATATTTATTAAAAAAAGATAAATTAAAGTTGAGGTCTCTCAGCAAAATTATAAAATTTGTATTTTTTTTTGAGTGGATTTATATAAATACCACACAATTCTTATGTATTTATATATCTAACATTTCAATTTTCACATATATAACACTCTAATCTTCAATATCACATCAAAAGTACCACTTTATTCACTTTTTAAAAATGAAATGTATCTTTTTACGCATAGAAAAATATTAGATAAGTAAATATCTAACTTTAGATGTTAGATACGTAAATACATAAAATTTGTCTGATATGTATGTAAATTCCCTTTTTTAAAATAAAATATATATATTTTACATTGCGTGATATGTATGTAAATTCCCCTTTTTTTTAAAAAAAAATTTTAGGCCAAAAAAAATATTTTATGTGCTAACTGTGATGTTAGATATGTAAATATATAAGAATTGTATGATATGTATGTAAATTCCTCTTTTTTTAAAAAAAATATTTTATATTGAGCCATTTATCCAGTCATACTGATCAGCATATAGTCGCCTGTAAATGCTGACTTCTATTTTGAAATTTTTTTTTGTTAAGCCTATTTCGCTAATTAAAGTTTAAAAGGTGCTTAGTTTAAAAATTTTGCCACATTTTAAAGAGGCTTCATCTGCATCAATTCATTAGACTCCACGAAATTCAGCAAGACTCAATTAACATTATTTCAATCTTGTCTTGCTGGGACATAGAGAAGCAGACTTTTTTTTTGGGTGGGCAGTGCATTCCTTTTACCCCCGATGAAGTTGTAGTAATGATAGGGATGCTAAATAGAGGAGAGAAGGTCTTATGACATAGAGGGAATATGCTCTCTGTGAGGTTAGCACTTCCAGCGAGGAAGCCCTTAAAGAGCATCTTCAAGGTAAAAAACACAAAGCAAAAGAAGCCTTACTGAGTTCCAACAAGAAGACTGCCCCCTCTGTACTCTCTATACTCTCTGTAATATTCTAATCATGGGTATTTGATATAATATTGTTTATTTTTCTATGATGCTTTCTTTTCTTGTTAGGAGAAAATATGCTTAATTTTGATATTCAAATTATATCATATTTTAAATTCAGATCAACTAAAAAAGTGAAGTTAAAATTTACATTATCTAAAAATTAATAATTACAGTAATTTGTATTGTGTAATATCTAAAAATTACGATTGAATGATACTTGGTATGTCAAATCGGATGCTAGTAATAAACCATTATACTCAGTCACTTTCACAATGCCACAATCTGAAAGTATGAAGGAGAAGCAATATAAACCACTTAACATATGAACATAATATAACTGGGTAGGATTATTAAACTTAACTCTTTAATAAAGAAAATTATGTTCTTTAAAAATGTGCTAGAATTTTTTAAATGTCTGAAATTAGTTTCTATCCGTCGAAATCATGCTTCTTAAAACCTGCTATCTACTGAATCATATGGTGCATAAAATAGACAAATAAACTATCGCATGCATTTAGCAACGCCTCTTATCTTAAATATAAATTTTGAGGCGTGGAGAAAATTCTTTATTTTAAGATGATGATTTTTTTAAATAATCTAATAACTAAAAGTATCATCTTAATAAAATTAATATTATTGACAAATTTATAAATACTTAGTAAACTAATATCCTGAGTACTAATATCATCTTCATTACATAATTTTTTTTCTTCAAGTTCTATTAATCTTATTGATAGGAACATACGGGCTTATCAAATTTTGTAATGCATACAATAAAAATCATTTCATAAAATATAGAGTACTTTATAGAATATATATCAAATTATGTAATGTCTGCAATGAAAATCAGTTCATCCTCTTAAGCAAAGTAGAGTCATCAATCAGATACTAAAATTTGGTAAAATATGAGAAATTTTATTGCCACAGTCGAAGGATTACAAGGTCTTTAATAGGAGATTAACTCAATAGCTATTGCTTAAAGAGCTAAAAATAGCCTAGAGAGAAAATTCCCTAGCTAAATACAGTCAAAATATGTGAAAGAGGAAAAAGAAAGCAAAAGATATAAATAGAGCAAAGGAGCAAGCAATTGACCAGCCATCAGCAGAAAATCTTTTGGATAAGAGAATTGTATGCCTCCAGAAGTTCTCCTACAGAAGAGAAGAAACCTGCACAAAAATAAGCAGAATCTGCAAACATTTGGAAAGAAGAATTAGCATAGTTAAAGTAAAACAATTTAATGAGAGAGATATGGAGAAATAGGTGGAGAGAGGCTCAGGCTCAGTCACACCAAATTGGGGTAGCTGCTAGCATGAGCATCCAAACTTCAGAGAAAGGTTACATCACACATGCTACTACCACCAAGGAATGGGCGGAGTTATCCCAGCCATCATAGCCTCAAAACCTAGGGAAAATCAAAGCCAATTTGATAGAAATCTTGTGATCTTAGCCAACAACACCCCTGGGGGAAATTGGTAAAAGGTTGACAACTCCCCTTTCTAAGATAATAAACACCGACAATGAAATCATAACAACATAAATCATAGCCAACAACACCCCTAACCACACAACATCACTAATCACAAGCACTGCTACCAAGGCACAACCACATTCACATATGCAAGCATAACAACAGAAATCAGAGTGGTAAAGTGATGGCCTAAATAGAACCAACATTATATCAGAATACATAGTCCACAACAACCCGGCCCAGAAACAACCCCCTAGTGAGGAAATCACGAAGTATCAGCAATACAGATGGTACATATCAACATATAAATAACTTCATACCCCAATATACTTGTAGTGTCAAAAGAAATAAGAATCGATTGAGATAGTGGATAATTCCATACAATAAAGCCATAAATTAATAAGGATGACCACATGGCAATCAACAGACCAAAGTTCCAAGCAAAATCCAGACACATTAGGTAGCCTGCCGAACATCAAAATTCCAGAAAAACCACTCAGCTAGTAGCCAGGAAAAAAACCAAGCAGAAAATAATTGAGCAATATTAATATCCATTTGGGCCTTCCTGGTTTCAAGCAAGTTCTGCTATCTGTACTCTCTGTACTCTTTGTACCCTCATGAGAGTACAGAGCATTTTGGGCATTTTTTTTCAGTTTTTTTTGGCCTGTTTGGAGGAAATATGTTAATTACAATCCATTAGGAATAATTTGGAGGCTGATTGTTTAGTTTTTAGGAGAGCTTTGCATATGTACTGTATGTTCTCTCTGTACTCTATATATTCTCTGTACTCTCCTAATCTTGGGCTGGAGAGTATTGATTCAGCTAGTAGCCAGAAAAAATTGACCTATATTAATGCCCATTAAATAAAAAATGAAATATGAGATTAATATATGAGTACCAATTAAGTTGAAGATGCTTTGAAATATTGACTTGAATAGTATATGAGTATCTGTGGTGCATTGATTAGTAAATATTAGCTATCAAATATCATGATAAATTTATTCATTTTTAAGAGAAATGAATAAAATTTATAATAAATATATGAAATTTGTATATTTTGGTATATGACAATAATAATAGTATGATTAAGAATAAAGATGAACACAAGAAGTAAGAAAATGAAGTTATAAAAGAAAAAAAATAGTAAATTCTTATATTTAACATAAAACTCTAAGGCAATATATTGTTTACCACTATGGTAGAACGTACTGTATCGGCATTAACTTTCAGAGATAATTTCATTGAAAAATTCTGCAAAATTCTACAACTTTGACGCAGTCTTCCTAACAGAATCCCTTAGATGAGACTGTTGGTGTGCCTGTTAAGTAAAAGAAAGTCATCTTGGGGACTTTAAAGCATTACAAAAATTATTGTACAGTCGAAGAACACATAACTAAATGATGTCATGCATTAAAATATTTTCTTGTAATATCCATCATCGCCTTAGTACCCTTCACCAACCGATTGATGGAGCTTGAGTTGAATTACCGCGAGAACATCGATATTACCGATGATTTTTACAATCGATGTGTGATATCGTAGCCCCTCTAAAAAATACTCTAGCATAATAGAGAAAGGTGTTGTAACTGGTGATGAAACGCGTTCTGCAACACTATCAGACTGTACTTTGGTTTCTGTAATAATAAAAATAGGATGGTTTGATGATTAACAGCAATATTTAAAATATTAAAAATTAAGAGGCAAATAGAAAATTACTCTTGGCTTTCTTGGATCTCTCCCAATATCCCTTAAGTCATGCGTTGGAAATACCGTTTGGACATTGCTTAACTAGATCCTTTAAGATCTCTTTTTCCTTGTCTGCTGTGGTTGGCTTCTTCTTCTTAGCTGCTCTGTTAGCTGGAGGAGAATTCCCACTTATTATAGAGTCGACATCGTCATATAGTTTTTTAAAGGATCCAAGCATATACCCCTCTTATTATCTCGTATGCTTATTTGATATGCATATCGGCTTATGTGGTTTCAAAAAATAATACCAGTAGCATTTCCATCTGTGCTTTTTTACATCTCTTAATTTTTTGGATGCACTATCGATGTAGATATCCCTCTTCGCTCTGGTAGACCATCGCATGAGAAAATGCTTATCGAATGCGCTACATCACCGACTAAGAACTCGATACAAGTGCACAAAGTAATCCCATCATTTCAAATTTTTTGCAAGTACAAGTTACATCTAGGGTAGTCCCATTGAAATGGATAGTCCATATTTTGGATGAATTTTTATTCTCTAAGTTTCTCACCAAATACTCTATGGGGCTATCAGCTGACACAGTTACTGATAGACCTCCAACTCCATGCAAAAAGTCTTCCTCAAATATAGTATAAACCTTTCTTGTACAAAACATAGCAGCTTGTTTTAGAATGGGTCTCTAACAATAGAACACCGATTGGTACACTTGAAGTCTTTGTCATGTTCATTCCAGCACCATGTCTCCATAACCTTCTCCAACCCCAAGAAATAATCTGTGAGCTAACTTGTTGGTTTAGAGATTCTGTGACATACGTTGTTCGTGGACTCACTACATTGTGTTGACAAGATGCCCATGCAGAATAAGTCCTTACTGAATGTAATGGACCACTTGGATCTAATTTTATAAAGCTCAGATAGCCAAGCATGATCATACAAATTGCCTTCTTCTAGCATGGCAGACCAAGCTTCTTCAAACTCTTCCTCTAAGTCACACTTGCTCATGCATGTATAAAATAACCCTTATACTCTCTTATTACTATTAAAGCAATGAACCTTGGAAGGAGCTTTCTTTGAAATATGCCATTGACACAACCTATGATGAGTATGTGATAATATAATTTTGATAGCTTGCGCCATAGCCTGATCTTGATCAGTGAATATTGTTATAGGATGTCTGTAACTCATCAACTGAAGAAATATTTGAAATAGCCATGATAATGACTCAATTGTCTCCGAAAAAAAAGGCTACCCAAATAAGATATTTTGCGGTGATGATTCACTCCAACAAGAGGGGCACAAACAAGATTATATTTATTGAGTCGATAGCTTGTATCAAAATTATCACATCCCCAAAATAATCATATTCTACCCTAGACATGTCATTGCTCCAAAAAAACTAACAAGCAATCGACTCATCAACTTGTACATCCCATAAACATCGTATTTCTTGCCTTTCCTCAATGTATAATGCATTCTGACTATTGGCAATCCTCGATCTTCTCTCTTTCTGAATGAAATTGAAAGCATCTCTTTTTGTGAATCCAATATTCTCTACGCTACCAACTTCCTCAGTTAGATAGCTGAATGCATCAGTTGCTCTAATTCTGACTTTTATCATTGTCTTCAATGCGGACACCTTCTCATCGCTAATGCATCTGTGTGATCTGAGAAGATGTAAGTTAGCAGGCTTTGCCACATAATGATTATGACTTTCTGTATATTTTTTAACCATCCAGTTCCCCTCCAAATGAACAGAGAATCTAATCATGGCTGGAAAACCAGTCCTTATATCAATTTTCTGGAATTTTGTTAAGTTGTTTAGACTGACAGATTTCTTCTGACCAACTTTTGCACATAAAAAATCTTTTGATTTCAATTTCTTAGAGTTTGGCTAATAATTAGTATGGTCCTTCCGAACACTGAAGCCGGTTTGATGTGCATAGTCACAGTACAATGCATACACCTCCATTTCATTTTGAACAGTGGTGCCAAGGAGTTTCCCCAATTTTGAGTCATTAGATATTACGACTTCATCATCGCACTACTCATTGACCGCATTCATGTGCCCAAATAGCTCCAGAAATATGTGACATGTAAAATAGATCCACAAATGAATATATTTCCTCTAAATAGGCTAAAGAAAGTAAAAAAAAATGAGCTAAATCCTAAGAGTACAGAGAGTACAGATGCAGAAATCCCCAAAAAATATCCAAACAGCCTCCAAATTGCTTCCAATGGAATGTAATGAACATAATCTAAACAACCAGGCCAAAGAAAGTGGAAAAAAATGGCCAAAGTCATCTGTACTCTCAAGAGAGTACATATACAAAATAACACTAAAAAATAACCAATCACCCTCCAAATTGCTCATAATGTAATGTAATGAATATATTTACTCCAAATAGGTCAAAGAAACTAAAAGGTCAAATGCTCAGACTCATGAGAGTGAAAAGTACAGAGAGCACAGATGTAAAAATCCCCCAAAAATCATCCAAACAGCCTCCAAATTACTTCTAATGGAATGTAACGAACATAATCTAAACAACCAGACCAAAGAAAGTGGGAAAAAAATAGAAAATCATCTCAGACTCAAGAGAGTAGTACAAAATGTAAAATAATACAAAAAATAACCAAACAGCCTCCAAATTATTCCTAATGATTATAATGAACATATTTACTCCAAACAGGCCAAAGAAACTAGAAAAAAGGCCCAAAATGTACTCTCATGAGAGCACAGAGAGTACAGATAGAAATCTCTCATAAAAGTTAACCAAACAGATAGAAAATTACTTCTAATAGAATGTAATGACTATATTCTCCCCATCTAGGCAAAATAAATTGAAAAAATATGAGAAAATAATCTGTACTCTCATGAGAGTATAGAGAGTACAGATACAAAAAACCACACAAAAACCATCAAAACAGCCTCTAAATTACATCAAATGGAATGTAATAACATAATCTCAACAACCAGACCAAAGAAACTGGGAAAAATGGCCAAAATCATCTGTACTCTCAAGAGAGTATAGATGCAAAATAACACTAAAAATCAACCAAACAGCCTCCAAATTGCTTCTAATGGAATGTAATGAACATATTCTCTCTAGACATGCCAGAAACTCATGAAAAATAATATAAAATTGGTCAGTACTCTCATGAGATTACAGAAAGTACCCATGCAAAATAGTTCTTAAAATAAGCACAGTCCTCTTGCAAAGAACACTAAATAGTATAAGAAATATACATTAAATAAAATAATTTCAAGGAATATCACTAACAAACCGAAGAAAAATTATATGTATACAACAGTTGAGAAAAATTATCGATGAATTTTTATTTAATACATCCTCAGCTAAATTGGTCGATATTTTTTCAACGTTCTCCATCTTCATGGTTCTTTTGTAAAAAAGAAATGATATTTTTTATTTCTCTCTCTAAGCTCGATTCACAAGAAAAAAATACACCCTAAGCATATATATATATATATATATATATTTCTTTTCAATTCCTCCTGCGCATTCCAACGATGCTTCTTCTCCCACCGTTGAATGAGGACGGTGAAGTAAGCGTGAACGGCGTGAATGCAGGCCCATTTACATCGCCGTCCATTTACAGTGCCGTCCGTCTAGTTACAGTGCGGTTAAGCGCTAAAATGGGAAAAAAATTATTGGACACGCGTAGGCTAAAGATTAGAGTCCGCACGTAAAGCTACGTGCTAACTCCAGACGTAATATTTTCTCGTTCTTTAGGGGGTTCATTCGATTCAAGCAAAAAAAGGAAGTTTTTTTTCCTATCTGCTCTGCTCTCTATCCCGCCTCCCTCCCATTCACCCATCCGCTGTTCCTTACTCCCAATTGAAGCCGAACGAAGTCCCCTCTCGGTTCATCCTCAAGGAGCCAAAATCCTGTAAGCCCATCTTCTCCTTAGATCCGAAAACCTGCAGCTCAACCCCTCACTCCAGTCCGTCACAGCCTTTCATGCACTCGAAACCCATCCGTCTCTCGCTGGTTCCCCATCCAGATTCGAGAAATATGTCTCCTCTACCCAGCAACCCATTGGCCCAGCCATACCACACTGCAATTCCGCTCTCTCCCGTCTTCCAGCTCCCCGACTAAATAGTCAACCTCTCCATCCTCACTGATTCACAACCATCCATCACAAATAGAGTCGAACTCCAACTCCAATCTGTTTCCTCTCTGTCATATTCCTATTCCTCTTTTATCCCCATCTCTCACAGATCCCTTAATCCTTCCTCCAAAACTAACTTCCCCAATATCTAATAGATGAGTTAAAACAAAGATATGTGATTTCATATTTTTGTAGAGCATATAGATTATCTTTTTTAGTATTTAGTTAAAACCAAATCAAATCCTGTTCAAAGTCATGCTCCAACTTGTTATTAATCAACCTCGTAATTCTTAGATTAGCACAAAACTAGAGAGATGTGGGATTAAGAATTTTGTGTGAATTTGAATTGATATTTTTGGTTATATGATAAGAAAGCTGAGGAATAAGATCTAAGATTATGAGGAGTCATAATTGTCATTTTCACTGCTTGTAAGAGTTTGAGTTAAGATTATTTCAAAGTTTGCTCAAATACTATCAAATTAAGAACAAATATTATCACCATGAGTTGCCTCTTCAACAATAACTTTGGGTTGACAAAATAAGTAGTAGTACATTGTTGGCCCTCATTCGCTAAAATCAAGTCCCCGCTTTCTCGTCCCAAGAAAATTGCTCCCTCTCGCCCATCTCCCAACCATTCCTCCTCACTCACCTTCTCTTTCATGACTAGTAGAGGCTCGCCATCAAGTGTGTTCCTCTCAAGAACCATTTTTTTCAGAGCCGAGAGCAACTCGTCGACGGGTTCCTCTCAAAGATTATCTCCCAGCCTATTTCATATGCCCTCTTTGATTGGAGATCAATTCCCTTTGCCATAGATGAGAAAGAACTCCGTCATCAGGCATGTTTCTCTCAATTTCCAGCATCTTCCTCCTCTTTTCCCTTCCTCTCGGCATACCTTTCCCAATCATTTTCCTCCTCCTTTCCCTTCCACACAAATGACGACTACCGAGAGGCAACTCCGTCATCAGACGGGTTACTCTCGATTTTCAGCATTTCCCCCATCTATTCAACCCAAATAATCAACTCGATAATCTCACATATTCAATTCTTTCTAGTCTAACTCATGCAAAATTATTATTGCTGCTGTTGATGAATGTATGGAGATGCTTGAATGTATAAAAAGAAATTGTATATTTATGCATGTGCTTCTTTTTGTAGGTTTGAAGGCCTCGTCATGCTCATAAGGGCGATGAGAAATACGATGTGGTATGAAGACATCTTTCTACGCTTCATCAAGGCACCAATCCAAAATTGTTAGATGTGCCGCCCCCTATGTCGAAATGTGTCGAAATTTTGACTAAATTTTGGGCTTTAAAAAAGTGGGGAAGGAGATTTGAATGTATGGAAATTGAATATATTTTCTTTTATGTAGGTGATTGAATGCCTCGTTATACTCATCAGGGCGTAACGTGATTAAAATTCGGCTGATGTGCTTCAAAACACAACCGTCATCATCGAGCGATGTAGGCCAAAACAACAATATAACTCCTGGGGATGATGAATACTAAATGTCAAAATTTTGTCCAAAATTCATACTTGCAAATAAAATGCAAGCTAAATAAACAACGCTGCTTATGTTTGCTAAAATAAAATTGATATCAAATTGAATTTTAAATTATAAGTGAAAATGAATTTAAAATGAATTTAAAAATTGTATTTTAAATAAAATTGATATCAAATTATGATATAAATATAACATTCTTTGGGAAGATCCAAAGAATGTACGAAGCATTGCACTCTTTATATATATATAATATAAATAGAGCGAAAATACGATTCCTTTATTCGAAAAGGATTAATAGTGGGCCAATGCATATATTTAGTCTTTTACTTAGTAGTTGCATCAGATGCAAGTTATTAGCAACGTGTAGTATTTCTACGTCTATATATAAGTAATTATGTTTTCTCATATATTCATTCTTTTGAGTGAAAAGTTAATGTAAAATAAACAATTTGTTTATGAAGTATAATTTTTTTTAACTATTTTGTTGGAAATAAATATGAAAATTTTAAGATAGTTTACTTTGTAGTTCATTTCTAAGAAAATATATAGCAAAATGATCACATTTAATTGCATGAATTTAGTCCATTTTAAAATGCATAAAATCAAACATCTTGCGGAGAAGTTTTACAGCAGACTTGCATAGAGCAGACATGATTTTTCCAATTCGGACAAGCAATTTTTATTAGGCTGCTTCAATTGAAATATGTAAACGAAGATTAATAAGGTTTGTCGGTTGTAAAATAATGAACAGTAGTCAAGTCCACAGCTCATACAGTTTCCGCTTTGGTAGGATTCCATTTCCATGACTGTTCTCACTTAATTTCCTGCAGAGAACGCTGGCATTGTCCTCCTGATTCCTCTCTCCCATCTCTTCTTCCCGGCCTTTCTCAAGTCAAGGTCTGCTAAACACTTCATCATCTCCTGGGCAGATTTTATTGTCTTAGACGCTCTCAATGATTTCTCTTAACATTATTGAATCTTGTTAATGAGTTTGTATGGGAATCTGATGAGGCTCGCAATGTTGGAATTTGTGTTGTGATTCATGGGATGGATAATGGCAAAAACAAGCAATTTTCTGGAATTGAAAATTTGCATCTGTTCTTCCTCCAAGCTTCACTAGTTGTTCTCTGTTATTGTGTCTATCGGTTTTGTTCTTCCGGGGCAGCTCGTCCCATTAGACTTCAGTCTCAGAGTTAACCTAAAGAAAATAGCTGATTTCTAGTAGATAAATTCATCAAAAATAGAAAAAAATATATCGAAAATATAAAGTTTTGTATATAGTAATCTATCAGTTGATAAAATAACCATCAGAAAGACTCTATAATGAAATAATAACTGAGAATGGGTTTTTGTCAATAACCGTCAGTGTTAAATATATTAAAAATTTCTGATTTCTGACTAATTTTTCAGTTGGAATTTCTAAAGGGTACAGTGCTTTTTCTCTAATTAGAAGAGTTAGGTTCAAATCAAACCTCATCTCTTACTACTAATATAGTTGCCATTAAGTCTCATCATTATTGTTGACCTCTCATTTACTTCACAACTCAAATTAATTGAATATGATCAGATCGATGAGCTGTAAATGAGATATTAAACGGATTGAGTTAATAATAATTTAAGTACTTTTAAATATGATAAAAAATTTTAACTGTGGGGCTTGTCATATCTTTAGTACATTATATTGTAAGCTCTTTGGAGATATGTCATGAAGAATTTAGATATTTTTAGAGCAATTTTGTATATGTACTCTCTGTACTCTCATGAGAGTACACCCTACCTTTTTAGTTTTCTCAATTGTGGGGCTTATCATATGTTTAGTATATACTATTGTAAGATGTTTGGAGATGTTTCATGAATAATTTAGATAATTTTGGAGATGTTTTGTCTATGTACTCTCTGTACTCTCATAAGAGTACATCTCATTTTTTAATTATTTTAACTGTGGGGCTTGTCATATGTTTAGTACATCATATTGTAAGATGTTTGGAAATATTTCATGAAGAATTTGGGTATTTTTGGAGCTATTTTAGATATGTACTCTCTATACTCTCATGAGGGTACACCCAATTTTTTTTTTAAATTTTCAACTGTGGGATTTGTCATATGTTTACTATATCCTATTGTAAGATGGTTGAAGATGTTTCATGAAAAATTTGGTGATTTTTAGAGTTATTTTGCATGTGTACTCTTTGTACTCTCATGAAGGTACATCCTATGGCTTCAATTTTTTCAACTATAGGCTTGTCATATGTTTAGTACATCATATTGTAAGCAGTTTGGAGATGTTTCATGAAGAATTTGAGTATTTTTGGAACTATTTTGTATGTGTACTCTCTATACTCTCATAAGGATACACCCCATTTTTCTAAAAGTTTTAACTGTGGGATTTATCATATGTTTACCATAACCTATTGCAAGATGGTTGGAGATGTTTCATGAAAAATTTGCTAATTTTTGGAGCTATTTTGCATGTGTACTCTCTGTACTCTAATGAGGGTACACCATATTTTTCAAAATTTTCAACTGTCAGGCTTGTCATATGTTTAATATATCTTATTGTAAGATATGTAGAGATGTTTCATGAAAAATTTGATAATTTTTGGAGATATTTTGCATGTGTACTCTCTCTACTCTCATGAGGGTACACTCTATTTTTTTCAAAAATTTCAGCTATAGGGCTTGTCATATGTTTAGTAGATCCTATTGTAAGATGTTTGTAGATATTTCATGAAGAATTTGAGTGTTTTTAGAGCTATTTTGCATGTACACTTTCTATACTCTCATTAGAGTACACCTCATTTTCTCAAAATTTTCAGCTGTGAGGCTTGTCATATATTTAGTAGATCCTATTATAAGATGTTTGGAGATGTTTCATGAAGAATTAACTGATTTATTGGAGTTATTTTGTATGTGTACTCTCTGTACTCTCATGAGGGTACACTATATTTTTTCAATTTTTTCAACTATGGGGCTTGTCATATGTTTAGAACATCCTATTATAAGCTGTTTGAAGATATTTCATGAAGAATTTGGATGTTTTTGGAGGTATTTTGTATGTGTACTTTCTGTACTCTCATGAGGGTACACCCTATATTTTCAATTTTTTCAAATGTGAATCTTATCATATGTTTACTATATCCTATTTTAAGATATTTGGAGATATTTTATGAATAATTTGCTAGTTTTTAGAGCTATTTTATATGTGTACGCTCTAGGCCTCCATTATGTAGATAATGTTCTCAATAATTCACTTTTAATTTTGATGTTTAAAATATTTGGGAAAAGGATAACTTCTAGATGCAGACCAAACAACATTAGAGCGGTGTTTGATACTATTTCATATCATTTTGCTAATGAAGTACTTGTCATTTTAAGAAGGCTACATGTGCATCAATTCATTAGATTGCATGAAATTCTGCAAGATTTGGCTACCATCACTTCAATCATGTCCTGTTGGAATATAGAAAAGCAAGTATTCTATTTTGGTGGCCAATGCATTACTTTAAAATCTTTTTTTATATATCATAATTATAGAGTGGCGTCAGAATTGATAGCCTACACTGACAATATAGAGAGATTTGGTGATTATAATTGGCGAGAAGCCATCTGTAGCTTCCTGGTTTCACAGTTTGATGGTATTACATCCAAAATTTTGACACAAAAAGCACCCAAGTACATGAGTGGCTTTGTCACTCTTCTAATGGTACATTTTACTTCTTCAGATTTATATTATTTTGCATTAAAGCTAAGTTATGTAAATCTTTATTGTAGATCTGGGCAACAGAGCACATAGGAATCATAAGGCCACTCATTCCTTCTACAAAGCCACATATGTTACGATGGTCAAAAATAAAGTTTACAGATAATTCCTCCAGTGGTTTGCAAGGACATCTGGTGATGCAAAATAAATTGACTTCATTTATCTCAAAATATATTTATTCATATTAAAAATAATCATATTTTCTTATTGGTGTAACACATGTTTGCCTCAGATTTGTGTGGTGTCCCCCATACACATAATCAAAAATAAAACCACAAAACACTACTACGGAGTGTGTATAATTGTGTAGGAATCATCTGACACTGTCAAGTAAGCTATCCTTCTTGAGACGACTCTCTGTACCCTATTTTCATAGGTGGATTCAAAGTGATAGTCTGAATCAGACTAACTTATTTTATACTTTGCCTTTCTTGAAAGCTTATAAGTTCCCTTATGTCTGAGAGAGATATCTTCTTCTTCTTTTGTGTCACTTCCCAAATGAGGAACTAGTCTTCTTAATTTAGATGTAAAATCAAGTGCTTTAGGGAGAGTCGACATTGCTTTCTTTCTTCCTTTTTGCCTTCATTCTTTCTCCTTCTGAAGTTATTTTTTAGTTCCTAAAGTGGATGCCATTGCCTTAAGAGGCTCTGCTACTTAGGCTCTTTAGGGATGAAATATTTTGCGTCTTCATAAATCTTTGCTTCATGGAAGGAGAATGGTTGTAGGTTGCCATAAATTCTAAACTCTTCTCCATCTCGTAGGTACTTCATACACTGATGCATAGTTGATGGGACCATACCATACTTATGCAGCCATGGCTGACCCAAAAGAGCATTGAACGATGTATCGGCATCGATCACATGAAACATGGCTTCTGTATACAAATTTTGAAATCTGAGTGGGAGGATAAAAGAACCTAGACTTTTCTGCCCTTTCTCATTGAAACTATGAACCATCAACTTATCCCTTCCAAAGATGTTGGATATCAAGTGATAAATCCCCTTAGTGCTTTCAAATTCATAAGATTGATAGAAGAACCTGGATTAATCAATATTCAATTGATCAAGATATCATCACTCTTTACGATAACATATAGAGGACGGTTGTGATCTGCTATTCCCAACATAAGATCTTCTTCAAAAAATGTGATTATTGGGAGATCTTGAGTTTGCAATGATTTAGTCATACATTTTGCAGTAAAATAAGCTTCATATCTCTCCAGGCCTTTAAGAGCTTGTATTAAAGTTTCTCAAAGATCTCTTAACATTAAGAGAGCCTCATACACACTTAATTGTGCATGGATCTTTCTCAGATGTGATAGTATATTATAATTTATTTTTTCACTTGATTTAAGTTTCTTTTTAAGATCTTCGGGAATGATATCTTCATTGATTTCAATTTGTTTGCTTTTGTCTTTATTTGAATTTCCCTTCTTTGATGGTGGTGGAAATACTTTACCACTCCTCAATGGAACTTGAATCACATTGTCTTGTTCAGACTCATCTGAAGAAGTAGTTTCTTTCAATTCACCTTTCCTTCTAGAGGATTGGCCAAAAGATCTAGAGTCACTTTTCAACTTCATACATTTTATACGTGATGTTATTTCTCCATTAGGAAAACATAAGTACTCATCTGAACTGTTATTTTTTGTTGGGTCATTACACAAAATTCAGATATTAACTCTTTAGGCTCTTCTTTCTTGCTGTGAAAAATTCTGATGGGTTGGTCGAGTCTGTTTGAGTGTCATTGTCATTTTGGAGTGACTTATGTTGAAAAATATCTGATATCACATAAATGATTTGGCATGTCTCTATTGGGTAAAATTCACTATCATATTCTTTATCCAACTCAACAATATGGATTTTAGACATAAAGTCTACAAGCCTAACTGGTTGTCTTGTCAGTTGCTGATGCTCCTCTAAATTGTTAATAACCTTTTGAGTTGTAGTCCTCTTCTTTTTCTTCTTTAATTTATTTGGTTTGATTGACTTCAATGAGAGATCTCATGGAATTTGTGCCAGTTTCTTTTCTCTTTGGTATGAATTAGCAGTATTGGGGAGTCTCTGAGTCAATGACGTGGAGGTTGACGAATACAATCTTGACACTACTTTAAGATTAATCACTGGTTCAAGAGGTGATTTTTGCCTAACACCAGGAACTGCTTCAAGTTGCTTCAACATATTTATTATCTTTTTATAGATTGCAGTCTCCTATTCTTCAATCTGAACTGATTTTTCTTTCTTCTTGTCTTTAATGGATGATACAGAAGAGGACGTAATCATCCTTATAGACTCTCTTTTTAGGTTGACTAGAACACTATTAGATAATATAAATTTACCTCATTGATACTTCTTTTCTAGCCATTCTTTAAAGACATAATAATTCTCAATAGAATGATTGATCACCCAATGATATGAATAATAATTTGGATTATTAACTTGACCAGCTTCTTCAAGCCTTTTACTTTCTGGTAATTGTAGACCAGCTTTGACTACATATCGAAATAGTTTGACCACACTATCCTTTCTAAAAAAATATTCTTTATTCATCTTTTTTTAAGAGATGGCTGCATTCGCTCATCATCTCTTGTTACTTATTTTGGACACTCTCCACCACCTAGAAAAGTCTGTGGCTTATCATTGCCTCCTAACACCATTTTTGGCTATGGATTAGGCTGGAAAAACTTCTTTCTTTTATCAACACTATACATAGGCTGTTTTCCTTTATCTACTTTGTAGATCACCCATTTTTCACCACTTGAGTTATATGAAGCAACATGAGTTTCATTTTTTTCTTGAGTCTAAAGCTTATCTGTATAGATTTCAGAGTCAGAGTGATTCAACTTTTCAAATTTAGCCACCCTATCAAGCAAGTCTTGGAATGTTGTCATTGAGGCCATACATAAAAATAGTATCATTTTACCATCCATATTACTCATTAACAATTGGATCGCATGGTCTTCCTCCAATTGTTCTTCACATTTCATGCTTAGGCTTCACCAACGACTTATGAATTTTGTCAATGACTGATATTTTCTTCTCTTTAGTAAGGCCAGGTCAACGATCATTATATTTTTGGTTGCATTGGCAAACCTTTTTATGAACATTATCTCCAGCTCAGCAAAAGTTTTTACAGAATCATTCCATAATTTTGCATACCACTCAAAAGTAGTTGAAATCAAGTTGCTAAAGAACTAGCAGAAAAGCCGTGCATCATTCCCTCCAGTGTTACCATAAGTGGCCTTAAATTAGGATAAATGCTGTTTTGGATTACCATGTGCATTAAAAGTATTAAATTTTAGTGTTGAGTAACCTTTCAGGGACACTTGATCATATTCAGCTAGGTAAGGGCGACCCTTACTCACTAGCTTTTCAGCTTGCTCTAAAGTTATAACTATCCTAATATTTTCATTGATTATCATTTCCAATTGAGCATTTGTTATTATTCTAGATGTAATGGCCACATTTTAAATTATTGGTTGAAGAGGTAGCTGATTAACTTCACTTCTCCCTTCAGGTATAGCATGTACTGTAAGAGCTTGAAGTATCAGAGTGACTAGTGGTATATATGTAGTATTATTAACCACTTATTGGTTAGTAGGTAGAACTGGTGTTACATTTGATGTGATGTTCTTCTATAACATATCTATCACAATATTCATTTGTCCCATCATCTCATTCATCTTGGCACCAAGCTATAAAATTTTCTTGTCTTAAGCTTTCATTTGACATTACATTTATTTTTGCTCTCTAGGTAGCACCACGACATCAACAAATACATGCTCTTATTCTTTCTCTATTTCTTTTTGTTGTTCTCCTCCTTGCTCATCTTCAGATGAAGAACTTGACTGTCCTTCTCTTTGTGCATTTGTAGGGACATTTATTGTTGGAGCTGAGCAATGGTGCTGCTTATAAAAGTGTGTACCAAGCTATTCAGTTCCTGGTTCAACCTTATAAACAGCCTCAACTCCTATGATCTCTTTTTCATTTTGATCGTCTTCATCTTCTTCCTCTTCAGTAGAGATTGAAGATCCATCTTCTACTCGCTTTAGTGAAGACTCTCCTTCATAAACATTGAATTCAGGTTCAGGTTCACTAGATTCATGTTGCTGATGGTGCTGAGTAGAAAGTTCATCTATATGTCTCACCATATAGACAACTTCTACATCGTCATCCTCTTCTTACACATGGATTTTAGATCGATGCCTCCACTAAATCTCTGGTTCAGTGTGTGAAACAAACATTTCTTCGATTGGGGGATTGCGATCAAAGTCAACTTTCTTTTGTGAGGGTGAATCTGATTGATGATGGGATCCCCTAGAGGATTCTCCATGGTGTCAACCATCATAAGTTTTATCACAAGCAGCCCTTCTTTTATGTATCCACTTCTGATGGGTTATTTTTGAGGTGGATCTCTGAATATGGTATCAGATGTCATGCCTCTCTCATTCTTCAAAGGAATTTCATCACGAGGCCTTGTCCTCCATATATACTTACCCTTTTATCATGACCTTTCGGCAATAGATTCTTGGACATGCGGTCCAAGTGTCACGAGCCGATGCTCACCACGCTAGGCATGCTTGGCTTGTTGACTAGTTACTGTAAGAGAAGGAGAATTCCTTCATGGAATTTCAGTATTTTCAATCATCACAGGCCCTGAAATTTTCTTTTCATTAAGCCTCTTTTCTTGGCTACATTAAAAACATTGTGTATTCTAGCGGATAATGTTTCAGGCTGTCTTCTTTGTGGTGTTGTGGCTCAATGTTGTTGAACCCAGAAGGATTATTTCACCTTGCCAGTAGAGCTATTCTTTTTTACCCATTTTAAATTATCAAAGTTATTATGGATAGAAATACTCACTTCTGGCAATAATATTGCTTGTTCACTGGGTCATTCAAGTAGGATCTGTTGAGCCCTCAACTCAACATTTCTTCTTCTTCTTTGACTTATAGTTAATTTGCTTCTTGATAAGGAAGGCTCATAATCATGTCTCCCATATACAAAAGTTTTAGTTGGCAAAATAGTTGTGCCTCGAGGCATCTAAGATACAGTTTGCCCAATGACGGTCCTCTTCATCACGGGGGCTTCAGGCTGACCTAGTCTTTCAAAAACCAAAGATTTCTTGCGGTGGACCTCCTTAATAGAGGATGGTTGTTGCATGGATTGGTGAGCATGATGTGTAGGAGCTTCAGTAAACTGAGGCCTTCTAGCATGGTCTCAGATAGGTGCTCCATGGATAGGTACTCTAGAAGTTGTAGCTACAATGGCTGGGAAATCCACACTACCAAATTGAATGGTAGCTCCAACATCCCCTGTGTTGATGATGGCGTTAGCTAAATGGATGTTTGCACCATGCCCAAGCTGAACAATGAAAGGAGTGTTTTGTAGATCCATTCTATATAAATTAAAGATGGGGATTAGTAATCAACAATTATCATTTTATCCCACACTTTCAATATGCAAAGGTACTACATAACAGGATAATGATGTAATAACATAATACACTATATAATTATCATTCAACATAGAGCATTATGCATTAATAATTTGAGTTTATTACTCATTTAAATCATAAATTTTTTTATTCAATTTGAATTTTCAAATATTTTTTTTCTACTATAGCATATATATAACTAGCCAAAGATGGAAAAAGAAACCTATCCCCAACGAAGTTGCCATAAATCTGTGGGCTATAAAAATTCACATCCGGCCTCTCGATGAAATGATAGTATAGACTTAGTGTCGAACAAAATTTTCAGAAGGCAGATGATTGTTAGTGGTGGATAAATAAGACACTACCCAAAGAATTCACCCTCATTTGGTGAGGACTTTAGATCTGATTCCAAGCTTTCTATTAGAAAAAACACCTATAATTAATTACATCTCCCCAATCAATGAGAGAGAACTTTCAATTAAGGCTAGTCATAGGTCGCTAATTGCTTAGCATACAGTAGCAAAATTTTCGGTTTGAAATTTAATGAAATTCACCATTTTCTTTATGCTTGGAGCATATGGTTAGGGGATTCATGACGTGCCCAATCAAGATCCCATGGTTCTATCATCTCGAGCTATCATGATCTCTGGTCCACAAGTTAGAGGAGGTGATCGACCCAACCTGACTGAAGGATCTTTGTCAGCAGCCATGGGTTGCATCGTTCAAGGAGACCTTGTAGACTATTATTGATGTTTGTCAAAGAGGACAATCTTAAGTCCACTCTAGCTAACAACAAGCTTTATGCCCTATTAGGTATAACCTATGATCTACAACTCAAAGGGATAGAAAATCATTGGGGAACATACGAGCTATAGCCCTGACCGTAATATAGTAGAGCCTACTAGCCAAACCACCCGATGAGAAGGCTCTAGTCGTAACCGCTTTATATGTGGAGCCTACTGGCTAAATCACATGGACAGAGGACACAGGCCACGTCCTTATTGGTGTAAAACATTTTGAGTGCAGATATAGCAATATACATAATATGAAATTAGCTCCTTTGCGAGCTTGGGTTAACATTAAATTTATCACCCCGACAAATAATTGTGGAAGCCGGATGGATGAATTTTTATTATTATCTTTTATAATGAATTTTCATTTAATTATTTTTCTTATTTTAAAATTTTCTTGAATATTTGATAATTAATGGAAATTTCACTTTACTTTGAAAATTTTAGAAAATTTTGATAATGGTGAACCCCTCCGGTTGATATTCTCGAGCAACATAGCCATCATCGGGGTAGATTTTGTCAACTCTGCTCTTTTGTTTGCGAAGGATCGGGTCTACAACTTTGAAATCTCATTATATCACATTAGATCTTGGTAACTCTACCCTTATAAGAGGAGGATTAGATCTATGGATTGAAGCCTGTAATTGTGTTTTAAGATTTTTGATATTAAATATTTGAATTTCTAAACATAAAATAGTCATGTTAAAATTATTAAAGGCTTTATAAAAGTAGTAAGAGTATGCTTAATGTGATGAATTTGAAAGTATCATTTCATATTGGTTTTTCTATGCAACCTTGATGAGCTTAATTATTTGATTTTCTATTGAAATTATCAATTTTATCAACTCTAGTCCCTATGGGGAAAATGATTTAACTGCTCAGATATGACTTAAAATTTCATCATATGAATGTGTTGATTCACTAAAATACATATATAAGCATATATTTAGAATATTGAATTTTAAAAATATGCTCAGGCTTTCAAAATGATTGTTTCCCCTTCAAAATAATTTCATAATATTTTACTATAAGATATTTAAGTCAATTTAGTTTTTAATTCGCACAGAATCCTTAGACTCCTGAATTTAAACATTCAACACTATGTCGGGGCCCATGTGGGTGTTTGATAATTCAGATAATTTTATTTTTAAATTATGTAATTAATTTTATACTTTTATTTAATCCCAACTTATCCTATGCAGTCCTTTTAGACATTAAAATTTTTACTCTAAATCCTTATGTCCGAACACATGCAGGCTTTTTAACTTAGATAATTTCATCTAATTAATGAAATCATTGATTTTAAAAATCATAATTGGAATGAGAATTTTCTAATTTTTGGATTGAAGGAAGCTCCATTCATGCATAATTTAATTTAGTGCCGTCTTCTGTCTGCTTGTACGAAAAATTGTATATTCAGTGACGAATTTGGAGTAGAATTAAATTTCTATTTGCAATTCAATATTGCATCTTTGTTTATATTTAATTTGATAGCAAATTAAATAAAAGTAAAATGATTATTGACCTTATGCATATTGATAGGATTTTACATCTTTGCTAATCATCATATTCAACTTTCATTCTCATCCATAATCATTTTTTAAAGGTGAGAGGTTCTTTTCTGACTTAAATATTGCTTGTTGGCAAGCTACTTCTATATATTTATATATATATATATATATATATATATATATATATATATATATATATATATATATATATATATATATGATATTTTTGCTATCAAGAAATTATTTTGTGCACATGATTTCTCCTTTGGAAGATAATATTGGATTTGCTGAACTTGGAATCATAATGATGTGAAGCACCTTTTCACATCATAGAAGCAAAGATATATAGTTCAAGTGTATGTTTTATGTTCTAAACAAAAATAATCAATCCAGTATATTTTTTTGAAGTATTGCAATAATTCTAGTTTATTCAACTAAACCACCATTTGATTTTGATTTAAGATATTATGGTGTATCAGAACATGATAGCATTAAACAGAATCTGAGTCACTTAAGCATTAATTAAGGCTTGTTTCGTTTTGAGGAGTTTGAGGGAAATATAACTCACTTTACCATGGATTTACATTCATTATTTTGGTTTAATTTAATCCATAGAAAATTACATTTGCAGGGAAAAATATTGTCACATACAATTTTCGTTTGTGACAATTATCCGTCCAACCCTAGTGAGAAAGATAAAAATGAAATTGTGTTGGATCATCACTGTTATTCACATAATCCCTCCTAACAGAGATCAAATATGTGGAATAAAGTGGTTGTAACATATTTTACACATGTGTCGTACCATAAGATTCCATAAATTGAATATGAACATTGCTAAAAGAGCTCACTTTCCTCTTATAAATTGAAGGAATTTTGGAGACCATTTCACTCACATTTCATTTGAGGGGCTGTTTGGTTGGCTGAAAAAAAATACAGTGTAAAAGGAATTCATTGTAAAGATTACTTTACAGTTGTTTGGTTGAGAGTTTTACAAATTCATGACTTTGCTTTTTTCTGTTTAGTTGAAAAATGTAATGTAAAGTATTTTGAAGGTTTTGATGCCCAGTGATGGATGTGACGACGATCGTGGCGGGTGGCGGAGTGGCGATGGCGAGGCGGTGGCGGCTTAAACGATCGCATCACTTTACATTGGCCGGTGTATTTGAAATTCGCCCAAATCGGGCGAATTCCAAATACACAAAAAATGGCCTTTGTAATGTATTTGGAGTATTTGGAATACATTACATTACATTGAAAATTTACTTTACTTCAAATCAAACACCAAAAAAGTTAAAATTCCTACATTTGCTTTACATTGCATTCCTAATACAGGCAACCAAACAACACCTGAGTCTTAAAGTCATAAGTGATCCTTTGAGCATTGGGTAGAGGAAGTGGAGAAATTAATATTGCTTGTGAGCTTTCAAATTGTTTCAAATCCCAGAAGTCTTTTTATTTGTTTGTTCAATGAAATTTTACCATTTAACATTTCTAAATTTCACTTTAGATTATTGCTTGATTGATTTTTTTTAGACAAATCCTTTTTTTTTAGTCCAAAATTCAGTGCAAATTTTAGCAATATTTTGACCTAGGGGGTTGCATCTAACAGTTTTGGGCCTACTTATCATTCCCTGATGAGCTTGACGGTTGGTGTTTTGAAATACCTCAACTGATTTTCATCTTGTTATGCCCTGATGAGCATAACGAGGCCTTCAAATCTGCATAAAAAACACATATACATATACATATAATTTCCACACACTTCTCCACATTTACAATCAGCAACAACGATAAACCTGCATGAGAATGCAATTGATTTGCAACCTAAGAGAAATAATATTTAAATCCAATCTTTCTTTTATCCAAATGAGGTAGAATAGGAAAGCCAATTAGAGGTTCAGTTTGGATGAAATGTCGGAAGCTAGATCGAGTTAGGGAATAGGAGGATTAGGAGGAATAATTGTTGTTTGACAACCAGCGAAGAGTAAGGAGGCTGAGCTATAACAATGAGTAAAAAAAATTCAGTCAAGTAGATCGGATGGACTGAGAGACAAGAAGGGGAAAGACAATCCCGTGCGGCTTGCTGGAGTGGTAAACCAATAAAGGGGGAAAATAAATGAGAAAGTGGTGGAAACTGAGAGGAACTCGTCTGATGATGAAGTTGCCTCTCGACTGTGGCAGAGGGAATGGTTGGAGGAGGGATCGTGCGATTGCGTGTTCGACTAGAGGAGGAATCGAGAAGGGTAGACAAGAGGAATCAACTTGATGGCGGACTTGCCTCTCGGCTGCTAAGAAGAGGGGGGAAGGGGTGGATTGAAGACTTCAACCAAGTTTTTGGGGTGAAATGATCTGAATGAGGAAACAAGAGAGGAGAAATCGAGTAACCTACCATAAAATACTTTGTCATTTTGTAAAACGACCAAGGACTAGTGAGTGAGTGATTTTTTGGGTTTTATTTTAAAATTAAATTTATAGATTTTAAATTTTATTAAAATTAAATTTAATTAATTTACATAATAAAATTTTACAATTTTTATATGTAGTTAATTTATCTTAATCTCATTTCCATTTCATTTTCATTTTTTATTTTATTTTATTTTATTTACAAACTAATATATATACATATAATATTATTCAAAATAAAGAAAGTATTTTAAATTTTATTTGTCTAATTTATGTACATATATATAAAAAAGGAATATAAATGGAAGGATTAAATATGTAGCATTCTTTAAAATGATACTTGATTTTAATGGAAATAATTACATACTTTAATAGTAAAATTAAAACACGCTGCACTTATTTATATTTATAAAATATATACAAATATATTTATAACATAAGTATATTTATGTTAAACATATACATATTTACATATCATAAATATATTCAAGTATTTTTTTTCTCTTTTTTATTTTTAATTTATAAATATCATGTTAGAAATTTTGAATTATCATTGTGGAGTCTTGCAAGTAGGTAACTTTGGAATTTTGCATTTATTATCGATTATCTTCCATCAAATTAATCAAGACAATTTCATAGACAATTTAGCAAGCATTGTTTAAATTAAATTTAATCTTTTTTTTGGAGCATTTATAACTCAACTTCTATGATTTTATGTCCTTTACTCGTTGATTTTATCGTGCTTGATTGACCCATCTTATGGAGCTAGATTGGAGGTCAATAATGTACTCTAGCATGCTGTATAAATAAAAGCCTAGTCAGCTTGTCTGCCTGTGAGTGTGTTATGTTTTGTGGAGCTACATTTAGGTGCAGGCCATTTCTATATACTTCAATAATTAAGAATCTTGTACAAATTTGTGGAGCTCATATTGTTTTCCTTATGAAATTGTTATTATTTACATGACATCTCTTGTTGTTGATGAAGATATCTTCCAAATACCATTGATGTTTTAGACAGCGGAAAGATCATCGGGATCGATTCTAGATGAACTGCTAAAATTCAACCCTTCTGTTTCTTCACTCTCTAATTGTCTTCCAAATTGTTTAGAAGAAGATTAATTGTTACTGCAATATGTATTTTACATCTGTCTCCTTATTAGGTGTGATTGCTTCTATTTTGTTTGCACTTCGTTTATTGTGTGTCGTTGTATTTGTAGATATTGCACAAGAAATTAATTACTTAAAATCTTAAATTAACTGGATTTAGAAACACATAGTTGGTTTTTGGTGATTTGGGTACTATAGTTTCTATAATTTCAAATTTTATTATTCTTGATATATTAAAAAATTATCAGCAATCAAATTAAATAAATAAATTATTTCTCTCTTTCTTCCTGGATTGAGTGATGCTTCTTTTGAATTTTTTTTCTCTTTTCAATTCTAAAAGATGTAATTATTTTCATTTTGATGAAAGGATAATTTTATACTTAATACCAAATGTCTCCTCTTTCAGGGAAGATCATCCATATTGAACTCTTGCACTCAAAGTTTTTTCAATTACTTTAATAAGATTTGATGGAATGTCAACTATCTTTTCATAAATGGATATACTGCCTCTTAGATTCAATATCAAAGCAAAAATATGTTGTTAGATGGTTAATTATCAAAACGAAGCATTAATTTAACTTAAAAAGCTAATTTGCTCATTGCATATTGCACTCTGTGTGCTTCGAAAATTGGTCACCGACAACTCAATTAACAGAGTAGATTAAATGTCGATGAAATTTTCAGAAGACAGATGAAAGAGTAGATAAGACAGTACCCAGAGATTTCACCCTCATTTTGTGAGGACTTTAGATATGATTCTAGGTTTTCTATAGGCGCAAGCACCTATAGTTAATTATCCCTCACAATGCTGAGAGAGAATTTTCAATTAAGGCTAGTCGGTAAATTGCTAAATGCATAGCGTGTAGTAGCAGCATGTGGAGTATAAAATTATGAATTTATGATATTCATCATATTAACTTAAAGCAGATGGTTGGGGGAATGATTATGTGTCCAATAAAGATCACATGGTTCTCTCATCTAGGGCTGTCATGGTTCCTAGTCTACTTAGTCAGAGGAGGTAGTCGACCTAACCTGAGGGAAGGATCCTTGTCAGTAGCCATGGGTTGCATTGTCCAAGGAGACCTTGTAGACCTGGGGTGGTGTTTGTCTAAGGAGACAAGCTTAAGTACACCTTAGCTAACATATAATTTTTTGTCTTATCAAGTGTACCATATAGTTCACAACTCTAGGTACAGAGCCATTGGGGAGCATACTCATATAGTGACCATAATATAATGGTCATTTGGTGGCAACTCATGACTCGTGTAAGCATCATATGTGAAGCCTACTAGCCAAACCACACGGTCAGAGGACACGAGCCATGTCCTTATTGACATGAGATTGTTTGAGAGTGAATGTAGAAATATACTTGACTTAACATTGGCTCCTTTGTGAACTAGAGTTTTCTTAATTTGTTACCTTCAATAAATAATTGTAGAATGTGAATTGGATTTTAGCTTTAAGTTTTTTAGATTGATGATTTTCATTTAGTCATTTTGAGCTTAATAATTCATCAAATTTTTTTTATTTGGATTGATACTTAATTTAAGTTAATTTGATATAAAATTACAATCACATTTTGATGAAAGTATACCCTCTGGTTGAAATCTTCATTCAACACAGCCATCACAGGGTATGAATGATTTGAGCATTCACATTGTAATTTGATAATTTCATTTTCAAGATAGAATCCCTCTGATTGAAATCTACAATTAGCACAATCATCACTTGGGTTGATCTTGTCAACTCTGTTCTTTTTTTAGCAGATGATCGAGTCTACAACTTGTATTTATAAATTTGAATTTGAGATACAAAGATTTTAAAATCTTAACAACAGTAATTCCCTTAGGTTGAAATCTACGCTCACCACAGCCATCGCTGGGGAAGACCATGTCAACTCTACTTATTTGCCAGTACAGGATCAGGTCTATGACTAAAATTTGCAATCTTATTTTTCATACAAAATTAGAGAATTTAGGATTTTAAATAAGAAATTCTTCTATTAAGACCTTTGATGGTCATATGTAAATGTAAAAATCAAATCATCCTTTAGTAATTGAACATTTGATTTACAACCAATCTTTATCGACCACTAAGGAGGAGGATTAGATTGGTTAAGTGGGCATATGACTTCACCATATAGATCAAGCGGCCCATGGAACCCTTCCAATTGAAATCTACATTTAGCGTAATCATCATTGGGGTAGACCCTACCGACTCTGCTCATTTGTTAACAAAGGATCGGGTCTATAACTTGTATTCATGAATTTGGATTTGAGGTGATTTAATATAAATACTTTGAAAATTTAGATAATAATAATCCCCTCCGGTTAGATTCTATAATTAACACAACCATCACTAGGGAGAGTTTGATCATAAAATTTCTCTATTTAGACCTTTGATGCTCATATGTAAATGTATAAGTCAAATTTTCTTTTTGATGATTGAGCATTTGATTTAGAATCAATCCTATCAACTCCTATTTTGCAAGGAGGATTAGATTGATTAAGTGAGACTTATGACTTCACCATATAGATAAAGCGGCGCAATCGAGTCCAATTTCAATTTCATTGAATTTTGTGCAATCTATAAAATTTGCATGCTTTATGAGGAAATTAAGGCTATGCCTTAGACACTCCTCGTGTGGTAGGAGCTACTGGAGTGGAAAGGGAGACAGGTAAGGAGGGAAGGTACTGCAACCAATGCTCGGCTTTCCTGGTGTGCTGATGGCAAGGGAGGAACGAACATGGGGTTAGAATGGAGTCTTTGTCTGAGTAGGAGGAGGGATCGGTTTTGTTGGTGGAGGAAGGGAATAGATCGACTAAGCTTGTGCTCACGTGTGGAGTCTTGGGAGAGAAAACGAGCGTGTGGTTGCTCATTAATTTGGTTTTACGTTGTTGGGAGGAAGGAACAAGCGGGTAGTCACTCGGTTTGGAAGCTCCAACCGAGAGCTCGCGTCGCCGTTGGTATAGTAGGCCGAGTCCCCTTAGGGTTAGATATTAAGATGTATATATAGGCCTTTTTTTTGAGTGCTTAATTGATCCTAAAATGAACTTTTACGGTGGCATTATTATATGGCCAACATATATATTGATTCTAGGTTATTTCGTTATTACGGATGCAACAACAAAGTCATTTCACGATCAGAGACCATTTGGTTCAAGTCGGCATCGAATTAGATCAATTTCAGTTCAAAATTGTGCGTCATCGCTTCTAACAGCTCGATATTTATGTAGACTCATCCGAATTGAGCGCAAATAGTCTCATTTGATAGGTTTTGATGTTTTGACATTTTGACACTAACGACATGATCAATTTGGTGAATGGAGTTCATTTAGGCATCCTCGAAGCTTCCCAATCTCGACATGTGCATAGGCGTATCGATGGATTTTTTTTCTTGATTGATTGACCATTGAATTGTGCAATATGTTTATTCTAATCAATTTCGATGTTCTGAACTTGATGGAAAAGTTTGTTCATCGATCAGAAGTTATTTCAATTGATTTTGGTGATGCTTAGTGCATTGCAGCTCCGATTTGTACGTTACTATATTTGATCGCTCGATATTCACACTGACTCGTTCAAATTGAGCACAAATAGTCTCATTTGATATATTTTGATGTTTCAAAGAAAACGTGTTGACCTCACTTTTGGAGTGAGCTCTTAACCTCCTCTTCTTAGACTTAGGACTCTTCTATATACTAAGATTTCCTTAGCCATAAGACACATCTAGTGATTAGGTGAACACTTAACCTGTGCCTAGAGACTTAGAAGGGTTAATCATAAGATTAGGTTATGCCTTAGAGCTTAAGGAAATCACTTATCCTATAGCCTAAACCTAATCTAGATGCACTTTCTCAAAATCAATCAATCATTTAATCATCATTCCAAGTTCTAGCTAAAATCACAATCAAAACCATCAAGTAAATCATTCAAAATCAAATTAAAATTAAAATTAATTCATTGATCGATGCAAATAAATCATGAGATAATTTAACTCAAGTTATAATACCTAAAAATTCAAATTCAAATTTGCTCAAAAGATTATTCACAATTTTAATAAATTATTTGAATCAAATGCAACTTTAGTCAAATTTAAGCCTAAATTAAATCAAATCATGATTTGAATAATAATTAATATATATATATATATATATATATATATATATATATATATATATATATATATATATATATATATATATATATATATATATATATATATATATATATATATATTAATATACACATAATCTATTTGAAATTTAAAATAAACTAATGAGAGAGAGAAATTAAACCAATTCTAAATATCAAATAAATTTTGGTCAAACTTAAATCAAAATAATTAATTTATTAAATTATGAATCTATGTTATAATCAATAATTATTAATCATAATTAAAATTATCTTATGCATATAACTTATAAAATTTCATTCAATTATTTACTAAAGTCATTAAAATTATGTAAAAAAAATATTTTAAAATCATAATAATAAATAAAAATCAACTTTCACCGAGTAAAATAAATAAATAAAAAAAAAGAAATGCAAAAGAAATGAATGAAATTTTTTTTATTAAAATACCTACTCCACGTGATCATGATAACAAAAAATAAAGAAATGCAAAAAGAAAAAAAACAAATAAAGAGGAAACGTGGGGAAAATATTACGTCCGGAGTCCGCACGTAGCTCCAATCGCATGACGACGCTATACGCTTAACTACGCCAAAAAATGATCAGAAGACTGAGACTTTATTTTCCCTGTTTAGCTACCGACCGACCAACCATGGGAATGAGTATATGCTGGAGAAATTTAAAAGACCTAAATATCTTCATTTGGCGTGTATTTTTTATTTGCGACCGAAATGAGAGCATTACGAAAGAGCTATGAAGAAGGAGAATGAATCTAGAAATGGAGAAAAATGATGATGTCATAAATAAAATGGACCCAATCTTTTAAGGAGTTGCATATGTAAAATGACATAAAATTTATTTATTTAAGTTAGATTTCCTATTTGGAGTTTTTTAGACTTTGCATGTGCGTGAACCTTTGCGGTACTCTCAGAATCGACCATTCATATTTATTTTTCATCATTTTTTGGTCTCTTCTGAGAAAACATATTCAGTGTAATCCTTCGAGGAAATTGGTCGCTTGATTAATTTTTAGTGCTTATTTACATATGTACTCTCGATCGCCTTTCTCGAGTATCGCATTTTTTTCTAATTTTGTTTCACTTTCAGAGTGTGTGATCATGGTAACTAAATCCCAAATCAAGCAATGGGTCGTTTCAGACTTTTGTACCTTCAGAATTCTCCTGCACTCTCATCCGCCTATACTGCTTGTATTCTCTAAACCGGCTTATACTCTTTCTCAGATCTTTATACCTCTGTACACAGTACTCTCTCAGACTCTCTCTATACCTTCTCAGATTCTATACCCTCTCGCATTATGTACCTTTTGTACCTGTAATGAATCTATACCTTCTATCCTTCTATACTCTCCTGCATTCCTCTCAGATTCTATACCTCGTCCCCTCCTGTAATCTCCGTGATGATTTTGTCCAGCTTTAGGTTCATTTTGTAGCCTCTGTTCGATCATCATGGTAATTAAAATTTAATGGTTGCAATTTGGTGGTCGCTCAACGATTTTTGGGTATTTTTTGTGTCACTTTCCTGACTAACTGTATACACTCTATGCTCTATACTCTCTGCTTTCATCTCAGACTCTCTATTATCTCGGAACACCTGACTCTATGTTTTCGCAGATGAATGTGGTGAATGAGCAATGCGATGATGAAGTTATTTTATCTAATGACCCAAATTTGGGAATATTCCAGTAACGGTGCATAACGAAACCGCTTATAATCAGCATCGCGGATTATGCACATCAAACCGTGTTAGAAAAGACCATACAAGTTATTGGCCTAAACTCTAAGAAATTGAAATCCAAAGAGATTTTGTGTAAAGCAGTGTGTCTAAAAAAACCTCAATCCAAACCATATAACAAAATTCAAGAAAATTGATACGAGGACTGGTTGTCCGGCGATGATTCGATTCTGTGTGGATTTGGAGGGGAATTGGTCGGTTAAAAAATATATAGAGAGCCATAATCATTCATTGGCAAAGACTGGTGATCTCAGATCTTCTCGCATGATGCATTATGAGAGAAGGCATCGCTTTGAAGATGACGAGGTCGCATTAGTAACCGACGCGCTCGCCTATCTAACCGAGGAAGTTGGTGGGGTAGAGAATATTGATTCACAAAAGAGATGCTTTCAATTTCATCCGAAAGAGCTAAGGTCACGGATTGCAAGTGGTGATAAACCAATTAATATGCTCAAGGAAAGACAAGCAATGACGAGATGTTTGCATGGGATGTTCGGATGCGTCTGATTGCTTGGTGAGTTTTTTTTGGAGCAATGGTATGTCTAGGGTTGAATTTGATTATTTTGGGATGTGATAATTTTTGATACTTATCGCTCAATAAATATAATCTTGTCTGCCCCACTCTTGGAGTGAATCATCATTGGCAAAACGCCTTATTCGAGTAGCCTTTTGTAAGAGACCATCGAGTCATTCACATGGTTATTCCGACATTTCTTCTTGATGGGTGGTGTGCATCCTATATAATATTTACCGATCAAGATCAAAGCTATGAGCTATCGAGAATGTACTCGCTGCCATCATAGGTTGTGCCAATGGCATATCTCAAAGAAAGCCCTCCAAGGTCCATTGCTTTTAGTAGTAACAAGAGAGTTCAAGGGCTATTCTATACATGCATGAGCAAATGTGACATGTGAGGATGAGTTTGAGGATGCTTGGTCGCCATGCTAGAGGAAGGGCATGATCATGCTTGGCTATATGAACTTTACAAAATTAGTAAATGGTCCACCGATTCAACAAAGATAAATTTTGTATGGGCATCTTGTCAACTCAGAAGTGAGGCCACAAATAGCAGTGTCATGGTATTTCAAACCAACAATGATTTCTTGGGATTGGAGAAGGTGATGGAAACATGGCCAAATGAACATGATGAAGACTTCAAGTGTATCCAAAGAATTGTTCCTGTTAGAGTAGTCCAATTCTTAAGCAAGTCGCTTTGTTTTATACGAGGAAGCTTTACTCTATGTTCAAGAAGAATTTCATGGAGTTGGGGATTATCTCATCGTTTGATGATATGGAGTACTTGGTGAGGAACTTAGAGAAGAAGAATGCATCCAAAACCCGGATTGTCCACTTTGATGTGTCTACAGATATTTCTGTAGTTGCCGTAAATTTGAAATGATGGGCATACTTTGTGCACAGCATTAGAGTTCTTAGCCGTGATGTGTCACGATTCCTGGATAAGTACCTCCTCATGCGGTGGTCTACCGAGCAAAGAGGGACATCTACGCCGATGGTTCATACGAAGGTTAGTACATGTGGAAAGCAGATGGAACCGCATTATTTTCGTGAACCATATAAGTCGATATGCATATCAAATTAGCTCCGACACGTGGTAATAAGATTGTCGGATTACATGCTTGCTCTCTTACTATCTGATGAAGTGGACTATAATAAGTGGGAATTCTCCACCGCTTGACGATCGCTTAAGAGGAAGAAGGCACCACATCATCATAAGGATAAGGACGCTTTGAAGGATCCAATCAAGAGACGCCCAAAGGGTGTTTCCAACGCAAGGCTCAAGGCTTATTGGGAGAAGTCCAAAAATCCACAAGTACTTACCTACTTGCCTCAAGTTGCTATTACTTATAGGTTCTGTAAATATTTAATTCATTCTATTTTCTTGTCTTAGAAACCAAAGTGAAGTCCGAGAGTGTCAGAACGGATGCGCCACCGTTGCCGCCCTGTTATGCCCTTTTTCACGTGTAAGACTAGAATATTTCACATTGATGCCATCAAACATTCATCCATTACTAAGATGTTGTACCATTACTATGTTGTACAGAATCAATTCATCATCAATCAACCAATATGTCAAGGGTACACTAAGCTAATGATGGATATTATTACAAGACATTTTGATGCATGATATTATCCAAGAAGGCATTTTTTAATTTCATTTTTCTCGCTTTTAGTCATTATGCTTGTATTTTTTTCTGCTCATTTCATAACTAGTAAAGTCTTGAAACCTTTAAAAGTTACTTAAAATTTTATTTTTGAAAGATATTCATTTGCATTATTGTCATCTTAATTGGACCATCTAAACTGTGTTTCTATTTTATGTTTTATTATGTTATGAAAACTATATGTTTGTAAACAAATTTAGTTTTAATAGATATGGTTTTATTTTTTTTATTTTTTAAAAAATTAAATTTATAATAATAGATAATTGTTTACTCATTTTTTATTTATATACTAAACTATTTAATATCATATCTTAAAAATATATTTTATACCAAGTTAGTAACATGTTTCTAAAATTTAATTAGAGTGTGCATTGATTTGTTTTATCATAGAGGATTTCAATTAAAATTCAAAATTAAATTTTTGATTTTAATAATACAAATTTAGAAAAAAATTAAATGATGATTAGTAAATGAGAAATTAAAATAGGTAATTATTATTATATAAAATATTGATATTTTGGTTTTGATTTAATTAATAATCATTAAAAGCTTGTACTCAAAAAACAAAAAAGTTGCTTTCTAGAAGAATAATCATTAAAGCTTAGTTATTTATAAATAAAAGATTTTGGTATGAACCAAAAGTAAAGAATCACCAGGATTGAACAATGAATTTATGGATTAAGGATTAAGAATAAAAGCTTGTACCTAAAATGATCTTAGTATACTTGAATTAAATGAGAATTTGACACATAATGACAAGATGGAGACTAAGGATTCATGTATGACCATACCTAGTGGGATTAAGGCTTCTGTTGTTGTTGTTGTTGTTATTGTATTAAAGCTAAGTCCTTTACCTCATCGCCTTGGCCTTTTCAACTATGCCATTTATTATGTGGCAAAAAAAAAATATGGTTAACAATCGTTTAAGTTAGCATTTGAACTCACCTTGGATTTTAGCTAGTAAATCATTTATATTGTTGCCATTTTTAATATACATTCCTTTACTTTATTTTGTTATGACTTATAAAGGAAAAATGTTACTTGTTATTTTATACATATTTTACTTACATTGAATAGGCTATGGAATTTGATTTTTTTTTCTATAAAAGTTTTCTTGTTGATCTTTTATTCTTAATCCTTTTTTTAATCCATAAATTCAACGGTTGTTCAATCACAATGCATTCTTGCATTTTTTCATACCAAAATCTTTTATTTATAGTAACTCAATAAAGCTTTTAATGATTCTTAGTAAATAATCAATAAATAAAAATAGTATATATATATACTTTATGTTACAATGTATATTAAGTAAACAAAAGAGAAATTAAGTAATCTATGGCTCTTAATTATTTTTTTTATTTTATAAGCAAATTAGAGAGCTTTAAAAAATATATAATATTGACTTATTCTCAAATTATTTATTATGAAAATAACAAAAAAAAGTGCATATCCATTCTATGTTAGATAAATAAATAATTTTATGGATTATTTGGCATCATTGTATTTTATTTATTCTATTTATTATTATTATTTTGTTTTATTTATGTTTTGATTTGAAAAAATATATTTTATAGTAATAATTATTTTAAAATATTAAAAAAATTTAGTGTTTTAAAAAAAAACCAATGAAATATATATAGAGTAGGCATGAGGGCAATGAGGTACGAGGCACAGAGTAAGAAGGCATAGAGGCAAAGGCACGTATAGGGCATTGAGGTGAGGCACAGCAGATATGAGGAGAGGCATGAGGCAACAGAGGTAGAGACAGAGGAGGTAGAGAAGATACAGATCAAATCCTGTGGCATACAGAGAGGTATGAAAAGACAGAGGCACAAAATACAGGTATAGAGGCATGAGGTACAGATACGTGAGGTAGAGGTACAAAGGCAGTGTGACATGAGATACAGACAGAGGTACAGAGGTACAGAGGTACAGAGGTACAGATACCAGAAATCTCCTAAAATTCGTCAGAACAGCCACCTCATTGCCTCAGTAGGGATTTAGTTACCATGATCTGAACAACCAGGCTACAGAAAGTGAAACAAAACCTGTACAGAGAGTACAAATACCAGAAATCTCCTAAAATTTGTCAGAACAGCCACCTCATTGCTTCGGTTGGGATTTAGTTACCATGATCTAAACAACCAGGCTACAGAAATTGAAATAAAACCTGTACAGAGAGTAGAAATATCAAAAATCTCCTAAAATTCATCAGAACAGCCACCTTATTGCTTCGGTTGGGATTTAGTTACCATGATCTGAACAACCAGGCTACAAAAAGTGAAACAAACTGAAAAAAATTGTCTCTCAAAGTCGCCTCAAAATGTAAATGAACATGCCTAAACAATGTGTTATGAGAGAACAACAATTATCCCTACCTAAACCCACTGAAATAACAGAATGAGTTATCCCTACCTAAACAGAATGTGCTGTACAGAGAACAACTCAAGCATCCAAATTTTATTTAAGTATTTTTTGAGGCCAAGCAAAAAATCGCATAAACAAAGTCGCCTAAATCTATTCATCTTTTGTCCCTCCGTTCGATAAATGGGCTTCTCGATAGGCTTCCATGTATTTGTAAATGAACATGCATGCAACATCGGACTGACTGCAACCCGCCACCGCTTCAACCGCCATTTTTGGGGTTCTTGAAATAATGGCCGATATCCCGAGCCGAATTTAATCGCAGAAGGAAGATGGATATTAGTTAGATCCCTGAGAACCCGAAGAAGAGTGCATACCATTTCCTGAGAATGGCTTTATGTGTTTTGGCAATGAGTCGTAAAATGACCACACGCCAAGCTTGATATTACCGACAAGAAGTGTCAGCGATTATGGATAACCGGGAGTAAGAGCGGCCATGGATGTAATCTGGACATATGGATATACATCTTGCTTTCTTTTAGCAAGTCATATTATACCGAGGGATGCAAGATAACATCTATAAGTCAAGACAGATACATGGAATATGAATGAATTGCAACTAATTTTGGAGGAGTAACTCACCCAATGTAAGCATGAAATGTAAAGGAATGGGACATACAATCCGGCAAGGAGTACTTCGCCAACGATATGCGAACACATCGAGCGTATCCCAGATATCGATCCATCAAGAATCATCATCAATCACTCAAATAATAATATTTCCAGATCAGTATCTCCCCGCATTATCGAAAGTTGTTTTGTAATTTCGAGCAGAAATTAATAGAAGTAAGATATGACATTTGAATGTGAAAAGGAGGAAGATGCCGTGACTTACTTGTCCCGAATCGAGCACACGACCGGCTATGAGTTGGAGCATTGGTCGAGGCATGCCATCTCCGGATGGGAAGTGCACGAAGCGTGCCTCGACCGTAATATAATTATTTAGGCTAAAAATAATTGTTAAAAAGCTATATCCATTGTCATCTAAAGCTCGAGAATCAGAACTTCTGCTTACCTCGGACTGGTGCTCCTCCACAACTACGATAGACTTTGATGGCTCATCAGAGGAAATCGCCGACGCCACCGCGAATTAAGGGTGAAACGAACAACCGGTCATCTATTGTATCACATTCATGAAATTAATGTAATACCCGTGCATCACCGCCAGTTGGGTGGAGGGCAATCGTACCACTCTTAGCCCGTAGTCGCCCAGTGGTGAGAACAGATTTCCTCTTCCTCATCTCGCCGTGCTTCACCCGACGCATAAGGCCGCCAATGAAGGGGATGACGAAGGGAGTGGCCTCCCTTCTGCCACCTGACGATTTCGCATAAGACTCCAGGAGGGAGCTTCCATAGAGGTCTCCCACTGGGTCGTGGTAGCCTCAGAAGAGGAAACTCGATGGCGACCTCAGGAGAAGATACCCGGTGGTCTCCTCAGTAGCTTCCACTCCGCTGGGGATGGAAGCACTCTTCTGTCGACAAGGGTACCCTCAATAGCGGTAACGTGCATGATGCCATCAGCCTCTCATCCTTCTTTGCATGGTAGGATGCCACAACTTCCCTCAACTCCCTCAAACCTGCAAATAACCTATCTATTCCAGATCCTTGATTGGGGGGTAGTAGCAGAGGGCAAGCTAGACACACTGGTTGGGGGGGGGAATATTTGGGAGAGATATCTGGGAATCGATGGGGACAATGATGGGGCGGATGATGATGTCGAGCTCTGAGTTTCATGGGGAGGAGAGGATGATTCAATGAGCAGGTCTCCTCTTCTGATAAGTCCTCGAGTGTAAGGCGGACCTGTGTTAAGCCAAAGATAGATATGACGATAAACAGCATAAGTAAATGCATTACTACACTGAAATGAACGAACATAACTAATGTCCTGTACCTGGTCTCCTTTCAAATCGTCGAAGGCAACGTCTGCAAACTTTATTTTAGGCCAACACACGTGTCTGGACGAAATGGTGACTAATCTTAATGTGCGGTAGCCAGATCTACAAACATTTATCTGAGGTTAACTTGCTCACATCAAGTAAAACATAACGGGTCCATACCATAAGAAGAGGGACAAAGCCACTCATGTAGCTAGGCGCCTGCTGTGTGTGTATCTTTGTTGTAATGCCATTGAATTATGACACTAAGAAGGCCCAAATGGCTTCAGCCCAATTGTACTCAGCAAATTTGTCAATATTATCGGCATAGGCAATTAAACTAGAAGCTACTCTATAGTTGTGATATGCAAAAAACAAATTTGAAATAAGAAAATGTATGTCTACACAAAGTGTGCGCGAGCTATCGATTGCTCGAGCTTATTCTTATAATCTTTGAACTATCTTGTGACAATGGGGATTTACGCCATAAAACTTTCTCCCCTTTGTTTGGCATCCCGACATCTGGCTACTTCATCCGGGTGAAATGCACGCCCTAAGAAAAGGCTTGCGTCGATGTCCCAAGATAGGATAGAGGTTATGGCAGTCTTCTTTGCAGTCGATCGACAATTGGTTGGTGAAGCCCTTCAATATTTCGATCACTTCACTAGTGAAGGTACGTAATATTATCAAATAATATTCGATGGCACTTTCGGCGCATCTTGGCGTTATCCTTTTTTGCGGACATCGAACTTCAAAATAAAGTCAAGGTAATCAGAATATTAATAGCATAATTGATTACAAGCACCTTAATGTCGAGGTGCAGATGCAGGTGCAGTGCAGGGTACAGTGAGAAGGTACAGATTCATTTTCTCCACACACCTAAGCGGCAAAACACAACTTTCGTTATTCATAATTCTAGCCATAGTATGCCCTCAAGCGGGAAAATAGGCGAAAAATGCAAAATTTCAAGAAAGTATAGAGGGTACAGTTGGGGTTCGGAGAGTACATTTGTAAACAAGCATCAAAATTAGCTTCCAAATAACCTCTAATCAACTTCCAAGCGATTTGTCAAATAACAGCCAATCAAAAAATAGCCCAAAATTATCTCAATATAAGGAGAATTCTGAGTGCAGTACAAATTACATGGGTACAGTGCAGAATGATTCATTTTCTCCACAGACACACCAAAAACACAACTTCCAGTTATTCATAGCAGTCTAGCCATAGTATGCCCTCAAGCGGGAAAAATGGGTGAAAAAAAATGCAAAATCTCAAGAAAGTATAGAGATGCAGGTTGGGGTTGGAGTACATTTGCAAACAAGCATCAAAATTAGCTTCCAAACAACCTCTAATCTACTACGAGAAAGCGGTAAATATTGTCTCAAAGCGGAATAATCAAGAAAAATAGCCCAAAATTGTCTCAATATAAGGAGGTGCAGTGCAGAGAGGTGTAGTCTGAGGGAGATGCAGGTATAGATGCGAAGGTACATTCATTTCTCCACGAACACACCCAACCGGAAACACAACTTATTCATAGCTTATTCTAGCCATAGTATGCCCTCCAAAGGAAAAATGGGTGAAAAAATGCAAAATCTCAAGAAATTATAGAGGTTGGGGTTGGAGAGTACATTTGCAAACAAGCATCAAATTAGCTTCCAAACAACCTCTAATCTACTTCCACAGCGATAAACATTGTCTTAATAACCAGAGTAGAACAATCAAGAAAAATAGCCCAAAATTGTCTCAATATCGAGAGTGCAGGAGTGCAGAGAGTGCAGTAGGTACAGGAGTGCAGGGTACAGTGCAGTGCATTCATTTTCTCCAGAAACACACAAACAAAAACACAACTTCCCGGTTATTCATAGATTCTAGCCATAGTATGCCCTCCAAGCGGGAAAAATGGGTGAAAAAAATGCAAAATCTCAAGAAAGTATAGAGAATGCTTTGGGGTTGAGATGCAGGCCGAACAATCAACAAAAACAGCGCAAAATCATCTCTAATATCGAGGGAGCAGTGCAGTGCAGTGCAGAGGGTAGCCATATAAAATTAAAGGGATACCATAAATAAACCTAGAAACACATACTGATGGATTGTAATGGACAAAGATATAGAAAACCCTAAAATCTTTCAAGTTCAGCAATGCATGTGGAAATATCTCGTGTAACCAACGAATACCTCAATTTGAAATTTTAAGCCCGCCGGTGATGAGCACGGAGGTGGGCGACGAGGGAACTGAAATTCTCTTCGTTGAAAGCCACTGTCTGAGTATTACGAAAGAATACGAGCAGATATTTTCCTCAGAGGTTTAGGTAAATCCAGTCGTCGGTGGTCACGCAGAAAATAGTGCGTTCTTTCGGCATCATTTTTTGGCATTAAGCGTGCCATGCATGGTCATGCGATTGGAGTCCATAAAACTGCGGTCGACTTTTTTCGAAAAATGAGAGTGGTTGGGGAGGTAGATAAAATAAAACTATCATCTCTCTCTCTCTCTCTCTCTCTCTCTCTCTCTCTTTCTCTCTCTCCCTGCTAGCAGAACCTCTCCCCCATTTTCATTCCTATGAAATGGGAGAACATGATGATAAAGTGGAGCTTTTCTCCCTTTCAGCCCTTTTCCACTTTCTCCTAGCTTCTCTTATCCTTATTGAACAACTAGTGCATGCGATGCGATCTCCCTCTTCCTCGGCGAGTTTCTTTTCCCTCTTGAACTGAAATCAGTCCTCCACATGAAAGACTTCTCAGCAAACCCACCACTTACGATCTCCCTCTTCCGTCTATCTTAGGTTGACTCATGTTTTTCTCAGGAGACTCCATCATGACCCATGGTGCACATCTCCACATCCTCACTACCTACTTCTTATCAGCCTTACATGTAAGGAGAACTTCCCCCGGTGTTCTCTGTCCCTCATTCACCCCCCAAGGCACACAGTGGTCCTTCATTGGAGACAAGCTCTTGGCTCCACCTTCGCCTTCCATTCTCCATCTCCACTCTACATTTTTGCCACCCCTTTTGAGTGCACCATCGGATCTAAGCCAAGCCTAGCTGCTCTTGTGGGTTGCATGGTGCCGTTATGTTAAAAGTGTGCTTTCTTTTCCCTTCCATGGGCCCTCACAAGAATCACTACTTCCTTTGTAGAAAAGGTTACCTACTTTGAAATATCGATCCTTGCCTATGGTGGATACTACCAACCACTTAGCATCCCTTACAGGTGATTTGAACTCCAAGCCACTTTGAGTTTCCATGATGATAAATCCATACCGAACCCTTTAATTCATTCTTACTCTCACTTTCCTTTGTCCCAAGAGTTTTAGGAGTTGGGGAAGACCACTCTCATCCCTTCTGAAGTTCTCAAACATGGAGTTCTATCAAAATTGATGAATAGTAATGGTGCTCGTTCTTTGGAGTGTTTGGCTAGGAGGCATCCAACAAGCATTTCAACAGGGTTTCATTTCTTCTAAACGAAACCACCTCTTGGTCGGAATCCACCGGACATTATCTCCGATGAGGTATGATTCTTAAACGGTTAGAAAGCTCTTAAGGATCACATATTTGATGTGTTGAATGTGAGCGTCATTAGGAACCAACTTTTAGAGCCCGTGCACTTAACCTTTTAATTCTTTCGATGAGAGTTTAGAGGTAAAAGCAAGACTATTCATTTCATATGTTTGAAGTGAGTAGTTTTGATTAAGTCAAATGACGTAGTGATCTGATTTCACCTATTAAGCCACGATTAGCTCATGAGTCATTTGATTTTCGATCAAATGATCACAATTAATCTAAATATTTCATTTAGAATTAAATTAAAAAAAAAAGAATTAATCAATCTTTAAAAAATTAAAATAAAAAATAAAGTAATGAAACAAAATAAAAAAAGTGCAAATTAAATTATCATAAAATCTAAGTAAAACTTAATATAAAAATGATTAAAACAAAATTAAACTAATAAGTCAAGTAAAATTATGAGCAAATATCATAATCAAATCAAATAAACATAAAATTAAATATAAACTTTAAAGTTATTAAATCATATCCATTTACTCTTAATTTCAAACAATATAAAAAAAAAACAACATAAAAAAATAAAGCTCAAATAAATAACCTAAATCAAATCAAATTAATTTAATTTAAGAAACACTCTCATCAATTTAATAAATAATCAACTTAAATCCAATTCAACCCACTTAAATAAGATAAACTAATTAACTATTAAAATGTGTAAAAATCAAAACATAAACTAAACTCTAATAAACATGATAAAGGAATGAAATTAAAAGGAAAATCTAATCATAAGTAATCAAACTCAAATTAAAATCAAAGCAAACTTTCAATTCATTTTATCCAATCGAACTATAAATAAATAAATCGTAAGAAAATTAAATAAACTTGAAATTAAATCTAAACTCTAAAAGTCATCAATGAATTTTAATCAATATCAAAATAAGTTAAACAAAATAAAATCCAAATAAACAAACTTATTGAACTAAGATAAGAGATTAATCATCAAACTAAAGATAATACATACATAAACTAAATGTCTAAATTCAATAAATCAAACCCTTAATTAAAATTCAAATGAAAGAATGCATTAGACTTCAAATAATTCATAAGTAAATTAAAATATATTCATCAATCTAAATCAAACTTAAATGAAATAATGAAATCAATAAACTTAAACAACATTGAAATGATACTAATCATATGAAATTAATTAAATTAAAATCCAAAGAGCAGTAGATATTAATCTAAAGGATATTGAGTTATCAAGATTTAATTAAACTAAAACATCTAATCCAAAATCAATTAATCAAATACTTAAATAAACTCAAATTCTAAATTCTAAATCAAATCAAATAAATCAAATCAAATGAATTACACAAGTTCAAATGGGCTAATCAAGATACTTAAGGACTTTAGTTAGATTCCTTAGGAATTAGGATGTAGAATAGGGTGAGTCCTGTCTATAGATGGAATTCATCCTACTCTTCATTCTTGAGAACCTAAATATCATTTCAACCAAATAAAACTGAAATAAAAAATGAAAATCAAATCATTAAATCATTTAGATTGAAATCACCCAAAGGTAAAATTTAAATTCAAACTTCAAATTGGAACTTAAACTAAAGAAGCCTAGTAAAGTCACTGCAGCACATACATTAGAATACTAAGTCACTACTTCTAGTGCTAAGTTAGGGTGTTGTATGTATGATATTGTATTTTGTTTTGTGATGTAATGCTTTAGGATGTTAGGGTGTATGTTTTAGAGAATAGTTATTAGCCTAATCATATTTTTCTGAGGGTTGTACTTAAAGGGGCCGCTATAATAAAAAAATATAAATACTTTTGCTATGCAGGTTGTTTAGCCCCTAAGTGTAACCTATGTTAGGACAGGTGGGCTTGGTTATCCATGTGTGGGTGCTAAGTCCAAATTATTCATATAAGCTTTGGGTTATGCAGTGTTTAGTTAACATTTATTTTCCGGTGTAGCTAGATTTACTTTTCCTATTTTTGATGTAATTTTGCATTAGGAATTAGGATTAATGCTATGGGGGATTAGGATGAGCAGTGGCCAGAAGGCTTAGTCCTTGGGGTGCCCTGGGATGCCTTTGGAACAAATCAAATTAAAAGAAAGAGAATGAAGAAAAGAAGACCCCCCATAGCATATATATTATTTTTGTAATCCGGGTTGTATAAGGGTAGAGCTTCCCCATATTTTCTTTTCTCTTTTAGGTGTCTGAACCGACCATGCAGCCTTTTATTCTTTTACGGTAGTATATAAAATTGTTTGATGTTGTGTTTAGATTGTGCATTAGAACATCATGCTTTTCATTGGTTATTTATGATTGATGCTTGAATGTGTGGCCTGGATGCGATAGGCTCTTAGGATAAAAATTAATTTTTCTACTCCAATTAAAAACTCATAACTAAATTTTTTAAACAACTCATAACCTCACATAAAAGCCTAAGAATTAAATCAAGATAATAAAATTTTTAGTAACCCCTTAGCTGGATGGATGAATGTATAATATCATGCATGCCATATTCTTTCACTCTTGTTAAGAGGGGGCTTCCATCCTTGCCAGAGAAACAAGGCTTAACCTATGAGAGCCTTTGGTGGAAAACACCCCTTTCTCTCTTGATTTGGCCTATAATCAAATTCTCATGCATTTAGGCATACAAAATCCCATAGCCTTTTTCAAAACAAAAAGTCAAAAAGAATCAAATAAATTTGATAAAATTTGCATTAGATTAAGTCATGGATTCATACCACTCATGCTCTAGTCTCTTAGGGAGTGAGTCTAAGGACCTAGTTTTCTTTCTAATTGAACAACCACCTAGCCATCTTGCAAATCATAAGACTTGCCTACATGAATTTAAAGCGTAGGAGGAGTTAGCTGGCTGCCACTCCAGGTGGTAATAAGTCCAACAGTTGGGTGGTTTATTCTCTCTTGTGGAGGTAAACCATATACCCATTTTCGCCTTAGATTTAGGTTGTGCCTTCATTTTTGTACCAAGGTTCCTTAGTTTAGGAATCTGAGGTAGCTATTTTCTTTGGGATATAAGCATAAATCGTCACCTCTTAGGAATTTCCACAATCTTATGTTGTGGAATTATAAGCCCTAGCAATCTAATAAAATGTTGACATAAAAAATCAACTCTCTTCAATTTCAAAATTATAAAGCTCAACTATAGGGTAGATTAGAATGCTCACTAGGCTTCCTAGTATCATGAGCATTTTCTACTTTCTCCTTTTGGATTCCAAAAATAAGTCTTCTCCTTGATCTATCCCATTTGATTTTCTAAAATAGCCAATCCTTTGATAGTCTTAACCTTGAAATCTTTGGAGACCCTAATTATCTACTTTAATCAAGAGTATTCTTAAGGAATTTTCATTCCTTAGGATGTAATTAACTATGGGGGCTTGCCTCCATAGGGAACTTAACGAACTCGGCTTAAAACAAACCCTACTTTACTTTTCCATGTAAAGTAGGGGAAAGATCTCTAGTATATTGGGAAGCATGCAGGAGTCCTTATTAGGTGATTAGGTCCATTATAGGGTGGTGATTTCTATCTTTCGAGATAGTACATCATTCCTTAATTTTGTACCCGATAACTTCAATAAGTACTCCCTAAGATCTGCATGGTGTCCCACACCCCAAAAATAAACACCATAGATTTTTCTGGCGACTCTGCTGTGGAGGGTTCTTTGGAACTCTCCATCTCTAATAGGCAATTATTGTCTCCAAGCATTGATAGTGGACTTATATTTTATATAGGCCTGAGACTATCATTCTATTTATTGGCACTTAGCTTATTTCATCCTTAAGCAAAGCTAGCCAACATCCTTTTGGTTTTAGGACCTCACTCCCTGAAGGTCTTAAAAATCCCTATTGGGTCCCCCAATAGGTAGAAGTAAATTAACTAAAAATAAAAAAATAATCAAATATAAAATTTTGAATCTCTTACCATTAGCTTCGTGAAGCAAGGTTCATCCCATGCTTAACAAAATTCCAATAAATCTAAAGCAAAATAATAATAATAAAATAATAATAAAATAATAATAATAATAATAATAATAATAATAATAATAATAATAACACCTTTTACAAAAAATTTCAAAAGTCTTTTCAAAACAAAAAAATAATATGAACCCCATTTAACATAATCCAATTTGTTAAAGGGAGATTATCTCTTTAAAATCAAAATTAAACAAAGAAAAAAAATCATTTCTCCAAAAAACTTTTAAATCTCTTTCAAAATAAAATTAATTGAACCCCACTTAGCATACTCAAATTTGTTAAGTGAAGGTTCATTTTTCAAAATCAAAATTAAACTAAATAAACCTTTTCTTCAAAAATAAACATCAAAACTATATATTTTTAAAAAACCAAAATTAACCAAATTCATTTAACATACTCAAATTTGTTAAATAATAGTTCTCTTTCAAAATCAAAATCAAACAACGCCAAACAAAAAAAATTCCTAAATTTTTGAACCTACCATCATTTGGAAAGTAAAGTTCCAAAATTTCTTAAGTCCCGGTCAAGAGCTCAGTCTATCATATCATTTGCCAAGTGAGGTTCCAAAGAAATTCTTTTCAAAATCTCTCCAAATTGAGATCTAATTATTTGAACCCCTTTATCATATTCAAATTTGGTGAGCGTGGGTTCAAATTCTTTAGATTTATCAAGAATATCTGAATCAAATTTGACATAGAGCTTGAAAACCTTAAGATGACTTATGATAATGCAATATTCATTATTATCGATCACAAAGTTATGAATCATAAAAACTTTTATGATGAAATTCAACTTAAAACCAAGATGTGGATTTTCACCCTAAAGGGGAAAGGCCATAAAGATTACTTCAGGGGCTAAGAATGAAATTGATAAGGATTTTGAGTATGTCTTATTTATTCCAAATGAGTATGACTCAAATGACTTGAATCCTAATTCCCAAAAGAAGACAACTCTCAAAATTTCGATCGTAATCCATAAAATAGCAGTGCTGATGGACTTTATGCTTTAATGATTCCAACTCGGGTAGAAATGCCCCCCATTCTATGCTTTCATGGTTTTACTATCGATAAAGAGTTAGAATTGTCAAATTTTAAAGGTATAATGGGACAAGCTTTAAAAAAAAGAAAAAAAAAGAAAAAAAAAAGAGAAACAAAAGAGAGAAAGAGAGAGAGAGAGTAGGTAGACATCAATTCTACCTCTCTTTCAGAGGATATCACAGAAGTCAATTATTACAGTGCCAGGGTCCTACCTCTTTGATCAATACCATAGGAACAAGCAAACCAGTCGTTGGAAATAATCAAATTCTAAACCTTTTTTAAGATATACCTCACAATCCAAAATAAGGGCATCAAACTGTTCTGAAGGTTAATCTCAATATCTTAGACTATCTTAGAAGGTTGCCCACTAAGCTAAGTAAAAAGTGCACTCTCACATTCTCTGAAGAGATAGAAAAGTATTTAATTCTTCCTTGCTCAGTTAGTGGTAACCTCCTCAAGTCATATTTAACATAGAATATCCTATGGAAAAGAAAGACAAGCAATCTCCTATAGAGAACACAATATAGACAAAGACTCAAAAGGAGAATGAGAAAAAGAGAAAAAGTAAAGCACCAATAATACATATTGATTTAGAATAAAAAAATAATAATAATAAATCATATGTATAAGGTGTAAATTAAAAAAAAAAAGAGGAGAACGAGAAGAAGAAAAAGAGAAAAAGTAAGGCATCAATAATACACATTGATTTAGAATCTAAAGAATAAATCATGTGTATGAGGTGTAAATTCAAAAAAAAAAAAAAAAGAGATAAATTTTGAAAATATATGCATTGAAAATTTATGATATCTAATGATTTATAATTCTATTATCTCAAATTTATGAGCTTTAAATTATCTCACCATTCTCTTTCTTCTCATTATTCAATGCTTGTAGATAGATCTTCAAATGAGGTAATAAAACCTACTACCTTTACTTTGAAGATTTTCAAGTAGAGAATGAACTCTTAAAAAAAAACTCAAAACATGAAGAGTCCACCCACCCTCCCAACATTTGTATATGATAAATTAGAAGGAAAATTCCAACGACTTGGTTAGGTTACTTTTGTAGTTTAAAGACTGATTTACCTAAGACCATTATAAAATGCCCAATACATCTCCGAAGGTAACAGTCTATAAACTCAAAATTGAACTAATTGCTATTCCTATTTTTAGAAACTTTTGACGCAAAGAAGAGGATCAAAGTTTGAAGTTAACCTTATTAAAGAAGAAAGATACTACCATGATTTCCCAACATTATTCCGAGTCAAAAGGAAGAACACTCAAATCCGCACATATGTCAATTTTGAAGATCTAAGATAGGAATGTCTTGAAGATGAATTCACATTACCTATATCAAATTTAATAGAGAACATAGCCTCCTTGCATGCAATCTCCTCATTCAAAGATGGGTCAAATGATGCCGGAGGATGAGAGGTTGTTTGCATTTTCCATCAATTTCTTCTAAGGTCAAGCCTTTCCCTTAAAATGTCATACCTGCTATGACTCGAATATTCAATGAACTCATTCATCACCAAGTCGAATACTACGTTGATGATCTCGTAGTCTAAAGCAAAGAAAAAGGAAGACCATCTTTATGATCTGAGTAGTTGTCTTCGATTAATTATGATACTACAACCTAAAGATGAATCCCCTAAAGTATACAATGAGGTTGACTTTAGGGAAGTTTCTAGGGCTTGTAGTAAAGCATCATGGGATAACAAAATTGATCTAAAATAGATTAGAGTGATATTAGAGATGCAACCTTCAAAAAAAAGAGAAAAAAAGAAAAAAAAGAAAAAGAAAAAAAAGAAAAAAAAAAGAAGAAACAAGAAAAAAGAAAGAAAAGAAAAAAAAATAATGAGGGTCTCAACACAATTAAAATCATTTCAAGGAAGGTTGTCGTGTCTAAGATACTTAATCTCTCATTTTTTTGGTAGGTGTCAATCATTCACTACTTTGATAAAGAAAGTAGATCAAGTTCTGAAGGATGATAAGTTTCAATACTCATTCAAAAGCATAAGGTTATATTTCATGACACCTCCATTATTGGCCCCTCCATTCGCCTTAGGCCACTAGTTTAAGGCTATCTCCATTTAGGGTACAACCCTTCTTGTTAAAATTTATCATCAATAATCAAATTACAAAACTCTATGCATCGATTGAAAAGATTGAAGGTCTTGCAAAAAAAAAAAAAAAAAAAAAGAGGGAAGAGAGACCTCAATTAATGTTGAATATATATGGTTTAAACTCTTTCAAAGTTAGTCTATCTCAAAACTCTCCAAATCAAGATTTTGTTTTTAATTATTAAAAGGTCTACTTTGTTGCTTCGAAGGATGGAAAGTAGTTTAAACCACTATGATAGGAGAGTGTTTGTATTTCTATGTCAACAAACATTACTTCAAAATCCATTACACTCAAAATTTAAATTTAAATTTGGAGAATAATTCAAGTTATTGGAATGAGAATTTTCTTTCATTCAAATACAAATTAGAGCATAATATTTGAGAAGCCTTGGTGAATTTTCTTCACTAAAGATGATCAATACTTTGACCGGGTCCCAAGGATTTTGGAGAAAGAACACTACTCCTAGTTGTTCTTGTTTCATTTTCACACACGTAAAGAAATTTAAAAAAAAAATTAAATTAAAAAAAAATCAAAGTCAATTCCTTAATGAAGTTATGTTTTCAAACCTACATTGATTAAGTACAAATTCAAAAAAATAATAATCTACTATCACCCTTCAAAATTCTTCATCAATCTAAACATTCCTTCAAACATACATATCTTTCTCTCGGGCTACTTTGATGTGGGAGCAAGCCCCCTGTGGCACTCACTCATTAGCTGCTCTAGGTCGAGTTTGATTTGTTGCCCAAAGCAACTGATCACCCCAATAGTCATTTGTTGGAGGATGTGAGTCCCCGCGCTTTCTTCCTAATTTGACCATTTCAAATTGATGAGCGCCTTATCTGTTTGGTAGCCTTCACTCCCCTATCAGTGAACTACCTTGCGTTGGCTTTGTTTAAGAAGATGTGAGTCCCAGTTCTTTCTTCTTGAACTAGCCACCATACTCTGACTAGGTCGAGTTTCCTCGAGGTTTAGGTGTAAGAGTCCCCAGTGGCATCCTATTCCTTCATATCAAACAAAAACATACATATCTTTCTCTCGGGCTACTTTGATGTGGGAGCAAGCCCCCTGTGGCACTCACTCATTAGCTGCTCTAGGTCGGGTTCGAATTGTTGCCCAAAGCAACTGATCACCCCAATAGTCATTTGTTGGAAGATGTGATTTCCCATACTTTCTTTCTAATTTGACCATTGCAAACCGACGAGCGCCTTATCAGTTTGGTAGTCTTCACTACCCTGTCAGTGAACTACCTTGTGTTGGCTTTGTTTAAGAAGATGTGAGTCCCAACGCTTTCTTCTTGAACTAGCCACCATACTCTGACTAGGTCGAGTTTCTCGAGGTTTAGGTGTAAGAGTCCCCAGTGGCATCCTATTCCTTCATATCAAACACAAACATACATATCTTTCTTTCGGGCTACTTTGATGTGGGAGCAAGCCCCCTGTGGCACTCACTCATTAGCTGCTCTAGGTCGGGTTCGATTTATTTCCCAAAGCAACCGATCACCCTAATGGTCACTTATTGGAGGATGTGAGTCCCCGTGCTTTCTTCCTGATTTGACCATTTGCCCGCTTGTTAGTTTCATAGTCTTATTTGCCTTGCCCGATGCTACCTCATGGTTGGTCCTGTTTGAGAAGATATGAGTCCCTGTGCTTTCTTCTTGAACTAATCATCATGACCTAACTAGGTCGAATATATTTAAGGTTTAGGGTAAGACTCCCAGAGGCTCTTTTCCTCTTGACTACATTTGAGTCGATATAAGCCCCCAGTGGCATTCACTCAGTAGTCGCTTTAGGTCGGATGGCACCTGTCGAGCCGAAGACAGACTATCCCAGCAGTCAGTTCCACTTTAGAAAGATGTAAGCCTCCACGGTTTCTTTCTAGATTGATTGTTGCAAACTGATTGGCACCATAGGTTGATTGATGTTCGCTATGCTGACAGCGACTCACCCGGTGGGTACACCACTCTTGGAGATGTAAGTTCCTGCGCTTTCTCCATGAGTTGGCCACTGAATACCTATGTGATATATGACTAGCCATGCCATTTTCTCCAGGGTATTGGATCGAAGCCCCTTTGTGGCCCCTTCCCCTGCGGGCATTCTATTTGGATCACGTCCTTTGAGACCCCATTTAGACACTACCCGGGTTACTTTTGGATTGGACAGTCCCCTTTCCTGGTAGCCACCCCTGTGGTTGGAGAATTTGTTCAGTGGATGCAGATTCTCCCTTGGTTCAGTAAATCTGAGATAGGTCTAGGCTGATATAAGCTCCTTCTCAGTTTGATCCCTTGCAAACTAACAGGGTCCACGATAAAATAAACTAAACAAACAAATAAAATATGTGCTTATGGATTAGGAATTCAAGCCCCCAGTGGCCCCTTTCCCAAGCGGGTCCTATTTTAGGCGGTGTCGAAAACTCCCTATAGGAATTGCGACTACACAGTTGAGATAAATCCCAGTGGTACTCACTCACTCGCTCTTGGTGGGTTCAACTTGTTGTGCTACCAGCGAGTTACCACAGCGTCTTTGCTTTGAAAGATATATATAAGCTTATTACGCATTCTTTCCGGACGATCGTTTACCAAGCGATGGGTAATAGGTGGCCCGATTTGTTCAAAACAACCAATCACCCTAGTGGATTCTTATTTAGGAAGATGTGAGTCCCCGTGTTTTCTTCCTAACTTGACCATTGCAAACCGAAAGGCACCCCTTAGGTTGGTTAGTTCTACCTAACGGTAGACTATCCCTTTGGATTTGTAAACCTAAGATAGGTCTAGGCTGATATTAGCTCCTTCTTAGTAGATTCATCGCAAACCGATAGGGTCCATCTAAAATTAAAGTAATTCTGACTATTCTTGAGTCGATATGAGTCCATAACGGCATTCGCTTAAATAGTCGCCCTACGTCGGGAAAGATCTGTTGTTCCATCAACAGATCACCACAACGGTTGATCCCTACTTTGGAAGATGTAAGTCTGCTACGCTTTCTTCTTAGTACAATCGTTGCACACCGAAAGGCAACCCTTAGGCCGGATAGTCCTACCTTGTGGTTTGTAGACTACCCCTTTGGACTTGTAAATCTAAGATAGGTCAAGGCTGACATAACTCCTTCTCAATGGGTCCATCGCAAGCTAACGGGGTCCACAATATAACACATTAAATTAAATTAAATTAAATCAAATCAAATTAATCATCAGGACTACTCTTGAGTTGAGGTAAGACCCCCAGTGGCACTCACTCAGTAGTCACCTTAGGTAGGGTTCGATGTGTTGCTCATCCAATAGATCACCCCAGCGGCTTTTTCATGCTTTGGAAGATATAAGTCTACTACACTTTCTTCCTAGCATAGTCGTTGCACACCAAAAGGCAACCCCTTAGGTTGGATAGTCCTACCTTATGGCAGGTAGACTATCCCTTTAGACTTATAAATCTAAGACAGGCCAAAGCCTCGTGGCTCCTTCTTAGTGTAGTCCATCACAAACCAATAGGGTCCATAACAAAATAAATTTGAAACCAACCTCCCCAGGGAGTCAAAGTAAACATATCGAACAAACCAAATTTCTCCTCAGTGAGGCTCAAATCAAATTAGCCTCTCTAGTGAAGCTGATCTAAATCAAGCAAATTCAATCAAGTGCACATCCCCAGTGGATATGCTCTCAATCTAGAACCCTTCTCTCCAGTGGAGCCATAATAAATTAAACCAACCTCCCTAGTGGAGTATGATCAAACAAATTAAAGAAATTTAATTAAATTCTTATCCCCAGCAGATACACACCAAAATAAATCATATTCATAATCAAACTCAAATCCATATCCCCAGCGGATAACTTGAACCTGTTTCCGAAGAGGAAGGTTCATGTACTCAATCCCTAGTGGATTCCTTCTTGCTCCCTTATGCCCTTGGCATAAAGAGAGCTGCATTGCACTAAGATCGTGATTCTATCTAACTTTTGGGTATAGGTATAGATCACTGTCACTGTTTGTTGCAATCTTTGGGATGTTGTTGATTATTTTGGTCAACGCCAATACGTGTGGTGTGCCTTGTCAGTTACACCACACCTATTGGGGGTCCTTTTGTTGACCTCACTTTTGGAGTGAGCTCTTAACCTCATCTTCTTATACTTAGGACTCTTCTAGACACTAAGATTTTCTTAGTCATAAGACACATCTAGTGATTAGGTGAACACTTAACCTGTGCCCAGAGACTTAGAAGGGTTAATCATAAGATTAGGTTATGACTTAGGGCTTAAGGAAATCACTTATCCTATAGCCTAAACCTAATCTAGATGCACTTTCTCAAAATTAATCAATCATTTAATCATCATTCCAAGTTCTAGCTAAAATCAAAATCAAAACCATCAAGTAAATCATTCAAAATCAAATTAAAATTTAAATTAATTCATTGATCGATGCTAATAAATCATGAGATAATTTAACTCAAGTTATAATACCTAAAAATTCAAATTCAAATTTGCTCAAAAGATTATTCACAATTTTAATAAATTATTTGAATCAAATGCAATTTTAGTCAAATTTAAGCCTAAATTAAATCAAATCATGATTTGAATATTAATTCACTAATATATATATAATAATAATAATAATAATAATAATAATAATAATAACAAACAAACAAACAAAAAAAATTTTAATATACAGATAATCTATTTGAAATTTAAAATAAACTAAAGAGAGAGAGAAATTAAACCAATTCTAAATATCAAATAAATTTTGGTCAAACTTAAATCAAAATAATTAATTTATTAAATTATGAATCTATGTTATAATCAATAATTATTAATCATAATTAAAATTATCTTATGCATATAACTTATAAAATTTTATTCAATTATTTACTAAAGTCATTATAATTATGTAAACATTTTTTTTTAAAAATCATAATAATAAATAAAAATCAACTTTCACCGAGAAAAAAAAAAGAATAAAAAAAAGAAATGCAAAAAGAAATGAATGAAATTTTTTTTATTAAAATACCTACTCCACGTGATCATGATAACACAAAATAAAGAAATGCAAAAAGAAAAAAATAAATAAACAAATAAAGGGGAAACATGAGAGTGGTTGGGGAGGTAGATAAAACAAAACTATCATCTCTCTCTCTCTCGCTCGCTGGATCTATCGTATCTCTCTCTCTCTCTCTCGGGATATTACGTCCGGAGTCCGCACGTAGCTTTACGTGCGGACTCCAATCGCGGCTGACAGCTTCTCTGCCAAAAAATGGCCAGAGTACGAAACGCATTTTTTTCGCGGTTTATCGCCCGGCCCGACCCGAAACAGCGGGGAATGAGTATATGCGCGGGAGAAATTAAAAATATCTTCATTTAGGCGTTAATCGTATTTTTTTATTTGCAGAAATTCTGAAAGAGCTATGAAGAAGGAGAATGAATCACGGAAATGGAGGCATTGAGGAAATAGGCGATGATGTCGTAAATAAAATGGATCGGTAATCTTTTTAAGGAGTTGTAATCCTTCCTCTGTATTCATATTTATTTTTCATGATTTTTTTGTAAAGTTCGGAGAAAACATATTCAATGTAATCTTTCAGGAGGCTGTTGATTAATTTTTTAGTGCTTATTTACATATGTACTCTCTGTAGTGTCTTTCGAGTATAGACGATTTTTTTCCAGTTTTGTTTCACTTTCTGTAGCCTGGTTGTTCAGATCATGGTAACTAAATCCCAATCGAAGCAATGATGTGGCTGTTTAGGGATTTTAGGAGATTTCTGGCACCTCTGTACCTCTATACCTCTGTACCTCTGTACCTCTATACCTCTGTACCTCTGTCCTCACATGCATTCATACCTCATGCGGCCATACATATACCTCACATACCTTACGTACCTTTGTACCCTCGGTACCCTTGTATGCCTCTGCCATATCGTTCTATACCTCTATACTGTTCCATACCTGCAGCCCTCTCATACGCTCTTGCAATTTGGCTGTTGAGCTTTTGGTTTTGTGTCATACTCTCTGACAACCCTCATGCTTTCTCTGTACTCTCATTACATCTCTTTTATCTGTGAACTGTTTGGACTCTATGTTTTGCGATGAATGTGGTGAATGAAAATGCGATGATGAAGTTGTTTTATCTAATGACCCAAATTTGGGGTATCTGAACGCGGTTGTGCATAATGAAACCGAAACTTATGCACTATCAGTGATTATGCACATCAAAGCTTGATGTTAGAAAAGACCATACAAGTTATTGGCCAAACTCTAAGAAATTGAAATCGAGATTTTACGTGTGCAGCAGTCGGAAAAAACAGTCAATCTAAACCATATAACAAAATTCAAGAAAAGCGTCACGAGGAGTGGTTGTCCGTGATGATTGATTGGTGTGGATTTGGAGGGAATAGTGCGTTAAAAATATATAGAGAGCCATAATCATTCATGGCAAAACTAGTGATCGCATCTTCTCGGATTGCAGTCGTTCTTGATGAGAAGGCATCATTTTGAAGACGATGACAGGTAGCATTAGTGCAAGCGGCAGCGTTATATCTAGGCGAGGAAGTTGGTGGGGTAGAATATTGGATTCACCAAAGAGATGCTTTCAATTTCATCCGAAGAAGCGAAGATCACGGATTACAGCGGTGATAAAGCAATTATCTGTTGTTCAAGGAAAGACAAGCGGCCGAGATGTTTGCATGGGATGTTCGGGTTGATCGTCGATTGCTTGGTGAGTTTTTTTGGAGCAATGGTATGTCTAGGGTTGAATTTGATTGTTTTGGGGATGTGATAATTTTGATACTAGCTATCGGCTCAATAAATATAATCTTGTCGTACACTCGTTGGAGTGAATCATCATTGGCAAAAGCGTCTTATTCGGAGTAGCTTTTTTGTGGAAGAGACCATCGAGTCATTCACATGGTTATTGACATTTCTTCCGGTTGATGGGTGGAAGGCATCACATGCGATATTCTTGATCAAGATCGAGCTATGGCGAAACTATCGAGAATGTACTACCGCATCGCAGCGTCATAGGTTGTGCCAATGGCATATCTCAAAAGCCCCTCAAGGTCCATTGCTTTAGTAGTAACAAGAGAGTTCAAGGGCTATTCTATGCATGCATGAGCAAATGTGACCAGAGGATGAGTTTGAGGATGCTTGAGTGCCATGCTAGAGGAGGGCAATGTATGATCATGCTTGGCTATCGAACTTTACAAAATTAGGCGAAATGGTCCCGCATTCAACAAAGATAGATTTTGTATTGGCCTGTTGTCCACTCAGCGTAGTGAGGCCACAAATAGCGTGTGTCATGGTATTTCGAAGCCAACAAGTTCCCTGACAGATTGTTTCTTGGGATTGGAGAAGGTGATGGAAACATGGCGCCGAAATGAACATGATGAAGACTTCAAGTGTATCCAGTCAGCAATTGTTCCTGTTGTTAAGAGTAGTCCAATTCTTAAACAAGCTGCTTTGTTTTATACGAGGAAGCTTTACTCTATGTTCGAAGAAGAATTTCTGCATGGAGTTGGGGGATTATCTGTTACTGCGTCAGATGATAGGCCCATGGAGTACTTGGTGAGGAACTTAGAGAAGAAGAATGCATCCAAAACCTGGATTGTCCACTATGATGTGTGTACTATGGATATTTCTTGTAGTTGCCAGAAATTTGAAATGATGGGCATACTTTGTGCACACTGCATTAGAGTTCTTAGCCATAATGATGTACTGCGCATTCCGGATAAGTACCTCCTTATGCGGTGGTCTACCAGAGCAAAGAGGGACATCTACATCGATGGTTCATATAGAGGGTTAGTACATGGGGAGAGCAGAGATGGGACTGGCATTGTTTTCAGGAATCATATAAGTCGATATGCATATCAAATTAGCTCAGCACGGGGGTAATAAGATAGGCGAGGATTACATGCTTGCATCTCTTAGCGACTATCGATGAAGTGGACTCCGTAATAAGTGGGAATTCTCCACCGATTGACGTGATCGCTTAAGAAGAAGAAGGCGACCACATCATCTCGGGATAAGGACAATCGAAGGATCCAATCAAGACGCCCAAAGGGTGTTTCCAACGCAAGGCTCAAGGCTTATTGGGAGAAATCCAAAAAATCCACAAGTACTTATGCTACTTGCCTCGATGTTGCTATTACTTATAGTTTCAGAAATTTTAATGTATTATATTTTCTTGTCTTAGAAACAAAAGTGAAGCCCGAGAGTGCTGTAGAACGGGATGCGTCACCGGTTGCAGCTCCACTCTCTGTTATGCCCCAGTGCTTTTCGCAGGTAAGCCTAGAATATTGCACATTGACGATGTAAATTATTCATCAATTACTAAGATGTTGTACTATTACTACAATATTGTTCCACAGGAATTCAATTCGACCTCGTCAGTCAACCAACATGCTGAAGGGTATACCAAGCTCATGATGGATATTATTACAAGCTGGCATTTTGATGCATGATATTATCCAAGAAGGCATTTTTTAGTTTCATTTTGTATGTTTTAGTCATAATGCGTGAAACTGTACAATTTTTTCCGGGCAAGAATGTCCTCAATTTTTTTGTTGTTTTTAAGTCTAGAACTGTTATTTGGTGAAGAATTGTTTACCTCTATAGCCCAGATGAGGTTTAATATTTAATTGTTTTTGTAGGTCTAACTGTTCATGCCTCCTTTTCTTACGTAAAATGATTTTTATGGTTGCTTTGTTTTAGTAGGCTAAATTTTTTTTAACTGCTCTTATGTACAACATTGTAATGCTTGGCATATGTTCTGGTGTCTTCTGCTTCCATTGAGTTCTCGCTTCAAATGCTATCATTCAAATCTAATCTTTTCGCTTTTTTTATGTGAGACTAAATTTTACATGCAATGTAATGTCACGAATTCTCACCATTTACATGTGCAACTCAAAATATTAATATTTATCATTATCTTTTAAAATAAAATACATGACACCGTTGAATTTATTAGAAAAAAACCGTATTAGAAAAGAATTGTATTAGATGTATGTAATATTTAGATAGAATTCGATTTTCTCAAAAAGAATTGTATTGTTATGTTTTTTTTTTAAACATATTTTCTCTAAACTTTGAATTTATTTCTACTCAAGATAAAACGTAAGCATCCAATTAGATGCATTTCATGTATTTAAGGTTATTTTTTGCCTCGATTAAATTTATTTATAAAAATACTATTTACCATTTCTCTCATATGGAACATATATTCAATGATTAGCACAATATTCAATTCGATATGTATTCAGTAAGTCTATTGTGGAGCTCAAATGTTGGCATAGAAGGCTCTGCAATATATATAATATTCAATGATTAGCACAGAAGTATAGTGGGTACATAGAAGGCTCTGCTAAATTTTAATTTTTACATATATTATTTACTATCATCAATACTGACTATTTAAAAAATAAATCTTTAATTTGCATAAAAATTGTCTATTAAATTTGCCAAAAATAGCGTGTACATACAGAGGTACAAAGGTACAGAAGTACAGAAGTATAGTGGTACAGAGGTAGAGGCAGAGAGTATAGAGTACTGGGTACAGAGGTAGACAGAGTGAGGCAATGAGGTACAGAGGTACAGAGGTACAAAGGTGACGACAGACTGAAATCTACTAAGATTCGACCAGACCACCCTCATTGCCTCATTAGAGATTTAGTTACAATGTTCTGAACAACCCAGGCAACAGAAAGTGAAACAAAACAACGCACAGAGTAGAGGCAGAGTAGAGGTACAGAGATACAGAGGTACTGAGGTAAGAGGCATAGAGGCACAAAGGACCAAATCTACTAAAATTCATCAGAACAGCCACCTCATTGCCTCATTAGGGATTTAGTTACAATGTTCTGAACAACCAGGCAACAGAAAGTGAAACAAAACAACCTGCACAGAGAGTACAGAGGTACAGAGGTATAGAGGTACAGAGGTACAGAGGTATAGAGGTACAGAGGTACAGAGACCAGAAATCTACTAAAATTCATCAGAACAGCCACCTCATTGCCTCATTAGAGATTTAGTTACAATGTTCTGAACAACCAGGCAACAGAAAGTGAAACAAAATGCAGAGAGACAGAGTGCAGAGAGACAGAGCAGACAGAGCAGAGAGGTACAGGTGAGTACAGACCAAAATCTACTAAAATCATCGAACAACCACCTCATTGCCTCATTAGGGATTTGTTGCCATGATCCGAACAACCATGCTACGAAAAGTGAAAAAAACTGAAAGAAATAGTCTAACCTCGAAATGCAAATGAACATGCCTAAACAGATTGTCGACATGGAACAACGGAATTATCACTACATAAACCCAGAAATAACAAGCTTTATCCCTACCTAAATCAACAACTAAAGGTGCAAACTTTTATTTAATTATTTTTTGAGGCCAAGCAAAAATCGCATAAACAAAGTCGTAAATCTATTCATTTTTTTTGTCCTCCTTGTGAGCCCGTTAATTGTGGGCTTCTCGATGCGCTTCCATGTATTTGCAAATGAACATGCCGCAGTCGACACTGGGACGAGCAACCCGCCACCGCTTTCAACCGCCATTTCTTGGGTTGTCAAAAATAATGGCCGATATCGAGCCGTGAATTTAATCTGCACAGTGAAGATGGATAAGGTATTAGTGTGATCCCGTGAGAACCCGCAAGAAGAGTGCATACCATTTCGCGAATGCCTTTATGTGTCGGTTTGGCAATGAGTCGAAAATGACCACACGCCAAGCTTGATATTACCGACAAGAAGTGTCCAAGGCGATTATGGATAATTGGGAGTAAGAGTACGGATGCACTTCAGCGACATGCCGGATATACATCTTGCTTTCTTTTAGCAAGCCATATCACGATAATTCTACAAGGATGCGTGATAACATCTATAAGACACATACATACGTGAATATCAAGAATGAATTAGAACTAGTAATTTTGGAGGAGTAACTCACCCAATGTAAGCATGAAATGTAAAGGAATGGGACATACAATCCTGGGCACAGGGAGTACTTCTCAGCTAGCAGATATGCGAACGCATCGACGTGTGCATCGGCGATATCGGTCCATCAAGAAATCTTCAATCGCCCTCAATGAATAATAATATTGCAGCATCAGATTCTCCCCCATCGCATACCGTCATTTTTTAAAGCAAAGAAATGAACGAAGTACTTAGAATGATATGAGGAAGATGCCGTGTGACTTACTTGTCCCGGAAAGCACACGGCCTATGAGTTCGAGCATCGCCGAGGCATGCCATCCCTAGATGGGAAGTCCACAACCGCGGCTCTACTGGTCGTAATATAATTATTTATGAAATTAATTGGTAAAAATCTATATCCATTGTCATCGAAAGATTGGGCATCAGAACTTCTGCTTACCTCGGACTGGTGCTCCTCCACAACTACGATAGCCTCTGATGGCTCATCAAAGGAAACCGGCTCAGCGACGACAGCCTGCGAATTCAGAAGGGTGAAACTGAACAACTGGTCATCTATTTAATCATATTATTCATTAAATTAACGTAATACACCACCGCCGTGTGGTGGATGATCGAACAACCACTCTTAGCACGTAGCTGCCTAGTGGTGAACGGAGAGAACAATTTCCTCTTCCTCACTGCCTTCACCCGACGTGCAGCCGCCAAATGAAGGGGATATAGCTGGTATGCTGGGAGTCTCCCCTTCGCCACTCGACGGATCTTCTGGCACAAGACTCCACCTGAGGGGCTCCACTAGGTCTCGAGAAGATACCCGGTCTCCTCAGGAGCCTTCCATTCCACGGGATGGGAGCACCTTCAGGCCAAGGGTAACTTCCATAGCAAGAACTGTGCATGAATGTCATCCACCTCCGCCGCATGGTAGGATGCCACAACTTCCTCAACTCCCTCAAACCGCAAATAACTTATCTACAGATCCTTCCGATTGGGGGTAGTAGCAGGGCAAGCTAGACACACCGCTTGGGGAATATCCGGGAGAGATACGGGAATCAGGCGAAGAATATGGACCGCTGGCCGATGTCGAAGTTACATGGAAGTTTCATGGGGATGAGAGGATGATTCAATGAGCCAAGTCTCCTCTTCTCGATAAGTCCTCGAGTGAGGCGGACTGTTAAACCAAAGATAGATATGACGACCTAAACATATGTAAATGCATCACTACATTGATATGAACGAACATAACTAATTTCCTCAGACTGTCTCCTCCCAAATCGTCAAGGCAACATCGCAAACTTTATTTTAGGCCAACGCAAAATACGCGGTTTGCAGATGGAAATGACTGCCAATCGATAATGTCACCGCATCTACAACAAAAAATGTATAGTTAAATTGCTCACATCAAGTAAAACTAAACTAACGGTCGAGCATACCATAAGAAGAGGCACAAAGCCACTCATGTAGCTACCACTGGTCAGATCTTTCTTGTAATGCCATTGAATCAGACACTAAGAAGGCCCATCTCCCAATTGTACTCAAAGAAATTTTTCGATATATTACAGTAATTAAACTAGAAGCTACTCTATAGTTGTGGTATGCGAAGAACAAATTTGAAATAAGAAAACGATGTACAATCAGTACAACCGCGTCCGATAACGAGCTATCCGATTGCTCGAGCTTATTCTTATAATCTCAACTATATGACAATGGGGATTTCTGCCATAAAACTTTCTCCCCTTTATTTGGCATCCCCAAAGATCACGCTACTTCATCCGGTGAAAGAAATGCACACCCAATAAAAGGTTTGTCGATGTCCCAAAGAAGATAGATAGTTATGGCAACCAGTCTCGTGCAATGTGACAATTGGTGAAGCCGCTTCAATATTTCATCACTTCACTAGTGAAGCGTGTAATATTATCAAATAATGCTCGATGCCACTACCGCATCTAGACGTTATCCTTTTGCATCTGAACTTCAAAATAAAGCTAAGGTAATCGAATATTAAGAAGATATTGGATTGCAAGCACCTTAATATCGAGGGAATGAGGTACGAGGGTACATGGGTACAGGGTACAGCATGATTCATTTTCTTGTCTTAGAACACATCCAAACCGACAAAAATCTCAAGAAAGTATAGAATGAGGTACGAGCGGTTCGGTGAGTACATTTTACAAACAAGCATCTAAATTAGCTTCCAAACAACCTCTAAACTACTTCCATTGAGCAAGAAACATTGTCTCAACAATCGACCGAGCAATCAAGAAAAACATCCCAAAATGTCTCTACTATCCTGAGGGTGCAGAGGCAGGGAGAGGCACAGAGAGGTACAGAGGTGCAGAGGTAGAGGCAGTGAGGTACAGAGGCACAGAGGTACAGGCAGGGTACAGATTCATTTTCTCCAGAACACATCCAAACCCAAAATCTCAAGAAAGTATGAGGTACAGAGGCAGCGATTGGTGAGTACATTTTGCAAACAAGCATCTAAATTAGCTTCCAAACAACCTCTAAACTACTTCCAGTTAAGAAACATTGTCTCAACAATCGACAGCAATCAAGAAAAACATCCCAAAATGACTCTAATATCGAGGGTACAGAGTGAGGTGCAGGCAGAGGTGCTGTGGGTACAGATTCATTTTCTCCACAGAACACACCCAAACCGACAAAATCTCAAGAAGTATAGAGGTACAGAGGTACAGAGGTATAGAGATACAGAGGTATAGAGGTATGGAGGTACAGGTACAGAGGTACAGAGGTACAGAGGTACAGGGGTATAGGGTACAGATTCATTTTCTCCACAGAACACATCCAAACCGGCAAAATCTCAAGAAAGTATAGAGGTACAGAGGTACAGAGCGGTTCGGTGAGTACATTTTGCAAACAAGCATCTAAATTAGCTTCCAAACAACCTCTAAACTACTTCCACAGTTAAGCAGTAAACATTATCTCAACAACCAGACCGAACAATCAAGAAAAACAGCCCAGAATCGTCTCTAATATCAGGAGGGTACAGAGGTACAGAGGTAAAGAGGTACAGAGGTACAGAGGTACAGAGGTATAGAGATACAGAGGTATAGAGGTATGGAGGTACAGAGGTATAGAGGTACAGAGGTACAGATTAATTTTCTCCACAAAATACACCCAAACCGGCAAAACACAACCTCCCAGTTATTCAGAACGGTTCTAGCCATAGTATGCCCTCCAAACGGGGAAAAATGGACTGAAAAAAAAGCAAAATCTCAAGAAAGTAAAGAGGGTACTGTTGGGTTTCGGAGAGTACAGGGGTACAGGCCGAACAATCAACAAAAACAGCGCAAAATCATCTCTAATATCGAGGGTACGCATGAGGCAGAGGTACAATGCATATGCAGGGTAGCCATATCAAAAAAAGCCATAAAGAAACCTAGAAACACTTATCGATGGATTGTAATGGACAAAGACAAAGAAAACCCTAAAATCTCTAAGTTCAAGAATGCATATGGAAATACCTCAGATAACCAACCGAATACCTCAATTTGAAATGCGCTATAAGCCGCTGACCGAACGACTCGACATCGGAGCTGAAATTCTCTTCGTAAAGCCCTATACGAGTATTACGGAAGAATACCGAACGACGCAGATATTTGGTTCCCGAGGTTTAGACGAGGTAAATCGGTCTCGGGTCGCGATAAACCGCTAAAACGCCATTCACGTCATTTTTTTTTATTAATTGAGCACGCTCAGCGATGGAGTCCGCATAAAGTTACGCGGACTCTGACATAATATTCCCCTCTCTCTCTCTCCAGCGTAACCTCTCCCCTTGTTTTCATTCCTATGAACTGACGGGAACATGACGGAAAGCGAGCTTTCTCCTTTTCGTGGCCGACTCCTTTTCCACTTTCTCCTAAGCTTCTCTTATCCTTATTCAACAACCAGATGTAAGCCATGCCGATCTCCCTCTTCCTTCACAGAGTTAAATATCCTTCACATGAACGACGACTTATACAAACCAGACCACTTCACTTAGATCTCCTCTTCCGTCCAGCTGATGTGACTCATGTTTTTTTTCAAGGCGAGACTCCATCGCAACCCATGGTCAATGCACATCTCCACATCCTCAACTACCTTCTTGATCGCCTTATATGTAAGGAGAACTCCCTCCCTCATTCACCCCCCAAACCAGGCACACAATAGTCCTTCAGGAGACAAGCCCGGCCTTCTTCCGTTCTCCATCTCCACTCTACATTTTGCCACCCCTTTCGAGTGCACCATCGAGGCCAAGCCTAGCTTCTTGTGGGTTGCATGGTGCCTTATGTTAGAGTGTGCTTTCTTTTCCTTCCATGGACGCCTCGCACAAGAATCACTACTTCCCAAGTCAGAGAGAAAAGGTTACCTACTTTGAAATATCGATCCTTGCCCGTGGTGGATAATACTAACAACCCACTTAGCCCTTGCTGGTCAGAACTCCTAACAGCCACTTTGAGTTTCCGTGATGATAAATCCATACCAACCCTTTAATTCATTCTTATTCTCACTTTTCTTTGTCCCAAGAGTTTTAGGAGTTGGGGAAGACCACTCTCATCCCTTCTCAAGTTCTCAAACATGGAGTTCTATCAAAATTGATGAATAGTAATGGTGCTCGATCTTTGGAGTGTTTGGCTAGGAGGCATCAAACTAGCATTTCAATAGGGTTTCGTTTCTTCTAAACGAAGCCACCTCTTGGTCAGAATCCACCAGACATTAGCTCCGGTGAGGTATGATTCTTAAACTCTTAGAAAGCCTTAGGGGGTGTTTGGCAACGGATTTACTAAGGATTTAGCTAAATAAATCTACCAAACACCATCGGAGGATTTTGTAAATCCACGATGCCGTAAATCCGTAAGAAGAAGCGAAATGATGTTAAATCCGCCATTCGGATTTAGTGGGATTTATAGAATGGGAACCTCAGGTATGAACAGCCATCTCTCAACTCCCTCGATCGTTTCTTTTCAACATGACGCTTCGGTCACTCTCGCCAGCAGCTTGCTCATCCAGATCTCCGGATTGCTGGTAAGATCGCTCTTCATTCCGTTCTTCTTTTCATTGCGATTGCTAAGGCATATATGTGAACCTATCGTTTCTTCATTTCCATTGTGATTGCAGTTAGTAAAATGCCTGAATGGATAGTGCAGTTTTGTCTTAGTGCTCTTTTATGCCCAAGTATATCTTGAAATACAGACGTTTTCTTGTTTTTCTCGTTCTCCGCCGCTTAGTTGGATATCAGTTATTCTCTTTGGGAACATATTTTTTTCCCACTTGAAAAAAAGAAGATATTCCCTTGATGTAAAAAAACATAGAAGCGTATTTACGAAAGAGGCTTATTGGGAATAAAAAGGGTAGGGAAATAACCATTGTTGTTGATCCTTAGGTAAAGAAAAATAAGTATTATGTATTGTGCATTAGTGCAATTATGGGAGTTTGAGGCTATATCTTTCTTAAAAACTAAATGTGTGCAAAGAAGCATTCGAGTCATGCAAGCTATGGTAGGCAAGAGGCCCTTATTCTAATTTCATTAGATAGCTATTAAGGAAATTGTGTTGTTTATAATTTGGAAGTATTGTTTCCTGTATGATTTGTGAGTTCGAGCCAATCCTATAGATAAAGCTAATGCTTTTATTGAAAATTTGGTTTACGCATTTCATAAGATCTGCTTTACTCTCTTGATTTATAATTTCAATAATCTAATGAATTGGTGCTTAAGTTAGTTGCATTTTATATTACATCAAATGTTTCAACAAAAGTGAAGGTTATATATTGGGGACCATTAAAATGGATTAAGCCTAGTGGTCACATGATTGTTACCTAAAGCTATATGTATTTAGGCTTGTTTAGTGAGTTATCATGCAAATATTTTCTAAGCCATAACTTTATTTATGACTAATCTTATCTTGTGCTTTTTTTGGTACATCATATAATGTGTAATTTTTCTTACTTGTCTCTATTCAAACGTTAGAGTATTGTCTCAAAGAAAAGTATTTGAAAAGAGATTTGTTTGTTGATTAATAATCCGGCATGAGACTCCTACCAACATATGGATAGGCCTATCATTGCATTGCAGGGACATTTCGATGGCTCAAATGCTTGATTTTTAGGTCACAATGGATTTAAGCAAATCATAAGCTTCTTTAGTCATGAAACAAATGACGAGTTACATAATTCAGGTATCAGTTTAGACAACTGAATTATTTATTTTGATCATATTTGCCACAAATCTGACATTCAATTGGTTTCGTACATTGTCCCCTACCTCTTGTTGTAGAACTGTGTCCTCTGTTGGAAGGATATTGAGATGGGCGGCCTCTCCACCATTGAGCAAAGAAAGCGTAATTCATGTTGTTACTTGGATCGGCTATGTGGTTCTCCCGTTTGATTTTGCAATGTTTCTTCACTGCATAGAAGTGACTAAAGATTGTATAGATTGATTGGTTGTAGACTTGCACGTATGGCTATTTTAAAAACTTGGTAGCGGACATTTAAAGTGTATAACATAATGTCTTCACTGTCAATGGGACATTCGAAGGCATCGATCAGGTCCACCTTTGCTTTGATTTCAGAAATGTATTGTTACATTGATTTTGTGCCCATTGATAGGTTGTGAAGCTCATTTTTGAGCTGAATAATTCAGAAAGGTATTGTTACATTGATTTCAGAAAGGTATTGTTACATTGATTTTGTGCCCAATGGATGATATTCTTGATGTTTGTCATCAAGAATTTCGATTGGGAGGGAAGTGAAATGTGATTCATAGGAGCAGAATTTTTGGGATTTTTGGAATTATATAGTTTTAATATAATTTTTTTGCATATACAGGAATTGGGGCGGAGTCATCGCAACGTGTGAAATTTTCGAAGGAGTTGAAAAATTCAATTGTATTATCAGCAAAATTTTTTTCTTATATCCAAATAATATAATGTTTATTTACGTTTTGTAATGAACATGATATCTTTTGTTAAATAATGAATTTAAATTTTAATATTTTATTTTTTTATTTATTTATTTTTATATTTTAAAAATATTACTATTTAATAAAGACTTAAATCCTCATATAACTTACCAAACATCTTTTGGATTTAGCGGATTTAATAAATTTACCAAACACTTTTCATGATTTAACACCTTAGGATTTAGTAAATCCAGTTATACTGGATTTACTAAATCCTACTTGAAATAAATCCAATCCGTTGCCAAACACCCCCTTAGAGATCTCATATTTGATGTATTGAATGCGAGCGTCGTTAGGAACCAACTTTTAGAGCCTGTGCACTTAACCTTTTAATTCTTTCGACGAGATTTTAGAGGTAAAAGCAAGACTATTCATTTCATATGTTTGAAGTGAATAGTTTTGATTAAGTCAAATGACGTAGTGATCTGATTTCACCTATTAAGCCATGATTAACTCGCGAGTCATTTGATTTTTGATGAAATGATTACGATTAATCTAAATATTTCATTTAGAATTAAATTCAAAAAAAATAAAAATCAATCTTTAAAAAATTAAAATAAAAAAATAAAGTAATGAAACAAAATGAAAAAGTACAAATTAAATTATCATAAAATTTAAGTAAAATTTAATATAAAAAAATGATTAAAACATAATTAAACCAATAAGTCAAGTAAAATAATGAGCAAATATCATAATCAAATCAAATAAACATAAAATTAAATATAAACTTTAAAGTTATTAAATCATATCCAATTACACTTAATTTCAAACAATATAAAAAAAAAACAACATAAAATAAAAATAAAACTCAAATAAATAACCTAAATCAAGTCAAATTAATTTAATTTAAGAAACATTCTCATCAATTTAATAAATAATCAAGTTAAATCCAATTCAACCCACTTAAATAAGATAAACTAATTAACTATTAAAATATGTAAAAATCAAAACATAAACTAAACTCTAATAAACATGATAAATGAATGAAATTAAAAGAAAATCTAATCTCAAACTCAAATTAAATCAAAGAAAAACTTTTCAATTCATTTTATCCAATTGAACTATAAATAAATAAACCGTAAGAAAATTAAATAAACTTGAAATTAAATCTAAACTCTAAAAGTCATCAAACCGACCCTAATTTCAATCAATATCAAAATAAGTTAAACAAAAATAAAATCCAAATAAACAAACTTATTGAACTAAGATAAGAGATTAATCATCAAACTAAAAAGATAATCCATACATAAATTAAACGTCTAAATTCAATAAATCAAACCCTTAATTAAAATTCAAATGAAAGAATGCATTAGACTTCAAATAATTCATAAGTAAATTAAAATATATTCATCAATCTAAATCAAACTTAAATGAAATAATGAAATCAATAAACTTAAACAACATCAAAATGATACTAATCATATGAAATTAAGGAATTAAATTAAAATCCAAAGAAAAGAATTAGATATTAATCTAAAAGGATATTGAGTTATCAAGATTTAATTAAACTAAAACATCTACTCCAAAATCAATTAATAAAATACTTAAAGAAACTCAAATTCTAAATTCTAAATCAAATCAAATAAATGGAATCAAATGAATTACACAAGTTCAAATGGGCTAATCAAGATACTTAAGGACTTTAGTTAGATTCTTTAGGAATTAGGATGTAGAATAGGGTGAGTCCTGTCTACAGATGGAATTCATCCTACTCTTCATTCTTGAAAACCTAAATATCATTTCAACCAAATAAAATTGAAATAAAAATGAAAATCAAATCATTAAATCATTTAGATTGAAATCACCCAAAGTAAAATTTAGATTCAAACTTCAAATTGGGACTTAAACACAAAAAGCCTAGTAAAGTCTTACTACACAAGCCTTAAGCACACCCATTAGAATACTAAGTGACTACTTCTAGTGCTAAGTAAGGGTGTTTTACGTATGATGTTGTGTTTTATTTTGTGATGTAATGTTTTAGACTGGATGTTAGGGTGTATGTTTCGTAGACTAGATGTTAGGCCGTTATTAGCCAAATCATATTTTTTGTAGGGGGTTGTGCTTAAAGGGGCCGCTATAATAAAAAAATATAAATGCTTTTGCTGTGCAGGTTGCTTAGCCCCTAAGTGTAACCCATGTTAGGACAAGTGGGCTTGGTTACCCATGTGTGGGTGCTAAGTCCAAATTATTCATATAATTGCTTAGGTTGTATGGTGTATTTAACTAACATTTATTTTACAGGTGTAGCTAGATTTACTTTCCCTATTTTTGATGTAATTTTGCATTAGGAATTAGGATTAATGCTATGGGGGATTAGGATGAGCAGTGGCTAGAAGGCTTAGTCCTTGGGGTGCCTTGTGATGCCTTTGGATCAAATCAAATCAAAAGAAAGAGAATGAAGAAATGAAGAAATGAAGAAATGAAGAAATGAAGAAAAGAAGACCCCCCCATAGCATATATATTATTTTTGTAATCCGGGTTGTATAAGGGTAGAGTTCGGCTACCCATATTTTATTTTCTCTTTTCGGGGTGTACAGTGGAACCTGACCGCACTGGCCTTTTATTCTTTTACGGTAGTCTATAAAATTGTTTGATGTTGTGTTTATATTGTGCATTAGAACATCATGCTTTTCATAAGTTATTTATGATTGATGCTTGAATGTGTGGCCTGGATGCGATAGGCTCTTAGGATAAAAATTAATTTTTCTACCCAAATAAAAAACTCATAACTAAATTTTTTAAACAACTCATAACCTCACATAAAAGCTTAAGAATTAAATCAAGAAAATAAAATTTTTAGTAACCCATTAGCTGGATGGATGAATGTATAATATCATGCATGTCATATTCTTTCACTCTTGTTAAGAGGGGGCTTCCATCCTTGCCAGAGAATCAAGGTTTAACTTATGAGAGCCTTTGGTGGAAAACACACCTTTCTCCCTTGATTTGCTTATAATCAAATTCTCATGCATTTAGGCATACAAAATCCCATAGCCTGTGTCAAAAAAAAAGTCAAAAAGAATCAAATAAATTTGATAAAATTTGCATTAGATTACGTCATGGATTCATACCACTCATGCTCTACTCTCTTAGGGAGTGAGTTTAAGGACCTAGTTTCCTTTCTAAATGAACAACGACCTAGCCATCTTGCAAATCATAAGACTTGCCTACATGGATTTAAAGCATAGGAGGAGTTAGCTTGCTGCCACTCCAGGCAGTAATAAGTCCAGCAGTCGGGTGGTTTATTCTCTCTTGTGGAGGTAAATCATATACCTATTTTTGCCTTAGATTTAGGTTGTGCCTTCATTTTTGTACCAAGGCTCCTTAGTTTAGGAATCTGAGATAGCTATTTCCTTTGGGCTACAAGCATCAATCCTCACATCTTAGGCATTTTCACAATCTTTTGTTGTGGAATTATAAGCCCTAATAATCTAATAAAATGTCAACTCAAATAATCAACTCTCTTCAATTTCAAAAATATAAAGCCCAACTATAGGGTAGATTGGAATGCTCACTAGGCTTCCTAGTATGATGAGCATTTCCTACTTTCTCCCTTTGGATTCCAAAAATAAGTCTTCTCCTTGATCTATCCCATTTGATTTTCTAAAATAGCCAATCCTTTGATAGTCTTAACCTTGTAATCTTTGGAGACCCTAACTATTTACTTTAATCGAGAGTATTCTTAAGGAATTCTCATTCCTTAGGATGTAATTAACTATGGGGGCTTGCCTCCATACGGAACTTAACGAACCCGGCTTAAAATAAACCCTACTTTACTTTTCCATGTAAAGTATGGGAAAGATCTCTGGTATATTCGAAGACCCATCATGCCTTAGGAGTCCTTATTAGGTGATTTGGTCCATTATAGGGTGGCAATTTCTATCTTTCAAGATAGTACATCATTCCTTAATGTCATACCCGATCACTTCAATAAGTACCCCCTAAGATCTGCATGGTGTCCCACACCCCAAAAATAAACACCATAAAATGACACCACTACTTTCATGAAAAAAGGTTATTTGTGCATCATCGTAGCCTCTCGACTTCGATAAACACGTAGGCATGTCGATGGCTCGATCTCTTGATTAGTTGATCATTAGATTATGAAATATGCATATTTTAGTCAATTTTGACATTCTGAATGCGACAAAAAAGTTCGTTGATCGATTGGAGATTGTTTCGATTATTTTATGGCCATGTCTGGTGCATTTCAGCCTCGATTTGCAAGCTGTTGTACATGAAGTCCATCGAATTCAGCTCGTGAGCTCGACTCGACTTATGACGCTTGCATGGAGGTCAACACACCCTTGATATATAAGCACTGAAAATAACAACTTCCAATCGAGGCATTTATGGAATGCATCACTAAAGGCACTTCTCACATAGTTTCTTTAAGAATCTCTCTCAAGTTTCACTCAAAATCTCTGTTAGATATCTCTCAAAATCTCTTAAATTTTCAATTGAAACACCTTCAGATTCATCTCAAAATCTCTTTTTAGGATTTCTCTTCAATTTGTTTTATAAGTATAATGGATCCTTTTAAATTTTGATTCTCTTTTACACTCTCAAACTCTTGCACCAAATGTCTTAGGATTCTAGCTTTTTTATTGATGGGATAAGTTCATAAGGCCATAGCTAAATCAAGGTTGGCTCATTATGAAGATAAAGCATAAGTTGGGTGTGATTCTGAAATATAATACCACTCATCTTAACTTAGTACTAACAAATAAGGCTCAATATCTAAACTATTTAGCATATTATTGAAGTGACATGAGATAGCAGAAGAAGTCAAAGGCCATCAACTTCTATTGCTAATGATCCATAATAATCTAGCTTGTCCTATTGATGCCCATAGTATACTTTACTATATAAATGCCTTTATAATGGGTGTATCTCAACCTTGTATGTGGCACATCATTAGCACTAGCTTGATGGACTTTACATGTACTTGGGAAATCTTTCTTAGTTTAGTGGAGTTCATTATTTACTTGAGGAAGCACTTATTGATCTTGTGAGATTTTCATCATGGTCTAAATATTTTCTCAAAAGGTACAAAAATTCAAGGAGACTAATTGCACATTCATTATAACATTCAATATACAACCAATGTTAACCTTAATTAAGAAACTATAATTATGATATATATATATATATATATATATTCCAATACTTATCACCAATCATCAAAGCTTCATAATATCAACAAAATAATTTAACCTCCTATACCAAGGGTTATCACATTGATGAACATAAAGAATCACCTCTATGTTTATAAAGCTCATTTGAATGTTATAGGTCGTTCTTCTAGAATATCTTCTAATACTTGAGCCTATAAGAATCTTACCTCTTAAAGTTTTTTTTCCTCTTAATTATTTTTATTTTCTACATCAAATCAATCACTTTAACACCTATGGAAAGTCTACCACTGCCTCATCATACCAGGCATAGGTTTATGATCAAACCACTATAAATCTCATGTTTTTACTCTTTGCTACCTCGGGCTTTGTTCTTCTTACATTGAGTTTCATTTTTTTTACTTGATTTTAATAGCGTATTATAGTCATACTAGATTTTCTCTCACTCTCTTTCAAACATTTCCCATAAGTAATTTTTAATTTTTCCATTAACATTTAGTGTAATATATAGAAATTAACAATACATCATATCAAAAAATAATAATAATAAAAATAAAGAAAAGGAAAGAAATCCAAAAACTCTCATGATTTACTCAGCACACTACTCGAGCTTAGAGAATGCTTTGGGTTTAATGGCTTCATCACACAAAGCTAACATTTTTTTTTGTTTTATTATCATGCACGCACGCAAAGCTAACTTGATGCTCACTTTAAAATAATATAAGACTAGATTGCTAGTCTTATAGAACTTGTGGGATTGACTTTTCATTATTAATTTTCACCTATCTTTCTACATCTCACACCTCATTTACTTCTTCTAACTAAAAGAAAGAGAATTATCATCAATAATTCACTTGCATATGCACCATTTCTCAGCTCTTTGCCCTTAAGGGTGTCTCATCTTCCGTAGCGCCCCATTTTTCCTTCACTTTTGAAATCTTAGAGGAATGCTTGCCTGAAAAGTTTAAATCCCTTTATCTTGAATCTTAAAAGGGACCACTAATCTCGAAAAATGAATATACTTACAAGAGTGTGATGTTCTTGTATAAATTTTATGACACTATTACATGTCACATTCTCATCAACACTCTTAAAGGTTTTACGCATATATTGTTCAACTTCTTACATCCCTTTAATATTGACTTTATTGAGGCTTTCTCCTACTCTTTCGCTCACATTTTGTAGCAATGAAGAGATTAGCTAAGAACTGTTATTCTTGGTTCTATATTCAAAAGAATAAAAGGGAATCACTATGCGACTTTTGTCATAATTTCAAGAGGGTTAACCATGAAGTCACTTGTTATGACATGAACATGGGGAAACTTTCACTATGGGGGAACCTTTTGAACCATTTTAAAATTTTTCTTTCTAAAAACCTTCTACTAATTATGGAGGGCTTACACCATAAAGCTCAAATTTTATCAATATTGAGGAGCATATGATTCTTGCAAAATAGCTTAGGTTTAAAGTATAATCTTACTGAGAAAATGATATAGAATGTTAAAACATACCAAAATAAAATGAAAGTTAGGAGAAGCTTTGATAAAGATGAGCTTGAAATGAAATCTTCTTCCAAAGGTGGGTTTCCTCAAAGTAAAGGTTAGTTAAAAAAGACCTATGTCAAAATGCCTAAATTTATTAGGTCATAAGCATATGAATTTTATAACTATAAAAACCCTGATTAGGATGTTGATGCTTGCTTATGATTGATCCCTCACACGAATTTATTGAAAGCCAATATCTCATAGGTTGGATAGATAAATTAATTTTGGTATATTTTAGTTTCTTTAATGCTCGAAGGCCCAATCTCCTAGATTTTCATTAGGGTGTTGTATTTGATTTTAACATATTAGTTCTTTTAATTATAATTTGACCTAAGCATGTGCATCATGTTCCTGTAATTGTTTTCTTATGATTGAAAATTTCTATGCATTAGAAAAAAAAAATAAAGATATTGTTCTAGGATGCTTAAACAAATGACAAATTAGCACTACAATAAAATTGAGGTGCCTAAAAATTAAGTTTTAGTCACATATTGGTTAAAAGTGTGATTAATATAATATCTTTGATCACACTTTATATATATATATATATATACATACATATAATTTCAACCATAATTTTATAAAATGAGGGTATATAATTATCTTTATTGACAGATAGTCTAGGTAGAGGGGTGGAATCAACCATATGTTTCATGAGGGTCAAATTTATATGTTATGACAAAGGAGAAAAAAAATTTTGGTGGGAGGCGTAAATGACTAATTTGAATACCTCTTGTAAGAGAAATTAAAAAATTTAGAGGGGGGCTCAATTGTGCTTGGGTACGCCCCTGTCTAGCTACACTATCAATCGTAATATACTTGATACAAATGTGATTAAATTTACTCACATTATTTAAAGAAGCACAACTAGAATATGTGCACCAAAGTGTACCTACTATTCTAAAAAAAATATAGCAACCTGATGAACAAGTTGCGGGCTCTGAAAATTTACCACTGGCCTCTCAATGAGAGAGTATGAGAGTATGATTTAATGTCAGTTAAATTTTTAGAAGGCAGATTGAATAGTAGATAAGACACTACCCAAAGATTTCACCCTCATTTTGTGAGGACTTTAGATCTAGTTTCAGGTTTCCTATAGGTGCAAGCACCTACAGTTAATTACCCCTCCCAATACTGAAAGAGAACTTTCGATTAAGGTTAGTCGTTAGATTGTGAAACACGTAGCGTATAATAGCAGCATATGGAGCTATGAAATTTAAGTTCATGTAATTCATTATTATTTAACTTAAAGTTGATGGTTAGGGGAATGATGACTCTCCTGATCAAGATCCTATGGTTCTATCATCCCGGGCTATCGTGGTCCATAATCTACTTAATCAGAGGAGGTAGTCGACCGAACTTGATTGAAGGATCCTTGTCAGCAGCCATGGGTTACATCGTCCAAGGGAACCTTGTAGACTTGGGGTGGAGTTTGTCTAAGGGGACAAATACAAGTCAACCTTAGCTAATAGAGGGATTTTTGCCCAAATCAAATACATTCTATAGTTCACAGCTCAAAGAACAAAGCTGTTGGGGAACATACATGCTACGACCGTAACTGTAATTTAGTGGTGTCATTTTGTGACAAGCCACCCAGTCAGAGTGCTCTAGTCGTAACTGCCATTTTTATGGTGCCATTTTTGGGCAAAACTACGAGGATAGAGGACATGGGCTACATCCTTACGAGCTTAAGATTATTTGAGCACGAAAAAAGTTATGCATTTGATTTGATATTAGCTCTTTGTGAGCAAAAGTTTTTTTTTTTAATTTATCACCCTCGGCAAACAATTGTGGATGGGTAGATGGATTTTATTTTAAATTTAAATAATTAATTTTATTTAATTTATATTTTTTAATTTGAATATTTGATTATTTTATAATTTATTTGAATTTGAATATATAAAGATTGATCATTAAACCTTAGTAGTAATAGCCTTTTGATCGCATGACTATTGTTGGCTAATAGATCATGTCAACTATGCCTCTTTTATACAGAGGATCAGATCTAAATTCTCAAGATTTATAATTATCTAAACCTTTTCAACTCTAGCTTGAGCATAGAGGATTGGGTTTGAGACTTTTCACTTGGGAGCTTAAACTTGAGAAGCCATGTCAATGAGTTCATTTTTTTTTATAATTGTATGACATAATTAGGTTCTCAGATTTTATTAAATTAAATTTTTTATAATTTCATATTTAGATTTTTAGGTTTTGTTAACCCGAACCCGGTCCTAAGACCAAGCCAAGAATCAACCCACACAGCTTCCTCAAATACTAAGTTTAAGCATTCAATGTAGTGTCAGGGAACATGCAGGTTTTTTCTTTCAATTCAAGTGTTCATATAAACTTTTGAATAATTTAATATATTTTGATATCAATGATTTGATAGAAATTTTGGAATACTTGAACTCAATTAGGAGTTTATCTTATGATACATGCATATCAAGTTAAATTCATCAAGATATTTATATGACTTTTAAAAAATTTCCAAATTAAATTTAATAAATATCTTATGAAGTATGAGAGGTTTATTTAGAATTGAAATTAACGCCTTATGTTCGCTTATACAATGTGTTGCAATTCCAGTGGTGTTGTTATTTTAGACTTATATTGCAATTCAAATCATTGCATTCTTGCTTGCATTTAAATTATTGATGAGATAAATGTAAGCAAGATGGTTATTTAGCTCACACTCAAGAAAGAACAATTGAGTTTGCAGCAAACATCTTGCAACTCCTGTTCAACTCTCTTTTATATCAGAATGCTAGCTTACAAGGTTGTTAAAAGCTTCCTATGATCCAATTGTATGTTTACTGAATTTTTCTTTATATCATTTAGAGTGAGATATTATAGGAGATGCACCCAAATTTATTAACAACAATAACAACAACAACAACAAGCCTTTATCCCACTAAGTGGGGTCGGATATGAATCCTCTGTCTCCATTATGTCCTATTATGTGTCAAATTCTCATTTAAATTCAGTATACTAAGGTCATTTTTTATACATCTTAACCAAGTCTTTTTAGGTCTACCTCTACCTTTCTTAACATAAGAAAAATCTAATGCATCCACTCTCCTAACCGGGTCATCGGACGGCCGACACTTTATGTGGCCAAACCATCTAAGGTGACTCTCTCTAATCTTATCTACCACTGGAGCTACTCCAACTTTTTCCCGAACATACTCATTTCACATTTTATCTCTAAGAGTAATGCCACTCATCCACCTGAGCATCCTCATCTCTGTAACACTTAACTTAGTCTTATGCTTCTCTTTTATTGGCCAACATTCTACACCATAAGTCATTATAGGTCTTACCATCATCTTATAAAATTTTTCCTTAAGTTTAAGTGGAACATTTCTATCACACAACAGGCCAGATGCATTCCTCAACTTCAACCATCCAACTTGAATTCTACTAATAACATCTCCATTTATTTCACCATCATTTTGAAAAGTAGAGCCTAAATATCTGAATCGCTCACTCTTATTAATGACTTGTTCACTTAATGTCACAACACTACCACTAGAACTTCTACAACTAAAATTACACTCCATATATTCAGTTTTAGATCTACTTAAACAAAAACCTTTAGACTCTAATGTTGACCTCCATAGTTCAAGTTTCTCTTGGACTCCCTCTCTAGTCTTATCAACAAGAAGAATGTCATCAGCAAAAAGCATACACCAAGGTACATCTTTCTATAAATGCCTAGTAAGAACATCCATAACCAAAGAAAAAAAGATAAGGGCTTAAAGCTGATCCTTGATGTAATCTAATTAAAATAGGAAAATATTTTGTCAATTCTCCTTGTGTTTGGACACAAGTAATAGCTCTAGTACACATACCCTTAATGACTTGAATATAACAAATATTAGCTCCTTTCTATTCTATTACTCTCCAAAGGACATCTCTTGAAACTTTATCATAAGCTTTCTCTAAATCAATAAATATCATATGTAAATCCTCCTTACTTTTTCTATACTTCTCCATCAAACCTCTTAACAAATGTATAGCATCCATAGTAGATCTACTTGGCCTAAAACTAAACTGATTGTGAGAATCTTTTGTATCACATCGTAACCTATGCTCAATTACTCTCTCCCATAATTTTAATGTATGACACATTAACTTAATTCCTCTATAATTTGCACACTCTTGTACATCACCTTTATTCTTAAATATAGGAACCAACAAACTCTTTCTCCACTCATCTAGCATCTTTTTAGTCTTAAAATAACATTAAAAAGATTTGTAAGCCAAGAAATTCCTTGATCTCCTAAACATTTTCACACTTCTATTGGAATATCATCAGGTCCTACTATTTTTCCTCATTTCATTTTCTTTAAAGCTTCTCTAACTTCAGATTTACTAATACGATGATAAAAATAAAATTTTCTATTTTTATTTAGGGTATTGAGGTTGCTAAAATCAATTGTACATTCAGATCATTCATTGAAAAGTTTATTAAAATATCACATCCACCTATTTTCAATATCCTTTTTTAAGAAAAGCATTTTATTATCTTTATCCTTAATACACCTCACTTGAACTAGGTCTTTACTTCTCCTATATCTTTGGTTGGCTAACTTATACATACATCTTTCACCTTCTTTGGTATCTAATCTATTGTATAAATCACTAAAACCCAAATTTTTTGCATCATATATTGCTTTCTTAGAATCTCTACAGGCCACTTTATTTCTTTCCCAATTCTCCAAGTTTTTACATCTAAATCAAATGTTATAACAATGCTTCTTATTTCTTATCTTTTCTTGCACACTCTGACTCCACCACCAACTATTTTTATTAAAAGAAGCTTTTCCTTTTGATTTTCCAAGCACATTTTTAGCAACTTGCTTAATTTCACTTGCTACTTTTTCCCACATAATATTAGCTTCTTTATGAACATCTCAAATTCTAAGCTCTTGTAGCTTGCTCTTGAAAATAATTTTATTTGTGTTCTTTAAGTATCTCCATCTAATCCTAGGATAATAATTTGATTTATTTTTCCTCTTACAATCTTTCATGTTAAAATCTAAAACTAACAATCGATGTTGGGTACTTAAACTTTCACTTGGAATGACCTTACAATCTTTACAATCTAGACGATCTATTTTTCTTAATAGAAAATAATCAATCTGTGTTTTACTAGATCCATTTTTATAAGTAATAATATGTTCATCTCTTTTCTTAAACAAAGTATTAGCAACTACAAAATCATAAGCTAAGGCAAAATCTACTATAGTCCTACCTTCTTCATTAGTCACTCCAAATCCATAACCACCATGAACACTTTTAAAATCTTCTACCACTCTACCAACATGTCCATTTAAATCTCCTCCAATAAATACTTTTTCTTCAAGAGGTATCCTTTGTATTAATCCCTCTAATTCATTCCAAAATTTTTTGTTTGAGCTTACATCCAAACCTGCTTGAGGAGCATAAACACTTATAACATTGATAATCTTAGTATCAATAATAATCTTTAAATCTATAATTCTATCTCCACATCTATTAATATTTATAACATTATCCTTTAAACTTTTATCTATAATCCACTTACACCATTTCTAGTTCGACTTCTACCTGAATACCAAAGTTTAAAACCTAAACTATCAATCTCCTTGGCCTTCTCCCCAACCCAAATTTATTATTAATGAGTTGTTAATTTATTGTGAGTCTCATTTAAAATTTCTAAACTATTTTTTATTGTGTAATATGAGTTATAAAACATGATGTATGTGCACATCTAAAAGTCTTGGCTATGCTCATCGACAAACTACTTGGTTCCACCATAAATCATTGTTGCATAAGATACAACATAATCCAATCATTCATTAAGGAGCTTTAGTTATGCTTGCCAACATGTTACTTAGCTCCGCCATAGGTCTCTTATGAATCTCATTCAATTTTTTCTCTCTTTTTTTAAACATGACACTCAACAAATTTTCTATGATTTTAGTTTTACATTGAAATGCAAACTCATATAGACCTTGAAAGTGTAGCATTCATGATTATCGACAAGTCATCAAGTTATGATTGTGAGTAAGCTATTGAATCTTTCATAGTCATTTATTTTGAGTTTGAATCAATCTAGTTATTTTAATATATAATATTATTTGAATCCTCGCAAAGTTTTATTCATGCTCATCCAGACATCATCGCATTTCATATAAGCCTTTGCATATCATGTCAAAGTCTTCTGTGAATATTACTTGTGTTTAATAATGAGCTTTCAAATCCTTTATATGTACTATATAGGTTCTACTTATGCTTAATTTTATTCTTCATTCTCCACTTCGTTCAGCCTATAAGATAGCACAAATATTTTTTAGAGGTTTTCACTTGTATCCTTTAGCGAGCATTCATACTTATTGTAAATCTCATTTGAGTTCTTCTAGGATTTCATCTATTTGTCCAACGAGGGTTGTAGCTGAGTCCAATTGTACATTTAATAGTCATGAGTATACTCATTGGCTATCCGATCATGTTCTTATTTGTAGGTGATTTTTCAAGTCCTTTGTGATCCAGATTTTCTTTTAATCTTTGTTTAAAGATGATCTTTCAAGTTTATTATACACTATTTTCTTTATAAGCTTCATTTGAATTCTATTTTTGCTCATATGTGAGCTATTGGGTCCCATGTCAGTTCTAATTTCAGTAGCCTCCTGGCATCATCCCCGCATAAGGGGCTACTTCGAGAGTCTGGGCCTACTCATCGCATTACAAAGAGCATATGAGTGGTATAAATCACAGCCTAACTCTTCATTTTCTATACCATGCTATAAAGAGCGTGCATAGGTTACCTGCACAAAAGAAATTATATAATTTTTCCCATAACGTCGCGAGTGTCACCTACGAATTTTTCTCGCCATGCTACAAAGACTGCGCACGGGTTTCGCTCGTCTCACCAAATGCACTGCATATAGGATTTGGGTAGGATTTAGTTTACACTATGCCAAACAACAAGAACTATAATTCTAAATACTATAGAACTTTGCCTTATCTCCTCCATATTTTACCCAAAGTTCTAGATTGGATGAATTCCAGTAATGGGTTGCTCAACTTGAAATCCTCTTGGCCCATTATCTCCTTAGGCTCTGTACAATAAATGGAAAAGGGAGGTGGAAGAGAAACTTAGCTGGGTTGAATGGTCACTAGATTTGATTGAGATTTAAGATAGGTTTAACTTAAATCTAGCCAATGATAATCTCTAAAGCTAGTTTAGCATGGAAAAATCTAGGAATGCACTTGATAAGCAGAGTCACAGAATTTAGGCAAGTTGAGGCATGTACAAAGTGGAAGTGAAGGTAGCAGCAAATTTGAGATTGAAGGATGGGATTTCTCTAGCTACCTATGTCAGCCGGAGATAGGATGTCATGAGATTTGGAGCTGTCACAGTGAGGACAAGATTTTCGACTCGACTATGTGGAGTTGGCTAGGTTTGCCCAGGAAGCCATGGGAGGTTGGGCTTGCATGCATAGGATTCAAACTGAGGGGGAGGGAGAGAGGATCGAGAGTTCCTGCTAAGAGAAGGTCGGTCGAAGAAGAAATTAGATCGCTCAGCTAGGTAGTGCGTGCAACTGATCCGCTTGCGAGGGATGAGACACAAGCTCGTATGGGCTTCTTTGCTCATGCGACTAGGAGGAAGGAATGGATGAAAGGGTAGGGAGTTTGATGTTGGCCTTCGGTTCCTCATCCAAAGGAAAATGAGAGTGAAAGGGGAGATTGAATGGGGTTAGTTTCAATCTGGAGAAAGAGGAAGAGGGAGGCTCGGGTATTCTGTCCATTTTCCTTGCATGTGTGTTGGTTGAAAAATTCCTATAAGGGAGTCGCCTTCAAATCTGTGTGGAGAAATGAAAGAGGCAACACCTATATAAAAGTTCATCTTGGTAAGATGCCACGTAGATTCGTAGATGTACTTATTCAGGTGATCAGAAATGTCATCAAAGAAATAGTGTACTATCTCGAGAGATAAAAATCACTACCCTTTAATGGAACCAATCACCTCAGTAAGGACTCCTAAGGATGATGGGTCTGCATATATACCAAAGATTCTCCCCCTACTTTACATGAGAAAGTAAATCAAGGTTTATTTTAAATCGAGTTTGTTAAGTTCCCTACAGGGACAAGCCCACATAGTTAATTACATCCTAAGGGATAGGATCCCTTAGGAAACTCTCGATTAAGATAAATGATCGTTATCTCTGAAGATTTTATTAAGAAGGACTATCAATTGATTGGTTTATGTTTAAAGATCAAATAGGATTGATCAAAAGATGGAGTTATTATCAAAGCCAAAATGGAAGATAAGTAGGAGATGCCCATGATGCTAGGAAACTTAGCGAGCATTTCAGACTATCTTATAGTTGGGCTTTACATTTTAGAAATTGATTTAGTTTATTTGAGTTTCATTTTTCATTAGAAATTTAGGACTTAAGATTTCTTAACACAAGATTAAGGAAATTCATAAGAGGTGAGGAATTATGCTTATGGCCTACAAAAGGGAGAAGTAACCTCAGAACCTAAATATAGAGTGCTTCGATGAGGGCCAGAAGCTCAACCAAAATCTAAGGCAAAAAATGGGTAATTAGTTTACCTCCACAAGAGAGGACCAACCACTCTACAGCTTGGACTTACAACCGCCTGGGAGTGGCTGCCAACTAACTCCTCCTATGATTTTAAATACATGAAGGCAAGTCTTTATGCTTATGCAAGATAGCTAGGTTGTTATTTATTAGAAAGAGACTAAGTCCTTAAGTTCACTCCCTAAAGAGACTAGATCATGTAAAAGGAATGCTTCAAATGACCTAAATCTAATGCAATTCAAATTTTATTTTATTTTATCTTGGACAATTATTTTGACTCAGGCTAATAGGATTTTTATGAATAATGCATGAGAAATCAAATTATTGGCCAAAATCAGCGAGAAGGGAGGAGGTGAGTTTCCACCACGACTCTCAAAGGTCAAGCTGAGTTCTCTGGCAACGGTAGAAGCCCTCCAATTAAGAGTGAAATAAGATGCATTTATGCATGATATTATAAAGAAATGCTCATCAAGCTAAGGTGTTGCTAATTCTTTTATCTTGATTTTAAACCTAAGCTTTAGGTAAGGTTATGAGTTGTTTAATTTTAATTTGAATTATTAAGTTGGGTAAAAGATTTATTTCTCCTTAAAGAGTCTAATCCACAACTAGGCCATACATAAATCAAGGAAGAAAATAGGAAAAATCATGCCACTAAATGCAAAAGCTAAAAAAATCATCGATCAATTTATAAAACTAATCACAAAAAGAATAAATGGTCATTGTGGTCGGGCACCACCGCACAAACCAAAAAATATCAAATATGGGTAGCTGAGCTCTATCCTTATACAACTTGAATTACAAATGAATTAAATTATAATTAAGCAAAGGAATTCATTATTTTGGGGGTCTTCAAGCTTTATTCTTCTTTCTTCTTTCTTCTTCTTTTCTTCTTTTCATCTTTGGTTCCTCCTTTGGATGGTTGGAAGGTGGATGCTAAAAGGCTTCACATGGTGCATAAGATAGGATCTTATTACCAATGTTCATCCTAATCCCCATAACATATCATTCCAAAATACTAGTTATACAAATTTTTACATGAAAAGGAAAAGAGAAAATCTAACTAACACCTGCAAAATAAAGGTTAACTAAAACACACCGCATAAATCCCAAGCATGTATATTGGAATTATCACCCACACATGGGTGACTAAGTCCACCTAGCCTATGGATTATGCTTAGGGGTATAAAGCACCTGCAAGCAAAAGCATTTATATTTTTATTTATGATAGCACCCCTTAAGCACAATCCCCCACAGAAAAGAATGGTTAGACTAAGAATGTTATACCATTCATTCTACGAGCATACACCTTAACAACCAGTGTAAATATATATCACAAAACAAAATATAACATCAAACCATGCACCGACCTAACCTAAGGCTAGATGTGGTGACTTAGGCTTATGTGTGTGCTTTGAAGGTTTGTGTGGTATGCTTAGTTATGACTTTAGGTTTAAATTTTTTAAGTGTGAAGAACATGTTCAACTTAGAGGAGGGTTTCATTTAAGTTATTTAAGTGTTTTGGGTTGGTTTTATTTCTTGTTTTTATTTAGTTTAAGTGAAACCTATAATTAATTACTAAGTTATGAAGAGAGAGAAATAGAAGATAACTCCTCTTTCCTTTCCTAACCTTTAGTAATTTTCTAAAGTAGGTTCATATTTTAGTTTCATTTTAGGTGAATGTTTTGATTACATCTTTTAATCAATCCTAAGTTTAGATAAAATCTAAACAAGCCTATTGAAAAAGAAAGGCATTTTAAGATTAAATAAAATGAATCAAAATTCACATAACACATATTACTTCATTTCTTTCCCTAACATATATAACATGCATGTGGATGGACCCTAAGCATATCTGTACATGTAAATGAGAGTATTTAACACACTTTATGATACATGCTAAGTAATCCATTTAAGAAAATTTAGAAGTTGAATATGCATGATTTTTTTAAGTAGAAAGAGTGTTCCTTATCTAAATTTTCACATACATACAAAGTAGGAAAGGCATAAGTGAGTACAAGGCCATCATAACTGAGGTGTAAGGTACAAGACCTACTTAGGGCTACTTAAAGTTTTGCAACCTCAGGATTGTCCAGACTAATATACCACTTTTCTTAAATACGAACATGCATATAAAAGAAATGAAATAGAAAAGGAATATGCAAAAGTTGTTTAATGGATTCATTTTATCTTATGCAATTTATGTATGCAAGTATAGGTAACCCTTTTTAAATGATAGCATAGGGATGAATAGGATATAAAATTAAGTAAGTGTTAGGTTTTTTTCAAATGAACCCTACATCTTACCAACTCATATTCAAACTATGCTAACATAAGAAAGAAAGGAAAAACTACACTAAGCATGACTTTATAATCTATTACATGCAAGATTATAATTAAAGTATAAGTAGCACACTTTTAGATTTGGTATTTGATTTATGTAGTTTGAAAATAATTTTGATTTAGTAGTGATAACAACCACTCATATTTCTACTTTAACTAACACATGCAAATTTGACATAAAGTAAACAATGTCACTTTAAATTTTGAATTCCAAAACTATGAATGCATGAAATCATATGGCATGCAATTTAACATGTTGAGGAAAGATCCAAAGCAATGAAAGCATGTAAACAAACTCACTTTACTTAAATCCTAAAGGCATTCTTATAGAATAAAAAAATTTAGAATAAATCAAAGTGAATTTCAAAATGATTTTTGTTTAGTTTGAAGTTTGATGTAATTTTGAAAAGATGAGATTAGTTTACTGTTCCTAACCCATTCTCATATGTGTTTAATATTTTTGTTTAAGATAATTAGATCTATTTTTATGCATTGATTAGGTTAAGATATGAATTAAGTAGCTTAATTAACCCTTACCTACACCACCTTAGAAGAGTTAACTAAATAATTATGAGCCAATGAGATGACATAAAACCCACAAGGAATTTAGATTTGTTATGCACCTAATATTGAAAAGGCCTAATGCAATTTGGCTCACAATTAAAAGTTAATTAAGCTAAGGGGTTTAGCTTAAGTAATTTCAAAACACCCTTTCACACATGTGAATTAGATTTTGATTTTTTTAAATGAACTTAGGCTATTGAACACCTAAGCATCTACCCAATGTAGATTAATTAAGTTCAAAAACTTTTTTTAGAATTTTTAGAAATTTATTAAGGATATAATTAATGAATTAACCCTTAATTCAGAGGAGATTAAGGAGAGAAGAGGGGGTTTAGGGAATAGCTTAAGGTAAATGTCTCAAAATTATTCTATAAATCTTCTACTTACTGGATCTGACCTTAATCAACCCTAATCATAGGGTAAACCCACTAATCATACTCTAATTATGTTTAATTACATGAGAAGGGTAATTAAGAAAACCATAAGCAATTACTATAATCAATCTTTCAACAAATCCCAAGAAAATTAGAAGGTAGAGGTCATCACCTAAAACTTACCTAAGAAATTTGGAATTAATCAGGGGTTTAATTAAAGAGTAATTAGCAAAATACAATTTCCAATAAAACCCAAATTTAGAGAAAATCAAAATTTAAAACTCATCAAAATTAATTTTAAAATGTTCTAGGTTTAATTATCTATCCATGGGTTTTTATTTCATATTTTTATGAATTTTTTATGAAGAGTTATACATTTTTCAAAATATATGGATTAACCAAAAATTAATTAAGCATTTTAAATAATCCCTAACTAATCCTTGGCTCACGGCGTGACACATGGCAGCGGCGATTAGCACGCTTTACACGCGTCGCACCGTGATGAGCCAACATAAGTTGTCACCTCACAAACGTCAGTGGCGGCGCACACGCTTATATTCTCTGCCATCCGATCAAAGATCAAACGGCTAGGGACTCCCCCGCATTTTATAAAGGATAAACAGATAACTAAATGTGTTAAATAATCTCAATCATCCATCTAAAATGTGTGCATGGAGGGTTGAGATGATCCAAGTTCTTCCCCTTGACCAACAGAGACCGTCCATGATCAAGGGGAAGATCAAAGCTAGATCTAGCATAGAATCACACCAAATTTAACCCACACCACCTAGAGATAGACAGCGCCAAATCCAATGATCAAACCTCAATGAGGTGAATATTTCTTTCATAAAGCTCCACACCACATTGAGTTTAGTGATCAAAAAATTTCATACCTCGCCAGAGGTGATCACCGGCACTCGAGATCGATGAGGTAGCTTCATCTAGTGAAGACGAAGCCCTATTGAAATTCCTAGGCCTTGGGATTGAGTGGCTTGCTCTATGGACCAACACCACTTGAAGATCCTTGCGGCTTTGATCCAATTGCTCCTCTCCTTTCTATGGGAACTTCTATGGAAGCTTGAGTGAGCCCGGATTGGTCCTTAGAAAAAGTGTGTAGGAGGAATTGACATGGTTTTTAGTGTGGAAGAAATTCAAGATTGGATTGAGCTCCCCTATTTTTGCATTGTGCAAAATCGAGAAATGGGGAATTCAAATCCTCTCTAAGAAGTTTGGGAGTGCTCTCTGATGATTACTCTGGGTTCCTTAGCTTCAATCGACAGAGGGTGTATGAAAGCAGAAGTGAATTAGGGGGAGTATATCTCCCCCTTGAAGGTCGAACGACCAACAATGTCCATGCTATTTTGATCCAATTGATGAGATTGGGAGGGCTATTTGATCTATTTTGAGTGTGCACATGACCAGTTTGATCCAATCCACAGAGTGGATTGCCAACCTCCCATGTGCCTTAATTTGAGCTTAAGAGGGAGTTGACCCATTGGTTTTAATCAATTTGGCTTAAATCAAGTTTTAACACATTTTGACCCTTTAGGTCAAAATGGGTTAACTTGGGTCAATTGGGCCAATTGGGCTAGGTTTGGCTCAAATGTTGGCTTGGTCAAGTTCAAACATAGGTCATGAGTGAACTTAGATCAATGGTTTCAATCATTTTAGTTAAAGTGTTGACTTGGTCAACCCTTAGGTTTGACTTGGTTTGACCCAATTTGATTGATTGATCATCCCATGATGATTGTTGATCATGATGAGAGAGATATATGAGTTTGGTTCAATCCAATTTTGATAGGATCAAAAGTTGGCTCATAAGGGTACTTTAGGTCACTTTGGGTCAAGTGAGCCTAAGTGGGTCAAATGGCTTGGTCAAAGCTTGATTGATCTGTATATGGACTTATGATTGAAATATGAATCCATTTACAAGTGGTTTGAGGTCAAATGGATTTTGATTCATTTGAAAATTTCATATTCAAAGGAGGAATATGAAGGGGTCTTGGGTTTGATTTTTGATTTGGGTTTTGATTGAATGATTGGAGTTTGGATTTATATATGATCTCATGATTGTAAGATTGATTGAACCATGAGAGAAAATCAAGAGTTTGGCTTGATTTGAAAGTGATTTGAATAAGTTCAATATTTTGACTTGAAAGGCATAGATTTGATTTTGATTTGATCTGAGTTTGATTTTTGAAATTGGTTTTGATTGTTTGAATTTATATTTCATTTATATATGTGAATATAAATGAGAATATAAATGGATCAATAGAAAATTTTAAGGATTTGAAGTGGTTTAATCATGATTTAGGTTAAATCCATTAAAAGGAATTTAAAGGATTTAAGAGAATTTTTAATTTGAAATTTATTTTTTGAATTGGATTTGATTGATGTATATTTATATTTCATTTATATGTGAGAATATAAATGAGTTTTGAGACAATCCCATGAATTTGAATGAGTTTGATCATGATTTAGGTTAAATCCATTAAAGGAATTTAAAGGATTTAAAGGAATTTTAAATTAGAATTTAATTTTTTCCTTGGATTTAAATGATTTATATTTATATTTCATTTATTTATGAGAATATAAATGAGAATATAAGTAAGTATTGAGAAAATCCCAAGGGTTTGAATAGGTTTGATCAAGATTTAGGTTAAATCCATTAAAGGGAATTTAAAGGATATACGGAGAATTTCATGAATTGATTTTGAATTTGGAATTTGATTTGATGGGTTTGAATTTATATTTCATTTATAAATGTGAAAATAAATGAGAATATAAATGGAACATGAGAAATTCTCAAAGATTTGAATAGGTTTGAATCATGATTTTGAATAAGTCCTTAAGGGAAGCTTAAGGACTTAGTCAAAATTTGGACTTAGGAATTTTTGATAGATTTTAATCATGGGTTTCAATTATAGATTTTAATCATGAAATTGATTTGAATTTGGAGAAAATCAAATAGAATTGATTTGGAGTTTGACTTGAAAGAAGGAAAGTGAGGAATGGTTTAAGCTAAGAGTAGGAAATTTTCCTAACACCCTTAAGGCATGACCTATTCCTATGGCTAACTCTTCTAAGTCTTCTAAGGCTAGGTTTAAGTATCCACCTAATCACTAGATGTGTCTTAAGACTAAGGAACTCTTAAAGTCTAAGAGAAGTCCTATGTCTAAGATGGAGGAGTTGAGAGCTCATTCTAAAAATGAGGTCAACAAAGGGTGTCCAATAGGTGTGGTGTGACTGACAAAGAACACATCATGTATTGGTGTTGACCAAATGATTAACAACAGAGATCACAAGCACTAGATAATCTATCCTTAACCCAAGGAAAGAAAGAATCTAAAACTTGCAATGTGGCTCTACTTATGTCCAAGACATAAGAGAGGGAAAAAATCCACTAAGGGATAGAGTGTGAACCTTCCACTAGGGAATCAAGTTCAAGTCATCTACAAGGAGATGAAAGGTTTGATTTGATTTGAATCTCACAGGGGAGAGATCTCCACTCATGGAGAGGGTTAAATTTGTTTTAACTTTTGTTTTGTTAGGTTTGAATTTTTTTAAGAAGAACACTATTGGTTTGCAATGGGTTGTACTGAATAGGAGCCATGGAGGCTAAGACCTACCTCAAATTTACCAATCCAAAGGGGTGGTCTACTGTGCACATAGTAAGACTAGCTGACCAAAGGGATTCCTTTCATTATGTAGTAGTTGTACTAGGAAGAAAGCATAGTATACTTACATCCTCCAAGTAAGGACCAGTTGCTGGGGTAATCTATTGGCAAGGAAATAGATTAAACCCAACCTAGGATAGGCTGACTATTGAGTGAATGATGCTGGGGGACTTAGATCGACTTAAAGATAGTCAAGATTGATTTCATTTTTAGTTTTATTTGTTCTGATGATGATGGATCCCATAGGTTTGTGATGAAGTATACTGAGTAGGAGCCATGGAAGCCTAGACCTAACTCAGATTTACCAATTCAAAGGGATAAGTCTACCCATGATGAGGTAGGACTATCCAACCAAAAGGGAGCTGCCTTTTGGTATCCAATGGTCAAATCTTAAGAATAAAGCAAGGGGACTCACATCTTCCAGAAACAAAGAACCACTAGGGTGATCAGTTGCTTTGGGAAACAAATCAAACATGACTTAGTGCTGACTATTGAGCGAATGCCACTAAGGGACTTAGATCAGCTCAAGGATAGTTGATGATTAATTTCATTTTTAGATTTATTTATTTTGATGGATTCTATCAGTTTACGATGGATCACACTAAGAAGGAGATTATAGAAGCCTAGACCTATCTTAGATTTACTGAACCAAAGGGAGTATCTTCCCGACCGATGGGAGAACTATCCAACCAAAGAAGTGCCTTTCAGTTTGCAATGATCGATTGATGGGAAGAAAGGTCAGGGACTCACATATTTCACTAGAAAAGACCACTGGGGTGATTGATTGCTTTGAACAATAAATTGAACCTGACCTAGGCTGCCCGTTGATAATCATGCTAGAAAGAATGCATCATAGTCTTATATCTTCCAAAGCGGAATGACTGTCGGGGTATCCTGCTTGTGACAAAATATATTGAACCTAACCTAAGGGTGACTATAGAGTGAGTACCGACCTAGGGATTTATCTCAACTCAGGTAGTCAGGAAATTTCTATAGGGAGCTCTGCTCACATTGCCCTGAAGATAGGATGTCTGCTTGAGAAAAGGGGCCCTTTGGAGGCTTGAATTCTTATTCCACATGCAAATTAATTTTTTTTTTGTTTTATCATTTATTTATTTTATTGTGGACCCTATTAGTTTGTGATGGATCAAACTGAGAAAGAGCTTATATCAGCCTAGACCTATCTGAGATTTACTGAACCAAGGAAAATCTATGCATCTGCTAAATAAATTTTATAACCACAAGGTTGGCTACTAGGAAAAGAGAATTATCCTATCCAAAAGTGACCCAAGTAGTGTCTAAATGGGATCGCAAAGGACTTGATCCAAATAGAGTGCCCACAGGGGATGAGGCTAATAAAGGCTTAATCCAACACATTGGAGAAGATGACATGGCTAGTCATATATCCAATAGGTATTCATTGTCCAACTCAAGGAGAAAGCACAAGGACTCATATCTGCCAAGAGTGGTGTAACCATCGAGTGAGTCAATGTCAGCATAGTGAACATCAATCAACCTAAGGTGCCCGTCAATTTGCAATAATCAACTTAGGAAGAAGCTCGGGGACTCACATCATCCTATAGCAGAACTGATTGCTAGGATAGTCTATCTTCAGTTCAACAGGTGCTATTTGTCCTAGGTTGAATACTGAGTGAATGCCACTGGGGGACTTATATCAACTCAAAAGTAGTCAAGAGGAAAGGAGCCTCTGGGGGACTTATTCTAAACCTTATAATATACTCAACCTAGTTAGAGCATGATGGCTAGTTCAAGAAGAAAGCACGGGGACTCACATCATCTTAAACGAAGTCAATCATAAGGTAGCTTACTGGATGGGCAGTGAAGCCTACCATACTAACAAGGCGCTCATTGGTTTGCAATGGTCAAGTTAGGAAGACAGCACTGGGACTCACATCCTCCAACAAATGACCACTAGGGTGACATACTAGTGAGGTAGCATGTAGACCCGACCTAGAGTAGCTAATGACTGAATGCCACAGGGGGTTTTCTACCACATCAAAAATAGCTCGAGATAAAAGATTTCTGTTTGTTGTGTGCATGTGTTAAAAGGAATAAGATGCTTTTGAGGAACTCTTATACCTACCTTAAAACATGCTAGGAAATTATGAAATGATGCCACGAATGGCAACAAGAATTCCCACTAAGAAAGGATGCCGCTTGGGTTCTCTTACACCTATCTTAATTATGCTAATCAAAATAGGATGCCTCTTGGGTTCTCTTACACCTATTATAATAGCATTGGAAGATTGTGTTTGTGTTGTGAAAAAGGGATAGGATGCCACTGGGGGACACTTACACCTACCCTAAACACGTCATGACAGATTCACAAGATAAGCAAACAACACATCGAAGGAACAGAAGATTTGATGAGTGGAATCAAATTTTGTTATTTTTATTAATGAATTATTTTCAAACAAGTTTTATTTCATGGGCAATATTTCTTTAGATATAGCCTATTAATTGGAAGCATCGGGTGTTCCCCTTTACAATCAATAAGCTGATAGGATCCTCCTTGGTAGGCCTTCTCTATGACATAGGGGCCTTCCCAAGTGGGTTCAAACTTGCCTTCCATCTTTGATGGGCAAAATTGGTCTCCTTAACACAAGTTCTCCTACTCGGAAAGACCTAGGGTGGACCAGCTTGTTGTGAGCTTGAATCATTTTGGTCTTGTACAACTCGAGGTTCTAGCACGCTCGCAGGAAACTTTCCTCCAAACCTTTGAGCACTTCTAACCGCAACTTTGCATTCTGCTTTGTAGTGATCTTGTTACCTAATGCTATCCTTAGTGTCGGGAGTTGAACTAAGGAAGAACGACTTGACTCATACTAAGAAAATGGGGTAGGTTGGAGTTGGTGTGTAGTGCGGTAGTAAGGTTTCAACCAACTGCTCATTCCACTGTCATTTATTATCATCAAGAGTCTTCTTCAGTATCTGGATGGGAGTTTTGTTGAATGCTTCTGCTAAACCATTAGCTCTAGGATAATAGATTGTTGAGTATCTCTAATTTATATCATGTCTTTTGGCAAAGCTGTTGATCTTCGGGCTTTTGAATGCAATACAATTATTAGATATAATTCATCGAGGCACCCCGAACCTATATATGACATGGTTTTTGAAAAATTAAAGCACATGGTGAGCTATGACCTCTCTGAGTGGGATGGCTTCCACCCACTTGGAAAAGTATTCAGTGGCAACTAAGATGATTCAATGCGCATTGGATGAAAGAAGATCGATCAGACCTACAATGTCAGTACCCCAACCCTCAAATGGCCATGAAGCCAAAGTAGGGTGTAGAATGTTGGGTGACTGGTGGAGGACCACACCGTGCACATGGCACTGATGGCATCTCTTAGCTACGTCCATGAAATCTATGATCATAAAAGGCCAATAGTTTCCAAGACTTTTGATCTTCATCATCATCTTCAGATAGGATTGATGAACTCTGCATAGACCTGAGTGTACCTCGGTTATAATGTCACAGGCTTCGTGCTTGTCTAAACAACATAATCATATTTGGTCAAAGGATCAACGGTACAGGGTGCCATCAGCAAGAGCATAGGAGAGAGCTCTCTATTTCACCTGATGGGCTTGTGACTTCTCCTGAGGTAGTTTGCCAGTGTTCAAGTAATTTATGAACGGTTGCCTCTAATCCAGTTCCTTGTCCATTTTGATAATGGTAACCTCCCCTTCAAGAGAAAGTCTCTCGATGAGTTCAGAATCAATAAGGGATAAGACTTATCTATTTTGAACCCTTATTGAAATGGACTCATGTTCTGGACATGCCAACTCTTTGGCAATGTTGGCCAAGGCATCTGCTACTACATTCTCTGCTCGGGGAACCTTGTAGATGGTGACTTTAGGAATCTGGGCCAACCACTTCATGGTATACTCATAGTAATGATGAAGCTTGGGCTTAAGAACCTGGTAGGACTCAATAATCTGGTTGATAACCAACTGAGAATCCTCAAAGATGCTAATGCTCTTGACACTGATAGTGATGGCTAACTCTAGACCGATAATAAAAGCCTCATACTCAACTTTGTTATTGGTGCAGCGGTTGGAAAGATAGTATGAGAATATCATCACATGGTGGATTGAAGTTAGAAGAATTATTCCTACCCTTGCCTTTCCTGGGAGAATAGATCGTGGTGCTTCACCTTTAAGAAAAGAAGCAGCACCATCAAAATACATCTCCCATCGGTGGTTTCCAGCCTCCCCTAAGTTCATGATTTGTTCATCGGGGAGATCATCACTAAGCAAAGAATCAACAGGAAGTGGGTGTGCTACTAAGAAATCTGCTAGTGCCTGACCTTTCACTACACAGAAGGGTACAAATATGATATAAAATTGTGGGAGTATCATGGACCAGCGAGCCAAATGTCCAGAAAGTGTTGGTCGTGTCATGAGACACTGTAGTGGATTGGTTCGGGAGATCAAGTTCACCTTATGAAAAAGAATATAATAATGTAACGAGATGCAAAAGATCAAAGCTAGCAATGTTTCTCAATAGGTGGATAGTTTGCTTGTGAGATTAGATGATGATTTGAGTGGTAGAGCTTTCCTTCCCTCATCATTGGCTGGCTTGGGAGAGAGTCGTCCAATGCAGTATAAAGAATCATGGCGGATGGTAGAACAGACAGCTTCACCAAGTACTCTTTGATGTCTTTGAATGCGTGCTAGCACTTGTCATCCCACTTGAACTTAGCATCCTTTTTGACAAGTGTTGAAAATGGCTTGCATCGCCCTGATAGGTTTGAGATAAAGCATTTTAGATACGCCAACCGTCCTTGAAATGATCTGAGTTGAGTTAAAGTCTTAGGAGGTAGAATTTCTAAGATAGCTTTGAACTTTTCAGGATCTATTTCTATTCCCCAGTGTTGAACAACAAACCCAAGGAATTTCCCTGAAGTGACTCCGAATGCACACTTCAAGGGATTCATCTTAAGGTTATATTATCTTAACCGTTCGAAAACTACTCTCAAGTTAAAGAAGTGGTCTTCCATTTCTCTGCTCTTAACTACCAGATCATCAACGTAGCACTTAACCTGATGATGGATGAGTTCATTGAAGATTTGAGTCATGGCCCGTTGGTACGTAGCACCATCATTTTTAAGGCCGAAAGGCATGACCCTGTAACAGAAGATTTCGATCGGGGTTCAAAAAGCAATATTTCTTTCCTCTTCAGGAGACATATTGATTTGGTTATAGCCAGATGATCCATCCATGAAAGAGAAGACTACATGAGATGAGGCGATGTCTACCATTAATTCTGGTATAGGAAGATGAAACTCATCCTTAGGACATGCCTTATTTAATTCCCTAAAATTGACATAAATGCAAATTTGGCCATTTTTCTTTTTAACTGGGATGACATTAACTAACCTGGTAGAATATTTTTCTTCCCTGATGAAACCAGAATCGATCAATTTCTTAACTTCAGAAATGACCTGTTGTTCAATTTCTAATCACATGTGTCTAGGAGCTTTCGTAATAGGGGTAATGTTCGGATCTGCTGCTAGCTTGTGGACTGCTACGTTAGGAGATAATCTGAACATTTCTTCATAACTCCATGCGAAGTAGTCTTTAAATTCAGTCAATAGCCTATCAAAGTCATTGGTTTCTTCTTCATTTAACAATGAACTAATGTATGTAAGGCGTGGATTTTCTTCTTTTCCCAAGGTTGATTTCTTTAAGCCTGTCGATTGTTGAATGAATCTCCCCTTCAAATTTTGGCAGTGCCTCTTTGACTTGGAGATCATCTGGATCATCTGAAGGTTCTAAACACATATTCTCATAAGAGTTGGGGATGTGTGAGAAGAACCTATCAAATTCCAAATGATTGGTAACAGTAGGCAATAATCTTCATCATTGACTAGACCCACTGTACCAAATCCTAGTATTACTTTTGATTGTGCTTCTCTGCCTGTATTTTTTCATAGCTTTTCGAAGTATTCCGACCTATGCTTAGACCATCTGTTGATGGAGGTGGGCTTCTTTCTTTTGATGAGATTGAGAGAACGTGGGTATTAGGGGAGAAGGAAGAAGATATGTTGGATAACTAGCGCTCCCACCAAGGATTGCCAAGGTTTGGCCACCAAGCTCTCAAACCACAAGAATAACTCAAAATTTTGCAATTGCCAAAGTTTCCTTTCATTCAAGTAAGAGGGCTATTTATAGCCATTACAAGCATATTTCAAAAGAAAAGAATTCAAAACATGGAGGGAAAAGTGGGTGGCACATTAATGTGAAGCATTAAATTGCCTCATTATTTTATGCCAACCACCCACATGTCATGCATTTTTTTATGTGGATTCAACCACCTCACATGTCATGCTTTGAATTTTAAATGCAAAATTTTAAACATGGAGTTTCTAGAAGAAAATTAAAAATTACATAAAGAAATAAGAAAAAGATGAAATCATGAAATGGGCCAACAGCTAATGGGTTTCTCTTTTTTTTTTGGGCTTTAGCTTGAGATCTTGTAAATGGACCTTGGGCTAAATTTTCTTGGGCTTTAGCTTGAGATCTTGTAAATGGACCTTGGGCTCTAATTTTGGTTCCTCTTGATGTTCTACATCAACTCCCTGGCTCAATTGAACTCTCAAGAGTTGAAATTTAAGAAATCTTCTACTAATTGTGGGGCTAACTTCTCCAAATCTGAGTCAACCATGTGTCTTCTGTGGCTTATTCTTCCAATGAACTAGAACCATGTTGAAGCTTGAGTAATGGGTGCTTCCTCTGATAATATAGTCAACTTCAAGGAAAGAGGGCTTCCAAATGCTATATCTCTGCTAAAGAGTTAGGCGAACAAGTGGAGGTTTGCTTCCTTCCCATGATAGAATATCTTCAATATTAATGGATGAATGAACATATCGAGCAAATCAAGGTGATAAGCATTAGTTCCAATTTTCTTGAGAATTCTAAATGGGCCACGTCGTGCATGTAATTTCTTATATCTAGTGGTTTGATAACGCCAGTAATGCATCAATACATAATCACCTTCTTTATATTCTTTTGTTGAACGATTATGATTGCCTTAGAAGCATAATTTTCATTACTTATAGTAATTTGCTTTCTTATATCTTCATGGAGGCTTTGAAAATCTTTAACAAATGAGAATGCTGCATCAGAAAATACATGAGATGGTAGGTTTGCAACTTCAATTGATCGTCGTGGGTTTTGACCATAGACTATCTCAAATGGTGATTTTTTTGTAGTTCTAGATGTAGTACTATTATAGGCAAATTCTGAGGTTGGCAAATGTAAATCCCAATTTCCTAGGCTTTTACCTAAGCTAAGCAAATTTCTAAAATTTACGATTAACTACTTACTTTGTCCATCGGTTGTGGGTGAAAGCGTGAAGAAAATTTTAATTTGGTTCCTAATAATTTCCATAATGTTTTCCAAAATATGAGACAAACTTAACATCCCTATCGAAACAATGGTTAAAGGGACCATGGAGTCGCACTATTTCCTTAAAAAATAATTTAGCTATATAAGAAGCATCATTGGTTTTGAACAAGGTAAGAAATGAGCCATTTTGAGAATCTATCCACTACAACAAAAACTATCATGTCCTCTAGTCACAGTAATCCTAAAATAAAATCCATTGATAGGTCTTCCCAAGGCCTATAAGGAACAGTAAGGAAGTGTATTGTCCTTTTTGTTTGATAGTTTTAGCCTGTTTACAAATTAAACATTCTAATTTTTGAACATCTCGTTTTAATGAAGGCCAATAAAATCTATTTTCTAATAAACATATGGTCTTATCCTTTCCAAAATGACCAGCTACACCCCCAGCATGTAGCTCAGTGATAAGAAATTCTATAAGAGAAGATCGAGGAATGCATAATTGTCTTCCTTTATATAAATACCCATTTGTTATCAAGAATGTCTCTTGTAAAGTTATTGGTTTATCTAGATGTTCAAGATAAATTAAGTGAAAATCAGGCACACAATATAATCATCTTTAATTCTATCAAAGGGATTCTCAATTTTAGAGGAAATCATTAAGTTTACCCAGATAAAGCATCGTAGGTTTATTCTCAACTCAGCTTATGCTTTAGAACAAAAGAGTAGTCTTGTAAAAATTCAACCCATTTTGCATGCCTATGACTTAATTTTCGTTGAGTATTAATGAATTTTAAGGCATGATGATCATTAAGTATAAATTCTCTATGTAAGAGATAGTTAAGCCAATGCCTTAAGGATTGAAACAGATAAAACTCTCTATCATAAGTGGAATATCGTTGTTTGGCTTCATTTAACTTTTCACTAAAGAATGCTATAGGATGATTCTCTTGACTCAAAATTCCACCTATCCCAATTCAAGCATGTATGTAACTTCAAAGGCTTTAGAAAATCAGCCTAAGGATTGGTGCAAGTGATAAGAACTTTAATTTGCTCTAAGGCCTTTTGTTATAAGTCCAACAAAATTTATCTAATTTTAGTATATTAGTTATCTGAGCAACAATGGTACTAAAATTCTTAATAAATCTCCGATAAAAAGTGGCTAAACCATGAAAGCTTCTAACTTCAGTAAAACTTTTAGGTGATGGCCAATCTAAGATTGCTTTTACTTTAGAAGGATCAGGTTTAAGTCCAGTAGTGGATATAATAAAGCCTAAAAAGATTACCTGGTTGCGAAACATTTTTTAAATTAATATATAATTTCTCTTGTCTAAGCGGCAAATACTATTTGTAGATGTTGTAGATGTTCATTTTCACTTGGACTAAAATCAAATATCATCAAAATACACCACCAAAATTTACCTATATAGGGTTTAAGACGGATTCATTATTCTCATAAATGTGCTAGAGCATTTGAAAGTCCAAAGGGCATGACAAGCCATTCATAAAGTCCATCGTCTTAAAAGTCTTCCACTCATCTCCGATCTAATCAATTTGATGATATCCACTTTTAGATCAATCTTTGAAAAAAATTTGCTCGAGATTAAATCTAACATATCATCTAATCGGGAATAGAAACCTATATTTGATAGTAATTTTATTTATTGCTCATTTGTCCACACATTCATGTTCCATCTTTTTTGGAGTTAATAATCTTTCGCACAAGGGCTAAGACTCTCTTGAATAAAACCCTTTCTTAATAATTCCTCAACTTGTCTCTTAATCTCAATATGCTCAGTAGGGTTCATCCTATAATGAGGAAGATTAGGAAGTTGAGAACCTAGTAAGAACTCAATAGCATGTTGAATGTCTCTAAGAGGAGGTAGCTCGTGAAGCTCATCGTGCAATATCATTAAAATCGAGAAGAAGAGAAGAGACCACATGTATGTGAGACTCATTAGATTCGTATGACTTCTTTTATATGTAATATGTGAAGAAGAAATGGATCAAAATTCATTTCAGAAAGCTCCAAAACCTATTATTTCTATCTTTGGGGTCAAAGGAGGAAGAGTAGATGTTTTAAAGTAAGGATCGAAATGATAGTATTAGGCATAATAGAAGGATTTTCTATGATAATTAATTGAAGTTTGACATTTTTTCTTCAATAGAGGCTTAGGTTGCAAGTCAAGTTGTTTGTGTGGTGTTATGGAGGGTGTTTTTCTGGCTTTATTGGTAAGAGTTTAATAGTCTTGTTATTATGTTTAAAAACATAAGTATTTTCCCTACCATAGTGAATAACATTCATATCATATAGGGTCCCCAGAGAATATGAATGTCCATAGGAGAACATCACACCAAATTTCATCCTCATAGCTTCCTATTTTAATAGGAACTAAACCATTGGTGATGGGAAGAGATGTATGATTTACCCATAACATGAAATGGCTCGGGGTGAGGTTCGAGATTTTAGGTTGGCTCGGGTTAAGGTGTGTGTTGAAATGACATTCATGGCACTCCCTCCATCTATAACTAACATACATCTCTTTTCATTACACAAAACATACATGCTAAAATGTTCTTTCTCCTCCAATCTTCTGCCTCATTTTTAATCACACTAAGACATCTCATCACATTAACATGAGTGTCATCATTTAATTCTAATTCTTCATCAGATAATGGGGTGTCATCATAAACTTCTTCTAGATTATTGTCTATTGGATTTTCAACTTCTTCTAAAAATAAGATTTGAGCTTTACATTGATTTTGCATATGACCCTTTTTATGACATTTAAAACATATTACTTCCCTAGTGTTCTTAGAGCTCCCTTCAATTGTAGTTTTAGGCAAAGTGGTTGGGCCATTTGGATGGGTGGGTCTAACAATAGATCTATGAGAAGAAATGGAAGGTACTTGACTTTTAATTTTAGAGAGAGAAGCAGATTTCTTTTGTTGTTCAACCAATAATGCATAATGAAATGCTTCTCTAAAGATGTGGGTCAAATAATTCAACTTCATTTCTAATGTCACCCTAAGTCCAATAACAAATTTATTGGCTAATTGCCAATCATTATCATCAATGAGTTCTAGAAATTAGATCTTCAAAAGTATTTAAGTATTGCTACAAAATAATTACCTTGTCTCAAAGTTAATAATTGACTATGTAGCTTCTTATCATGATGCCTAGACAATACTTTGCTCTTAACATTTCTTTCATTTCTATCCAAGTTAGGTTTGTCCTTCCTAATCTTTGTTCTTTAGCTAAAGTATTTGTCCAATAAATTTTAGCATGTCCTATTAATTTCATTTTAGCAAAAGCAACTCGTTGATAATCATCCATTTTATACCAATCAAAGAAGTCATCCATTTGAACTAACCAATCAAGAAATTTATTTGGGTCATGTACACCATCGTAAGTTGGGGCTTCTACTTTAACTCTTCGACTTGGATCATTAGAGTCTTCTATAGTCTTAAAATAATTTTCTCCCCGTCCACCATTTCTAGCAATTGATTGTCTTCTAAGTGGTTGATTTTCTCTATGGTTTGGATACGAATCTTCTTCATCTATTCCTATTGGCATAGTTTGGCGTATTGGAGGAGGAGTTGGTACTCTATTATTTTGTAGATGCAATAAGAGTTTGCATTTGTTCTTTAAGTTCTTGCATTTGATTCTTACTTTCTTCTAATATTTGTTGAGTTTTAATTCTTTATCTTGGATCCTAAGATCTAAAGCATCAACTAATCTAGTCAAATTTTCAACTTGATCTTGAGAGATAGATTTTGGTGCCATGAGATTTCTTTTTTTTTTTTAAATGAAAAAAATATTAATGAAAAGGGGCTAGTGAAAAAAATGAAAAAAAAAGTATAATATAATTGTGCAATCAAAGAGAAATTTTAGGCTAAGAGAACTTCCAGGTGAGGAGGGGGTACAAGACCACTTAAATCCCAAGCTCTCCTAGGCAGTTTAGGTCTTTTGACAAAGTTCTTTAGCTTCCAAAATCACCAAGTTTAACACATTTATATTATTATGCAAAAAAAAAAATTATGCAATGAAAATGCTCAAATTTATCAAGCTCTTTTTTTTTTTTAGAAACAAGTTATCATAAGTTAATAAAAAACTTCTAAAATTAACCATAAACAATAACAAAGATAATAAAGTAAGTAATTAGATTTTGATTTGCACTAATGGCTAGGTTATATTTTATTTTGGTGAAGAATTACCTCACTAAGGTGCTCTCTTAATTTTTTCTCTTTTTTTTTTTTTTTTTTTTTTTGGAAGGGGAGGCGCAAGTTCACCATTGGGAAATGGCTAAAATATATAGTGGAGCTTACTAATTGAAATTTTATGTTATCACCATAAACTTGCAAGCAATATCTATCCTTCCAAGCTACTAATATGTATTTAAACTATCATATAAAAGAAAATCAATTAACCTCAAGTTCAAGAAAAACTCACAAGTTTGAAGACAAATCTATTACTTGAGATGCTCCCTTTGTTGAAGCTAACTTTATCCAAATCGCTCCTTCCAGCCACTCGATACCAAATTTGATGGAGGTGGGCTTCTTTCTTTTGATGAGATTGAGAGAACGTGGGTATTAGGGGAGAAGGAAGAAGATATGTTGGATAACTAGCGCTCCCACCAAGGATTGCCAAGGTTTGGCCACCAAGCTCTCAAACCACAAGAATAACTCAAAATTTTGCAATTGCCAAAAGTTTCTTTTCATTCAAGTAAGAGGGGCTATTTATAGCCATTACAAGCATATTTCAAAAGAAAAGAATTCAAAACATGGAGGGAAAAGTGGGTGGCCACATTAATGTGAAGCATTAAATTGCCTCATTATTTTATACCAACCACCCACATGTCATGCATTTTTTTTATGTGGATTCAACCTCACATGTCATGCTTTGAATTTTTTGCAAAATTTCAAACATGGAGTTTCTAGAAAATTAAAATTACATAAAGAAATAAGAAAAGATGAAATCATGAAATGGGCCTTAGTTTTGGCTAAGCCTACTTCTTTCTTGAATTTTCTTGGGCTTTAGAGATCTTGTAAATGGACCTTGGGCTAAATTTTCTTGGGCTTTAGCTTGAGATCTTGTAAATGGACCTTCTCTAAATTCCTCTTGATGTTCTACATCATCATATGAAACTAAACCTATACTATTTTGAACACAAGATGAGTAAAGTCAAATGGTGTTCTTCTTTATACTTCTAAACCTTTAGAGATGTAAGAGAGGTAAGAGCTAAGGTTCCCAATTACTGTCGAATAGTTTCACATAAATCAAATTCAAATACTTTGCTTTGCTTGGAGGCCTAATATTCATCTCTAGCTGGATCAAAAGTCACCTCCAATGGAACCCACTGAGAGGGGTTGGCTAGTATACTAATCACATTAAACTCATCCTTTGAGTTGGATTCCAAGTCTATGTGAATAGTAGGGATACTCCTATGGACTGGAACAGGACCTCTATTAGATGAAGGCCAACTAGGGGGTCTCCCACCTCTAAAATTGCCTCTATTTCTACCTCTGTCTCTACCTGGTGGAGGTTGAGCCATCCTACCCACATGTCCATATGATGGAATGAATCATGGGTGGAATGTTATATGTGGATCTACTTCTTCTTCAATTCCCCTTTCTTGCTCACTTGGACTTTTATTTTTCTTTTCATTTTCTTTTATCTTTTATTTTGCTTCATTTTCCTTTACTTTTGCATTTGCATTTGAATTTTGTCCAAGTTCACGAGGAAGGGTGTTTTGAGGAAGATAGTAGGTCACATCCTCATAGATCTCAACCTCTTTAACTGAAAATAGCTTTTCATCTCCGTTGACACGATACTCAATTCCATCTTTTTTGAACTTGATGCACTGATGAAGGGAGGATGGAACGATCTTGTTATGATGTATCCAAGGACTACTAAGCAAAGCAGTGAATGAAGTATTCAAATCAATGATGTAGAACTTGGCTTTCTTTCACCAATATCCATCCAGAACCTAAAGCTCACCTTGATCATTGAATCCTCTCAACATCATCCTATCTCCTCGGAGTGTAGAGATGTCGATCTTCAAATAGGCAAGGGTCTTTAGACTCATAATGTTCACTGATGCACCTGAATCCATGAGAACCCTAGCGAGTCTGAATCTGTCCATGTCGACCATAATGTATAGGGAATGGTTGTGCTCCAAGTCACCTAGGAGAAGGTCTTCATCTGTGAAGGTTATCCCTTGGGCTTCTTTTGCATAGTGTGCTTCCTCACCTATAGCGGTCAGCTGAGCTAAGCATATTTCAGGATCAAGGAGAGCCTTGATTAGTGATTCCCTCATCTCTTTGGATAAGACAAGGGCATCATATATGCTTACCTTAGATGGTAACTTTCTTAGCTGAGAAAGGACATTGAAGTCCAACTTCGGCCAGTCTTCCATAAGCATATCCAAGGGTGGAGCATCCTATAGAAGGTCTTCTCGATCTTTGGTACCAATGACTTGTTTTCCTCAATCTTAAGGTGCTACCCTAGGAGGTAGAACCTTGCCACTATAGAGGTTAACATCAGTAATCTCTTGAGGTAAGGTGGTGGCAAGTTCTACTTGCACTTCAGGCTCACCTATAGCTTCTACTATGGGACTCTCAGAATCAGATGATCCAAGTCTATCTCAAGAGGTGAACCCATAGTATTCAAAGTTGGAAAGTATAACTCTGAATCAGAAAGAGAAAGATCAGAATTGTTATAGTTAATTAGACTTGAAGAGTTATCGTTAGGAATAGAAGAAGATAACTCATTAGAAGAGACACTGATGTAATTCAAACTAGCTTTATTCTTCAATTTCTTGGAAGTATTTGAGGGTACAAAGTAGAAGTCAAGTAGAGTAAGTGGAGTAACGGATTTGATGCCCTTATCTGCTGATACAAGAGTTTTATTAGCAGAAGAAATAGAAAAGCTAGTTGAAATGGAAGAAATTACTGATGTGGAAGCTGCAACTGAAAGCTGGAGTCTGGACATGCTCGGTGGTTGTGCTAAGAGGTTATCTTGGGCTGACACATGTTGCAACTACTACTTCTGTTGCTGAGCTCCTACTTTTCTAGAGTTGGCACTGGCAACTTGCAAACCTTCCTTGGTGTTGGAGATTTGAGCTGACTCAGGAACCTACAAGGAAAGCTTCTTGATCTTTTGAATTATTTTCTTAGAGGTTCCAGACAAAGAAATGTCCCAACCTTCTTTAGTTTTGCTAGGATCACTTGTACCCCTAAGGATTACCCTAATGGAACTAGAAAGTTGTTCGACAAGGTATTCCTTCTGGATAACTACAACGCTGATTTTGAAACTGTGTTCAAGCTAGTCCTTGAATGTGAAGCAATCCTCCAAAATGTGGCCTAGCATACGGTGGTAAGGGAAAAAGTTTAGATCTGACTTTTGCCTACTTCCTCCGGTCTCCTAGGCTTAGGTAGCTGAAAATTAAGTTTCTTTAACAGATTCTTAAAGATTTTCCTGATTACCTCCCTCTTAAAAGAATAGGGTTTGTTTAACTTATCTAAAAGAGTAGGTAGACCATAGCTACCTGGCGACTGATATGCATGTCATTGCTGCTAGTGGTATGGCTAAGGCGGTGGCTGTGCTGGCCATGGAAGCTGTGGTAGAGGCTGGTAGGGTTACCTCAGTGTTGGCAAAGGAGGTGGAGTCTGCTAAGGTCGTGGTCTCTCAGACTGATCTCTAGCTGGCTGCTTCCCCATGTCAACCATTATTACTGCTCCTAGTTTCTTCTCATAAACCTTTTGGATTTCTGCTTCGACAACTGATCTAGAAAAGGCAATTATTTAGCCTCTCCTTGTAGACTAGCCGCCTTATTGATTAGCTTCTCAAATATCTTTATGGTGAAGCCCTTAAGCATGAAGGTGACTGGGCCATGAATATTCTTTAAGAGAATCTCAATGTTATCTTTGCAGTGGTTCACACTTCATACTCAAGTTATGCCAGAATATAATTAATAAGTGACTCACCAGAGTCTTTGTTGGGCTACAATGAGATCACTACCTGACCCTTTCTTGATCGTTGGGTAGTTCAAGATACCAATCAAAAGCAATCTAGGCTACTACAAAGAGTCTAAAAAATTAAACCATCACACGTTGCAACTAGCCTAAAGTGAGCTATATGTTTTCAGTTCTAATGCCATCGAAGCTTTTGAAGGAAGGAGGCACGAAACCCTTGGGATACTGGATAACATCGAATTTCTCTGGATAGGGTCTACCCTTTGGAACCGATGATCCTCCCCGGGCTTGAGCCAAAGCTTCCTTTACCTGTTGCTCAACCATGGATTTTAGATCTTTTTATTGTATGGAGGTACTTTCCACTACCTTCCTATACAGGGCTGTCTATCTTGCTCAACGAGGTAGAGTCTTTTCGGGTCTAAGACATGCACTAGCTCAGTTGACCGACATCGTAATAGGATGTGAACTTGTTTCAGCACACTACTAATAACTCCTGTAATGGATGTGCCATCCTATCAATCTGCTCGTCCTTCTACCTTAACTGAATTCAGAGGTGTTGGGTTGATTTTACGGTGTCCTCTTGATCAATCTCATCACCTTCTATGGCTTGTTGCTCCCTAAGAAGAGATCCTCTAGTATCGAACATGCATACTCGAGCTGAATCCCTCATAAAGTCATCTTCGTTGGGATCGAAGCTGACTCTCTCTTCATCAGACCAGGCGTATCCTAAGATCTCCTTTTTTTTCATAAAATAGTGTGCAACTATTTCATCTAAGGATCGATCTAACTCAGCAGGTACAAATAGCTTGGGCTGACTGGTGTGATCGTTATCATGCGAGAGGCACGGACCTGCATCTGGGGAGTTAATCTGCGGCGTACTCACTAGAAGAATGATACTCGACGTCGTAATAGGGGTAACAATCCTAGGATGATCCTCTACCATTGTTACAACTGAACTGTCATCTAAAATATCTTTGATAACTGTCACCATCTCCGCATCCGACTGTATGGGTGGAGTTGGTGAAGGAATGACCACGATGCTCCGGGATCGCCACTTTTTTTTACCACCAGCGGTGAAGGTCGGGGAGCCTCTACCACAATGGGTGGTGTAGGAGGAGTAGGATCCCTTGGTCATGGATCACCAGGATGTTTTCCCTAGATGCGATGGCCTTAGATGGAATGGGAGATCTTTGAAACCTACATTGGCGATGGTGGGAGGGGTAGAGTGCGGTGGAGACACCACTCTCAGTATAGAACGCCCTCCGTGGTGGCGTCCTGTGAAAAGAATACTATAAATATGGTCGGCGTGGATAGCACGCCGAGCTGGAAAATCAACCAATAGAGAAGCATGACCGAACCTCTCTCTCTGTAGTAATGTGTGATGTATGGGCCTCACGGGGCCTCTCCTAATGGATCTACCTCCATATGCTGCAGGGGATAATAGTTCAAAGATCTAATTGGGTAATAGACTCTGAGCTTTCATATTCTACTACAAGATAATAGAGGCGTCGACCTCTTACTCTAAAACGGATGTAAATGCACCACTAGAGGAGGTGACGAACGGATCCTCCTGGCATCCTCTCTGTCTGATCCTGAGAGAGGATGAAATTGGTTTTCTGTAATCAGTGGTGAAGTGATCATGGGAGACTCATCCATGGCTGATCTGGCTGCTGCCTCTAGCTTCCTATGGGTGTTGGTTTGATCATAGTTCTTGTTCCAACTGGTGCAGTAGATGGGGAGTGTGAGCTAGACTTGTACTCAAACGTGGGGGAGGCAAGCCCTAAAACCAGGGGAGCCTTACCCTTGGAGATGGTAGGGTGCTAGCCCTTTGAGGTAACATGGGCAACTAGGACAAGCGCACTGGAATGTATTTCAGCACTTCGGAACTATAATGGTTTTTGTTACTCTTCAATGAAGACATCAATCGGGTAAAACGCCACGATGACTTCTTCGACCACCTTCTTCTTGCTAAATGTGGTGAGGGGAATTCCAACACAAGTGATCCTGGCCCCCTCAAATCCTTGGCCAAAGTGGATCAAGTTGGTATGGTATAGACGAGGGAAGTCAGCTTGATCTAAAGCTAGGTCCATATCATGGGGGAAAGTAAAAACAAATTTTGAACTGCCATTTACTGCGTATAAAGCGACACGACCATGCGAAAACGAATCTACAATGAGAAATAAACTTGTATCAGTTTTTGTCTCCATAGATTTTGAATTTTGAATTTCAAAAATTTGAACCCACATCCAACAACTTGGAAGTGTTAAGTGGGGTTCAAATGAATTTGGAAAGATTGATTGAAAGAAGAATTTGAATATGAATCTAAATTTCGACAAATTTGAGTGTGTTGAAATACAGATTCAAAATTTCATAGGATGTTTCCATAGGTTCATTGATGTTTTGATTTTGAGGACCCTTTCCTTTAACAAATTTAGGTATGTTAAAGTAAAGTCAAATTGGTTGGTATTTTTTTTGTTTGAATGTTTTTAGAATTTTACTTAGAAAATTTAGGTATGCATGGCAAAGTAAAAGTGATTGTTTCTTTTTGTGAATTTTGTTTTGTTTTGATTTTTTGGAAAATTTGGACTTCGTATTTAGCAAATTTAGGTATGCTAAGTGAAGAACTTAAGTATATTTTGTTTAATTTTTGAAAATAGGATTCTTAGCAAATTTAGGTATGCTAAGAAAATCCTAAGTGTTTCATTTGTATTTGGAATGTTTTGATTTTTGAAAAGGGTAGGATCCTTAGCAAATTTGGTATGCTAAGGTGATCCTAAGTGTTTCATTTTTTTTTTGGTTTTGAGGTGATTGAAAGTGGAGATTCAACTTTAGCAAATTTGGTATGCTAAAGAGGAAGTCCCACTTAGTTTTATGAAATGGAAATTTTACTTAGCAAATTTGAGTATGCTAAATGAAATTCCAAATGGTGTGTTTAAAATTTTGATTTCATTTTTGGTTTTGAAAAATGGAAACTTCCCCTTAGAAAATTTGGTATGCTAAGGGAAGAAATTCCAAAAGGTGTTCGAAAATTTTTGGTTTGACTTTGGAAACTTCACTTAGAAAATTTAAAGATGCTAGGTGGAGTTCCAAAATATGTTTTGAAATTTTTTTGATTTTGGATTTGGAAACTTTACTTAACAAATTTGGGTATGTTAAATGAAGTTCCAAATATGTTTGAAAATTTTGAATTTTTGGATTTGGAGACTTCACTTAACAAATTTGGGTATGTTAAGTGAGGTTCCAAAATGTGATTTTTTAAAAATTTTTTTTAAATATTATTGTTGATTTTGGATTTTGGATTTGGAGATTTCACTTAGCAAATTTAATTATGCTAAATGAAATTCCAAAATGTGTTCTGAAAATTATTGAATTTTGGGATTTTGAGACTTCACTTAACAAATTTGGGTATGTTAAGTGAGGTTCCAAAATGTGTTTTGAAATTTTTTTGAATTTTGGATTTGGATACTTCACTTAACAAATTTGGGTATGTTAAATGAAGTTCCAAATATTGCTGAAAATTTTGAAATATGATTGTTTATTTTGATTTTAGATTTGGAAACTTCACTTAGCAAATTTGAGTATGCTAAGTGAGGTTCCAAATGTAAGTTTGAAAAAAAAAAGATCGAAACATGATTGTTGAAGTTTTAATTTTTGAAAAAGGGGACCTCCATTCAACAAACTTAGGTATGTAGAATAAAGATCAATTTTATTTTTAAAATGTGATTTTTTTGTGTGTGATTGTTGCTTTTTGAAAGAGAGGAACTCCAACTTAAAACATATGTGAAATATGTTTAAGTAGGATTTCCTAAATGATATTTTATTTTTACTTGGGAATGAGATCTTCATTTAATAAACCTGAGTATATTAAGTGAAGATGTTCATGTGTGCTTTCTGAAAATTTTAATTTTTTTTGCAAATGAACTTTCTATTCAATAAGTGTGAGTATATTAAATAGAAAAATTCATGTGCTTTTGAAAATTTTATGATTATGATTGTGATTTTTAAAAAAGGATGATTCTTTATTTTATTTTGAAAATGAAATCTTCATCAAAGTGAATTGAAAGAAGATGTTCATTTGTGCTTTCGAAAATTATTGTTTAATTTTATTTTTGAAAATCTCTACATGTAACAATTATGGGAATTGTTAAATGAGGGTGACAAAATTTTATGGAAAATATTTTATTAAGTGCATTTTTTGAAAAAGTGCTTTTTGAAAAAGCAAAGTTCTTTATGGAAGATTTATTATTTTAGGATGAACCTTTCCTTATCATGAAAATGGTAAGGAGGAAGTCTTTAATATGCTTTATTTTTTATTTAGATCTTTTCATGTTACCCGTTGAAGAACCCAACGGGGGTTTTAAGACCCAACTAGGAATGCAGTCCTAAAACCTGAAGATATTTGCTAACCCAACTCAAGAATGAAATGAGTTAAGTGCCAACTAAGAAAAGGATAGTCTTGGATTCATACCAAAGTACAAATCCACTATCAATACTCAAAGACAATGATCATTTACCAAAGATGGAGAGAGGAACCATCAAAACGGAGTAGCCAAAAAAATCTATTGGTTGAAAAATTTCTATAAGGGAGTCCCCTTCAAATCTATGGGGAGAAATGAAAGAGGCAACACCTACATTAAAATTCATCTTGGTAAGATTTCATGCAGATCCGCAGATGTACTTATTCAGGTGATCAGATACATTATCAAGGAAATAGTGTACTATCTCAAGAGATAGAAATCACTACCCTTTAATGGAACCAATCACCTCAAAAAGAACTCCTAAGGATGATGGGTCTTTATATGTACCAGAGATTCTTCCCCTACTTTATATGGGAAAGTAAAGTAGGATTTATTTTAAATTGAATTGGTTAAGTTTCCTACACAGCCAAGCCCCCATAATTAATTACATCCTAAAGGACAGGATTCCTTATGAAAACTCTCGATTAAGGTAAATGATTCATGTCTCTAAAGATTTCAATAAGAAGGACTATCAATCGATTGGTTTATGTTTGAAGATCAAATGGGATTGATCAAAAGAGGGAGTTATTATCAAAGCTAAAATAGAAGATAAAGGAGATGCTTGATGCTAGAAACCTAGTGAGCATCTCATCATAGTTGGGCTTTATAATTTAGAAATTGATTTAGTTTGTTTGAGTAACATTTTTTATTAGAAATTTAGGACTTAAGATTCCTTAACACAAGATTAAGGAAATTCCAAAGACGTGGGGAGTTATGCTTGTGGCCCACAAAGGGGAGAAGCAACCTCAAAACTTAAAACTAGGGAGCTTCGACGAGGGCCGAAAACATAACCTAAATCTAAGGCAAAAATTGGGTAATTGGTTTGCCACCACAAGAGAGGAAAAACCAGTCGACAGTTTGGACTTACAACTACCTAAGGGTGGCCGCCAACTAACTCCTCCTACGATTTTAAATACATGTAGGCAAGTCTTTATGCTTATGCAAGATAGCTAGGGTGTTATTTATTAGAAAGAGACTAAGCCCTTAAACTCACTCCTTAAAGAGACTAGATCATGTAAAAGGCATGCTTCAAATGCCCTAAATCTAATGCCATTCAAATTTCATTTTATTTCATGTTGGACAATTATTTTGACTCAGGCTAATAGGATTTTTATGACTAATGCATGGGAAATCAGACTATTGGCCAAAATCAGTGAGAAGGGAGGAGGTGAGTTTCCACCACGGCTCTCAAAAGTCAAGCTAAATTCTCTGAAAAAGGTGGAAGCCCTCCAATTAAGAGTGAAATAAGATGTATTTGTGCATGATATTATAAAGAAATGCTCATCTAGCTAAGGGGTTGCTAATTCTTTTATGTTGATTTTAAACCTAAGCTTTAGGTGAGGTTATGAGTTGTTTAATTTGAATTTGAATTGTTAAGTTGGGTAAAAGATTCATTTTTTTCTTAAAGAGCCTAATCTACATCTAGACCATATATAAAGCAAGAAAGAAACTAGAAAAATCATGCCACTTAATCATAAAAATAAAAAATGGTCGTTGTGGTCGGACACCATCACACAAATTCAAAAATATCAAACATTGGTAGCCGGGCTCTACCCTTATACAAACCAGATTACAAATGAATTAAATTACAATTAAACAAAGGAATTCATTGTTATGGGGGTCTTCAAGCTTTATTCTTCTTTCTTTCTTCTTTGTTTCTTCTTTGGTTCCTTCTTTGAATGGTTGGAAGGTGGATGCTCCAATGCTTCACATGGTGCATAAGATAGGATCTTATGATCAATGTTCATCCTAATCTCCATAACAAGTCATTCTAAAATCCTATTTATACAAATTTTTACATGAAAAGAAAAAGTGAAAATCTAACTAACACCTGCAAAATAAAGGTTAGCTAAAATACACCACACAAATCCCAAGCATGTATATTGGACTTATCACCCACACATGGGTGACTAAGTCCACCTGGCCTATGGATTATGCTTAGGGGTATAAAGCACCTGCGAACAAAAGCATTTATATTTTTATCTATAATACCCCTTAAGCACAATCCCCTGCAAAAAAGAATGGTTAGATTAAGAACATCCTACCATTCATTCTACAAGCATACAACCTAACATCCAATCTAAAATATATATCATAAAACAAAACATAACATCAAACCATGCACCGACCTAACCTAAGGCTAGAAGTGGTGACTTAGGCTAATGTGAGTGCTTTGAAGGTTTGTGTGGTATGCTCAGTTATGACTTTAGGTCTAAATTTTCTAAGTGTGAAGAACACGTTCAAGTTAGAGGAGAGTTTCATTAAGTTGTTTAAGTATTTTGGGTTGGTTTTATTTCATGTTTTAATTTGGTTTAAGTGAAACCTACAATTAATTACTAAGTTATCAAGAGAGGGAAAGAGAACATAACTTCTCTTTTCTTCCATAACCTTAAGTAATTATCTACAGTAGGTTCATGTTTTAGTTTCATTTTAGGTGAATATTTTGATTACATCTTTTAATCAATCCTAAGTTTAGATAAACTCTAAACAAACCTATTCAAAAAGAAAGACATTTTAAGATTAAATAAAATGAACCAAAATTCACATAACACATATTACTTCATTTCTTTTCCCAACATATATAACATGCATATGGATGGACCCTAAGCATATCTATACTTTCAAATGAGAGTATTTAACACACTTTATGATACATGCTAAGTAATTCATTTAAGGGAATTTAGGAGTTAAATATGCATGATTTTTCTTAAGTAGAAAGAGTGTTCCTTATCTAAATTTTCACATACATACATGAAAGTAGGAAAGGCATAAGTGAGTGCAGCGCCAGTGTTAACCAGAGGTGTAAGGTACAAGACCTATTGTGGGCTACTGAAAGCCTCGCAATCTCGAGGTTGTACAGACTAATATACCACTTTCTTTAAATACGAATATGCATATACAAGAAATGTAATAGAAAAGGAATATGCAACAGTTGTTTAATGGATTCATTTTATCTTATGAAATTTATGTATGCAAGTATAGGTAACCCTTCTTAAATGATAACATAAGGATGAATAGGGTATAGAATTAAGTAAGTGTTCAAATGAACCCTACATCTTACCAACTCCTTTTCAAAACTATGATAACATAAGAAAGAAAGGAAAACTACACTAAACATGACTTTATAATCTGTCATATGCAAGCTTATAATTAAAGTATAAGTAGCACACTTTCAAATTTAGTATTTGATTTATGTATTTTAAAAATAATATGGATTTAGTAGTGATAATAGCCACTCATATTTCTACTTTAGCCAACACATGTAAATTTGACATAAAGTAAAGAATTTCATTTTGAAATTTGAATTTCAAAACTATGAATGCATGAAATCACTCGGCATACAATTTAACATGTTGAGAAAAGATCCAAAGCAATGAAAGCATGTAAACAAAATCACTTTACTTAAATCCTAAAGAAATTGATTAAAGAGATAATTAATGAATTAAACCTTAATTAAGAGGAGAGTAAGGAGAGAAGAGGGGGTTTAGGGAATAACTTCAGAGAAATGCCCCAAAATTATTCCATAAACCTCCTACTTATTGGATCTAACTTTAATCAACCCTAATCATAGGTTAAATCCACTAATCATACCCTAATTATATTTAATTACATGAGAAGGAAAATTAAGGAAACCATATCTAATTACTCTAATAAAGCCTTCAATAAATTCAAGAAAATTAAGGAGGTATAAATCATCCTCTAAAACTTACACAAGAAATTTGGGATTAATCAGAGGCTTAATCAAAGAGTAATTAACAAAATAAACTTTTTAATTAAACCCAAATTTAGAGAAAATCATAATTCAAAAATTATCAAAATTAATTTTAAAATGTTCTAAGTTTAATTATCTATCCATAGGTTTTTATTTCATATTTTTCTAAATTTTTTATGAAGAGTTATGCATTTTTGAAGATCCATGGATTAACTAGAAATTAATTAAGCATTTTAAATAATCCCTAACTAATCCTTGGTTCATAGTGGCGTGGCAGTGGCGGTTAGCATGCTTTACATGCATCGCGTGAGGGGACAACTAAAGTTGTCACCTCACAAATAGTGGCAGTGGCGCACGCGCTTATATTCTCTGCCATCCGATCAAAGATTGGATGGCTAAGGATTCCCTTGTGTTTTATAAAGGATTAACAGATAACTAAACTTGTTAAATAATCTCAGCTATCCATCTAAAATGTACAGATGGATGGCTTAGATGATCCAAGTTCTTCCCTTGATCATAGTAAATCCATGACCAGAAGATCCAAGCTGATCTAGCATGGAATCGCACCAAATTCAACCCACACCATCTAGAGACAGAGAGCGGAAAATCTAATGGTCAAAATTTGATGAGGTGAAAATTTCTTTTATAAAGCTCCACACCACATTGAGTTTAGTGATCGAAAAATTCCATATCTCGCCGAAGGTGATCACTGGTGCTCGAGATCGATGAGGTAGCTTCATCAGGTGGAGACAAAGCCCTGTTGAAATTTTTAGTACTTGGGATTGAGTGGCTTGCTCTATGGACCAACACCGCTTAAAGATCCTTGCGACTTTGATCTAATTGCTCCTCACCTTACTATGGGAACTCCAATGGAATCTTGAGTAAGCTCGGATTGGTCCTTAAAAGAAGTGTGTAGGAGGAATTGGGGTGGTTTTTAGTGTGGAGGTAATTCAAGATTGGATTGAGCTCCCCTATTTTGGAACTGTGCAAAACTAAGAAATGGGGAATTCTAATCCTCTCTAAGAAGCTTAGGAGTGCTCTCTGATGATTGCTCTGGGTTCCTTAGCTTCAATTGACAGAGGGTGTATAAAAATAGAAGTGAATTAGGGGGAGTATATCACCCCCTTGAAGGATCAAACGACAGGAAATGTGCATGCCATTTTCATCTAATTGATGAGATTGGGAGGGCTGTTTGATCTATTTTGAGTGTGCACATGGTCAGTTTCATCCAAGGAGTGGATTGCCAATCTCTCTTGTGCCTTAATTTGAGCTTAAGAGGGAGTTTGAAAATTCAATTTTAAGCAAGGGGTCGGGTTTGGTCTAGGGACCAAATAGGCTGACCCAAACTCATTAGGTTGGGTGCACCACTCATCACTAAATTCTCTTGAGCTTTTAAGAATGCCTCAAGTGATTGTGAAGAGGGTATGACCTAATTACCCATAGGTTAGGACAAAATTTGTTCTATGGCCTAGGGCTAGGATGGTCATTTTGCTATTTTTCTACTTTGGATGTATTGGGTATGTGGAGAAACTAGGTTTGGCCAAGTTTCATTGGAATTGGAATTCATTTGATAGGGTTTGGCTCATGTTGACCCATTTAGGTCAAAATGGGTCAACTTGGGTCAAGTTGACCAATTGGCCAAATTGGGTCAAACCAAGGGTTGGGTCAAGTTCATATGACCATTTGAAATGTTTTGGTGGCTTTGGTTTGATTCAATTTGGTATATATTTGGTTTTGGCTCATGTGACTTCATTTAGGTCAAATGGGTCAAATTGATCTATTTGACCCATTTGACTTATTTGAGGTAGGTCAAGGGTAGGTTTGGGTTTGGTTAGTCATATGAAGTGGATTGGTATCTTTGTTTCCAATCAATTTTGGTTAAGTTCAATTTTGGCTCAACATGACCCCTTTAGGTTATGTTGGGTCAAAGGTCAATTGGGCTAGGTTGGGTCTAGTTGTCCAATTGAGGCTTTGGTCAAGTTCCACAAGTGATTTGGAATGAACTTGACCCATTGGTTTCAATCAATTTGACTTAGATCAAGTTTTGACACATTTTGACCCTTTAGGTCAAAATGGGTCAACTTGGGTCAAGTGGGCCAATTGGGCTAGGTTAGGCTCAAATGTTGGCTTGGTCAAGTTCAAACATAGGTCATGAGTGAACTTAGATTAATGGTTTCAATCAATTTGGCCTATGGTGAAATTTGGATATGTTAGGTTTAATTTTAGGTTAAGTGTTGACTTGGTCAACCCTTAGGTTTGACTTGGTTTGACCTAATTTGATTGCTTTATTAGCCCATGATGATTGTTGATCATGATGAGAGGGATATATTAGTTTGTTTCAATCCAATTTGGTTAGGATCAAAAGTTGGCTCATAAAGGTACTTTAGGTCACTTTGGGTCAAGTGAGCCTAAGTGGGTCAAATGGCTTGGTTAAAGCTTGATTTGAAGTTGGTTGATCTTGTATATGGACTCATGATTGAAATATTAATTCATTTACCAGTGTTTTGAGGTCAAATGGATTTTGATCCATTTGAAAATTTCATATTCAAAAGAAGAATTTGAAAGGGTCTTGGGTTTGATTTTTGATTTGGGTTTTGATTGAATGATTGAAGTTTTGATTTATATATGAGCTCATGATTGTATGATTGATTGAACCATGAGAGAAAATCAAGAGTTTGGCTTGATTTGAAAGTGATTTGGCTAAGTTCAAGATTTTGACTTGAAAGGCTTAGATTTGATTTTGATTTGATTTGAGTTTGATTTTTGAAATCGATTTTGATTGTTTGAATTAATATTTCATTTATATATGTGAATAAATGAGAATATAAATGGATCATGAAAAATTTTTAAGGATTTGAAGTGGTTTAATCATGAATTAGGTTAAATCCATTAAAGGGAATTTAAAGGATTTAAGAGAATTTTTAATTTGAAATTTAATTTATGAATTGGATTTGATTGATGTATATTTATATTTCATTTATATATGAGAATATAAATGAGAATATAATTATGTTTTGAGAAAATCACATGGATTTGAATGAGTTTGATCATGATTTAGGTTAAATCCATTAAAGGAAATTTAAAGGTTTTAAATGAATTTTAAATTGGAATTTAATTTTTGCCTGGATTTAAATGATTTATATTTATATTTCATTTATGTATGAGAATATAAATAAGGTTTGAGAAAATCCCAAGGGTTTGATTAGGTTTGATCAAAATTTTAGTTAAATCCATTAAAGGGAATTTAAAGGATTTAAGGAGAATTTCATGAATTGATTTTGGATTTGGAATTTGATTTGATGGGTTTGAATTTATATTTCATTTATAAATGTGAATATCATGAGAAAATCTCAAATATTTGAATAAGTTTGAATCATGATTTTGAATAAATCATTAAGGGAAGCTTAAGGACTTAGTCAAAATTTGGACTTAGAAATTTTTGATAGATTTTGATCATGGGTTTCAATCATAGATTTTAATCATGGATTTCAATCATGGAATTATATCATGAAATTGATTTGAGTTTGGAGAAATTCAAATAGAATTGATTTGGAGTTTGACTTGAAAGAAGGAAAGTGAGTAATGGTTTAAACTAAGGGTAGAAAATTTTCCTAACACCCTTAAGGCATGACCTATTCCTATGGCTAACTCTTCTAAGTCTTCTAAGGCTAGGTTTGAGTATCCACCTAATCACTAGATGTGTCTTAAGACTAAAAAACTCTTAAAGTCTAAGAGAAGTCCTATGTCTAAGATGGAGGAGTTGAGAGCACATTCTACAAATGAGGTCAACAATGTGTGAGGACGACGAGATAAAATGGTATGGGAGGGATGATGACGTGGCCTGTTGTTGGTCGAATAAGAGGTGGAGGCATGGGGATGAGCTGCTGTGAGTTCCAAGGCATTGACTAGATGTGATTAAGAGATAATTAGATAGATTTATTATAAAATATGTGCTAAGCTTGATGGAATTTTAAGCGCGATAACCTTAGTAAAATAGGATGTTTATTCTAGGTAATTTTGATGTTCTAGATGGAACAACGCAGTCCGTTTTGTGGTTGGAGGTCATTTGGTTCAATTTGGCAATTTATAAGATCACTTTTAGTTCAAAAATGTGCATTATCGCTTTATATCGCTTGATGTTCACATAGACTTGTCTGAATTGAGCATGGATAATATCATTTGATAGATTTCAATATTTCAAAGCTAATGACACAATCAATTTCATGAATGAAGATCATTTGGGCATTATCGTAGTCTCCTAACTTTGATATGCATGTAACTGCTTTGATAGCTCAAATTCTTGATTAGTCAACTGTCGGATTATGAAAAATGTATATTTTGATCAATTTCCCATTCATCTATCAGAGATCATTTGAACTAATTTTGGTGATGCCCAATGTATGTCAGTTTTGATTTGCATGATATCACATCCGAAGCTCGTCAAATTTCTCTCATGAGCTCAACTCAACTTATGTACTATACATTGAGGTCATTAAATGTCCCCAAATAAATTTGATTTGCACATGAAGCAAGTCATGTTTGTTGAAAATTGATTGAACCTTTGAGTTGGTCATGGATCTTGAATCACTTCAATTTCAATTTCAATTTTTTTTGGAGTTTTGACAGAATTCTTCATTAGTATGATGCATTGTGTTTAGACAAGCTAAATGATGGGATTGACCGATTTGTCAGGATTGACTTGTTGGATGGATAAGAATCTCTTTCACCATTTACTCTCTACTTTAATGGGTTTGCTGAAGTTCTTTTTCTTTTGTATCATTGTAGATTTGGGTTTCCTCTGGCCCTGGCTTCATGTTTGATCGGGTTTGATGGAGGAATTGGTCTATTTGCTTTGAGTTTTAAAACTCCTTTTGTCCTAGCTTTAAGCTTGATGGACTTGATGAAGGATTGCCCTAATTTAAAATATTGACTTGACAGGAAGTGCACGTATATCCTCAGTCTTATGTTTGCTGCTTTGATAGACTTGTTGAAGGGTGCATACATATGACCTAGCCTTCTAGCTTATATTAGGTATATAATGTTGAGTTATCAATCCAATAATGAGTGCTTTAACAGACTGAATAACCACAGAATCTCTTTAGTTTGACCATCGACTTTGTATGAACTATGAAATTGCTTTCTCAGTCCTATGCTTTCTACTTTGATGGTCTTGATGAGAAAATTGACTTTGATCTGTGCTTGGTGCTTGATCAGGCTATTTGAAAATAGATTGGGATATCACCTTGTAGGAAATATAGAGATTGATTTGAGACAGCTCTGGGTTGAGAGTTATTTCCTCAGATTATCTTGATCTATCGATCAAGTAGAAAGATTTCTTAGATTCTAGTTGCTTTTAATCACTAAGCTGAATTTGATTTGATTGAGATTGACTATCATCATTAGGCGATGGCGGGGCTCTTTTCTACCTTTTCTTGTATCTTATTGAGTGAGGAGAGCATAAGCAACTCAACTATTTATAGGCTTGTTGAGTTTGCAATTAGAACCCATCCGTGTTCTAGACTTGAAGATGTAGAGGTTGATATTTTTCCAACTTAGTTGATTGAAGCTTCCAAAATTAGGAGTTCTTCAGACTTGATCTTTGACATTTAATAAATCTTGGAGAGAAACTTTTGATATTTAAGGTTGTCTTTTCATGTGTAGAAATAGATTCTTTTTGTTCTTGTAAGACCTACAACTTTGACCATAATAGTTATAGATATATTCAAGGATCTCAACATAAAGCTCGATGTCAACTTGAATGTATATACAAGAAGACCCCTGTTTCATAGGAGAGGATTGAACAACCTTGATCATAAAAAAAGCTCTTGTTTAACAAGGGGATTACAGATTAATTCAAAAATATATCACAAAGCTTGATTTTCTTTACTGAAAAATAAATGTGATATATTTTCAACCAAATATATATATATATATATATATATATATATATATATATATATATATATATATATATATATATATATATATATATATATATATATATATATATATATATATATATATATATATATATATATATATATGGATCTTGACTTCATCAACAGATAAATATATAAAATGCTCTCAATGGAGCTTTCATAAGTTAAGAGAATTTGGAATGACTTTAGTCCTATGCTTTGTGCTTTCGGACTTGTTGAAGACTTCCTCTTGAGAGTTTAAAATTTGTATTTTTTTTCTGTTCTGGCTTTATGCCTTAGTGGACTTAATGAAGTTGATGATTTGTTACTGAGATGAGAATGTCTTCGCCCCTATGCTTTATTTCAGACTTATTGAAGATTCAATCTCAAATTTTGAAATTTGTATTTTCCTCTTATCATGGCTTCGTGCTTTAGTGGACTTGATGGAGTTGATGACTTATTGGCGAGATGAGAATATCTTCAGTCCTATGCTTTGTGCTTTGACGGACTTATTGAAGATTCAATCTCAAGATTTTGTGGTTCATATTTCTTTATCCTAGTTTTATGCCTTGACAAATTTGGCAAAGGAATTCCCTGAATTATCTTGAAGACTTGTCAAGTGATATGAACTTACCTTCTGCCCTAACTTAATAATGTCAAAAGCCTCTTGATATTCTTTGTCCTATTTGAAAGGAGTATCCTTTTTCATCAGCTTCTTCCTCTTGGACACAAATCTCTGATCGACACCTTCAATGAATTTCTGGCTCGAAGTGTGGAATATATATTTCTTCAATCGGAGGACTGCGATCGAAGCTGACCTCATCTCAAAGACATGGAGCTGGTTAGTGACCGGATCTCCAAGATGACTCTCCAAGGTGTCGACTGTCAAAAATTTTATCACATATAATGCTTCTTTTAAGTACCCATTCTTGACGAGTTTTATTTGTGGCGGATCTCTGGAAGTACAGTTCAGATGTCATGGTACTGTCTTTCTTTAAGACAGTTTCACTTCGAGGGTTTGGCCTCCAAATTTTTTTACCTTTTTATTGGGACCTTTCGATGGTGAATTCTTGAACCTGTGGTCCAAGTGTCATGCCTCAATGCTCACCATGTGAGACTTGGATTGCTTGATATTTTGTCAGGATTGTAGGAGGAGGTCTCCTTAGAGGAGCAGCTCTAGCCTCCCTGATGACAGGACCTTGATATTTTTTTTCATCAGTCCTTTCTGCTTAGGAACTTTGAGGATTCGATGCACTCTTGTATATACAATTTTGAGTTTCCTCACTAGAGAAGCTAGAATCTAACATTGTCAGGTTCAAAAGGACTATTTGATTTGAACAGTAGAGCAATTTTACTTTACCCATCTTAGGCAGTCAAACCTATTATGGGTTAGAACACTCGCTTCTGGTTCCACACCTGGTTGTATAATTTTCTACTTGAATAATGATTGTTGAGCACGAGTTCAACATTTCTCTTTCTTCGCTGCCTCTGGGTTAGCTTGCTTCTAGATGAAGAAGCTTCAAGGCCGCTACTTCTTCCTTAGGCTTCCATATTTATTTTCCTTTTATCTGGATCTTTGGCGGATTCCTGACACGGTGTGTCACCCCTCGATGCTGTGCTTGTTTAAAATAATCTTGAGTTCTTACTACCATAGATAATAGCTTTTGTAGTAGAGAATTTTTTGCTTTTTTAATAATTGACCTTTGATATCTCTTCTTTATAAAACCTTTTTCCTTTACAACATTCAGGACTCTATATACTCAAGTAGATAAAAATTCAGGTTGTTTCTTCTATAATATTTGAGCTGACAGTTGTTGATCCCAAAAAGATTGCTTAACATCACTAGTGGAGCTATTCCTTTTCACCCATCTCAAAATTTGCAAATTTATTGTGAGAGTATGAATACTCATTTCTGGTTATAAGATTGGTTGTGTAATAGATGGCCCAGGCGAGAGCAGATAAACTTACAACTCAACATTCTTTCTTCTCCTATGCAGTCAATTAGTTTTTCTCTGAAAGAGGAGGCTTCAGCATCATGTCTTCCTAGTGCAAAATGTTCAACTAGCATAGTGGTCGCATTCACAAGATGCTGAAACTTTCTGCCTAGTGATAATTATTTTCATGACTAGCGCCTCAAAATAGCAAAATATTTTGAATACAGAGGCTCTCTTTCGAGGAACCTCAGTAGTAGCGGCCATTCTAGTTGTCATCCTCCCTTGTACAAGTTGGCATGTATAATATGTAGGAGCTTCAGGTAGAGGATTGTTTACAGTAGCGATGATTAAGAAGTCTACACTACCAAATTGAATGATATCTCCAACATCATAATAATGTTAGATAGATATTGGTTTTGACCTAGCTACATGATGAACAATGTAGATATAGAGCAAGATTAGTCATAAGAATATGGTTGATTTAAATTTAATTTCATTAAAATTGCTTTTTTTTTCAGTTTTTGTATACTCCACTATTATTATAGCTTAGATTCAACTAGCCAAAGATGGAAAGAGAAATCTATCCCTAGTGGAGTTGCCAGAAATCTACGGGCTCCAAAAATTCTCCACTCACCTCTCAATGAAGAGAGTATGATTTAATGTCAATTAAATTTCCAGAAGGCATATGGAATAGTAGATAAGACACTACCCAGAGATTTCACCCTCATTTTGTGAGGACTTTAGATCTAGTTCCAGGTTTTCTATAGGTCCAAGCACCTATATTTAATTACCCCTCCCAATGCTGAAAGAGAACTTTCGATTAAGGCTAGTCATTAGATTGCTAAACACGTAGTGCATAGTAGCAGCACGTGGAGCTATGAAATTTAGGTTCATGAAATTCATCATTATTTTACTTAAAGTGCATGGTTTATGTTGACCTCACTTTCAGAGTAAGTCTTCAACCTCCTCATCATAGATCAAGGACTCTTAAAGACACTAAGAGCTCCTTAGTCTTAAGACACTTCTAGTGATTAGGTGAACACTTAACCTAAGCCTAGAGACTTAGAAGGGTTAGCCATAGGGGTAGATTGTGTCTTAAGGATTTAGGGAGACTTGCCCATCCTATGGCTAAACCCAACCTATGTTTAACTTCTCAAACCAAACCTCAAATGCAATTCAAATACCAAATCCAAATCAAAATTTTAAACCAAATGATTGAAACCCATAATCAAATCCAAAATCAAAATCCATCATAAGCCCTATGATTTTATCCTATGGACTCAGCCTTAGTTAAATTTGAATCAATCCAAATTCAATTTATTTTTTCCAAGACCAAACCAAACCTCAAATTTAATTCGTGTATCAAATCCAAATCTAAACCCCAAACCAAATGATTGATACCCATAATCAAATCCAAAATCAAAATCCTCCTTAAAGCCTTATGATTGAATTCCATAGACTTAGTCAAATCTCTACCCAATTCAACCCAAATTTGATTGATATCTCATGAATAATTTATATCTTCATTTAAATTCACAAATATAAATGAGATATAAACTCAAATAGCCAAAACTAAATCAAACTAAATCCAAATCCAATCAAAGCCCTTCTTGAGCCATATGAACCTACCTCCATGAGCTTAGCCAAATCTCATGCAAATCAACCCAAACTCAATTGATTTCTTTATTAATCAATTATTTCATCATTTACATTCACAAATATAAATGAAACTCCCATCCAATGATCAAAACTAAATCAAACTAGATCAATTCCCTACTTAAGCCCTTTTGACCTACCTCCATGGGCTTAGTCAAATTTGCTTCTAAATCACTCCAAACCCAAGTGTTTTTCTTATAAATTATTTGTATCTTCATTTATATTCACAAATATAAATGAAATATAAATTCACATGACCAAAACCAAGTCCAAAATCAAGTCAAAACCCAATTCAAGCCCTTTAAGCCAATTCTTTGAACTTGGTCAAATCCTATCCAAATCAAGTCAAAACAAATGGATTTTCTCTTGAATAAATCACCCATTCAATCATATATCCAAATATAAATGAAACCTACAATCAAGCCAAATTCAAGTCAACCTAAGTCAAGCCCGAGTTAGCCTTTTTGACTTGAAAATTCCAAATGAACCAAAACCTATCATAACCCAAATTAATTGCAATTGGATTTATATTTCAATCCTAAACTCATATATAAATCTAACTAAATCAAAAAAACCAAAAAAAGCCAATTGACCCATTTAGGTCCACTTGATCCAAAGTGGCCTAAAGACCTTTTGAGCCAAGTTCTAATCAACCCAAATTGGATTGAACAAATCCCATCCAAGCCTCATATCATGATCAACAATCACCCTAGAGTGATCAATTGCCTTGAGTTGGGTCAAACCAAGTCAACTTGGTCATTTGACCAAGTCAACCCTTAGTCCAATCAAAACCCAAACTAAAAACTCACCATACATCAAATTGATTGAAACAATTGATTCACACCAACCCATAATCAAGGTTTGAACATGACTTGATCATCAATTAAGCCAAACCAAATCCAATTAGCCATTTGACCCAAGTTGACCCAAATTGACCTAAAAGGCCAAAATGGGTCAAATCATGATCTAACCCAAATTGATTGCAACCAATGACTCAATTTCATCCCAAATCCATTGTTGAACTTGACCAAAGCCTCAATTTGACCAATTGGACCCAATCTATGCCAATTGACCAACCTAACCCAAATTGGCCTAAAAGGTCAAATTGGTCAAATTCTAAATTAAATTCAAATTGATTCAATCCAAAGCCTACAATCATTTTCAGTTAACCAATTAAACATGAACTAACTCCCAACCCAAGCCAATTTCACCAATTTGGTCAAATTGGTCAACTTAGCCCATTTGACCTATATGAATCCAAATGAGCCAAAATCAAACCTAAGCCAAGTTGATTGAAACCACTTGAACCAAAACACTTCAAAATCATCATTTAAACCTAACCCAAGCTTTAGTTTGATCCAATTTGACCAATTGGTCAACCTAACCCAAATTGAACCCATATGACCAAATTGAGCCAAAAACCAATAAAACTAACCCATAAGGCTTTGGGAGCTAACCAAACTCGATCCAAACCCATCCTAAGTCAGCCCACAATCAGCTCAAACCCAATTGGAGCCAAACCCAAGGAGAATCTCCCTTGGATATGCCTCCCCATGTGGGATTTTGCCAAAGTTGGCAAAGTCCACTCTCCTCTCATCCTTGGCAGCCCTCACTCACCCACTTTGTGGGTCTAACCTAGCCACCTAGCCCACCCTAAGTGGGCTAGGTTGGCCATGGACCAAAGGGAGGTGAGTTAACTCACCTCCCTTACCAACTGAGCACCCAAAGGATCAAGGGAGAGCCATCAGCCCATATCAAGCCTTCATCCACCTCCCAAGCACTCCTCCAATCAAACCGAGCCACATGGAGATGATGGAGACCACTCCGGTGCCCTGACGGTGACTGGCTGGCCGAAAAATGGGAGATAATCCTGTTCATCCACCTCAGCAAATTGAGGGATATACCCCCTTAATTCAAATCGAAAATAGATGCATTTGATTTGTCCAAGCTCTCAAGAATGAAATAAAATGCCCTAAGCTATCCCAGAGCATTTCCAAGCCTTCCCCACTTCGGATTTCCTCTTTTCGTTCAAAACAAAAATAGGGGAGCTCAATCTCGATTCCAACTCCCTCATCTCTCAACCAAAATCAAATTCCTTCTACACACACCTTCCATGCACGTCGTTGAAGCCACCCAAGTCATTTCCTAAGCTCCAAAGCCACTGGAAGATAGACTTCGATCAAAGCTGAAGCTCCAAAGCTCGATCCTTGGCCTTCCGAGCAATCTGGGTGGAATCAATCCAATTGTTGCTCAACTGGGCTTCATCTTAACTAGATGAAGCTTCCTCAAGCATTCGAACAGCCAATCTTAGCTCTAGCGAGGTATTTCAATTAAATTCGAGCTTTAGCTTAAAATGGGTTGGAGATTTTTGAAGAAAAGTTGCATTTGAGCTGATCCAAATTGTTGGATCTTCATGGATCCCTCGTACAAAGGTGTGTGTTCATTTTGGAGTGAATCCAACCTTAGGTGAGCTCAGATTGAGCAATCCATGGTGGGCGGGCTCCGTCATTTGTCGCTCGTAAGAAGAGAGATCACGGTCCATCCGTTCCACATGATTGGAAATGGGATACGAATCATGCTAGATCCATTGATTGAGCCATTATTAACTCGCTGATCATCGGACGGCGGAGATCAATCGCATCACTACCAAGCGAGTTCGATGTGATAACTTAAATAGTCAATCTTGCAATGCCACGTGAAAAGTGCGCTGCATTAGCATGCCACGTGGCACCGATGGAATTATGCTTAATTTAATGATTTTTAAGGCTGAAACTTCCATAATTCATAACTAGTTGTAGAAAAATCCTTAAAAAATATATAAACTTAGGCTAATTTTAAAGGTATTTCAGAGAGGAATACATTAAAATTACCCTTAATTGATTTTGAATAGTAATTTTGGCTTAATTAGAGTTTAATTAAAACTTAATTAACTAATTACTCTCTAATTAATCATCCAATGGTTTCAATTTCTTTGAGGTTGCTTAGGGGATGACCCCTCCTCCATGTTTCTTGAAATTATTGGTTGATTAATTAGAGAAACTGATTTATTAAGCCTTAATTACTCTCTTAAGTTAATTAAGTAATAATTAAGCATGGGAACAGTAAATTAACTAATTAATTGGACTGTTTTGACACTGATTAACATTGTGGAGGTTTAGGGAATGTGATTGGAAAATTTTTCCTAATCTTTTCCTAAATTTCCTTTACTTTTCAAAAGAGATTAATTACTTAATTAGCTTAATTAAATTTTAAAATGGATCTGATTTTCCTTGCTTGATTTATGGGTAGGTCTTTAGGTGTTTAATAGCCTAAAGGGGTTTAATGAAATTATGGTTCACTCACATATGTGAGAAAACCATAAAAGTAATTAATGGAGTTCCTTAATTAATGATTGTGAGCAAACGCATTAGGCCCTTTTATTTCATAGGACCATTGCCATTTACTTTTCAATTCATTTGCATATTTCATTGGCTCATAATCATTTGATTAATTACCTTAAGAAAACATAGGTAAGGGTTTAATTAATTGATTTAATTCATGCCTTAACCTAATTAATCCATAAAATCAATCTAATTACCTTCTCATTAAATCAAATTAACTCACACATGGGGAATGTAATTAGAATTAACAAAACCTCTCATATTTCTTAAATCAAATCAAACATTAAATTGAAAATGACGTTAAGAAGCTATGGTTTATTTTAAATGAGCTTATTTGATATGATTATCCTTAAGAATTAATTAGATTGGCTGAAATTATGTGCTTATGTCTCTTTATTTCGTTCTAATCATATTAAATATTGTATGTCACTTGTAATAATGCATACATCTTTTTCAAAAATCAATTAAATTAAATGATTTCCTTTATGTTAAGCTTGCATGTGTTGATTTAAATTAAAATATGCATGGCTATGATCATTATTAAATCAAAGCTATTTTCAAAATTATGTAAATCAATCATAGCATATGGATTGATGAAAATTATAAGTATTCATAAGCTTGCATGTGCTTATAGCTTAGAACATGTGATATGGAGTTCTCTTTCTTTAATCTTTATGGATTCACATAAAAATGTGAATATTAACAAGTGTATAGTTCATTTGAAAATGACACAACATTTGTTTGGATTCATTCTTATGTATCTTCATGTTAGAATTTAGATAGAACTTTAGCTCACATGTATAAATAATTCAATTAAATCAAAACATAACTTTTGCATGATTTGCATTCTTGTAGTCATTTGTACATTCATGTGTATTTAAGAATAGTGGGTATATCTAGTGACATTCGGGGATGCGACTTTAAGTAGCCCCAAGGAGGTCTTTGCCTCACTCCCTTGGTTAACAATGTCAAAGTACTTGCTTAGAACTTTTATATACTTGTATGTGCATTTAGCTAATGAATGAAAATCTCCTTTCAGTTAAAAAGAAATACAACTTTTACAAGATTTCCATTCTTGTAGTCACTTGTACATTCATGTGTATTTAAGAATAGTGGGTATATCTAGTCTAGACATTATGGGGATGCACAGCTTTAAGTAGTCCCAAGGAGGTCTTGACCTCACTCCCCTGGTTAACAATGGAAAAGTACTTGCTTAACACTTTTTTTACATTGAATGTGCATCTATCTAATAAGTGAAAATCCCATATTTTTATAAAGTACATGTATGCATCTTTCTTTTTAAAGTGTGCTAAAAGAAATACATATATATTGCATGTATAGTTGTACTTAGGATTTAATATCATATGCATGTTACATATGATGGAAATAAATGAAAACATGTGTCATGTGATAGTAATTCAATCTAATTAATCTTAAGATGCCTTTCTTATTGAATAAGATCATTTAGAGTGAACCTAAACTTGGGACTAATTTCAAAATGTGTAATAAGACATTCACTAAAGAGAATTAGTTAATTAACATACTTTAGAAGTGACTTAAGGTAGGGATGAAAGAGAGTAATCCTCTCTTTTTCTTCTATTTATAAGACTTAGTTGCTAAGTGTTAATCAAATAAAATAAAAGAAAACACTAAGTAAAATTCTCAAATCATTTAAACCACTTAAATTGAAACCAACCTCTTATGATTAAATACCCTTTCACATTTAGAAAGCCATAACCTTAATGCCTAGTTAGAACATACCACCACACAAGCTTCAACACACATTAGAACTAAGTCACCATTTCTAACTTTATGTAGGCGTGCATGGTATGATGTATATTTTATTTTGTGATGTATTATTTTAGACTTGATGTTAGGGTGTATGTTTCGTATATGAGCTGTTAGGCCGCTATTAGCCTAATCATATTTTCTGCAGGGGATTGTGCCTAAGGGGCTGCTTAAAAATAAATATAATTACTCTCTTTGCAGGTTGCTTAAGCTCCTAAGCATAATCTAAATTAGTACAGGTGGGATTGGTTACCTATGTTCAGGGTGCTAAGTCCAAAGTATAAATATAACTGCTTGAGATTGAATTGTGTGTTTAGCTAATATTAGTTTTGCTGGTGTAGTTAGATTTATTTTTTTTATTTTTAATGTAATTTTGCATTAGGAATTAGGATTAGTGTTATAGGGGATTGGGATGAGCAGTGGCTAGAAGGTTTTGTCCTGGGAGGCCCTATGATGCCTTTGAAGCGAGCATATCCAAATCAAAGAAGACATGAAGACATGAAGTATGAAAAAAAGAAGACCCCCCATAACACTTATTAATTTATAAATTGTAATTATTCTTTTATACTCCAGGTTGTATAATAATAGAGGTCAGCTACCCTCTTTTTCTTTTGGGTTGTACGATAGTACCCAACCACATCGACCTTTTATTATTTTGTGTTAGCTATAAAATTGTTTAATTTTTTATTTTGCCTGCGCAATAAAATTGGCATCCATTTTTATAGTTTCTATATGAATGATGATTTAATGTGTGGCCTAGATGTGATTAGGCTCTTAGGGAAAAATAAATTTTCTACTCCAACTATAACTCATAATTAAAATTTTCTATAACTCATAACCCCACATAAAGCCTAGGCATTCATATTATTTCACTCTTGCTAAGAGCCTAGGGTTGTATGCTAATTTTAACAACCCCCTTAGCTGAATGTTGTATGCTTAATATTATGTATTCATATTATTTCACTCTTGCTAAGAGAGGATTTCTATCTTTGCACGATAGGGGAAGACTTGACCTTTGAGGGTCTCCTCTGTGATGGAAAACACCTCTTTCTCTCTGATTTAGCCCATAATCCATTTTCATCATGCATTTAAACATATGAAAAATCCTATAGCCTTTGTTGAAATGAAGTGTCAAAATCAAATAAAAATTGAAAAGATTTGCATTAGACTAAGTCATTACTCATACCACTCATGCTCTAGTCTCTTAGGGAGTGGGTTCAAGGACTTTAGTCTCTTTCTAAATAATAACAACCCAATTATCTTGCAAAATCAAATGACTTGCCAACATGGTTTTAAAAGCATAGGAGGAGTTAGCTGGCTACCACTCTAGGGAGTTATAAGTCCAGCAGTCAGGTGATTTACTCTCTCTTGTGGAGGTAAACCATATGCCCATTTTCTCTTAGATTTAGGTCATGCTTTAGCTCTTGCTAAAGCTCTCTAGATTTAGGATCTAATGTTACTATTTTCTTTGAAATACAAGCATAAATCCTCACCTCTTAGGCATTTTCACAATCTTTTGTTGATAGATTATAAGCCCTATTAATCTAATAAAATTTTAACTCAAATAAAATAATTCTCCTACTTTCAAATTTATAAAGCCCAACCATATGATAGATTGAAATGCTCACTAGGCCTCCTAGTATCATGAGAATTTCCTACTTATTCCCTTTGGCTTCCAAAATAAGTCTCTCCTTTTGAACTATCCCATTTGATTTTTTTCAAACATAACCAATTTGTTGATAGTCTTACCCTCAAAATCTTTGGAGACAATAATTGTCTACTTTAATCAAGAGTATTCCTAAAGAACTCACCTTCCTTATGATGTAGTTAACTATGGGGGCTTGCCTCCATAGGGAACTTTAGAACTCAGTTTAATATAAACACTATTTTATTCATCCATGTAAAGTGGGAAAAAATCTATGGTATATTCAAGACCCATGCATTAGGAGTCCTTATTAAGTGATTAGATCTATTAAAGGGTGATGTCTCTATCTTTCAAGATAGTACATCATACCTTAATGTCATACTCGATCACTTCAATAAGTGCTCCCTCAGATCTGCATGGTGTCCCCTAAAAGTCTGACTCAACTCAGATTATTCCAAGGATGGTTGGCATATCTAAGATGCTTCATTTTCAACCTATCAGGGAGATGCCAACCATTCTCAGCACTTATCAAAAAATATGTCAAGTTCAAGTGGGATGATAAGTGTCAGCATACCTTCGAAGACATCATGCTCTACCTGATGACGCCGCCAGCTCTAACAGCCCTTATCCTAGGCAAGTTATTGATCCTCTATACTGCTACATTAAATGACTCCCTTGGTGCTTTGTTGGTCCAAGCCAATGACAAAGGGAAAGAGAACACCCTCTGCTATCTCAGCAGTCTCCTAATCCCTGTTGAGGTGAATTATGTGCCTATTGAAAAGCTTTGCCTAACTTTAATCTTTACATCCTAAAAGCTATGACACTACATCCTTTCTGATAAGGTGAACTTGATCTCTAGAATCAACCCTCTGTAATATCTCATGACACGACCGACGCTATACGGACAATTGGCATGATGGTCCATGATTTTTTCACAATTTTGCATTACTTTCATACCCCTCCGTGTGGTGAAAGGACAAGCACTAGCAGATTTCTTAGTAGCACACCCACTTCTTGTTGATTCTCTACTTAATGATGACCTCCCTGATGAATAAATCATGAACTTATGGGACACTAGCATTCATCACTGGGAGATGTATTTTGATGGTACGACTTCCTTTCAAAAGGGAGAAGAACTACGATCTACTCTCCCAAGAAAGGTAAGGTATGAATAGTTCTCCTAACTCCAGACCATGATATGATGAGATTCTCATCATCATCCATGCACCAAAAAATAAAGCAATATGAGGCTCGATTGCCGGTAGAGTTAGCCATTTCCTAAGCATCCATAATATCAACATCTTCGTGATTCTCGTTAGTTATCAACCAAATCATTGGGTCTTATGAAGTTTTAAAGCCTAAGCTCCATCACTACCATAAGTACACTATGGAGTTGTTAGCCCAAATCTCAGAGGTTTCAAATTACAAGATTCCTCGAGGAGAGAACGCCGTAGTAGATGCTTTAGCCAAGCTTTCCAAAGAGTTTGCATGCCGAAAAGATGAGTCCATATGAGTAAGGGTCAAAAATAGATAAGTTGTATCCCTTGATCTTTGAACTCATCGAGACTCTCTCTTAAAGGAGGTTATTCATTGCCAAAAGGATGATGAGTTAGATTAGAGGTAACTATTCATGGATTATCTAAATATAGGCAAACTACCTCAAGAGATGTCACTAGACCATCAGATAAAACAGAGAGCCCTTCCTATGCTTTCGTGGATGGCACCTTGTTCCAGCGGTCCTTCAATTGTATGTGGTTACATTATTTGGACAAATGCAAATCCCATAAGATCGTGATTGTGGTACACTCAGATTTATGCAGAGCACACCAATCTTGTCCGAAGATGAAAGCCAAGATCAAGAGACTAGGATATTACTGGCCATCGATGATCACAAACTGCATGGATATTGCTAGGCAATGTCACAAATATCAAGTGCACGGTGTGGTCCTACACCAACCATCCAACATTCTACACCCTACATTGGCCTCATGGCCATTTGAGTGTTGGGGTACCGACATAGTGGGTTTTGATTGATCCTCCTTCCTCTAAGGGTCATCGGTTCATCCTCACTGCCACCGACTACTTTTCCAAGTGGGCAGAGGTGATCCCACTCAGAGAGGTCACAACTCATCATGTGCTCCAATTTTTCAAGAGTCATATCATATATAGGTTCGAGGTGCCTCGATGAATTATATCTGATAATGATACTGCATTCAAGAGCACTAAGATCAACGCTTTGCGGAGACACATAGATTAGAGATATTCTACCATCTATTGCAGAGGGATGACTTAGCGAAGCCTTCAACAAAACTCTCATCCATATATTAAAGAAGACACTCAAAATAATAAGTGGCATGGCATGAACAGTTAGTTGAAGCCTTGTGGCCTACCGTACCACATATATAACTCCAACCCAATCCACCCCTTTCTCCTTAGTTTATGGATGCAGTCCTACCATTAAAAGTCCAACTAAGGATAACTATGAGTAGTAAGATCACAATGAGCCGAGTTACGGTTAGAAGAGCTCAAAGGTTTGGAGGAGAAATGCCTACAGGCATGCTAGAACCTCGAGTTGTACACAACCAAAATGATTTAAGCTCACAACAAGTTGGTCCATCCTAGAGCTTGTTTTAGTTCTAAGAGACCAATTGTTGCTCGTCGCAAGATGAGAGGCAAGTTTGAACCCACTTGGGAAGGCCCTTTTGTCATAGAGAAGGCCTACTAAAGAAGATCTTATCAGCTCATAAATCATATGAGAGAGCACCCAATGCTTTCAATCAACAAGCTCTACCTAAATAAATATTATCCATAAATCTTATTCGAAAATAATTATCAATGAAAATTTCATCTCTTCCATGTTAAGAAACATCTTTGTTTGTGAATCTGCCACGATGTGTTTAGGGTAGGTGTAAGGAACCCAAGGAGCATCCTATCCTTTATCAACACAACACAAACACAAACTACACACAACCACATATAAAATAAACACATATCTTTTTTATCTCGGGCTACTTGAGTTGGGATAAAGTCCCCATGACACTCATTGAGTACTAGGTTGGTGACATCTACCCTACTAGTGTGTCACCCAATGGTTCCTTATTTAGGAGGATGTAAGTCTACAAGCTTTCCTCCTGACTTGACCATAGCAAACTGACAAGTGCCTTGTTAGTTTGGTAGGCCTTACTGTCGGTAAGCTACCTCATGTCGACTTTGTTTAAGAAAGATGTAAGTCTACACGCTTTCTTCTTGAACTAGCCATCATGCACTGATTGGGTCGAGTATATTTGAGGCTTAGGGTAAGTCCACCAGTGGCTCCTTTCCTCTTGACTACTTCAAGTTTAGATCTAGTTCTTATACGGGACTCCCCTTTAGTAGTCTAGTCACTAGAATCTATCCCACCAGACTATCCTGGTGATCATTTCCATCTGTGATGATGTAAGTCTACAAGCCTTCTTCTCAGATTGATCATCGTACACAGATAGGCACCTTAGGTTGGTTGGTCCTCGCTATGCTGACAGCTACCCACTCGATAGATACACCACTCATGGTAGATGTAAGTCTACAAGCTTTCTCCTCTCCTTGAGTTGGCCACCGTACACCTATAGGCTTTCTTTTATAGGGTCCAGGATAAAGCCCCTATCGGCACCGTCCTTATGGGCACTCTATTTAGACCACATCCTTTGCAACCCCATTTAGACACTACTGAGGTTACTCTTGGATTGGATAATCCCCTTTCCTAGTAGCCACCCCTGTGGTTGGAGAACTTGTCTTATGGATATCCAGATTCTCCTTTGATTTAGTAAGTCTGAGATAGAACTAGGTTGATATAAGCTCTTTCTTAGTGTGGTCCTCACATCCACCAAACTATAAATATATAAAAATATATATATATATATATATATATAAAAAATATATATATTTGCTTGTGGATTAAGATGACACCCCAATGATACCTTTTCCCAAGCGGTATCTATCTTTGGGGTAGTGTCGACTCCTTATAGGAATCACTACTCTTGAGTTGAGATAAGTCCCCAATGACACTCTTTCAATAATCACCCTTAGGTTAGGTTAGAGTTGTTGTGCCACCAACAGGTCACCCCGGCAGTCATCCTTGCTTTGAAAGATGTAAGTCTACTACGCATTCTCTCCAACATGACCATTGCACATCGACCTTTGGGTTCGATTTGTTGTGCTACCAACCGATCACCCCAGCAGCTATTCATTGCTTTGGAAGATATAAGTCTATACAATTTCTCCCTAGCATAGCCGTTGCACACTGAAAGGCACCCCTTAGGTTGGTTAGCTCTACCGTAGACTTTTCCTTTGGATTTGTAAATCTAAGATAGGACATGGCTGATATAGCCCCTTCTTAGTGGATCCATCGCACACTGACAGGGTCCATTTAATTAAAATGAAATTAATCTTGACTATTTTTGAGTTGATATGAGTCCACATTGGCATTCACTCAGTAGTTGCCGTAGGTCGAGTTTGATTTGTTGTGCTACTAGAAGATCACCCCAATGGTTCATTATTTAGGAGGATTTAAGTCTATAAGCTTTCTTCCATACTTGACCATTGCACACCGAAAGGCAACCCTTTGATTGTTTAGTCCTACCTTGTGGCTGGTACTTTCCTTTGGATTTGTAAATCTAAGATAGGACAAGGCTGATATAGCCCCTTCTTTGTGGATCCATCGCACACCGATAGGGTCCATATATTAAATCCACCATCCTCCCCAGTGGAGTCTGAATTAAATCCATCCAAACTTTTATCTCCAGTGGATACTTCCCTAAACAAACCAAAGAAATTGATATATTAAGTCCACCTTATCCTCAGCGGATCCTAGCTCATATCTCCAGTAGATATGCCCTCAACCTCAAATCAAATTAAACCCAATCATATCCTCTCCCCAGTTGAGCCCCAAATCATAAGCAAACAAATCAAATTCTCATCCCCTAGTGGATGCACACCAATTAAATCAAATCAAATTCCTCCTCAGCGAGGCACAAATTGATTTACCCCCTTTGTAGAGCCTAAATCAAAACCTAAATTTAGCAAACCAAACCAAATTCTATCCCTAGTGGATACATCCAGCAAATCAAACTCATATAACCTGAACCTGCTTCCCTAGTAGAAGGTTCATACACCTATCCCCGATGGATTATAGATTCTAATCCCTGGTGGATCTTCTTTCCACAAATCATATGATCAAATTCAAACCATTATCCCTGGTGGACAACTCGAACTTGCTTCCCTAGTGGAAGGTTCATATACTTGATCCCTCAATGGATCCTTCCTTCCTCTCTTTATGCCCTGAGCATAAGTTAAGTTGCATTGCACTAAGATCATGATTCTCTCTACATCATGAGTTTAGGTACAGATCATTTTGTTAGCGCACAATCCTTGGTTTGTTGATCACCTCGATCGATGCATATGTCGGTGTGTCGGTTACACCACACTTGGGGTCCTGTTGACCTCACTTTTAGAGTGAGTCTTCAACCTTCTCATCATAGATCTAGGACTCTTATAGACACTAAGAGCTCTTAGTCCTAATACATTTCTAGATTAGTGAACACTTTCTAGACTTAGAAGTTTAGCCATGGGTAGGTTGTGCCTTAAGATTTAGGGGACTTGCCCATCCTATGGCCTAAACCCAACCTATGTTTACCTTCTCAAACCAAACCTCAAATTTAATTAAAATACTAAATCCAAATCCAAATTCCAAACCAAATGATCAAAACTCATATTCCAATCCAAAATCAAAATCCTCTTTAAAACCTTATGATTGAATTCCACAGACTTAGCCAAATCTCCACCCAATTCAACCCAAATTTGATTAATCTCTTCATGAATAATTTATATCTTCATTTATATCTTCATTTATATTCATAAATATAAATGAGATATAAACTCAAATAGCTAAAACTAAATCAAACTAAATCTGAATCCAATAAAAACCCTTTTTAAGTCATATGGACCTACCTCCATGAGCTTAGCCAAATCTCATGCAAATCAACCTGAAATCAATTGATTTCTTTATAAATCAATCATTATTTCATTTATATTCATAAATATAAATGAAACTCTCATCCCAATCAACAAAACTAAATCAATTTCCTACTTAAGCCCTTTTGACCTACCTCTATAGGCATAGTCAAATTTGCTCCCAAATCACTCCAAACTCAAGTTATTTTCTCATAAATCATTTGTATCTTCGTTTATATTTACAATTATAAATGAAATATAAATTCACATGACCAAAACCAAGTCCAAAATCGAGTTAAAATCCAATTTAAGCCCCTTAAGCCAATTCCTTGAACTTGGAAAAATCCTATCTAAATCAAGTCAAAATCAATGGATTTTCTCTTGAATCAATCACTCCTTCAATCATCTATCCAAATATAAATGAAACCTACAATCATCAAGCCAAATTTAAGTCAACCCAAGTCAAGCCCAAGTTAACCTTTTTACTTGAAAATTCCAAATGAACCAAAACCTATCATAACCCAAATTGATTGCAGTTGGATTTATATTTCAATCCTAAACTCATATATAAATCCAACTAAACCTTTATCAAACCAAAACCAAGCTAATTGACACATTTAGGTCCACTTGACCCAAAGTTGCCTAAAGGACCTTTTTGAGCCAAGTTCTAATCCAACCAAAATTAGATTGAACCAAGCCCATCTAAGCCTCATATCATGATCAACAATCACCCTAGAGTGATCAATTGCTTTAAATTGGGTCAAACCAAGTCAACTTGGTCATTTGACCAAGTCAACTCTTAGCCCAAATGAAACCCAAACTAGCTAAAACTCACAATACACAGGATTGATTGAAACCATTGATTCACACCAACCCATAATCAATGTTTGAACATGACTTGACCCTCAATTGAGCCAAATCAAACCCAATTGACCATTTGATCCAAGTTGACTCAAATTGACCTAAAAGGCCAAAATGAGTCAAATCATTATCTAACCCAAATTGATTGCAACCAATGGCTCAAGTTCATTCTAAATCCATTGTTGAACTTGACCAATGCTCCAATTTAACCAATTGGACCCAATCAATTGAACCTAGCCCAAATTGACCTAAAAGGTCAAATTGGCAAAATTCAAATTCCAAATTGATTCAAACCCTACAAACATTTTCAATTAACCAATGGAATATGAAACAATGCCCAACGCAAGCCAATTTGGCCAATTTGGTCAAATTGGCCAATTTAGACCATTTGACCTATGTGAATCCAAATGAGCCAAAATCAAACCTAAGCCAAATTGATTGAAACCACTTGAACCATGTTGATCTCACATTTGGAGTGAGATCTTAACTTCTCCATCTTAGACATAGGACTCCTCTAAACACTAAGAGTTCCTTAGTCTTAGACACTCTAGTGGTGAACACTTAATCTAACCTTAGAGACTTAGAAGGGTTTATCTTAAGATTAGGCTATGCATTAGGGGTTTAAGGCAACCACTTACCCTATAGCTAAAATCCAGCCTTTGTACACTCCTTCAAACCAATCCAAATCAAATCTCAAATCTCATCCAACTCAATTGATTTTCATAAATCTTAAATCAATCTCAACTCAATTGATTTTCTCAAACCCAAAATCAACTCCAAATTCAATTCCAATCCCAAATGATTTAGATCCAAAATCAATTCCAAATCCAACTCCAATTCTAGATGATTGAAACCCATGATCAATTCTAAATCCAAAACCTTCCTAAGCCTTATGAACCACATCCATAAGCTTAGCCAAACCCTTCAAATCAACCCAAAGCCAAGTGATTTCTTTATAAATCACTTATTCTATCATTTGTATTCACAACTATAGATGAAATTGGCATCCAAATCATCTAAATCAAAAGAATATAAATCAAACTAAATCAAATTCCCTTTTTCAAACTTTTTGACCTACTTTAGCCAAATTCATAATCAAATCACTCCTAATTCACATGATTCTCTCATGGAACGTTTATATTCTCATTTATCTTCACAAACATAAATGAAATATAAATTCAAATGGCCAAAATCAAATCAATATAAATTCAAAACTCAAATCCAAACCCAATCCTTTAAGCTAATTTTGTGGATTTAGCCAAATCATTCTCAAATCAATCCAAACCCTTGGATTTTCTCTTCAAACAATCACTCCTTCAATCACATGCCCAAATATAAACATAAACTACAATCACCAAGCCAAAATCAAACTAACCCAAGTCAAACCCGTGTTCATCCTTTTGACTTGAAATTGTCAAATGAACCAAAACCCATTTGACTCCAAACCACTTACAATTATATTTTTCATCATAAGTCCATATGTGTTTAACCAAACTTGAATCAAGCCAATTGACCCATTTAGGCTCACTTGACCCAAGTGACCTAAAGGGCCTTTTTGAGCCAAGTTCTAATCCAACCCAAATAATATTAAACTAAGCTTATCTAAATATCAATCATAATCAACAATCATAATGGGGTGATCAATCACCTTAAGTTGGGTCAAACCAAGTCAAATCTAGCCTTTGACCAAGTCAACATTTAGCCCAAATGAAATCCAAACTAGCCAAAATCCATCATATGCCAAATTGATTGAAACCATTGACCCAAAACCCTATAATCAATGATCACATGACCAAGCCATCAATGGAGCCAAACCAAGTGGCCACTTGACCTAAGTTGACCCAAATTGGCCTAAAAAAGTCAAAATCGATCATGATTTAATCCAAATTGATTGCAACCAATGGCTCAAGTTCATTCCAAATCACTTGTTGAACTTGACCAAAGCTTCAATTAACTAGCCCAACCAGTATGACCATGAACCCAACTTGACCCAAAAAAATCAATTTGAAATCAAACCAAATTGATTGAAGAAAGATTATAATACATTTTGAATGATCAACCAAGCTAAACCAACCCATGACCTAATATGTCAAATGGGTCAAATTAATAACATTTGACCCAAATGAACCTAAATGATCCAAAACCAAATCTAAACCAAATTAAACCAAACTAATGATACCCATAGGCTCCAAATGATCATTTGAACTTGACCTAATCCATGGTTTGATCCAATTTGACCAATTGGTCAACCTAACCCAATTTGACCCAACTTGGCCCAAATGAGTCAAATTGAGCCAAATCAAACCAAATGAACTCCAAATCACTTGAAATTTGGCCCAATCCTTTTTTAAATCATTTCAAATCTACCCAAATCAAACTCATAGCCAAATGACCACTTTGCCCTTAGGTCAAGTATCTGACCAAATTCACTTGGAATTTGGTCATTTCTCAATGCCACTTGGCACCCTTCTATTGGTCCACATGGGCACCAAGGTGGTGAACATGACCCAATGAGAGTCAGCCATGATGACAAAGGGAGGCCAAACACCTCCCTAATCATCTTTAGACACTTGGCTCACCAAATTCACTCACCAATCACATGCCACTCTCCCTCACTCCTCCACCCAAAATGACCCATGTGGGACATTTTTAGCTCAAATCGTTCTCAATCCAAGCCATTGAGCCAATATGGCAAATCGCCATCCACCATCTGATCCAAGTAGGGGGAGATATACCCCCTCATTCTCACTCAAACAAAAAAAAAAGAATTGGTTCCTTAGAGCCTTAGGAGTTGAATCGAAGCTCCCCAAGCATTTCCAAGCCATTCTCGAGCACCCTTGCTTCCCTACTCTTGATTTTACTCAAAGCCAAAATAGGGGAGATCAATCCCGAGCTCAACTCACTCAATTCTCAACCAAAGTAAAATTAATCTTGTACGCTCCATCCTTGGACCAAGGCAAGTTGAATTGAACCATTTTTCAAGTCTCTAAGCAACAGGAAGTGCAACTTCGATCAAGATTGATCGTCATTGATGAGGAGCTTGGTCGACCGAGAAAACCAGTTCAAATCAAAACCAGATTTCTTCAACAAGTCTTTGTCTCTACTAGACGAAGCTACCTCCTCCGTTGGAAGTGTCGGTGATAGCCTCAGGTGAGGTAATTATTCAAAACCGTAGCTATAAGAAATTTTCATTTGATCCTTTTTTAAGGGAATTTCCATCCCATGCAATTTTGACCGTTGGATATGCATTCCCCCTCCTTTCAAAAATGTGGGATTTTTTTGATCCCAATCCAAACTTGGGTGACCTCAGATTGAATGAGGAGAGATGAACGGTGTTCATCTCTTGTCACTTGCGAAGGAGAAGGATCATACACCATCCATTCCACGTGATTGGAATGGATAGTTGTGATCAAATCATGCTTTAGATCCCTCTAATTTCTTCCTAAATTGTGAGATTAGCCTCGGTTGTCCGATCTTAGATCGGACGGCCCGCAGAGAAGATGCATCTGCCGCCAGCTGACTCAGCCGATGGATGTTACAACTTAACTAACCAATCACGCCATGGAAAAGCATTGCGTCACCACGCGTCGATTAAGAGTTTAATTAGGCTTAATAATCTGATTTTAATGGTGAAACTTCCAAAATTCATAACTAAATGTAAAAAATCTAAAAAATCCAAATAAATACTCATTTTAAAGGTAATTCAGAGGAGAATAATAAAAATTAAAATTAATTAATTTTAAATAGTGATTTTGACTCAATTTAGATTTTATTAGAAATGTAATTAAGCTAATTACTCTCTAATTACTCCATCAATTAATTCCAAACTTTTGAGATTGATTAGTGGGATGACCTCTGCCTCCCATGATTTTCTTGGAATTTATTATTTGATTAATTAGGATAATTTCTTATTTCATGCTTAATCCCTCTCTTAATTAATTAAATGATTAATTAACATGTTAAACAGTAATGAATCCATTAGTTAAGTTGGCTAATCATTATGAAATAGTGGATGGACATAGGGGATGTGATTAGGATCTCTTTTACAATTTTTCCCCTTAAGTTTATTTCATTTGGATAACACTTAATCAATTTGCAACTAATTAAGGACTTAATCACTTCATTAAATAGCTTAATTAATAAAGCTCAAAACCAAATCATTCCAAAACTCAATCATCCAATTCTTGGATAGATTCTTAGGTGTTAAATATTCTAAGAGAAGTCCAAAGAAAATTATAATCAAACTACATGTGTATGAGGGTTATAAAAGTACTTAATCTAACCCTTTTAGCTTAATTAACAATAATTGACCCAATTGCATTATTAGGCCCTTCATTTCTTAGGTATTGATTTAATTTTCATGTGGTTGCACATCATATGTTGGCTCATAATTGGATAATTATGTTAAACTAGTCTAGGTAAGATAATTAATGGATTTAATACATACCCCTAATCAAAATATAAAATCAATCTAATTAATCTAAATTAAATCAAACCAATTCACACATGGGAGAAATGGGTTAGGACTAGCAAACCCATTTCATATTTACTAAGTCAAATCAAATTCAAAGATAAAAATCTCCTTAAAATTTTTTGATTCATTTTAAATGATCTTAATTTATATGATTGTCCTTAGGAATTAATTAGGGTGAATGAAATCATGTGATTATATCCATTTATTTCTTTCTAATCATGCTAAATATTATTTTCCATATGGAATCATGCACTCATTTCTTTTAAAAATTAATTAAATAAAATGTTTCTTTTTATATCAAATTGCATGTGTTGGCTAAAATTAAGAATATGAGTAGCTATTATCACTATTAAACCAAAAATTATTATTTTTAAAATATATAAATAAAAGATTATAAATGAAGTGATGCTAGTTATAAATATTTATAAGCTTGCATGTGATGATAGCATAAGGTGTGTATTGAAGTTCTCTTTCCTTCTCTTAACATGGATTCACATAGGATTTTTAAGTGTATAGTTCATTTGAAAAGCACACAACACTTGCCCAAATCTATTCTTATGCATTTGTATGTTAAGACTTTGGAAGGACCTTCAAATTACACATATAAATCATACAATCAAATCGAGTATAATCTCTTGCATAATTCTTTATCCATTTGGTTCTTTTTGTACATCTACATGTATCTAAGAAAAGTGGTATATCAATCTGGACATCCCGAGGCTGCGAGGCTTTAATAGCCCTAAGTAGGTCTTGTACCTTACTCCCATGGAGTAGAAAATAATGGCATCATACTCACTTATAACTTTTATACATGTGCATTTAACTAATGGATGAAAAATCCCTCTTTTCTACAAAACAAAGATATGCATTAATGATCCAATTAACAAATGGAATATCCAAAATTTCAAATCACATCTCTTTGCACTCATCATCAAAGTATGCTAAGATTTGCATTGCATGTATAGATATGCTTAGGATTATTCATATACATGGTATACATGGTGGAAAGAAATGAATGAGTGTGTTATGTGATAGTAATCCACTCTAACTAATCCTAAGATGCCTTTCTTATTGAATCTATTTAGAGTGAATCTAAACTTAGGGTTAATTAAAACACATAATAAACCATTCACTAAAGGAAATTCATTAATCAAATTTACCTTAGAAATCACTTAAGGTAGGGATGAAAGAGAGCTCTCTTCTCTTTTCTTCTCTTCACAATATTTAGTCACTAAGTGTATGTTCATTCAAACCAAATTAAATCACTAACTAAAATTGACAAGTCAACTAAACCACTTAAAATGAAACCACCATCTAAATTGAATATTTCACACTTGAAAATTTCTTAAAGCCTAGCTAAGACATGCACACAAGCCTTAAATCACACATTAGGCTAAGTCACCACTTCTAGATCTATGTTAGGGTGGTGCATGGTTTGATGCATGATTTTATTTTGTGGTGTAATATTTTTGACTGGATGTTAGGGTGCATGTGCCTAGACTGGATGATAGGGAAATATTAACCTAATCATGTCTTCTACAGAGGGTTGTGCTTAAGGGGTGCTGTAATAAGAATATAAATACTTTTACTGTGCAGGTTGCCTATACCCCTAAGCATAACCCAAATTAAGATAAGTGGGCTTGGTTAACCATGAGTAGGGTACTAAGTCCAAATTATTCCTATAACTGCTTAGGATGTATGGTATGTTTTAGCTAACATTTATTTTGCAGGTGTAGCTAGATTTACTTTACTTCTTTTTAATGTAATTTTTGCATTAGGATTAAGATAAGTGTTATGAGGACTAAGGTGAACATTGGTTATAAGACCATGTCTTATATACCATGTGAGGCCTTGCAGCAAACTACATCCCAAGTCAAACCAAAAGAAAGAAAGAAATGGAGCAAACCAAGATGAAGGAATGAAGGATAAGGAGTGAAGAATGGAGGATGAAGAATGAAGATCCCCATAACACTTATCATTTCATAATTATAATTTATTCTTTCATTATATCAGGATGTATAATTGTAGAGCTCAGCTACCCACATTTCTTTTCGGGTTGTACGGTGAAACTTGACCACATCAGGCTCTTATTCTTTTACGCTAACTTTATAAATTAATTGATGTTATGTTTATGATTGTGCAATTAGGATGGCATAATTTTCCTAATTTCTTAATTATTTGATGATTGTTGAATGGCCTGGATGAGATTAGGCTCCTAGGAAAAAAAAAATTTTCCATCCAATTAATCAATTCAAAATTAAACTAAATAATTCATAACCTCACTTAAAGCCTAGGACATAAATCAAGATAATAAAATACTTAGCAACCCCTTAGCTGGATGTTTTAAGTCTCATATTATGCATAAATCATATTATCTCACTCTTACCAATGGAGGGCTTCCACCTTTGCCAGAGAAAATGGCTTGACTTTTGAGAGCCATGGTGGAAACACACCTCTTTATTTTTGATTTTATCCCATAACTGATTTTCTCATGCATTAGGCAAATAAAATCCCAAAGCTCGAGTCAAATAAAAATGTCCAAAAATCAAAATAAAACTTGATAAATTTTGTATTAGATTTAGGTCATGAATCCATACCACTCATGCTCTAGTCCCTTAAAGAGTGAGTTTAAGGACTTAGTCTCCTTTCTAAATAAACAACAACCTAGGCATCTTACAAAGCATAAGACTTACCTACATGTATTTAAAATTGTAGGAGGAGTTAGTTGGCGGCCACTACAAGCGATTGTAAGTCCAACAGTCGGGTGGTTTATTCTCTCTTATGTAGGTAAATCATATACCCATTTTTGCCTTAGATTTAGGTCGTGCTTTGGCCCTCACCAAAGCTCCCTAGATTTAGGATCTGAAGTTGTTATTTCCCTTTGGGGAAACAAACATAAATCCTCACCTCTTAGGCATTTCTACAATCTTGAATTGTGAAATTATAAGCCCTAGATTTCTAATAAAAATTCAATTCAAACATATAATTCTCCTCAATTTACAAAATATAAAAGCCCAACCAAGATAGTTTGGGATGCTCACTAGGTTTCCTAGTATCATGAGCATCCCTACTCATCTTCCTTTGGTTTATAATAACTCTCTCCTTTTGATCAATCCCAGTTGATTTTTTAAAAATAATCAATTGATTGATAGTCCTATCTTCAAAATCTTTGGAGAAAATGATCATTTACCTTAATCGATAGTATTCCTAAGGAACCTTATTCATTATAATGTAATTAACTATGGGGGCATGCCTTCATAGGGAATTTAATGAACCCGGCTTAAAATAAACTCTACTTTACTTTTACATATAAAATAGGGGAAAGATCTCTAGTACATTTGAAGACCCATTGGACTTAGAAGTCCTTATTAGGTGATTAGGTCCATTGTAGGATGATGACTTCTATTTTCGAGATAGTACATCATTCCTCAATATCATACCCGATTACCCCAATAAGTTCTAAGATCTACTTGGTGTCCCACACTTTACGAAGCAAAATAAATACCACAAATAAAAACACTTCAAATCATCATTTGAACTAATTTGACCAATTGGTAACCTAACTCAACATGACCTAAATTGAACCCATATGACCAAATTGAGCCAAAACCCATAAAACCAACTCATGGAACTTTGGAGGTTGACCTAACCTGACCCAAACCCATCTTAGGTTAGCCTAAAATTAGACTAAACCCATTTGGAGCCAAGTCTAATGCAAATCCTCCGTGGATCCTCTCCCACATTAGATTCTTTCCTCTAATGGCAAAGTCCACTCTTCCTTTCACCTTGGCAGCCCTCACTCATCCAAATGAGGCATGACTTAAGCCACCTAAGTGACCTAACCAATGTTAGGTTAGCCATGGACCAAAGGGAGGTGATTAAGTCATCTCCTTTATAAACCGAGCACCCAAAAGATTAAGGAAAGGCAATCTGATCAAATCAAGCTTGGAGCCTCCTGCCATGGCTTCTCCCAAATCCAGATGAGCCACGTGGACTTGATGTAAACCACTCCGGTGCTCTGGCGGTGGCTGGCCGGCCAAAAAATGGGAAGCAATCCCATCCATCCACCTCAGTAAATTGAGGGGTATACCCCCTCGATTCACACGACAAATCAACTAATTCGAATCATCGAAGCTTCCAAGGGAAAATTTAAGCCTCCTTGTAATCACCAGAGTGATTCCAAGCTTTCCTCCTTTAGAATTTCCTCTCCAATGTGAAACCAAAATAGGAGCTCAATCCCAATTCAACTCCCTCATCTCAACCAAACTTCAATTCCTTACACACATCTTCCACGCACGTCGTCGGAGCCACTCACGTCATTTCCCAAGCTCCAAAGCCACTGGAGCTAGGAGTTCAATCACCATCAAGCTCCAAAGTGATGGAAGTTGATCCACCAAGTAAACTAAGGGGAATTGGCTTGTGTGCTACTCAATAGGGCCTCATCTCTACTAGATGAAACTACCTCCATTGAACCCATCGCCAGTCTTGAGCTCCGGCGAGGTAATTTGTCAAAACCATAGAAATAAGAAATTTTTGTTGGAGCTTTTTGAAGAAAATTTGCATTTGAGTCGATCTTGACTGTTGGATGTGTGTGGATTCCTTCCGTGATGGTGTGGGTTGATTTTGGAGTGAATCTGAGCTCGGGTGAGCTCATATTGAGCGGTCCATGGTAGACGGACTCTGTCATTCATTGCTCGTGGGAAGAAGGATCATGGGCTATCCGTTTCGCATGATTGGAATGGATAGCTCTGATCAAATCAGGCTAGATTTCCTATATTTTCTCCCTTTACGCCACGGGATTGATCTGCACCGTTTGATCCGAGATCGGACAAAGGGGATCAATACCGCGTCTGCCGCCAGCTGACTCAACGTGCGAATGTGACTACTTTAATAGCCAATCTCACGGCACCACGTGGAAAGCATGCTATGTCAGCATGCCACATGGCGTCGATGGGATTAAGGCTTTAATTAGGTTAATTAAGGTGTTTTTAGTGCTGAAACTTCAATTATAGAAAAATCTAAAAAATATAAATAATTTCTCATTTTAAAGGTATTTCAGAGGGGAATCCATTAAAATAATTCTTAACTAATTTTGAATAGAAATTTGGTTTAATTAGAGTTTAATTGAAAACATAATTAGCCTAATTACTCTCTAATTAATTAACTAATCAATTTTAAAATGGGATTATTTTTAAAATGTTGATCAATTAAAACATTCTAAAATTTTTTATTTATGAAAATTAGTTAATCAATAAAACGGACGGAAATGAGTGGACTAATCTAATCTTCTTTTTTTTTTTTTTCTTTTCAACAAAAAGAGAGAGAGAGAAACGCAAGAGAGAGAGCAAAAGAGAGAAGGAGAGAGAGAGACAGAGAGAGAGAGAGAGAGAGAGAAGAGAGAAAGAGAGAGATAGATTTTTTTTTAATTTTTTTAAATAATATAATATTTAAAGTATATAATTAAAAATATTTTTTATAAAATATTTAATAACTAAATATTTATATGTTATTATTTTTTGTTTATTATATTAAATATATAATTTAAAAAGATTAATTATATATAAATTTATAAATTATTAATTTTTTATTAATAATTATGTATAATAATATTTTTTGTAATTTTTGTTAATATATAATATAAAAATTTTTTTAAAATATATAAAATAAATAAATAAAAAAGAATAAATTTTTATAAATATTTTATAAACTATATAAATAAAATAATTATATATTATATTAATATATTATATATATATAATATTAATATATATATATATTATATATATATATATATTATTTCACATTATTTGTTTTATAAAATTTATTTAGTTATTTTTATATGTTTAAATTATATAAATTTTTTTAAGTTATATAAAATAATTTAAAAATATTTTTTATAGAATATTTTTTAATTTATATATATAATATATATATATATATATATATATATATATATATAATATATATATTTGATATATATTTATTAATTCTTCTTTAATAATAATAACAAAATATAAAAAATGAAATAAAAAAATAAATAAATAAATATTTTTTAAATAAATGAAAATGAAATGAATATTAATATAATAAAATATATATATATATGTATATGTATATATATATATATATTAATATACATAAATAAAATAATTGATATTTTATAAATATTTAAATAACTAAATATTTATATAATTTACAATTATTTATTTATTTATTTAACTAATTATATATTTTAAAGAAATAAATTTTTTAAATAAATAACTACTTATATATATTAACAAAATTAATAAATTATTATATATTATACATTATATTAATTAATAAAAAATATTAAATAATTTAAATTTATATATATAATTAAAAATATTTTAAATTATATATTTAATTATATATATAAATAAATTAATATTTAAATATATAAATATTTAGTTATTAAATATTTTATAAAAAATATTTTTTAAATTATATACTTTAAATAATTATATTATTTAAAAATTAAAAAAAAAAAATCTTATTCTCTGTTTTCTCTCTCTCTCTCTCTCTCTCTTTTCTCTCTCTATATTTTCTCTCTCTCTGGTTTCTCTCTCTCTATGTTTACAAAACCACAAAAAAAAAAAAAAGATGACCATTGTCAACAACATTTAAAAGATAAGCAACTCTTAGAGTAAATCCTTGTGACTTAATAACATATTTAAATAAATAAAATTTTTTGATGCCTAAATAGCTAATTAAAGTTAATATTGTGCCTATTTTAAAAATAATCCCTTTTAAAATATCTGAGAATGTTTAAGGTGATGACCTCTGCCTCTCTTATTTTCTTGTAATTTATTGGTTGATTAATTGGGAAAATTGATTGCTTAAGCTCTAATTTCCTTCTTAACCTAATTAAGTGATAATTAAGTATGTGAATAGTAATTAATCAATAAATCAGACCCCTTAATCACTATTTAATAGTGGGGAGACTTAGGGAATTGGATTGGGGCCTCCATCCTAATCTTTCCCCTAAGTTTCCTTCTCTTTTTCAACAAAAATACTAAGTAAAGATTAATTAACTAATTAGTGATTTAATTAGTTAATTTGAAACTCAAATCATGCAAATCATGTTTTATTAAGTAAGAGGCTTATGGGATTAGGTTGGGACCTCTTTCATAACCTTTTCTCACTTAAACCCATTTCATTTCAAAGGTTAATCAATTAAATTTAAATTAAACAAGAAGAATGTATTAATGACTTGTAACCTAATTAAAGGGTTTGCATCTGATTTCTCTCAATTGATCCATGAGTAGAGCTTTAGGTGTTTAGTAGCCTAAAGAGGGTTAATGAAATTATTGTTAGCTCACATGTGTGGGAAAACCATAAAAGTAAATATTGAAGTTCTTTAAGATTAATTAATTAATGATTGTAAGCTAATTGTATTAGGCCCCTTTCATTTCATATGATCATTGCTATTTATCTTTCAATTCATTTGCATATTGTATTGGCTCATAATAATTTGATTAATTATCTTAAAGTAACATAGGTAAAGGTTAATTAATAAATTTAATTCATACCTTAACTTAATTATTCCATAAAATCAACTTAATTACCTCTCATTAAACTAAATTAACTCACACAAGAGGAATGAGATTAGAATTAGGAAACCTCTTCTCAAATCTCTAAATGAAATAAACATGAAATTAAAAAATGACATTAAGAAATTTTGGTTTATTCATGAACTTATTTAATATGATTGTCCTTAGAGTTAATTGGATTGAATGAAATCATGTGCTTATATCCCTTTATTTCTTTTCAATCATATTAAATATTATATGTCACTTGATTCATGCATTCATCTCTTACAAAATCGATTAAATTAAATCATTTTATTTATGTCAAGTTTGCATGGTTGATTTAAATTTAAAATTATGTGTGACTATTATCATTATTAAATCAAAACTATTTTCAAAGTATATATAAATCAATTATAACATATGGAGTGATGATAATTATTATTCTTCATAAGCTTGTATGTGCCTATAGCTTAGAACATGTGATATGGAGTTCTTTTTTCTTTAATCTTCATGGATTTACATAAACTAAAATGTGAATATTAACAAGTGTATAGTTCATTTGAAAAGGACACAACATTTGTTTGGATTCATTCTTATGTATCTCCATATTATAATTTAGATAGAACTTTAGCTCACATGTATAAATAATTCAATTAAATCAACATATAACTTTTGCATGATTTTCATTCTTGTAGTCACTTGTACATTCATGTGTAATTAAGAATAATGGGTATACCTAGTGCGGGCATTCCAGGGATGCACGACTTTAAGTAGCCCCAATGAGGTCTTTAGCTCACTTCCCTAGTTAACAATGGTGAAGTACGGCGATGCACGACTTTAGAAATGACTTAAGGTAAGGATGAAAGAGAGCAATCCTCTCTTTTTTTCTCTTTTTATAACACTTAGTTGCTAAGTGTTAACCAAATAAAAGAAAATAAACACTAAGTAAAATTCTCAAATCATTTAAATCACTTGAAGTGAAATCAACCTCTTATGATTAAATGCCCTTTCAAACTTAGAAAATACTACTCTAATGCTTAGTTAGGACATGTCATTTCGAGCCTTATGTTAGGGTGGTGCATGGTATAATGTATGTTTTATTTTGTGATATATTATATTAGACTAAATGTTAGAGTGTATATTTCATAAACGGATGTTATGCTATTAACTATGCATATTTTCTAGGAGATTGTGCTTAGGGTTCTTAAAATAAATATAAATGCTCTTTTATAGGTTGCTTAATCCCCAAGCATAATCCAAATTAGGACGGCTTGGTTACATGCGGTCTTAAGTCCAAATTAACATATTCTTGGGTTGTATGGTGTGTTTAGTAACACTTATTTTATAAGTGGTTAGAATTACTTTTCCTATTTTGTAATTTTATATTAGGAATTAAGATTAGTGTTATGGGGATTAGGATGAGCGTGGGTAGAAGGCTTTGTCTAGGATGTGATTCTTTACAAGCATATCCAAATCAAAGACATGATATAAAGTATGAAGAAAAGAAGACCCCATAACACTTATTCATTTATAAATTATAATTATTCTTTTATATTCTAGATTGTATAAGGGTAGAGCTCACCTACCCAATTTCTCTTTTTGAGTTGTACGGTGGTACCTGGCCGCACCGGCCTATTATTCTTTTGCACTAGTTATAAAATTCTTTGATGTTATGTTTAACTTGTGCATTAGAAATGGCATGCATCTTCGTAGTTTTTTTATGATTGGTGTTTGTTGTATGGTCTAGACGCGATTAGGCTCTTAGAAAAAAATAAATCTTTTACCCAACTACAACTCATAACTAAAGTTTTAAATATTTTATAACCATACAATAAAAGCTTACTCATTAAATAAGATAATTATAATATTTAGCAACCCCTTAGCTTAATGTTATATGTTTATCATGCATATTCTTTCTCTTGAAAATAGATTTCCATCCTTACGATAGGGAATGCTTGATGAGGGCATCCCTTATGGTAGAAAACACCCCATCTTGATTTGTAATAATCTCATTTTATGTATTTAGACATGTGAAAGTCCTATGACCTTTGTCAAGATGAAGTGTCAAAAATCAAATAAAAATTGAAAAGATTTGCATTAGACTAAGTCATTACTCATACCACTCATGCTCTAGTCTCTTGGGGAGTGGGTTTAAGGACTTTAGTTTCTTTCTAAATAACACCAACCTAACTATGTTGCAAAATCATAAGACTTGCATACATGGTTTTAAAGCATAAGAGAAGTTAGCTGACCACTTTAAAATTGTCAGTGATAGGTGTCTCTCTCTTGTGGAGGTAAACCATATGCCCATTTTTGCTTAGATTTAGGTCATATTTTAGCTCTTGCAAAAGCTCCCTAGATTTAGGATCTGAGATTGCTATTTATTTTAGGCTACAAGTATAAATTTTCACCTCTTAGGCATTCCCCTAACTTTGTGTTGGTGGATTGTAAGCCCTAATAATCAAATAAAATTTTAACTCAAACAAATAATTCTTCTCACTTTCAAATATATAAAGCTCAACTATAGGATAGATTGGAATGCTCACTATGCCTCCTAGTATCATGATCATTTCCCACTTATTCCCTTTGGCTTCCAAAATAAGTATCTCCTTTTGAACAATCCCATTTTATTTTCCAAACAAAATAAATTTGTTGATAGTCTTACCCTTGAAATCTTTGGAGAACAATTCTCGTTAATCTATTCTAAGAACTCACTTTCCTTAGATGTAATTAACTATGGGGGCTTGCCCCCATAAGGAACTTTAGAACTCAGTTTAATATAAACTCTATTTTATTCATCCATGTAAAGTAGGAAAAAATCTTTGGTATATTCGAAGACCCATCATGCCTTAGGAGTCCTTATTAGGTGATTATGTCCATTGAAGGGTGATGCCACTATCTTTTGAGATAGTATATCATACCTCAATGTTCATCACTCAATAAGTACACCTTGAGATCAATGTCCTCATACATATCAAAATAAACACCACACTTCCAAAATAAGTCTTTCCTTTTGAACTATTTCATTTGATTTTTCTAAACATAACCAATTTGTTGATAGTCTTACCCTCAAAATCTTTGGAGATAATAATTTTCTACTTTAATTGAGAGTATTCCTAAGGAACTCACCTTCCTTAAGATGTAATTGACTATGGGGGCTTACCCTCATAAGGAACTTTAGAACTTAGTTTAATATAAACCTTATTTTATTCATCCATATAAAGTAGAGAAAAAATCTTTAGTATATTTGAAACCTCATCATACCCCATTCTAGATCACTTTAATGTATCCTCGGTCTAATGGTAATCCCTCTTGTACTTTCAAAAAAATAAACACCACTGGGAAATGATGGCGTGCTATCAAGATCCCATGGTTCATTATCCTCCCTAGTCTACTTATTAGAGGGAGGTAGTCGACCCAACCGATCAAGGATCCTGTCAAGCTCATGGTTATCATCAAGGGAACCTTGTACTAGGGTGGAGTTTGTCTAAGGGACAAATACAAGTCAACCTTAGCTAACAAAGGACTTTTCCCCCAATCAAATATATTTTATAGTTCATAGCTCAAAGAGCAAAGATTGAACATAAAGCACGCGGACCGTAATTTAGTGGTGTCATTTTGTGACAAGCCACCTGGTCAGAGGGCTCTGGTCATAACCATCATTTATGTAGTGCCATTTTATGGCCAAATCACGTAGATAGAGGACACATGCCACGTCCTTATGGGCTTAAGATTATTTGAGCATGAAAAAAGTTATGTATTTGATTTGACATTGGCTCTTTGTGAACAAAATTTTTTTTTTAGTTTGTCACCCTCGACAAATAATTGTGGATGGGTGGATGGATTTTACTTTAAATTTAAATAATTAATTTTATTTAATTTATATTTTTGAATTTGAATATTTGATCATTTTATAATTGATTTGAATTTTAACATATGAAGATTAATCATTTAAACCATAGTAGTAATAGCCTTTTGATCGCATGACTATTATTGGCTAATATATCATGTCAACTCTACCTCTTTTCTACAGAGGTTTGGGTCTAAATTCCCAAGATTTATAATCATTTAAACCTTGTGAGCTCTAGCTTGAGCGTAGAGGATTGAGTTAGGAACTTTTCACTTGGGAGCTTGAACTTGAGAAGTCATGTCAACAAGTTTATTTTTTTGTAATTGTATGATAGAATTAGCTTCTCAAATATTATTAAATTAAATTTCTTATAACATCATAATTTTTTTAGATTTTATTAACCGTGACCCGCCCTAAGACCAAACGAATCAACCCACGATCCTCAAATACTAAGTTTAAGAATTCAAAGATAGTGTCCCATGTGGATTTTTTTTCAATTCAAGTGTTCATATGAACTTTTAAATAATTTAATATATATTTTGATATCAATGATTTGATAAGAATTCTGGAGCACTTGAATTCAATTAGGAGTTTATCTTATGATACTTGCATATCAAGTTAAATTCATCTAGATTTTTATATGACTTTTAAAAATATCCAAGTTGAATTTAATAAATACCTTATGAAGCATGTGAGTTTATTTAGAACTGAAATTAATGCCTTCTGTTTGCATGAACGATGTGTTGCGAATCCAGTGGTGTTGTTGTTATATACTTATATTGCAATTCAAATCATTGCATTCTTGCTTGCATTTAAATTATTAATGAGCTAAATGTAAGCAAGAAAGTTATTTAGCTAGCACTCAAGAAAGAACAATTGAGTTTGCTGCAAACATCTTGCAACTCCTATTCAACTCGCTTTCATATCAGAATGCTAGCTTTCAAGCTTGTTAAAAGCTTCCTATGATCCAATTGTATGTTTAACTAAATTTCTCTTTATATCATTTAGAGTGAGATATTATAGGAGATGCACCTAAATTCATTGACGAACTATTAATTTATTGCGAGTCTCATTTAAATATTCTAAATTGCTTTTTTTTATTATGTAATATGAGTTATAAAACATGATGTATGTGCACATCTGAAAGTCTTGGCTATGCTCATAGACAAACTACTTGGTTCCACCATAGATCATTGTTGCATAAGATGCAACATAATCCAATCATTCATTAAGGAGCTTTAGCTATGCTTGCCAACATGCTACTTAGCTCCACCATAGGTCTCTTACGAATCTCATTTGATTTCATCTCTCTATTTTAAACATGACACTCAACAAATTTCCTATGATTTTAGTTTTACATTAAAATACAAACTCAGATAGACTTTGAGAGTGTAGTATTCATGACTATCAACAAGTCATCAAGTTATGCTTATGAGTAAGCTATTGAATCTTTCATAGTCATTTATTCGAGTTTGAATCAATCTAGCTCTTTTAATATGCAATATTATTTGAATCCTCGAAAGTTTTATTCTTGCTCATCCAGTATCATCGTGTTTCATATAAGTCTTTGCATATCATATCAAAGTCTTCTATGGATATTACTTGTCTTTAATAATAAGCTTTCAAATCCTTTATATGTACTATACAGGTTTTACTTATGCTTAATTTTATTCTTCATTGTCCACTTCTTTCAGCCTGTAAGATAGCACAAATATTTGTTGGAGGTTTTCACTTGTATCCTTTAGCGAACATTCAAACTTATTATAAATCTCATTCGAGTTCTTCTAGGATATCACCAATTTTTCCAATGAGGGTTGTAGTGGTGTCTAATTGTACATTTAATAGTCATGGGTATACTCATTGGCTATCCGATCATGTTCTTATTTGTAAGTGATTTCCCAAGTCCTTTGAGATCCAGCTTTTCCATTAATCTTTGTTTAAAGATGATCTTTCAAGTTTATTATACACTATTTTCTTTATAAGCTTCATTTGAATTCTATTATTACTCATATGGGAGCTATTGGATCCCATGTCACTTTCTAGTCTCCGATCATCCCCGCATAGGGGGCTACTTCAGGAGTCTGGGCCTGGTCACCGAGCTACGAAGATTTCATATGAGTAGTATAAACCACAGCCTAAGTCTTTATTTTCCCTATCATGCTACAAAGAGTGTGTATAGGTTATCTGCACAAATGAAATCATGTAATTTTTCCCTTCACATCGCGAGTGTCGCCTACGAGTTTTTCCTGCAGTGCTACAAAGAGCGTGTGTAGGTTCCACTCGTCGCACCAAATGCACCCCATATAGGATTTGAGTAGGATTTAGCTTACACTTTTCCAAACAATGAGAACTATAGTTCTGAATCCTACAAAACTTTGCCTTATATCCTCCACATTTTATCCAAAGTTTTAGATTGGATGAATTCGAGTAATGGGTTGCTCATCTTGAAATCCTCTTGGCCCATTATCTCCATGCACAACAAATGGAAAAGTGGGGTGGAAGAGAAACTTATGGGCTGAACACATGGATTTGATCGAGATTCGGATAGATTTAACTTAAATATAGCCAATGATATTCTAAAGTCAATTTAGCATGGAAAAATCTAGGAATGCGTTAATAGAAGAGTCATGGGATTTAGGCAACCGAGGCAAGTATGGTGGAAGGGAAGGTAAAAAGAACGGAGATTGATGGATGAGATGCCAATGTATGTGAGATAGGATGTCATCGATTTGGAGTCGGCATAATGAGGATGGGATTGCTTCAACTCTCTATGTGGAGTTCCAAGTTGTCATCCACAAGTAAAGGAAGCATTGAGGTAAGTCAGCGCGCAGGGATTTGAACCAAGAGGGAGGAGGGAGGATAAGTTCTGAGAGAAGGTTGGTGAAGAGGAAGTTTGATCACAGTGCGTTCACCGACCTCTCATGAGGGATGATACACGGGCTCACATGTGCTGCTTGGCTCATGTGACTAGGAGGAAGACACAGATGAAAGGGGAGGGAGTTCAATGTTGGCCTTTGTTTTCTCATCCAAGGGAAAATGAGAGCGAAAGGGGTTCATTTCAATCCAGAGAAGAGGAAGAGGGAGGCTCGGTTTTGGCCGCTTTTCCTTCGTGTGTGAGGATGGAGAAAATATTATGTGCGGAGTCTGCACGTAGCTTTACGTATGGACTCCAATCTGACACGTCTAATTTTTTTTCCCATTTTAGCTTAACGGCGTATCGGATGGGCAATGATATTTATCCCGCCCGACCCCTCTCCCTCATTCAAATAGTGAGAGAAGAAAAATGAGACGGGCGTTGCTCGACATTCCTCCCTCGCATGACAGTTTAGGGCTTTCTTCGCAAGCTCAGCTCTCGCTCTCAATCGATGAATGCCCAGCCCGTCAATCAAAGATTTAGAAAATCTTGTGAATAACTTCCACTGAGGTATTGTAGGTGACTACATGAGATATTTACACCTGTGTTCCCAAACTTTAATGAATTTAGGGTTTTCTCTGTTCTTCTCACCGTCCAATATATAAACATTTTAAAACATTTGAGTTCTTTAAATGAACGAGATGTATTATAGTAGTTTTTGGAGATGTTTTGCATGTGTACTCTTTGTACTGTCAAGATGGTACACACCATTATTTTCAAATTTTTGAATTTATTAGCCTTGTGAAATGTTTAGTATATAACATGGTAGGATGTTTGGTCATGTTTCAAGATGAATTTTGTGGCCTGATTAGGGATGATAATATGTTCCATCGATGGCATTAAAATTTGTTTATAGGTTGATTTTTAGTTGTTTGCTTCAGTTTTTCTTGTGTACAATTTGTATTCTTAGAAGAGTACATCCCATTTTGGCATTTTTTTAAAATACTTCTGTCCCTATTTGGATACAAAATGCTCAGTACATGGCTTATGAAGCAGATTGAAGGCTCATTGCTTAGTTTTTAGGGGTTTTTTACATCTGTACTCTATGTACTCTGATGAGAGTACCGAGCATTTTGGTCATTTTTTTCTAGTTTCTTTGGCCTATTTGGAGGAAATATGTTCATTACAATCCATTAGGAACAATTTGGAGGCTGAATGGTTGGTTTTTTAGTGTTATTTTGTATCTGTACTCTCTATACTCTCTTGAGAGTACATACAATTTTGGCCAATTTTTCCAGTTTCTTTGGCCTGGTTGTTCAGATTATGTTCATTACATTTCAATGGAAGCAATTTGGTGGCTATTTGGATGGTTTCTGGGGGATTTTTACATCTGTACTCTTTGTACTATCATAAGGGTACAGATGATTTTCTTAATGTTTTTATAGTTTATTTTGCTTGGATGGAGAGAATGTGGTCATTACATTTCATTAGAAGCAATTTTGTGGCTATTTTTTCTAGTTTCTTTGGCCTGGTTGTTGAGATTATGTTCATTATATTCCATTGGAAGCAATTTGGAGGGATGTTCAGATGGTTTTTGGGGAATTTCATCAGACTCTACTCTCATGAGAGTATGAGCATTTTGGTCATTTTTTTTCCAGTTTCTTTGGCCTGTTCAGAGGAAATATGTTCATACAATCCATTAGGAACAATTTGGAGGTTGTTTGGTTGATTTTTAGTGTTATTTTGTATTCAGTCTCTTGTTCTCTTGAGAGTACAATTTTGGCCAATTTTTTCCGTTTCTTTGGCCTGTTTGGAGGAAATATGTTCATTACATTCCATTGGAAGCAATTTGGAGGGATGTTTGGATAGTTTTTTGGGGATTTTTATATCTGTACTCTCTATACTCTCATGAGAGTACAGAGCATTTTGGTCATTTTTTTCCAATTTCTTTGGCCTATTCAGAGGAAATATGTTCATAACAATCCATTAGGAATAATTTGGAGGCTGTTTGGTTGATTTTTTAGTGTTATTTTATATTTGTACTCTTTGTATTCTCTTGAGAGTACAGATAATTTTGGCCAATTTTTTCCAGTTTGTTTGGCCTGTTTGGAGGAAATATGTTCATTACATTCTATTGGAAGCAATTTGGAGGGATGTTTGGATGATTTCTGAGAGATTTTTGCATCAGACTCTCTCATGAGAGTACTGAGCATTTTGCTCATTTTTTTGCTTTGGCTGTTTAAGAAATATGTTATTACAATCCATGAGGAACAATTTGGAGGCTATTTGGTTGGTTTTTTAATGTTATTTTGTATATGTACTCTCTGTACTCTCTTGAGAGTACAGACGATTTTGGCCATTTTTTTCCAATTTCTTTGGCCTATTTGGAGGAAATATATTCATTACATTACATTGGAAGTAATTTGGAGGGATGTTTGGATGGTTTTTGGGAGATTTCATCAGATGCTCTATACTCTCATGAGAGAATACATTTTGGTCATTTTTTTTTTTCTTTGACATGTTTGGAGGAAATTGTTTCATTACAATCCATCGTGAATAATTTGGAGGTTTGCTTATTTTTTTAGTGTTATTTTACATATATACTCTCTGTACTCTTGAGAGTACATTACAATTTTTCAGTTTTTGTGTTGGAGGAAATATGTTCATTATATTACATTGGAAGCAATTTAGGGATGTTTGAATGGTTTTGGGGATTTGACATCTATACTCTCATGAGAGTATAGAGCATTTTGGTCATTTTTTTTTCTATTATTTGGCCTGTTTGGAAGAATTATGTTCATTACAATCCATCAGGAATAATTTGGAGGCTGTTTAGTTAGTTTTTTAGTGTTATTTTGCATTTATACTCTTTGTACTCTCTTGAGAGTACAAATGACTCTGTTGACATTTTTCCAATTTTTTTAGCCTGGTTGTTCAGATTATATTCATTACATTCCAGTGGAAGTAATTTGGTGGCTGTTTGGATGGTTTTGGGAATTTCTCAGATACTGTACTCTCATGAGAGTACAAAGCATTTTGGTTATTTTTTTCCCGTTTCTTTAGCCTGATAGGAGGAAATATGTTCATTACAATCAAATAAGAATAATTTGAAGGTTGTTTGGTTGGTTTTTTAGTGTTATTTTGCATCTCTCTGCTTTGGATGATTTGGGAGATTTCTACATTCACCTCAACTCTCATGAGAGTACAGAGCATTTTGGTCATTTTTTCTAGTTTCTTTGGCCTATTTGGAGGAAATATGTTTATTACAATCCATCAGGAATAATTTAGAGGCAGTTTGGTTAGTTTTTAGTTATTTAGACTGTATTTTGTACTCCTCGAGAGTACGATGAAGCCATTTTTTCCGCTTTCTTTACGTTTGGAGGAAATGTGTTCATTATAAATCAATTGGGAATAATTTAGAGGTTGATTGGTTATTTCTTATGGGTGATTTGCATCTGTACTCTCATTAACTTACTTTTCATTTTGAAGTTTACCATGTCTGGGAAAAGAATAACTTCGAGATGCAGGCCTACCACCTTTAGAATGGTGTTCGATAATATTGCAGCACGATTTACTGATGAAGTCATTGACATTTTAAAGAGGCTTCATCTGCATCAATTCATTAGACTCCACGGAATTCAACAAGACACAATAGTCATTGACATTTTAAAGAGGTTTCTGTAAACTATTTTTTTACCCCTTTATTGACTATACTTCTTACTATTCAAATCAAATTACTTGTTGAAGATGCTGGCCAGTCTTTTGTGAGCGATCCCACAAAATGGCTAATCGAAATGGTGAGTGGGATGCTAGTCCAAGATAACAGTGTTGACTGCGGGATGTTTATCTGCAAGTATATGAAGGCAGCAATTTGGAAATCCCCACTTAACTGGGCTGACCACCAAGATTGGCCGAAGAAGATGAATTGCTTTAGGTTGAGTTCGCTTACGTTATCTTTTATTTGAGAATGAAAAAGTCAAGCTAAGAACTGTACATTTAAAGTTTGATAAGTAGGAAATAATTGAACAGGGTATTTCTTTTATTTTTTTTAATATCCTTGGGAAGTTTGGATCTTTTATTATTAGTGAGAACACAAAGAATTTAGTTAATGCCGAATGTTTTTCGGGATGTGTTTCATTTGTACTTTGTACTCTTGGAGTATATGAGTATTTCATCTATTTTTCTTCAATTTTCCTTGGCGCTTTGGAAAAATTATGATTACAGAGAACATCTGAACTGGTTGAGTTTACCATGAGATGTTTCATCTATACTCTCTATGTTATTTATGTTATCTGTACTCTCTATACTCTATATACTCTCTCAGACTATCTGACCTTTCTATACCTTCTACTTTGTACTCTTTATAATTATTCATTGTGTAGTTTGAACACTATAAGAATATTTGAGGTGTCATAGCTTAACTCTTTGTATTCTCCTCATAGTATGATTATTTGCTTATTTTTTCCATTTTCACTTTTGCTTTGACGAGAGAGGAATTGTTCAATATAACCTTAAAGTAAGTTGGAATGCTCTGGGTTATTTTTTATGAGTTTTGAGCAATTTGCATGTGAACCCTCTCTATACTGTACTCTTTACTCTCTCAGACTTTATGTACTCTCAGACTCTATGTACTCTATACTCTATACTCTTGCTCTCAGACTCTCTCAGACTCTCCACTCTATACCTGGACTCTATGTACTCTACTCATGGGTAGTTGATATAATATTGTTTACAATTTTATGATGATTTCTTTACTTGTTTGGAGAAAATAAGCTTAATTTTGATATTCAAATTATATCATATTTTAAATTCGGATCAACTAAAAAAGTGAAGTTAAAATTTACGTTATGCCCAGCCACATTCAAAATGCCTCAATCTGAAAGTATGTAGGAGAAGCAATATGAACTACTTAGCATGTGAACGTAATATAAGTGGGTACGATTATTAAACTTAACTCTTTAATAAAGGAAATTATGATCTTTAAAAATGTGCTAGAATTTTGAGAATGCATAAAATTACTTTCTACCAGTCGAAATCATGCCTCTTAAAACCTACTTTCTACTCAAACATGTGCATAAAATAGACAAATAAACGATGATGAGGCTTACCAACGCCTTATTCAGAAATATAAATTTTGAAGGTAGTGCTTGGAGCAAATTCTATATTTTAAGATGAGGAATTTTTTTCAAATAATGTAATAACTAAAAGTATCATCTGAATTAAATTATAATATAATTTATAAATAATTACTAAATATCATATTTAATATCATCTTCATCACATAAATTTTTTTTTCTTCGGCTTCTACTAAACTTGTTGATAGAAACATACGGGCTTATCAAAAATTGTAATGCATGCAATAAAAATTATTTCATAAAATGTAGAGTACTTTATAGATTATATATAAACTATGTAATGCTGCAATGAAAATCACCATCCTCGTAAGTAAGGTAGACTCATCAATAAATTGCAATTTGGTAAAATATGAGAATTTTATTTCCACGCCTAAGGATTACAAAGTCCTTGGGGTAAACTCTATGCACTACTGCTTTAAGAGCAACAAACAATATAGAGAGGAAAAAAAACCAAGCAAAAAATAATTAACCCATATTAAAGTCCATTTGGACCTTCCCGGTTTCAAGCAAGTTATGTACCCTCTACTCTCTGCATTCTCCTGAGTAGAGCATTTTGGGCCTTTTTTCCACTTTCTTTGGCCTGTTTGGAGGATGTAAGTTCTTGGGTTGGAGAGTATTGATTCATCAAGTAAACTATACTCCACAATGGGCAGCAGGGGCAGAATCACTGAGAAATTACTAAACAATACAATAAACTCAAATATGAGATAGACTAAGTGTATTCGAACAAATGTTTCATTATGACATAGACTGAGTTTCTTCAAAAAATTGACCAATATTAATAAACCCTAAATAAAAATGAAATATAAGATTATTATGTTAGTAACCATTAAGTTGAAGATGCTTTGAAATATTGACTTAAATAGAATATGATATATATATATTGATTAGTAAATCTTAGTCATCAAATATCATAGTAAATTAATTCATTTTCAAGATAAATAGATAAATTTTATAATAATAGTACATTTAAGAATAAAGATGCTCACAAGAAGAAAGTCATCCTAATGAAGAAATGATTGCTGCTGAAGAAAGTCATCCTAATCGCAACTCTAGGAAGTCTTCTAACCGAATCTCAGTGAGATCACGGTGTGCTTAAGTAAAAGAAAGTCATCTTGGAGACTCTAAAGCATTGCAAAAATGATTTCACAGTCGAAGAACACATAACTAAATAATATCATGCATTGAAATATTTTCCTGTAATAATATCCATCATCAACTTAGTGTACCCTTCAACTGACTAACTGATTGTTGAGCTCGAGTTGAATTCCTGAGGTAGAACATCACGGATAATGATTTTTACATCAATGTGCTATTCTATGCATTACCTTGAAAAAAACACTCGGCATAAGAGAGAAAGCAATGGGTGACTAAACACATTTTGCACTATCGGTTTGTACTTTGGTTTGTAATAACAAAATAGATGGTTTGAAGATTAGCAACAATATTTTAAATACTAAAATTAAGAGGCAAATAGAGAATTACTCTTGGCTTTCTTGGATCTCTCCCAATATCCCTTAAGCCTTGTGTTGGAAACACCCTTTGGACGTTGCTTAACTGGATCCTTTAAGATGTCTTTTTTCTTGTTTGATGTGGTTGACTTCTTCTTCTTAGCTGCTCTGTTAGCTGAAAGAGAAATCTCACTTATTATAGAGTTGACATCATCGTATAGTTTTTTTAAGGATTGAAGCATATAGTCCTAAGCTCTATTATTATCCTATGCCCTGACACTTATTTGATATGCATATCGACTAATGTGGTTCCAGAAAATAATGCCAGTAGTATTTCCATCTGTGCCTTCCACATCTCTTAATTTTCTATATGCACTATCGATGTAAATATCCCTCTTTGCTCTGGTAGACCATCGCATGAGAAGATACTTATCCGGAATGCGCACTACATCTTTTTGACTAAGAACTCTAATACAATGGACACAAAGTAATCCCATCATTTCAAATTTCTTACAAGTACAAGTTACATCTAGGGTAGTCCCATTAAAATGGATAATCCATTTTTTGATGAATTTTATTCTCTAAGTTTCTCACCAAATACTCCATGGGGCTCATCATCCACTAATAGCCAACTTCATGCAAAAATTCTTCCTCAAACATATATAAAGCTTTCTTATATAAATATACGCTTGTTTTAGAATTGAGTCTTAACAACAGAACAATCAATGACTGCTACACTTGAAGTCTTCATCATGTTCATTCCTGTCATATCTCCATAACCTTCTCCAACCCCAAGAAATAATCAGAGTGAACTTGTTGGTTTAGAGATTCCATGACATACGTTGTTCATTGACTCATTACGTCGTGATAAGATGCCCATGCGAATGAGTCTTTATGAATGCGGACCACTTGGATCTAATTTTATAAAGCTTAAAACCAAGCATGATCATGCAAATTGCCTTCTTCTAGCATGGCAGACCAAGTTTCTTCAAACTCTTCCTCTGAGTCACATTTGCTCATGTATGTATCAAATGGCCCTTGTACCCTCTTATTATGGAAGGAGCCTTCTTCAAAATATGCCATTGACACAACCTATGATGAGTATGCGGTAATACAATTTAGATAGCTTTTGCTATAACCTGATCTTGATCAGTGAATATTGTTGTAGGATGTCTGTCACTCATTAAATGAAGAAATATCTGGAATAGCCATGAGAATGACTCAATCGTCTCTTCTGATAAAAAGGCTACTCCAAATAACACATTTTCGTGATGATTCACAACAAGAGGGCACAAACAAGATTATATTTATTGAGTCGATAGCTTGTATCAAAAATTATCACATCACCAAAATAGTCATATTCTATACTTGACATACTATTGCTCCAAAAAAAACTTACTAAGTAATCTGACTCATCAACTTGTACATCCCATGCGAACATCCCGTCCGCTGCTTGCCTTTCCTTGAATAGTTGTATTAATGCATTACTATCAACATTCGCAATCCTCGATCTTTGCTCTTTCTGAATAAAATTAGAAGAATCTCTTTTTGTGAATCCAATATTATCTACGCCGCCAACTTTCTCACTTAGATAGCTGAATGCATCAGTTGTTCTAATTCCGGCCTCTATCATTGTCTTCAACACGAAAGCCTTTTCATCGCTAATGCCGTGATATGAGAAGATGTAGGTCGGTTTTCCAACGAATGATTATGACTTTCTATATATTTTTAACCATCCGCCCCTCAAGTCAACAAAGAATCTAATCATGGTCGGACAAGCAATACTTGTATCAATTTTCTGGAATTTTGCTAATCATTTAGATCGATATTTCTCGACTTGCTTTTACACATAAAAAATCTTTTGATTTCAATTTCTTGAGTTTGCCAATAACTAGTATGGTCTTCAACACGGTTTGATGCATAGTCACATACATACATCATTGCTCAATAATGGTGCCAAGGAGTCTCCCAAATTTGGGTCATTAGATATCACGACTTCATCATCGTGACCGCCATTGACTTGATTCACTGCCTGTGAGCTCCACATAAATGTGACATGTAAAATAGCTCCACAAATAAACATATTCCCTCCAAACAGGCCAAAGAAAGTGAAAAAGATGAGCTAAATACTGAGAGTACAGATGCAAAAATCTCCCAAAAATCATCCAAACAGCCACCAAATTGATTCCACTGGAATGTAATGAACATAATCTGAACAACCAGGCAAAGAAACTAAAAAAAATATCCAACAAAATCATCTGTACTCTCAAGAGAGTACAGATGCAAAATAACACTAAAAAACTAACCAAACAGCCTCCAAATTATTTCTGATGGATTGTAATGAACATATTTCCTCCAAATAGTTTAAAGAAACAGGAAAAAAATGACCAAAATGTTATGTACTCTCATGAGAGTAGAGAGTATGAGAGTATAGAGAGTATAGAGAGTATAGAGAGTATAGAGAGTACAAAGAGTAGAGAGAGTACATAGAGTACATATGCAAAATAACACTAAAGAAGCAACCAAACAGCCTCCAAATTATTCCTAATGGATTTGTAATGAAGATATTTCCTCCAAACATTCTCATAGAAGCGGAAAAATGCCAAAATATTTTGTACTATACTTGAGTCGAGAGAGAGTACACATGCAAAACTCTCTAAAACCAACCTAAATAGCCTCCAAGTTGCTTTAATGGAATGTAATGAACATATTCTCTCAAAAGCCAAGAACTCATGAAAAATAATATGAAATTGGTCAGTACTCTCATGAGATTACAGAGAGTATACCCATGCAAAGCAGATCCTCAAAACAAGCAAAGTCCTCTTGCAAAGAACTCCAAATAGTGTGGGAAATATATACTAAATAAAAGAATTTCAAGGAATAACACTAACAAACCATAAAAAAATTATACGTATACAACGGTTGAGAAAAATTACCGATGAAATATAAACAGTATTATATTAAGTTACTCATGAGTTGAGAAGAGTATAGAGAGAGAGAAAAGTACAGAGTATAGAGAGTGAGAGTACAGAGTATAGAGTATGAGAGTGCAGAGAGTACAGGAGGCAATCTTCTTGCTCGAAGGCTTCTTTTTTTTTTTTTTTTACCTTCAAGATGCTCTTTAAGGCTTCCTCACTGTGGAAGTGACCTCACAGATAGCACATTCCCTCTATGCCATAAGACCTTCTCCTCTCTATTTGGCATCCCTATTATCACTGCAACTTCATTGGGGGTGAAAGGAATGCACTGCCCACCCAAAAAGAAAGTCTATTTCTCTATGTCCCAGCAAGATAGGATTGAGGTAATAGCAATTGAGTCTTGTTGAATTCTGTGGAGTCTAATGAATTGATGTAGATGAAGCCTCATAAAATATCAATGACTTCATAATAAAGAGTGTTAAAGATTATCAAACACCGTTAGGTAGATTGCATCTCAAGTTATCCTTTTCACATGATAAACTTTTAAAATGAAAAGTCAAGTAAATGATAAATGATGCAAATCAACCATAAATCCAACCAAGTCACCCTACAAAATTGCTACTAATGGATTGTAATGAACATATTTCCTACAAACAGGCCAAATAAACTGCAAAAATATTGGCAAAGAGTACAGATGCCAAAATCCCCTAGAAACCATCCAAACAGCTGCCAAATTACTTCCAACGGAATGTATTAAACCTAATCTCAACAACTAGGCCAAAAAAATTGAAAAAAATGGCCAAAAATCATATGTACTCTCATGAGAGTACAGAGAGTACAGATGCAAGAAAATACTAACAAATCAACCAAACAACCTCCAAATTGTGCCTAATGAACATATTTCCTCCAAATAGGCCAAAGAAACAGGAAAAAATGACCAAAATACTCTGTACTCTCAGGAGAGTATAGAGTCTGAGAGTATAGTATGTAATGAAAATAATCTCAACAACCAACCAAGAAAAAAAAATATCAAAATCATCTCAGTACTCAAGAGAGTACAGATGCAAAATAACACTAAAAAAATAATCAAACAACCTCTAAATTATTCGTGATGGATTGTAATGAACATATTTTCTCCAAACAGGCCAAAGAAAATTGATTCTAATAGAATGTAAAGACCATATTCTCTCCATCCAGGAAAAATAAATTGCAAAAATATTCAGAAAATCATCTGTACTCTCATGAGAGTACAGAAAGTATAAATGCAAAAAATCTCTCAAAACAAACAAAATCCTCTTGCAAAGAACTCCAAATAGTGTAGGAAATATACACTAAATAAAAGAATTTCAAGGAATAACACTAACAAACCATAAAAAAATTGTACGTATACAATGGTTGAGAAAAATTACCGATGAATTTTTATTTAATACATCCTCAGCTATTTCCTCAAGGCCATAACTTCCAAATTCATTCTCCATCTTCATGGTTCTTTCGTAAAAAGGAAATGAGATTTTCTCTTTCTCTCTCTGAGCTCGGTTTGCAAGAAAAAAATACACCCCTAAACCCTAAATCTAGATATATATTTCTTTTAAATTCTTACATTCCAACGACGCTTCTTCTCTCGCTGTTTGAACGAGGCGGGCAGCCGTTGTTCCAGATAAACGCATCATTGTCGTCCGATACAATCGTTAAGCTAAACGGAAAAAAATCACTATACGCGGGATTGGAGTCCACGCAGCTATGTGCAACTCAACAATATTTTCTCGTGAGGATGATGGGATAAAATGGTATGGGAGGGATGATGTGGAGGCCTGTTATTGGTCAAATGAGAGGTGGAGGTATGGGATGGGCGGTTGCGAGTTTCAAGGCATTGACTGGATGTGATAATTAGGCAAATTTATCTTGAAATGCGTGCTAATCTTGTTCAAATTTTAAGCATGACAACCTTAGTAAAATTGGATGTTTATTCTAAGTAATTTCAATATTTTAGATGCAACAACACAGTCCGTTTCGCGATCGGAGGTCATTTGGTTCAATCTGGCGATGAATTTGGTCACTTTTAATTCAAAATGTGCATCATCGCTTTAGATCGCTCGACATTCGCGTAGACTCGTCTGAATTGAGCGCGGACAGTCTCATTTGATAGATTTCAATGTTTCGAAGCTAACGACGCAATCAATTTCACGAACGGAGATCATTTGGGCATCGTCGCAACCTCCCAACTTTGATATGCGAGTAACCGCTTTGACAACTCGACCTCTTAATTAGTCGACCATTGAATTATGAAAAATGTATATTTTGATCAATTTCGATGTTCTAAACATAATGGTGAAGTCCGTTCGTCAATTAGAGATCATTTGAATCAATTTTGGCGACTCCCAGTATATTTCAGTTTTGATTTGCATGATATCCCATCCGAAGCTCGTCGAATTTCTCTCATGAGCTCAACTCGACTTATGTAGTATACATTGAGGTCAATACAAGTGCATACAAAATTACAGTATACGTACAATTCTTTAAAGTGAGAGTCATATTCAGTACTGTAATTCCAACTGTTACCAGGCTCTTATTATTACCTAACCTCCTTGAATTCAGTGTGTTACGCAGAAAGATTCATTAAAAGGTTAAAAGGCATTAAAAAATCATTTATCAACGAAAGGTAACAACCATGAAAATACGAGAATATAATATTTCTGAAGATGGAATAAATATTTTGCTTTTGCGAGGAATGATAAAATCTGGACCAGTACAGTCGTGTTCGAGATAGAGAAAAGAAAAGCAAACAATAATGGAAGCTCCTCAAGAATAGTTCAAAGCATATCCTGTAGCATATCCAAGCCCGTATTACTGTGATTCACCCACCCTTATAAGTAGTGAACATATGAAGCAGAAGTTCGGCAATAATGGAATCAATCAAGTTCTTAAATTGTCGAGTGAAGGGGAAGTGGCCCTGTGGGTTTCAGAATAACAGGCAAATCTCCTTTGGCAGAAAGAATAGAAAATTCTTGTAGTATTATTTGTATCAAACTATAAGTTTTTTATTTATTAATTCTGTGCCAAAGGAGAATTGTCCTATTCAACAAGAAACAAGAAGGATACATGAATGCTTACCGGGTAATTATGATGGAAGACTTTCCAACTACAAGGTAAACAAAACTTACAGACTCATTAAACGTAATGGATTTTTTTTTTTCTGATTTCTGTAAATGGTATCGATGGACAAATAAAACACGACGTACGTGCATGCATGGACAATAAAATTTTAATATATATATATATATGATTAAATTTCTATTATTAATCACATACTTTTTAAGAGGAGTGGCTAAAATTATAATTTTATTATATTAAGGGTCTGTTTGGGGAAGCTGGTTGTAAAGTTATTGTGGAAAAAATGACTTTTTGAAAAAGTTTATGTGTTATAAATAATTTTTTTTAAAAAAAATTTAAGAAGCAGCTTTCTGATTGCAACAACGTTAATAGTTATGATACTCAAAATAATTTTTTTCAAAATTTTTTGAATACAAAAATTAGTAGTCAAAACGAAGTATTTTCTTTCCACTATTTTCGAAAATAAATCAAAAAAGCTGTCCCAAATGCTCTAATATTAGAAATGCTTTAATGTAATGTGCACTTTTTAACACTAGTTCAATAAATAATGAATAGAAAAATATATGCATTTCAATGCATTATATGATTGATCATTTATCTATTAATTATGTATTATTATGGGGTTGAAATTTTGAAGTAAAACAGTACACTTTATCTTCAGTCCATTTTTCAAAAGAGAGTATCGATGCTTCTGTGGTTGAAAGTGTTTGAGACGCAAGATAGTTATTGAACAATATTTTTATAAAAATAAGATTATATCTTTTTAATCACACATTAATCATATTTTTTCAGGTTTTGTGATTATATAATTAAAATTGTGGCTATGAGTGTTAGTTTCAGCCAAAATTATTAAAAACTCATGACTAAAATTTAATATTCAGTCATATATTTTCAATTAAGATATAATTATAGCTCAAAATTATTTTTCTAAATGAAAAATGAGATCTAAAGCTGAAGGATGCTCAATTCTTTCTTCAGCATCTTCACCCAGTTTTGCTTGTTATAGATTTCATCCACAAAGTTTCATATTAACAACTAATTTTCATTCAGTTGAAGTTCAAAACATCAAAATAAAGCCTGAAAACTACATTATGAGATTCTGATGTATTTTTAAGCTATGAGCATATGATAGATGCTCAAAATAGAATAATATTTGTGAAAATATATAAAAAAATAATTGTTTTTTGGATTAAAAGATCAGTTTGAATGCGTTTTATAGCATAAAAAATCGTCATGCAGTTATTTTATAAATGTATTGTAAAATTTTGTTATTTTTTGTTTTGATTATTTGTCATGTATATATAACAAAAAAACGTCTAAAGCTCCTGAACAGTTCTTTTCAGGTTTTATTTGATGCAGGAAGAACACATTTATTATGCAGCCTTTACTGCTCTACGATCTTCTGTGAAATATGATTTATGTTAATTATAACGATGCATGGGAGGAAACCATATCTGAATACTACGATAAATATCAAAGATAACTGCTGTAGAGCTCAGCAAAATATACTATTACTGAAGGGACAGTGATGCTTGAATTTCACTTGGTTTGTACTATAAATAGTTTGATAAAACAACTGATAAATTGATATGGGAAAAAATTTGCATCAAATCGCCTTATTATTATCAAAATTTAGGCTTTATATAAAAGGCTATCGTTTGGCCAGAAGTATAAAATATTTGTAGAGTAATTACAAAACACTTAATTATTTTACAAAATGATATTTATATTACTTGTCATAAATATATATATTTATATATATATATATATATATATATATATATATATATATATATATATATATATATATATATATATATATATATATATATATATATATATATATATATATTATATATATATATTTTTATATCTTTAAAATAAACACAGTTATGTTGAATTATATTTTTCTTACTACAAAAAATTATTTGATACTTGCATACTTTTCTGACATATATTATAGTGATTAAATTAAAATCAGATTAAGAGCTTGAAGTGATGATATTGCAATAAACTGGGCGTGTAGAAAATGTAACGACCTCGATCCGAAAACTTTGTCGTGTTATTTTTAAAATAAATATTTGGCCCATGATCACTAAGATTTGATCGTTAACTTTTGCGTATATCCAGGTTAAAAGTGAAAACTAGCTGCTGATCGTGTAGGTCCAAAATATCACCTGTCATAGATCGTTATTCAATTAGATGAGTTTATATCATTAATTGATGCGTTTGAATAAAGCGGCCGGTCGATCGATTCTTAGAATATTAATTAAATGGATTCGTCGTTTATATCAAAAATTATTTAGAGTATACATCTAATTTGATTAAAATTTTCGCATTTAAAATTTCATCAAAATTAACACATATTTTAAGATAAATCTATTTAATTATCTTATAATTATGACCGATTATCACCTCAAAAATTATAGCCGCTCATTTTCATATCTCACCTCCCATTCTACCAGGAGTATGCTGCGAGAGCACCTTCCCCATACTTCCCTATTTCCTAAAACCCGTCCGTCCCATCTAAGAAAAAATAATAATAATAATAATAATAAAAAATGACACGCAGAAAGGATGCTCTCTGGTTCCCAAGCTACCCGAACTACTCACCCTCTTTCTTTTCTCGGCCAGCAAGGATCTCCGTCCATCCACAAAGCTACAGCACGGCATACCGTTCGCTCGCTCTCCTGTGCAGATCGTGACATTGAAACCTCCCTCCTTCCCGGACGCCACCTTCTTCCGCTGCTATATTTATGCTTCGTGTCTATGGCCTTCGTTCGGTTGCACAATCAAATGCCTGGGATTCACTAGTGCCAGTGCCATCAAAAGAGAACTGTTTGTCGACTTAAAACCTTCTGTTGAGAAGGATGCCTCTACTATGGCGTGAACAGCAATCATCTAACTTATTTGGATCCTCAGAAGAATTGCTTTTTTGAAGGTGAAATGCAGATGGGCTCAGTTGAGATTGGACATGGAGGTGTTCTTCTTAGGATCCAAGTTCGAAAGCTGTAGAGGAGGAATCTGAGGCAAGCTCACTTCCTGTTGATAAGTTAATTAGTGGTGCGCCTTATTCAAGCTCTGCATCCAGTTTTGTGAATAAAGAAAGCAAAGAACTAATTTGCCTAATTCTAGCTAAACAAATTTGAAGTCTGCACGCGGCAAAAGAATCTACTAAGGGGTGTTGTGCAGATTTATTAGGAGTTTGGCCATCTAAATCGTAAATCCTAATCTGCAACGTCTTGGGATTTAGTAAATCAGGCCTTGTAAATCCAGTGTAAATCCGAGAGGTAAATCCGGGTTTATTCAGTATTTAAGGGATTTCGAGTTTCAAGATAAACAAAATACCTCCTTCTTATGGAATCGGTTGTCCAAGCGGGTCATAGCGTCTTCTTAGCTGGTCCCAAAACTGCCCCGCTCCGCCCCCCTTGCTCCGGCTGTCTGTCCGGTGCCGAGAGCTACCGTGGTGGTGTGAACGGATCTATCAAATGGGTGGCAGATGGTGTGTATGGCGCTATCTCCCGGGGTTGCCGTTGGCGTGCCATTGCTGCGCGCAGTGGACTCTGGCCTCTTTCTCCTGTCTCGGCCGCAACGATAAGGTTCTGATCTCGAAGTGTGTAAGTTCTGTTGCTTCTTCCTTTTGGGTTTTCGATCATCTGTTTTATGTTTGCTCGAATCTAGGGAATCGGGAAAATTTTTGCTTAAAAGATCTTTCCCTTAATTTTGACAGAAAATCAAGATCTGTACTTTCAGGATGTCGAACATTTTTTGATAAATGAGCCTATGAAGGTTGTAGGTAGAAACAAGGTCTGAAAAGTTTACTAAAACAAAGTTTGTATTTTCGAATACAAAGATTCTGTAGAGTATCTACTTCTTGATGGATTCTTTGGCATTTCATTATCATTTATTAGAATTTGTCAATTTGTGACTTGTGGGGATTAGGCAATATTGAAAGCCCAAATTTCTTTTTCATTTAATTAGGACACACAAAATTTCCTGAAAGTCAATCTCTTTATTTGCAATCTGTTTATATCAACCAAGTCTTTAAAAAAAATGTCTCTTCTTTAATATTCAGACCAAATGTATTCTTCTGTATATTATTGAGCAAGGAATAGATGCTTAATCTTTGTTGAGGGTTTATTCTTAACCTTCAAGTCAACATTTTTGTTGGACATTAGCCTTTTATGAGATTATCATCTGGTGTGTTCCTTTGACTTAATTGAGTGCAATTTCAATGGAAGAGGTTGTTTTTGACATAAACTTGCTATTTTACTTACCTTAAGGATATCTTATTTGATTTTAATTTCAAGTCATATATCCATAGGGATCATATATGATTGTTTTCGGTTTACCTTTAAGGTCATGAAGTTCCATTTTTTTTTAATTTAGGTTACTTGTGAGAACTGAAAATCTAAATAAGTTTTGATTATTATGTTTATCTTGATTTATCTAAAATTAGGGACCAACTAAGAAGAGAGCCTTATCATCGTGAGTTAGATCTAAATAATGTAATATATTTATTTATATTTTCTAATGATCATGATATCTTTGTTAAATGATAAATTTTAATTTGAATATTATATTCTTTTTTTATTTATGTTCTTATTCTTTAAAAAATATTATTATAATGCATTTAAATCCTCAAATAACTTACCAAACATCACTGTTTTAGATTTAGCGATTTAATAAATGCATTCTGCCAAACCTTTGATTTAATAGCTGGGTTACTAAATCAGGATATCTGGATTTAGTAAATCCTACAATAAATTCAATGTTTGCCAAACACCCCTAAAGAGACAAGTTTTCCTTTGGAGAAACTTGACATCTTTGCAGAATAGAGATTGACTCACAGAGATTTACTAATCTTAAGGACATTATTAATCTCGAGGTTTTCATGGAACATATGACAAAGGAGGAGCGGCATGAAATATCTTCCTTTTATTGATACTTCTAAAACTCATGAGAGCCATAGAAGCTTGTTTTCTAGTCCAGTTCGTGGAGAACTTTTCTTATTTGTGAACTTCTTGCAAGATGGAATTTTTGATCTCTCCTCGTCTCGAATGAATGTTGAAGATTGTAGAAGTTTGAAGAAGCTTGTTTGCAATTTTACTAAATCTAGTTGGGTTGACATTCTGAAGAGATAGAAGGATATTAAGCGAGCACCCTCGTGGAGAAGAAGAGAAAAAGTTGGACAAACTATTCCGAATTTTGCTGTCAATGCCATTTAAGAGCATTTAAAGGTGTTTGAAGAACACTGTATCTGCGGGTTGGCAGAGTTAGAAGATAAAGGCCGTAGTTGCCGGCAGATTTATTTCTCGCGGTAGAGGGAAGGTCGAATAGTCTCGATGCAGCTCTTCGGGGATTACTGAGAATTCAAAGCCAAAGACCTGAACTTAATTAATTTAGCACAAAATACTATAAACTCAAAATTAAAATTTGAATTGAAGTGCGGGTGTTTGAGAGGCTATATGCTGATGGGCTGGAGGGTTAGAAGACATAACTTGCGTTGTGAGACATGTATTAACTCGACTGAACTGGTGGGGAATGACGCTGCGGAAAGGCTGAATTTAGACTGGGTATGAGTGGAGACCAAATAAAAATAAATAAAAGTGTTGATGAGCTTAAATTGAACTTATTTAGGAATGATAAATTAAATAATAACTAACATATGTACTCTTTTATTAAGGGTGTTTGAAGATATATAGCAGTAGAGCTAACAGTAAAAGATGACAATGGTAGTGTAGAACAACAGCCAGTTATCTTCGATAGAGGCGGCGAGAAGGTCGAATAGCCCGTCTGACCCCATGTGTAGGAGAAATATTGAGGAGGTTCTTTAGTTCAAACACAAAGCTTAAATATGATTAAATAAGTATATTAATAAGCTTAAACTAAACTTAAATAAAAAAAAGATTAATCGAAGCCAAACCTACTCACAAAAAAATTCTAAAGGTCTTTAAATAAGAATGAGTCTATAAGCTTCTTAGTAATCACAAACTAAGCTCCATTGAAACTTAAGTACTAGATACAAATAAATAAATATTAATCTAAATAATTGAAAAAGATCTAAAACATCTTATGCCACGGATTCATACACCACGTGGCCAGAACAAAAGCGTTAATTAAGGCATTCTTAGATACACAAGTATGTTTGGACATGTGGGACGCCAAATATTTGAAAGTGTAAAATTTTAATATGCGAAGAATTACAGGTAGAATTGAATCGATTAAATATTAATCTAAAAATGTCAATAAGATATTAGATCTAGATAATGTAACATCTTCATACTTGGGATTAAGTAACACATCATACGAGAGAGCGAGAAGGCGTTAATTAAGGATTCAATTAAACTCTTACACATAATTACTAAAGTGATTCGATTAAAACCCAAATTTAATTCTCACCGAAATCTTTCGAGCATTTCTTAAATACACCTTTCAGTAGGCCTCACACTATAGTTGAATTCTTAAATTCAGTGTCACTGAAGGATATTAGTGGGTTGATTCTGGGATTGAATCCTAGAGATTGGAGTGGGGTTTAACAACACAATAATGTATTGTTATAACTTTCTCTACCTAAGAAAATGCGGCTGTTGCCTTGTCATTGCTTGGTATAACGATTATTTCTGTAGCTTTGATGATAGGTAGGTTGATTGATGGTATCAAGTAGAGGATGTATTCTCAAAAGTATTTATGATATTATATTTATGATACCGAATTTAAGAATTACCGAATATATAAATGCACAGGTGGTGATCCTCACATTATTAAATTAATATGAGTGCGACAATGAATCTGAAATAATAAATTCAAATGGTTAAAACACAGCATGGGCAGAGCCTTATCTTTGAATGCTTAAATTTATTGTCACGAGGATGTTGTGTGGGTTTGAATTCAGGTTTAGTCTTAGGTGAGATTAGGGTTAACAAAACTAAAATCTATTATAAACTATTTCCAACAGTAAATCACGAGACTAATTACATATCGTGAGTAGTAAATTTGATCCTTGTTAGGAATTTAAACACTTAGTTGACATGTTGCTCGAATATATTTGATTCAAGTCGATTAACCACCCCGATGATGATTGTGTTGAATATAGAAGATTTCCAATCCGGAAGGGATACTTACCGCATAAATATTCTTCCAATCTCAGGATGTATTAATCCGAGCTTCAGTATCAATTCACATTTATAAAATCAAATAAACCGACGCAAATTATAAGTCTTAGACAGTAAAGTTCAATTTTTTCAGGCAAAAAAACTTAAAAGCTAAAAATCTGAATTCACACCTTCCCAATTGTTTGTTGGAGGTGACAAATTAAAAGAAAACTCTAGCTTCATGAAGGAATAAAAGTCAAATCGATGCGAACTTATTTATGGTTTTGCTCTCAAAGCGATATCTCTTGCCCGGCTGAGGGCGGTAGCGCGTATCCTCCCCAGCTGAAGCCAGTGGCAGCGATAAGCTCCAGTGATCAATTATGACCCGGAAGTCGCTTTGATCGAGGTAAGTTCTTGCGCAAATGGAACCATTATATTCGGTGCCGGCGTTGGCAGCAGCATGCTCCTGATAGCTCTACGCGCTGAATTTGAATAGCAACCATAGAATTTATGCGGTCATAATCATACGTTACCCTGGTAACCGCGTAGACTTAAAGAGCTTATCATGCCGGCAGAGCAAGCGCCACCAGGGTCTGATTGATTCATTTGGATGGCGTAACAAGTATTCTTAATAAGCCAAAGTCATTAGATCAAAGTTAGAATTCGACTACTCCTATGGTAGAAATAGGTGAGCAGGACACGGCGAAGCTGGGATAGCGGAACCATGGGATCTAGATCGGCGTCATCATTCCCCAATCATCACTCTTTACAGTTAAATAATGAAAGGGTTTGCAAACAGTTTCCATAAAAGTAAATTTTAAAACTCCGAGAGTTTCTTATTATCTATTTACTCATTAAATGACTGTGGCTAATGACCATGTAATCGAAAGTTCTCTCTTTACATTGGGAGGGGTAATTCAACATATGGTGCTTGCCACTTATAAGAGAAACACAGGAACTAGATCACAAATTCCTCTCATGAAATGAGAGTGAAATCTCTAGGTAGTGTCTTATACACCTCTGTCTACCTTTGAAAATTACACGACACTTTACAGAATTATACTCTCTTTACGTTAGAGGTTGGTGGTGTTAATTTTAGGAGACTCCTGCGATTTAGAAAGCTGACCCCATTTGAGGATGGGAGTTTCTCTTTCCATGTTTAGCTAGTCGAATTTGAGCTATAGTAGTTGTGGAGCATGATAAAATTAAGAATTTAAAATGGAGTTATGAAGATGAAATTAAATTTGAATTAATCATATTCTTATGACTAATTTGGCTTTTGTTACATATATTGATATGGATTCTTTGGGAACACTTATGTTCATCAAATCTTGACTTCGTCCGCAGACCAATATACGTCATGATTAATGTTTATGGCCAATCCATCTTTGAGGATGTTGAAGCTACTTTTTAATTTGGTAGTCGCAGACTTAGCGGTCATTTATTCTTATAGAAAATAATCCTCACTTGAAGCACTACATATTTAGCGCACCCAACGTACGGGGAAGGAGGACAAGCTCAGAATAGAAAACCTACGCTACTAATGTTTCTCGAAGAGAGCCTCTTGTATTGAAAGGATGAGGGTTATTTTCAAGGCACTCGTGTCATGCGAAAGAGCGTAAATGGGCAGAAGAAGTTTCAGGTCATATCTATGAATCGACTACTTTCTAGATTGAATCTTTATACTTTAGGTGAAGCCATATCTTTGAAGTCTCTATTCTAAGAAAATTGAGTGGAAGGCAAGAATAGGGCGAAATCTCAAAATGTTGGCCTTGAGCTCGGTAATTATTGTTTGAATCACTTAAGTCATCACGATGGACTTGATACTAGAAAGCAGAGTGTTCCAGCTCATAATAGTTTGAAAATCTAAAATGGGTGAAAGAAGGTAGCTCTACTTGTGATGCTCACTAAGGGCATTATTTTGGGCTCAATAATAGTGAAGCTCAGAACTCTTGGAAGAAGACAACTTGAGCTTGCTGATCACAGAATTACCGCGAGTCACGAGAAGGTTGTCGAGGAAAAGGGTTCTTATCAAGAGAGATGTCAAGGCCAATTATCGGAGAAGCGAGTACTCCACTCTGAAACTACCATTAATTGGTATTAGGAACTCAAGATCATTCTAATAAGTTTGCATTGTGAGCAGTCGAGGCATGACACTTGTGGTAGCAGGTCCGGGGAATCTACTCTTGAAGGTCAGGTAGAATGAAAAATAACAGTGCACGGAGGGCATGCAGAAGGCAGAGCTCGAGAGGAAGTCACATGGTGAACATCCGCGACGTGACACTACGAACCACCAATGTTGGGGTATCAAACTGCAAAGGTCTAGCAAAAGAGAAAATAAATGTAGGCCAAAGCACCGGAGAAAATAATTGACCTGAGCTTCTTACATTTTGGAACTGTCTCAAAACTAACACAGAAACGGTGGAGAAGAAATGTTGAGCGTGGTAGCTCAATGACCATTGTTCAAATAAATGTCATACAACTAGTATGGAGAACTAAAAGCGAGTGTTCAACTCATAACTGGGTTTGCAGCATCCTGAATGATGGGTAAAGTGCCCGACTCTACTTGGTCAAATCAAACAGATCTTTCTAGACGTGACATCAGTTCCTATCCTCTAATGGGGAAACTCAGCACAAGCTGTATCTACAAGAGTGCGCCGGCTCCGCTTGAAAGTTGTTAAGGAAGAAATGGTGATGAAAATGAAAATATCAGAAGTCTGCCATGAGGAGGCTAGAGTTGCTCCTCAGGGAGACACTTCTAATCTATGACACTGCGACCTGGGATCTGAACCAATTCAAGTCCCATGCTGGTCGCATCGAGGAATAACACTTGGACCATTACGGGTTAAGCAAATTTAGAGAAATTTTAAAACGCTAAAAGTGGCTATGAAGAAGAAGGACGCCAGAAAATGATGGTGACATCTAGGTTGTACTCCCCATAAAATTCCTTTCGTGATGCAGCACGTATTTGGGCTAAAAGCGGTTCTACCTACTTAGAAGTTGAACTACCTTCACTCAGGAGTAGCCATTATGCTCTGATCTCACTTAAGATGAAGAATGTTCATCTATAGATAGAAGCGATTAAACTTGACAAAGCAACCGACTGCTCAAGCTCATAAAATTTAGAAGTCTACAAAACAGGACGTCCAGCAAACTGTCGATCCTTTAGTACATCCTCAAGCTTTTCAGAGAAGGAGGGTGGTGCATGATCTTTGAAATGGTGTTATTTCTGTCATTATATGTGTAAGTTTTTGCTGTAGAATTCTCTTTGTAATCTGAATGCATATATCGCGAAATGAAGCATAAATCCCTGTCCAAACAAAGAGGCATTATTTTTAAATTTTGATAACAAAATATTAGGCTCTCACATGAAGCAGAGGCCTTTCTATTCATAAGTTTGTAAGGTTGACATCTTTGGGCAGGTTCTCATATACATATTGCAAATTGGGTATTCAAAGTTCACAAAGTCTCAAACTCTTACAGGCCAAAAGAGAAATTTTTAAGTTTTGACAACTACAATAAATCAAGTTTGGAAACATCTTGTCCATATGAAACTTACATCAAATCTAGGTGGCTAGGAGGTGGGTGCATAAGGTCGGACTTAATAAGCACAAATATGGTCAGTCGTTGACAAATCTCTTTTATACTCAGCTTACGCCACAAGGCGGTAAGGTGATCCCCTTCTCATTAGGCGGATGATAAAAATCTTCATTAATTGCTCCAAGTCGATACTTTCGAGTAAGTGCATAAGGTGCCGGTCCAACAAGCCCCAAATATGGTGAAATTCATGATTTGCAGCCAGTGCCGCTTACTCGAGGTACTTGCCCAGTCTCAGTACGTAGTAAATGAGGATCCACACTGTCTGCCTTTGTTAGGTTCATGGACAAGAGAACATCCAAATCTCAATCCCTCTAACTTGTTAGTCATAAAGTCATTTTTTCAAAATGCTAACAAAAAGATCCTAAACAGCTCGAAGCACCAAGCTAATGGTTTGGTATCGATATCAAATGAAGAAATCGCTCAACTCCCTTTTACCAGTCTGTTAAAGAGTAGAAAGCGAGAGCCAGGAAGGAAACTCTTCCTCAGCAAGTCAACCAACAAAAAAGCAAAGTACCGAGGAAGTCTTGATGTTCATACAAACCAAAGGCTGAACTAAAAGATGATGTCAATGTATGCGTGCAGCGTAAAACATGTGTGCAGTGCAGTGACTCGCCGTATTTCTTAGTGACATTGACCCAAGCTCGAGGGAGCTAGTCAGTCGTGAGAATATATTCTTCATTAAGCTCACGGCAGAGAAAGTTATGACTGAAGTTATGGCCAGTGGTTTGTATGCGACAAGTCTTCAAGACAAGCTTCAGGGATTTTCCTCCATCAAATTACGTCAAGTACCGGATAAAAATACAAGATGCAGAATCCCCAGATAGAAGTCTTCATTATTAAAACGCACCATGCATAGGACAGAAGATGTTCTCATCTCACCAAAACAAGTCATCAACCCATCAAGAGTAAAACTTTAAGCCCAGAGCGGAAAATACAAATTTCAAATTTTGAGATGAAGTCATCAGAAGGTGGCCAAGCATAGCATGGGGTGAAGACATTTTTATCTCAACAACAAATCATCAACTCCATCAAGTCCTCTAAGGCACGAAGCCAAGATAGAAGGAAAATACAAATTTTAAACTCTCAGGAGGAAGTTTTCAAGAAGTCCGAAAGTACAAAGCATATGACCAAAGACATTCCAAATTCTCTCAACAATGAAATCCCCCCTATTAGATAGGAGGCATTTTTATATATTTATCTAAGTCGACATCGTGCTTCAAGCTGAGATCCTTAGATAAACATACATGATGATCAGAATGAGCTACGTTTGTTCATATTAAAGAAGTTCAAACTCTGTAATACATTTTTGAGCTAATCTGTAAATCCCCAGTGTTAGACAGGGGATATTTTATAGATTTATCTAAGTTGACATCGTGCTTCAAGCTAAGATCCTCAGATAAATAAATATTATGATCAAAATAAGTTATCTCTCTTTATATTGAAGAAGATCAAGCCCTATGATATATTTTGAACTAAGTTTACAATCCCCCTATTAGATAGGAGGTATTTTTATAAATTTATCTAAGTCGATATCATTGTCTAAGATAAAATCCTTAGATAGATACATATCATGATTGAAAATATATCACTTCTATTCCTCATTAAAGGAAATCAAGCTGTGTAATATATTTCTGAACTAATATGCAATCCTCACATTTAAATAGCCTTTTTTTTTAATGATCAAGATTGTTCAACCCTTTGAAATAGGAGGTCTTCTAGCATATATTCAGGCTGATATCGAGCTTTATGCCGAGATCCCTGAATATATCCATAACTGTTATGGTCAAAGTTGTAGGCTCTTGCGAACCAAAAGAATCTATTTTTACACATGAAAAAATAGCCATAAATCTCAAAAGTTTCTCTCCAAGATTCATCAAATGTCGAAGATCAAGTCAGAAGAACTCCTAATTTTGGAAACTTCAATCAACTAAGTTGGAAAAACATCAACCTTTACAACTTCAAGTCTAGGACACGAATGGGTTCTAAAGGTCGAACTCAACAAGTTCACAAATGGCCGAGTTACTGACGCTCTCCTCACTCAACAAGCCTCAAGAAAAGGCTGCAGTGAAAGAGCCCCCATTCATTAGTCTAATGACAAGACCACCAAGCCATCACAACTTAAGTAGAAGACCCGAGTAGGTTCTAAAGGTCAGACTCAATAAGCCCACAAATGGCCGAGTCGCTGATGCTCTCCCCACTCAACAACCTGCAAGAAAAGGCCGCAGTGAAAGAGCCCCTGCTTGTTAGCCCGATGATGATAGTTGTTCAATCTCAAACCAGATCCAGCTTAGTAACTACAAGCAACCAAAATCTAAGAGATCTTTCCACTTGATCGATAGACTAAGACAATCTGAGGAAACTCTCAATTCGGAGCTGTCTCAAATCAATCCATATATTGCTTGCAAAGTAATATTTCAACCTCTTTTCAAGCAGTCTGATGAAGCACAAAGCACATATCAAATCTAATTCCCTCACCAAGTCCGCAAAAGCAGAAAGCACAGGACCAAGAAAGCGATTCCATAGTTCACACAAAGGCAATGACCGAACTAAGGGAATTTCATGGTTATTCAATCTATTAAAGCACACAGTGCTAGACTGATAACTCAACATTGACCTAATATGAACCGAAGGTCAGGTTATATGCACCCTTCAAGCGGAGTCCATCAAAGCAAGCACAAGACTTGCGTACATAAACTTCAGTCAAGTTATATAGATAAATAAGGTCAATCCTTCATCAAAGTCCGTCGAGTTTAATGCTTGGACAGAAGGAATGTCAAATCTCAAAGCAAACAAACTAATTATTCTATCCAATCCAGTCAAGAAAGAAGCTAGGGTCAGAGGAAATCTAAATCTGTGAAGACACAAAAGAAGAAGCTCTTGGAACCCATCAAGTTGAAAATGATCTAATTTTTGAGATTAGCGTTTTCAACAAATGTGACTCACTTCAGGCATAAATCATATTTGTTGGGGGGCATTTATTGATCCATATATGTGTCATAAGTCGAGTAAATCTCACAAGTCGAATTAAACGAACTTTGGAAGTGACACTGTGCAAATCGAGGCTCAAAATGCATTGGATGTCACCAAAAATGGTCGAAATGACCACTGATCGATGAACAGACTTTATCGTCGCATTTAGAATGTCAAAACTAATTAGAATATAAATATTGCACAACTTGATGATCAAATTATCAAGCAGTCAAGTCATCAATGTGCTTGCATGGATATCGAGGTTAGGAGGCAACGACGCAAATCAAATGACCTCCGTTCATGAAATTGATTAAGTTGTTAGCTCCAACACATTAAACCTATCAAATGAGACCATTCGTGCTCAATTTGCATGACTTTACATGAACGTTGCATGGTCAGAAGCGATAATGTATATTTTGAACTGAAAGCGACCCAATTCGACACTGAAATAACTCAAATGACCTCCGTTCATGAAACGGACTATGCCATTGCATTTAGAACATCAAAATTATTTAGAGTAGACATCCAATTTGATTAAAATTTTCACGCTCAAAATTTTTTCAAAATTAGCACACATTTCGAGGTAAATCTATTTAATTGTCTTATAATTGTGACCAGTTATTGCCTCGGACATTGCAGTTACTCATCTCCATACCTCACACATTACAATTAGATAATAATATCTTCCCCATACTTCCCTATTTCCTAAAACCCGTCCATCCCATCTAAGTAAAAATAAAAATAAAAATAATAACAATAATAATAATAATAAGGGGGAGACACACAGAAATGAGCCCCTCTCTAGTTCCCAGGCTGAAGCCAACTACTACTCTCTCTCGCTCTTTTTCTTTTCTGACAAGGCCTCTCAGTCCATCCATGAAAGCTACAACACGGCATCGCTCTCCCTTTAAGGATCATAGACATTGAAACCTCCCTCCTTCCCGACCTTTCCACCTTCTTCTTTGCATATTTATAGCTTACGCCGTTCGATTCAACACAAATGGGATTCAGTGTTAGTGCCATCAAAGAAGAGAAATATTATCGACCTAAAACCTTCTGTTGAGAAGCTTACGAAGGACCTCTACTCCACATGGCATGAACAACAATCATCTAACTTATCTGGATCCTCAAAAGAAGACCTGCTTTTTAAAGGTGAAATGTAGATGGGCTCAGTTAAGATTGGACATGGAGGTGTTCTCCTTAAGTATCCAAGTTCAAGAGTTATAGAGGAGGAATGCAGGCTGCTCACTTCATAAGATAAGAAGTTAATTAGTGTGCCTTAAGCTCTACATCCGGTTTGTAGATAAAGAAAGCAAAAGAACTAATTTGCCTAATTCTAGCCTAAACAAATTTGAGTCTACAATGCAGCAAAATAATCGCTAAAAAAGACAAGTTTTCCAACCTTGACATCTTTGGAGAGTAGAGATTCAAAGATTTCTTGAAGGACATTATTAATCTCGAGGTTTTCATGGAACATATGACAAAGGAGGAACAACAACAACAACTGATGAAATATCTTCCTGCTATTAATACTGTTAAAACTCATGAGAGCCTTAGAAGCTTATTTTCTAGTCCCGAGTTCATGGAGAACTTTTCTTATTTCCAGCAACTTCTTCAAGATGGAATTTTTGATCTCTCCTCATCTCAAATGAATGTTGAAGATTGCAAGAGTTTGAAGAAGCTCATTTTTCTTAACTTTACTAAATCTAGTTGGGTTCATCATTACAAAGAGATGAAGGATATTAATGGAGAAAGCGAGAAAAGGTATCTATGGCATTCCAATTTAGCACCCATCAAGAGGCCTCAAAGCCAGAACTTGCAAGGTGTTTAAAGACCTGATATGCTTAGTAGAGTGGGGTTAGAAGACTTAGTGAAGACAGCGATCATTTTGCTTTCATAGAGCGGGGAAGGTATATTCCCAGATGAAGCCTACGGGGATAACGAGGAGAAATTTAAATTGACAGAGAACTTAATTAATTTAATACAAAATGAATTATAAATATAAAATTAAAATTTGAATTGAAATTACAGGTGTTTGAAGACCCTGTTATGCTCAGTAGAGTTGGCAGGTTAGAAGACCATGGTCGTAGTGTATTAACAACAAGACCATTATCTTTCGATGATACGAGAAGGTCGAATAGCCCCAATGTGGGGATGACGTCTAGGTTTAAATTTTGGGCCGATGGGAGACTCTAACAAATTAAAGCGTTGATGAGCTTAAATTGAACTTATTTGAGAATGATAAATTAAAGAATAAACCAACATATATGTTCTTTTTATTATAGGTGTTTGAAGAACTTATATAATTAAAGCTAATAGGTAGAAGTTGGCCAGAGTGTGTGTGCACGCTTGGTTATCGGTAGAGCCCGGGAAGGTCGAATAACCCTCGATGTAGCTATCGTGAAGATGCCGGAGCAAAATTTGGATTGATACAAATCTTAAATATGATTAAATAAGAGTATTAATAAGCTTAAACTAAACTTAAATAAAAAAATGATGAATCGAAGCCAAACCTACTCTCAAAAAAATTCTAAAGGTCTTTAAATAAGAATGAGTCTATAAGCTTCTTAGTGATCCTAAACTAAGCTCCATTGAAACTTAAATACTAGATGGAAATAAATAAATATTAATCTAAATAATTGAATAAGATCTAAAATATCTTATGCCACCGGATTCACAACATATCGTACAAGCGAATAGAAGGCTTTAATTAAGGCATTCTTAGATACACCTGCATGTGCTCGAACATAAAGATTTAAAGTGTAAATTTTAATGTCTAAAAAGGCTACGTGGGCTAAATTGTAATCAATTAAGTATTAATCTGAAAAATCTAATAAGATATTAGATCAATTTATAACATCTTCTCATGCAGGATTCTGACACATGTCATGAAGCAAACAAAAGATGTTAATTAAGGATTCAATTAAACTCTTGCACATATTATAAAGTATGATTAAAACCCAAATTTAATTCCTTAAAAGTGTGCAAGCGTTCTTAAATACACCTAGATGGGCCCCGACACTATGCTGAATGCTTAAATTCAAGTGTTTAAGGATGCTGCGTGGGTTGATTACTGGTTGGGTCTACAAACTGGGTCCAGGTTAACAAAACCTAATGATGTTGTTATAGCTTTTTTTGCCTAAGAAAATCTTTGAGAAGCTAATTCTATCATTTGGCAGTATAACGACTATCTCCTAACTCCTCAATGATAGCTGAGCTGATTGAAGATATCAACTAGAGGGGTAACTATTATCAAAATATTTATGATATTACATTCAATATTCTTAAATTCAAAATCCTCAAAATATAAATCTAGGTATGATCCTTTATTATTAAATTAATAGAGTTGACAAGATCTAAAATAATAAATTAAATGATTTAAACACCCGCATGGGCCCTAACATTATGGTGAATGCTTAAATTTGGTGTTTGAGGATTCTGCGCGGGTTGATTCCCGATTTAGTCTTAGGACTGGGTCCGAGTTAACAAAACCTAAAAATCTATTATAGGAATTTCAACTTAGTAAAATATTTGAGAAGCTAATTCTGTCATGTGATAGTAGATCTGATCCTCTATTAGGAGCCAAACAGAGTTGACAGGATCTAAAGTTCTCATATATATTTGATTCAATCAATTAACCATCCCGATGATGGATGTGTTGAATGAAGATTTCAACCGGAGGGGATACTTACCATAAAAATGTGCTTCCAACCTCAAATTGAATTCAAACTCAAATCAATGAAATATAAAATCAAAACCAAATTATAAGTGCTTAAATGAAATTCAATTTTTTTAAAAAAACTTAAAGCTAAAAATCTAATTCACCTTTTGCAATTGTTTGTTGGAGGTAACAAATTAAGAAAGCTCTAGCTCATAAAGGAGCCAAAGTCAAACCAAGTATGCAACTATATTTACTCTCAAATAATCTCATGCCGTGAGGGCGTGGCAGCTTGGCAGGTAAACTATCTGATTATGACCAAAGTCCTCTGATCGGGTGGTTGCCATCAAATGGGACTATTATATTACGGTCACGACTGTAGCCCATATGCTCCCCAATGGCTATGCCTTTTGAGTTGTGAACCATAGGGTATACTTGATTAGGAAAAAAACCATTATTTATTGGTAGCTTAAGCTTATCTCCTTGACAAAGCGGCACCAGTCTGGATTCGCTTGGATGACATAACACATGTGTTGCTAATAAGGATCCTTCAATGGGTTGGGTCTACCCCTCTAGCGAAGTAGGGAACGATAGCGAAGACCATGAGAGATCAGATGATTAGCATCATCGTTCCCCCAATCATCCACTTTAAGTTAAATATAATGAATTTCATAAATCAAAATTTTAAAACTTCACATGCTGCTATTATATGCAGTGCATTAAAAAAACCTAACAACTAGCCTTAATCAAAAGTTCTCTCTCAGCATTGGGAGGGTATTGCTTGCGCAGGAAACACGGAACTAGATCTAAAGTCCTCACAAATGAGGGCAAAATCTCTAGTGTCTTCTACATCTGCCTTCTGAAAATTACACCGACACTTTAAATTATACTCTTTTCATCGAGAGGTCGATGGAGAATTTTTGGAGCCCACAGGCATATTGGTATTTTAAATTAAATCTTGGTAGCTTTTAATCTATCTGAGAACCACTTTTGGGATGAGCCTTGAAGGAAATGTGTAGCTATAGCTCCTCTTAAGCCCTAAGAACAACTCTCTTAGTCCTGCTGAGGTTAGCAAATAGCACAAGCTGAGATGAAAAATTTGCATATAGTTTCTTTAATTTCTTATGTTAGAGAAAATTTTTTTACAATGATTAAAATACATATATAAAAGAAGAAACTTAGTTAAAAAAAAAGGAAAATGAAAGAAGAATCGAAAGTATTACAACACTACAAAATTTCAATAATATAAAACATGAAAAGCTGACCATAAGCTGGAATAATCTCTAGATTCACATTAAAAATGGCGTATCTGACTAGATGAAGGTGGTGATCGAGAGGGTAGAGTAATCTATAATGAAAAATTAGCATCACAAAAGAGACTTGATTGAGTGTGGAATTTGAGCATCTAATAAACTTAAATAGGGAGGCGATTATATGTCTAGTCAACATGAGCTGTTGTATCACTTAGCTTTAATCTTATGAATTAAAAAATTGCAAAATACAGGAGGGGGAGGTATGTACATAAAGGAGAAGGTATAGAGGCGATATTGGTTGGAATTATTATTCGAGGATGAAGACTCTATTTGACTAAAAAGAGAACATATTTAAAAATAATTTCATAGTCATATAAGTGAAACTAACTAGTATATATGAAAAAATTAAGCGATGATATCTTGATGAAAAATATTTGACTAGTATATATGAAGTTTAAATAAACCTATGGTAATAGATTTGTGATGAATTAATGCATTATAAGATTTAATTGTTCATGTATTACATGAAGAAAATTTAGAAGTTTAAAATATATTTTAATTAATTTTTGATTAAAATATTCTAATATACCCTTTTTCTTGTTTAGTTGAGGACATAAGCTCTTTGCCCTTGACATTCTCTAGAAAATGTCACATATTTAGTCTATGCACTTTTTGCATGATAGCCACTTGATGCAGATGAAAAGAATAATTGTAGTATCTATGATCAGCAAGAGGCCATCAAAGCTATGTTGATGGCGACATTGATATGAATAGGGTTTCATTATTATTTATATAATCTCATGTACTTTCTCTTAATAGTATGTACATACATGTTTCTTTTTAATATGATCAACATCTTGCATAATTTATAACCTATCTTTGATTTTCCATGATTATGATTTTTATAAGAGCTCTCCTATGTAACGCATAGTGTCAAAAATCATTTAGACTCTATGATGTATATCATTTGATATAATATGCTATGTGATTCTCTATGTTTAAGGTTATTTATTTTTCTTTCATATGATTCCCAAAAATTCTATGAATTTATATGCGACTCTCCATAATCATTCATTAGTATTTCAATTTACAGATGTGGCATGGTGATAGTGATGTGCATGGTGACTTGCATGATGCATGATTGAAGCGAACCATATAGTCACGTCACTTATGATTTTGCATGTTTAATAATTCCATATCTTTTGATTTCATTATTATCATTGAAGGCTTGAAGCTTGTATGATTAAGAATATTGTTTATTATTATTCTATCATTTTTATGAATGCCACATATTATATGAGATGTTTGCTTGAATCTATTAATAAAATAAATAATAATTACGAAATGTATATTAAATCATAGCTTCATAGATGAGATGAGTTGACAAACCCTATTTGAATAAATTAAGGAGGAACTAGTGTTGTCCATTTTGGGAAGATAATGATGTAGTCTAATAATGCATATAATTATTGATATAATGTGTGATGTATCATGAAGATTTATATGTTTTGTAGTTCCAATCAAATGATATTAACTGATTATTATCTGATTTCAAGAAACTTAATGAACAATTTGACATTATTTGATATGATCTATGCATGATTATTATAACATTACTTTGATCATAAATCTTATTCTATATATGATTTTGTTTCTGTATATTCTTAAAGATTTGATTATGATATAAAATTAAAATGCATATTAATAAATTACTATTTAGTATTTGAGTATACATGATTACATTTAAAATATGATCTTATTGTATTATGTTATCTATTGTATTGCTTGATTAGTTAATTTATTCTAACATAACCTTTAACTAATTAATTAGAGAACTAGTTTTATACATGATATTGTAGGTTACATTGTCATAGAATGATCATCCCATGGTATTAATTTAAAAGATTGTATTAAGTGTTATGATTTTTAAAGCATGTGATTTAAGCTCAAACATGAAATCATTAAGCCTATTTTAGTGTGACTCTTTTATTTATTATACTTAACATAAACATGACATATTTGCATATATAAAATATTTATGAATTTATGCATTGTCTCTTAAATTTTGCATTGAATTCTCTTGCAATCTATTTGTGCATCATGACCAACCTATTACATGTGTGTATTGTTTGTTTTAAACAAGAAATGAATATTATTAAAAGGTGATTATACTTGAATATATATTAATTAGTTGATTGTAGCATGATTTGTTTAGTGGATATACATATGTTGGTATCAATGGTGTTATTTATATATAGTTCCTATTTATTTTAGGTTGCAAAATAATTATTGATGTCACCCTCATGGATAATGATAATGTATGATTTCTTTCTATAAATTATATAAATTTTATTTAAATAGTTTGGTATAAAACTAAGTAATCAATGTATATGAATTCTTTTGGACTATTAACAATACAATCTTAAAAATAAAATATATTGATATTTTAACTATTATTTATATAAATTTTTAATTTAATGGCTATATGTTGCATATGTAAATTAGAGAAGTTTAATCTCTAACATATTTTGGTTTTTATAAGAATTTGTTATGATATAATATGAATATGTGATTTTACATGAATGTATTGAGGTTCTCTTCTAAGTATCACTAGTTGATGTGATATGTCAATATGTAGGTTTTATTAGGTTAGGGAAAATTAAAAGTTGTATTAGAGTAATGGTAAGATTAATGAAACATGGTAGTTTACTAGAGTTTTGGATGAGAATTATGAGTTGGAAGAATAGATTAGAAAGATAAAACTTAATATATAGTGTAACCATATGTTGATATTTAGATTTATAATTGAGATTGGATAAGTATCAACCTTTATACTACATGTTATGAGCAGATTTCATTTTATGATATCATTTGATGCAATGTCATTGATTCATTGATTTTGCAATGTCATTGATTCATTGATTTTGCAATGACATTGATTATGTGCCTATTAAGCAACATCTACATGACAATGTATCATATTAAGCAACATCTAAATGACATATTATAAGTGATATATGGCAAGTGAGATGAAACATAATCTAAAAAAACATACCTAATAACATGGTACCATAGTATAATCTAAGAAATTGACAATTTTAATAGAATGGTATATATATCCACTTTAATAATGTCAAATACACACACACAGACTTTCTTCTTGAATAATTTCATATACATGAAATTACAAAAATACATAAATATAAGTAATATAATTAAGTTTATTTAAGATTTTATACAAATATAAAAAATAAAAGAATGTATCTTTAAAATGATTATATCTATTTATATTTACATGAATCAATCGATCTATCACATGCCAAGTAAATATGTAAATGCTCAATTGAGTTAAAAATGAATATTAATTTTTTTCTAACTAGAAAAATTGTCATTCTCTTTTCTTTTCCATACATTCAATATTGAATGCCACATAAAGCTTAAAAAAATTTCTTTCATTAATACATTATACATTATATTGTGAAGTTGATCATGAGATGGGCAATAAATAAATACATGACATGGTGTCCAAAATTTTCCCATCTCTACAAATGAAATGATGGTTTAAAATGTTTGTAAGATGGAATAGTAGAGCATTACCTGAGATTTCATTCTCATTTGGTGAGGACTTTAGATCCGTCCTGTGCTAAGCACTATAGTTAATTACCTCCCAATAAGTGAGGGAGAACTTTGATAAAGGCTAGTCATTTGGTCGCTAAATAGAGTAAAATGTGGAGTTTAAAATTTAAGATTATGACATTCATCATCTTAACTTAAAGTGGATGGTTGGGGGAATGATGATGTGTCCGATCTAGATCTCATGGTTTTATCATCCTGGATTATTGTGGTCTCTAGTCTACTTAGTCAGAGGAGGTAGTCAACCAACCCGAAAAGATCCTTATCAACACATGGGCCATCCAAGAAATTCTTGCACCGGTGTTTGTCTAAAGAGATAATCTTAAGGCCCTTATGAGGGTTTTTGCCATATGTGTACCCTATGATTCACTCAAAGGGAAAATTGAGAGGGGGCAATGATCGTAATATAATGGAGCTTATTGGCCAAACCACCACTGAGGACTCATCATCTATGGAGCTATTCAAGTCAATGAGGTCACAGCCTTCCAGCATGAGATTAATTGAGTGGACAGTAGAACTTGATTTGACATTAGCTCATTTGTGAGCTAGAGTTTTCTTAATTTGTCACCTTCAACAAACTGTTGTGGAAGATGGATAAATTGAGTTTTGCTTTAAGCTTTTAATGATTAAATTTTATTTGCATAATTTTTAGATTGATATTTGATTTGAAATTAGAGTCACATTTTGATAGAAGTATCCCCTCCGGTTGATATTACCATTCAACACAACCATCATCGGGGTAGTTAATTGATTGAATTGAATACATTTGAGAACTTTAGATCCCGTCAACTTTGTTTAGCTCCTAACAGGGATCAGATCTACTATCACATGATAGAATTAGCTTCTCAAATATTTCACTGAGTTGAAATTTTTATAATAATATTATTAGATTTTTTTAGATTTTGTTAACTTACCCGTCCAAGACCAACCAAAGAAGCAACTCAAAGATCCTACACTCAAAGACAATGTCATGCAGTGTATTTGAGAATGCCTTAATTAATTCTTGTTCTCTTGTATGTGTGTGAATCCGTGGTGTAAGACATTGTAAATTGTTCTAATATCTTATTAGATCTTTTGGATTAATATTTAATTGATTCCAAGTTGATTAGTCTTTGAATATTCAATAGACTCGCTTATGACAATTCTCAAATTCATCACCAACTATACTCAAATTCTCCTTTACCTAATTCTAGTATTTAATAAGGCGAAGAATATACTTCAGATATTTTCCAAGGATTCATCGCTTATGCTTATTAGTAATCATACGATCTCATGAAAAATCTCTGATAAATTCTTTAATTTTCTTCAATTTATTTCAGTATTTGGAGAGTGTATCTTCATTTCAAGAGGCTTTCTTATGCTTTGATTTGATGTTCAATTAAGACTCCTACTTCTTTCGATATTATATAATTTTCAATTGTTCAATTAGTTCTCTTATAAGTTTGATATCAGCCTCTCCGGTTTCAACTAAAGCTTGTTTAGTTTTGTGAAGTTTGCTGCTTCAATTTAAACCACCGAGGATTATAATTAAAGTTTGTGAGTTTAGCATCATCCCTCAAACCCCATTGTCACACCTGATTATTAAATTTAGATAAGGATTGGTTCCACATTGTTTCCTTTAATTCCTATAAATAAGGCTAAGAGGGGGGAGGTTCTATTTCATTCCACTTGTTTAAGGATTTGGAGTGCTTGAAAGAGAAGGGTTAATTTTTTTTTTAGCGGGCTTTCAACTTTACTAATATAAATCTTGTAAGTACTTTCTTATCGCTTTTCTCTTTGATTTAATGTTTTAACTTTGTATTCATTGTATGTTCTTTTCTTTCCCCTCTTTTTTTTATTTGATTCTTTTAATTTGAATTTAGCTTTAGATTTCTTTATTTAGCACTCTTAAGCCAATTTCTTTTTTGATTCCACCATTTTCTTTCTAAGTCGAAAGATTTGACAAAATTTTGGCAGCATTTCGGCTAGGGGAGCGACATCTAATAATTTTGGAGGCCTTCCCGTCACACCCAATGAGCGTGACGGTTGGTGTTTTGCAATACCTTGGTTGATTTTCATCTTATCACGTTCAAATGAGCATGACGAGGTTTTCAAACCTACAAAAGAAACACAATATATATATATATATATATATATATATATATATATATATATATACTTTCACATTCACATCACACATGTTCGACTTATTTTTTTTACGCTTGCAATGATCAGAGAGAGGGAGATGTCAAACCAAGAGAAGAACCCGATGATGGTGTTCCTCTCACGGAAAAGGATAGGTCTCAGGGCTCCAAAACTGCCACCCACCTCTCGACAATTATTGAATTGAAGAGAGTGATGTATGTGTGTAATTTTTAGAAGGCCGATGGAATAGTAGATAAGACACTACCCAGAGATTTCACCCTCATTTTGTGAAGACATTAGATCTGGTTCCAGGTTTCCTATAAGCGCAAGCCCCTATGTTAATTACCCCTCCCAATAAGTGAGAGAGAACTTTCAATTAATGCTAGTCATTAGATCTAATGTGTATAGTAAAGAAAGATATAAGTTTTAATTTAGATTATGAAATTCACCATTTTAAACTGATGGTTGGGGAATGATGACACGATCTAATTATGGTTCCATCATCCCACAGTCCCTAGTCTAGTAGGAGGTACCCAACCTAAACCAAAGGATCCTTATCAGCAACACATGGGTTATGTCATCCAAGAAATTCTATAGACCTGGGGTGTTATTTGTCTAAGGAGACATACTTAAGTCTACCTTAGCTGACAGAGGGCTGTTTTCCCTATCAAATATATCCTATGATTCACAACTCAAAGGAGAGCGAGCAAAGCATATATCATCATAATATAATGGAGCCTGAGGCCAAAACCACCCGATTGGGAGGACTCTATAATCGCTTCATCTGTGGAGCCTATGCCAAGCCACATAACATGGACATGCCATCGGAGATTGATTGAGAGTGAACATAGTAGAACACTTGATTTGGCATTGGCTCCTTTGCAAGCTAGAGTTTTCTTAATTTGTCACCCCCGACAAAAATTTATGGAAGGTGGATAGATTGAGTTTTGATTTAAGCTTTTAATGATAGAATTCCATTTAAGTAGTTTCATATTGATACTTAAATTAATTTGAAAAATTGATTAATTTGAACATGTTTAAGAGCTTTAGATCATGTCAACTATGTTTAGCTACTAATAGAGGATTAGATTTACGGTCACCTGACAGAATCAATTTCTCAGATATTTCACTGATTTGAAACTCTTATTATAGGTTTTTAGATTTTGTTAACCTGGACCTAGTCCTAAGACTAAATCGAAGCGCAAAGATTCTGACACTTGAATTTAAGAATTCAGCATTGTCCCATGTGTGTATAATTTTAGGTAATTTTGTGTTTAATTATGAGATTGATTTGATTTTCATTTAAATCTAACTTTAAATGCTTCTTTTTGCACTCATAATTTGAAATCTCTATGTCTGCACATACGTGTGCTTATAGCTTAGATAATTTCATATAATTAATGAAATAATTAATTTTAAAAATCATAATTATGATAAAATTCCTTAATTTTTGGTTGAAGGAAGCCCTATGATATTTATAGATTTTGATTTAATATAGCCTTCTATTTGCTTGTACAAAGAGTTGCAGATCCGGTGGAAAAGAAGGTATTTCGATTTAGATTGTAGTTTAAAATATTATTGCACTTAGATTACTTATTGAGTTTTTGTAATTCTCCCAATTTGATTATGTTCAATCTACATTACTTTTGACAAGTTATGTCGATTTCAGTGTTTATTATTTTAGTCTTACTCATGCTTATTAGCTAGCATAGTAATCACCTCCATATTCGTATAAGAGTAATTAAACCCAATTTAGATTCATCCTTAGACTTTAAGTTTATTGCAAGTTTGTTATGAGTTTAATATTAGTCTCCCCAAATTCCAATTATAGCTTGTTTAGTTTTGAGGAATTTATAAGAAAAGATAACTCACTCATTACTTAAATTTAAGCCATAGAGAATCGTAATTAGTTTGTGAATATTAGCCTCCCAAATTTTACTTGCATTTTATATGACTGTTCTATTCTTTCCAAAATTTTCTTTAAGTGCTCTCCCCCTATTTCTCTTTGATTTAACATTTATCTTCATATTTATCATATATTCTTTTGTTTGACTTAAATTTAGATACTTTTCATTTGAATTTATTTAATTCTTGAATTTTAGTCTAAATTCCTCCGATCATCCCCAGGTGGGCTACATCGGGGTATTTTTGCATGCCTCTCGAGCGTGAAATGTGTTCAGACACACATAGGTTTTCATCTCATCACACCTCTTGAGCATGACAAGGCCTTCAAACCAAAGAAGATAATAATATATATTCATTTCCCCTTTTTTTTTTCTAAGTCTAGAAATTAGACAAATTTTGGCAGCATTTCGTCTAGGGGGAGCAACATCTAACAGATGTTGGCTTACTCGGTACGCCCTCTTGAGCATAGTGAGTGGTGTCTTGCGACACCACAGCCAGTTTTTCATCTTGTCGTGCCCTCTTGAGCACAACACGGCCTTCAAACTTGCAAAGAAACACAAGTATGTATATACATCCATATTCACATATCACACATATTCTAACTCATTTTTCTGCGCGTTGTAAAGATCGAAAGAAAGATGGGGTTGGATATGTAATTGAGAATGTAATGCAAGGAGTGCGATGCTAGAAATTGAAAGAAGAACCCACCTCTTGACGGTGTTGCTTCGTCCGATTGCGGTGAAGCAAAGATTGGAAAGGTAACGCAAGGAATGCGACTCCAGAAATAGAAATAAGAACCCATCTCTTGATGGTGTTCTTCCCGACACATGAAGAAGGAAGAGGTAAAAACCAAAAAAAGAACCCGCCTCTTGACGGTGTTGCTTCCTCCGATTGAGGCGAGGAGAAAATTGGAAATGATGGTTTAGCTAGGAGGTTCGGTCAAGAGTGAGTTCGGTGGAGTGGAATTCAGTAAGGGGAATTTGGGGAATTTACATAAACTAAAATGCATGAAGGAAGGGAGGAAAGGTAATCTACAACAGCTTATATTATTCCAAATGAGTTGGGGATCTTCTTTAACACCAGAAAAAAAAATAATGTTCACCACAAAGAAGGTAAGAAATCCTAAAGTATTCTACCTCATTTTCCACACTTGCAAATGAAAATGAAAACTTTGGAGAAGGACTAATGGACTCACTATCATGTTAAGGCATTTTTTGACTTAAAACCCAATAGCCACACAATCGTGGACGAGTATATCTATGGAAATGGAGCCCGAGAAATTTATGGACATGGAATCCATAGTCATTTAAGAAATTTCAATGTTGGCTACAACATCGAAACTAATAAAAATAACAACCGACAACGGTTGTACAATACCCAAGAATTATACCTACTAAAATATTTAGTTCAAACATGCAAACAAATGCACTAGAAGAACAAATTAAAGCTTAACTATCCAAACCTCTAACTATAAGAAATATAAATCCAAGATTTGCAAGTCTCAAAAATATTATTAAAGATATGAGACTGAGATATGAGTTTCCGACGATACTATGTTAGATCAATCAGAATTGTTGTATTCGAGGAGCACCTATGGATGACTTTTGGGCTATGATGATCAACCAGAGGTCGGGAGATGAGAAGAAGCTAGGCTTGTCTTGTGGGTGAAAAGAAAAAAAAACAAGAAGCCCTAACCCATCATCCCTGCTTTGAGAAGAAGAAAGGGGAAGAGGGGGAATGATTTGCCGAGGGAGACGCTGGGAGGGAGGAGTGGCGTTGCGGCAAAGGTGGACGAGAGCATCACGTGTGAAGAGGGTTCGCCTGGCCGCTTCGCTCATATGTGTGCTCCTTTGGCAGCATCGTGAGGAGCAAAAAGGAGTGGAGGGTCGCATGAACCGGTGGCCTGCAGCATGGGTCGAGCGAAGTTTATTAGAGTGGGAGTTAGTGATCCGGGCTTTAGTTAAGATTAAATTGATTTTAAAGATTTTTGACTTTAATGTGAACTTTATGTTGATAAAATCACATGATATATATATATATATATATATATATATATATATATATCAATTTAAGGTTATTCTGTTGTTTCAAATTTAACAGCGTAGTCAGTTTCATGATCGAAGGTCGTTTGGTTCGAGTCGCTGTCAAATTGAGTCAATTTCAGCTCAAAATGCGCGTCATCGCTTTCGACCACTCAAAACTCATATAGACTCATTTGAATTAAGTGCGAACAGTCTTACTTAATATATTTTGACATTTCAAAGCTAACGACCCAATCAATTTTATGAACGGTCGCTTGCTTTTACGTCTAACTTTAATATGCATATAGGCGTTGATGACTCATCACTTGATTGATCATCAAGTTGTGTAATATTTATATATTTTGACTCTTGAACGATGAAGTCCGCTCATCATCGAGGTCATTTGAGTTGATTTTATTTCGTATTTCCTCAATTTGCACATTATCACTTCAAATCATTCGACATTTGCATAGACTAATCTGATTTGAGCGTGGATAGTCTCATTTGATAGTTTTTGATGTTTCAAAGCTAATGACATGATCAATTCATGAACTGAGGTCGTTTGGACATCGTCGTAGCTTTCTGACTCTGATATGCGTGTCGACACATTGATAGCTCGATCGCTTTATCAGTCGCTCTTTAGATTGTGTAATATTTATATTTTGATCAATTTTAATGTTCTAAATATGACGATAAAGTCCGTTCATCGATCAGAGGTCATTTCAATCATTTTCAGTGATTCCTAGTATATTTTGAGTCTTAATTTGTGTACTGTCACCTCCGAAGCCTGTCAAATTTGACTTGTGGACTAATCTTGATTTATGACACATATGAGGAGGTCAACAAATGCCCTCCAACAAATATGATTCACGCATGGAGCGAGTAACGTTTGTTAAAAATTGGTTGACCTTTTTGGGCTGGCCATAGAACTTGGATCATTTCAGCTTCGCTTGCAATAGCTTACGAAGCTTTGATAGGATTCGTCATTAGTATGCTGCCTTATTCAGGACATGCTAAATGATGGGATTAACTTATTTGTCAGAATCAACTTGTTAGAAAGATAAGAGTTCTTACACCACCTACTCTATGCTTCAATGGCTTTGCTGAAGATCTCTTTCTTTTATGTCATTACAGATTTGAGTTTCCTCCAACCCTAGCTTCGTGCTTGGTTGGGTTTGATGGAGGAATTGGTTTTCTTATTTTGATGAAGGACTCCACTAGAGAATTAGTTTATTCGTGCTTGGTTGGATTTAAAATTCCTTATATCTATGCTTGGTTGGATTTGAAATTCTTCCCAGCTTTAAGCTTGACTTGATGAAGGGACTTGATTTGTCCATATTGACTTGTCGAAGTGTATGTATGCCATGAACCCTGCTTGCTACTTTAATGATTGAAGGGTACATACAGAATAGCCTTCTAGCTTATATGTCAATGTTGAGTTATTAGTCTAAAGATGCATTAATGTGACAATAATCATAAAATTCCTTTACCATTATTAGTTTTGTATGAACTATGGAATTGCTTCCTCGGTCCTGTGTTTTTTTTCTTTGATAGACTTGATGAGGAGATTGGCTTTGATTTATGCTTTGAGCTTGATCAGATCATTAGAGTGAGATATCACCCTGTGGGTAATATATAGATTAATTTGAGGCAACTCTGAGTTGAGAGTTTCCTCAGATTGTCTTGATCTATCGATCAAGTAGAAAGATCTCTTGGATCCTGGTTGCTTATAATCACTAAGCTGGATCTAGTTTGAGATTGAACAACTATCATCATTGACCGATGAGCGGCTCTTTCACGCGTGGTCTTTTCTTACCTTGTGAGTGAGGAGTGCATCGAACTCACCACATTTGGGCTTATTGAGTTTGACCAGAACCTACCGAGTCTTGACTTAAGTTGTAGTGGGTTGGTTTTTTATATCGATTGATGAATGGGGTTCTTTCACCGCAGCCTTTTCGCGGCTTGTTGAGTGAGGAGAGCGCAAGAAACCCATATTTATTTGTTGAGTTTGACCTTTAGAACCCATCAATGTCCTAGACTTCGTGGATGTAGAGGTTGATATTTTTTCCAACTCGGATTGAAACTTTTCGAGAGTTCTTCTAGCTTGATCTCCAGGCTTTTGGAAAAGCTAGGAAATAAATTTCTTAACATTTAGGGTTGTCTTTTCCTACGTAGTAATAGATTTTTTTTTTGTTCCTGTAAGATCCTGCAACTTAACAATGATAATTATAGATATATTCAGGGATTTTGGCGTAATGCTCGATGTCAACTTGAATCAGAATATATTTGAGGATCTCATCTTATGGCATGATGTCAACTCAAATAAACTTAATATAAACTAAAAAAATGCCCCCTATTTTGCAGGGGAAATTCTAAAGCACATTTAGGAGAATTTTCAAGATGAAATTACACAAATATACTAATATTTGAATTGATATACTCTAAAGGGATTTTAACATACAACATTGATTTCATATATAAAAAAAAAATTCCCCCTAATAAGGAATTTTCAGAAAAGTTCTTCATCTGGAGTATGTTTTTTTAGGGATCTCGACATGAAGTACGATGTCGACCTAAATAGATACACTAAAAAAATATGCTCTCTGTCTTGCAGGAGGATTTAAATTATACCTCGTGAATGTGATCGTTAAGTATAGTACTTTTTCAAGTATCGACCATTAATTGGCGGTATTGGTCTTTCACCCTTTAGGTCGATGAGTTGGTATGCCCCTCCTTGGTATACTCTTTCAATGACAAAAGGGCCTTCCTAGCAAATTTGCTCAAACACCAAATTTTTGATTAGGGATAATTCATCTTCTCAACACTAGAACAAATTCTCCTTTTTGGAATGTTCGAGGTTGCACCGTATGATCAAAATCCCTGGACATCTTTGCTTGATAGACTTCAAAATTTTGATGAGCATGCAGTCTAACTTCATCAAGCGCATTGAGCTCCTCCATTCTCATATGTGCATTTTGATTTTTAGTTAGATTGTATTGGATGGATACTCGAAGTGAAGGCAACTCAACTTCTAGCAGAAGAACTGCTTCGGTTCCAAATACCAATGAATAGGGACTGGCTTTAATCGGTGTCTTGTAGGTAGTTCCCATATGCCTCTACTAGCTTGGTATGTCATTACTTGATCAGTTTTGACCAATGTCTTGTTGAAAGTTTCTGCCAAACCATTTTCTCTTAGATTATATATTGAAGAGTATCGCCAATCAATTTTATGTCGATGAATCTATAAATCTTTGTACTTTTGATGCCATTATCAAATTATTCACGGCACTCCAAATCTATAGACCATTATGCGTGAAGAAGTTGATCACTCGGCCGAGTAACTTCTTTAAATGGGGTAAGCCCACTTAGAGAAATAGTCACGCTATGAAGCGCGTGACCACATGACGTGGATCAATTGGTCCAATTACATCCGCACAACATTGAATGGCGATGTTCTATTGGGTGTAATGGATTTGAGGTTGATGGATGAGGTTCCCATGTACTTGACACTCATGACACTTCTTAGCATGATTGATACAATTTCTCACCATAGATGGCCAATAATAGCCCATCCTTTTGATTTTATTGCCATCTTGGGACTGACGATGTACCATAAAGTCCTTCATGAACTTCAATCATCACTTTGGTAGCTTCATTTACATCTAGGCATCATAGCCACATTTATTCAAAGGATCTATGATATAGAGTATTATTGACGAAAGCATAGCATAACATTCTCTTCTTGATTTGAGCTACCAGTGATTTATTATTTGGTAATTTTTCTTCTTTAAAGTAGTCAATGAAGGGTTACCTCCAATCACGTGACTCTTCTACCGTATAGGCTTCACACTGCTTTTCTGAGGTAATGTCATTCTTTGCTCTTCTTGGTACAACTTCTTGTTGATTTTGGGGAGAATGAGGAGCAACTTGAGTCGCATTCTGCTGGGTCAGATTTGATACCCCTCTACTTGCAGGGATTGATACATTACTGGCTCTGGAACTTGTCGAGTAAATATGTCAATCATGACATAATCACCATTCATACTTATCATTTCCTTAACTAATTTTGCTACCGCCTTTGCTATTCTGGATCAAGAGATATTTAGAGCTCGCCAGTGATAAAAGCTAACTCAAGTTTGTTGATTCTATAGATGCCAAGTACTTGATTTATAATAAGCTAAAAATCACCAAAAATATTCAAGTTTTGTATATATATGAAAATAGCTTCTTCCAGACCTGCCATTAATGCTTCATATTCAGCTTTATTATTATTTTTTGGCTTGGTCAATCCATATGATCATCTCATTATCCCTCCTTCTGGTGATATGAAGATGATGTCGATTCCTGTTCTTGCTCTTGAAAAATTTAGATATTGGACTTGTTTGATCAATGAGGCTCCATCAAAGTACATCCTAAATTTTTTATTTTCACTTTCATGAATGAGCATAATTTGCTCATCAGATAAATCGTCATTAAGAGAAGAGTCTACATGGATAAGATGTGCAGCTAGAAAATCTGCTAAGATTTGTCCCATCACTATTTTCTGCGGAATGTATGTGATATCGAATTGTAAAAGCAATATTGTACATCTTGCCAAGCGATCTGTCAGTGCTGGTATTGTCATCAAGTACTTCAGTGGATCAATCCTTGAGATAAGGGTAACTTGTGAGATAACATATAGTGATGCAGATTTTGGACTGCAAAGATCAATGCCAAGTGCTTTATCGAGAGTATCTCATTTATCCCAATCATCGACTAATATATAATAAAGAGCATTCTCTTTGTTTTATTCATTGTGTTGTGCCAATAATGCTCCAAGGACTCTTCTAATGCATATATAATGAGGGGCTTCCGTGAGTAGCTATAAGGATTGGTGGATTTAACAAATAGTTTTAATGCTATTAAAGGCTTCGCACTCTTATCCCATTTGAATGGAGCATCCTTCTTCATCAACCTTGCAAATGGTTGAAAGTCATAGTTTGATATAAATCGATGAATGAATGCAAGCTATCTTATAAAGAATGGAGTCGACAAACTTTTTGGTGGAGGCATCTCCATGATTGCCTTGATTTTAGTAGGATCAATTTCAATACCTGACATACAATGTACCCGTGAACTTTGAGGATACCCCAATGCACATTTTAGAGGATTCATCTTGAGATCATATTTTTTGATTCTCTGCAGTATAATTCTCAAGTCTTCGAAGTGGTTTTTATGATTTAAGCCTTACACCACCAAATCGTTGACATAATATTCCACCTTTTGATGAATCAACTCATCAAAAATACACGTCATGGCTCTTTGATATGTAGCTCTAGCATTTTTCAAGCCAAAGGGCATGACCGTAAATAATATAGCCAATGTGAACGTTGTATATATTTTCATCCTCAGTGCCATTTTGATTTGGTTGTATCATGACGATCCATCCATGAATGAGAACATGCCGTAGTTGGAAGTGTTGTCCACCAATAGTTCTAATATTCAAAGCAGAAAGTCATCTTTTCAGCACGCCTTATTTAGGTCCCAGAAGTCAATGCAGAGATGGATTTGATCGTTCTTCTTCCTAACTGGGAGAATGTTGGCTATCCAATCTGCATACTTCTCCTCTCGGATGAAGCCCATTTCAATTAGCTTTTTAGTTTCTGTAATTACTTGTTCTTCAATCTCCAATCTCATTCGCCTAGGAGCTTGCTTAACGGGCGTTGCATTTAGTTTAATAGCTATTTTATGAACTACTATATCAGGGGATAAGCCTGGAATTTTAGAATATGTCCAGGCAAAGCAATCCCTGAATTCACAAAGTAGCATTTTTAGCTCTTAAACTTTCTCATCAGGCAGAAGGGCACTAAGAAAAGTTGGATGGGGGTCATCCTCAGCTCCTAGGTTGACTTCTTTAAGATCATCCATAGTAGCTATTTGTCCACCATCTTCAAGTTCTTCGAGTGGCTTCTACTCTTTATCATTTTAAGAAGAATTTCATGGGAATCATCTTCTTCATCACAATGAGTTTCTATCTCAGCTTCTATTATATTATAACAGGCTCTATTTTGATGAGATTTGCGGATGAACCCAAGACCTTTAGTGATAAACTTATCACTTCTTCGTGATGCTTGAGGACTTCTTTGGCTCCACATCTTATTAAAGATTTGGGTTCTATATTTAGTAGTCCTAATATGAATTCCAAGCTTATGCATCATTCTTCGCAATTTCTGTGGATAGTGTATTGGTATTCTTGTTGGCACTACCTCATCGAAATTTTCATGAGTGTCATTAAAATTGTGAGGTCAGACACTTCGATTTGTAAAATAGAGTTCATGTTCCTCACTCTCACTCAACGTGGCACATAAAATATTATCAATTCTATTATGAACCTCCGTGGACTTTCTTTAAAGCATTGAGGGATGGGTATAATTTTGAGTGAGTCATCGACTCGCCAAGTGAGCTATCCTCCTTGATGCCATCCACTCTATTATTTCCATAAGTAGATTCAAAATCATGGTCCAATCAATCCACTTATTTCATACTTCCTTTCTTGAAAGCTTATTTTCTTAGCTTTGATTACAATATCTTCTTCCTTGTCACTTCCCAAATGAACCGATTTTCTTGACTCAGTGTAGAACTTTAAGTAGAGCCTTCTTTCTTTCTCTTCTTATCTTTCACTTTAGAAATTGTTTTTAGTTCCTCAAGTGGATGCTACCGCTTCAAGAGGCTCTATTTGGGGCTTTGGGATGAAATATTTTGCATCTTCATAGATCTTTGCTTCATTGATGGAGAATAGAGAAGTTTGAGATTCAATTTTCTCCTTCTTTAGGTACTTCATACATTGATGCATAGATGGACCATTTCATACTCATGCAGCCATGACCAGCCCAAGAGAGCTCTAAATAATGTACCAGCATCGATTACATGAAACTTGGCTTCTGTATATAAATCCTTGAACTTGAGCGAGAGAATAAAAAAATCCAAAGTATTTGGCCCTTTTTCATTAAAACCATGAACCATCAACTTATCTCTCCCAATATGTTGAATATCAAGTGATAATCCTCTTAATACCTTTAGACTCATAAGATTAATAGAAGAACCTAGATCAATCAATATTCGGCTGATCGAGATGCTATTACTCTCTGTAGTAACATATAGAGGACGGTTGTAATCTGTTATCCCCAACATAAGATCTTCCTCAAAAAATGTGATTACTGGGAGATCTTGAGTTTACAATACTTCAGTCATGTATTTCTCAGTAAAGTAAGCTTCATAACTCTTTGGATCTTTGAGATCCTGTATCAAAGTTTCTCGGAGGTCTTTTGACATCAAGAGAGCCTCGTACAAACTCAATTGTGTAGGGATCTTTCTCAGTTTTGATAGAATATTATAATCTATCTTCTCGCTTGATTTAGGCTTTGCTTTAGGATTTCTGGGAATGATATCTTCGTTGACTTCAATTTGCTTATCTTTGTCTTTATTTGCATTTTTCTTCTTTGATGCAGGTGGTAAAACTTTACTACTTCTCAATTGAACTTGAATCACCTTATCTTGCTTAGATTCTTCTAAAGAGGCAGTTTCTTCAAATTCCCTTCTTATTCTAGAAGATTGGCCAAAAGGGCTAGACTCATTTTTCAATGTAATACGTTTCATACGTGATGATATTGATGAGTTTGACTCTTCTCCGTCGAAAAAATACACATCTTCATCTGAACTGTTAATGTCTTGTTGAGTCATGAAATAAAATTCAGATGTTAACTCATCAGGCTCTTCTTGCTTCCCTGATAAGAATTATGATGGGTTGGTCTAGTTTGTCTGACTACCCTTATCATTTCAGAGTAACTGATGTTGAAGAACATCTGACATCACGTAGATAATTCAACATGTCTCTAGTGAACATGATTCACCATTATCTTTTTCATCTGATTCAGCAATGCGAAGTTTAGGCATGAAGTCTGCAAGTCTAAATGACTGTCTTGCTGGCTGATGATATTCCTCTAGATTATTAATGATCTTTTGAGTTATAGTTCTCTTCTTGATCTTCCTTTTCTTAGTCAGCTTCTTTGATTTATGAGGCTTGCGTTTAGTAGGCTGCTTCTCATGCTGTGATGAAGTAGCCTTATCAGAATGCTACCGAGAAGCCCAAATACTTGGTTTAGGCATCTCTCTTAAGTCCAATATAGGTTCAAGTGATGATTTCTACTTAACACTAGGGACGTCTTTTAGCCGCTTCAGTATTTTCACGCTCTTTTTGGAGACTACTATTTTCCATTCTTCAATCTGAACTGATTTCTCCTTCTATTTATCTTTGATGGATGATACAGAAGATGACATAATCATCCTTGTAGACTCTCTTTTTGGGCTGACTAGAATACTATCAGATAGTATAAATTTACCTCATCGATAATTTCTTTCTAGCCAATCTTTGAAGACATAAAAGTCTTCGATAGGATGACTGATCATCCGATAATAAAGATAGTAATTTGGATTGTTGACTTGATCATCTTCTTCAGGCCTTTTAATTTCTAGTAACTGTAGACCAACTTTGACTGCTTGCCGAAATAATTTAGCCACACTGTCCTTTCTAAAAGGATATTCTTTGTTCATCTTTTTCTTAAGAGATGGTCGTATTCGTTCATCATCTCTTATTACTTATTTTGGATGCTCCCCACCAATTGGAAAAGTCTGAGGTTTGTCATTGCCTCCTAATATCAATTTTGATTGTTGATTAAAATAAATAGGCTTCTTTCCCTTATCATTATTGTATATTGGCTGCTTTCTTTTATCGACATTATATATCACCCGCTTTACGCCATTTGAGCTATAGGAAGCGGCATGAATTTCATTTCTTCTTGAGTCTGAAGGTTTGTTTCTCTTTTCTTTATTTGCATAGACTTCAACTTAGGGCGATTCAACTTTTTGAATTTAGCCACCCTATTGAGCAAGTCCTGGAATATTGCAATCGACGTCATGCATAGAAATGGTGCCATTTTATCATCCATATTGCCCATTTGCAATTGGATCACATATTCTTCTTCTAATTATTGCTCGCACTTCATACTTAGGTTGTGTCAATGACTTATGAATTTTGTCACTGACTCATCTTTCCTCCTTTTCAGTAAGGCAAGGTCAGCGATTATGATTTTCTCAGTTGTACTGGAGAACCTCTTCACAAATATAGTCTCTAATTCAACAAATATTTTAACTAAATCATTCAGCAATTTTGTGTACCATTTAAAAGAAAGTCGCTCATGAATTGATAGAAAAGCGCATCGTTCCTCCCTGTTACCACAAGTAGCCTTAAATTGGGCTAGATGTTGCTTGGATTACCAAGCCCACTGAAAGTATTAAATTTTGGCACTGAGTAACCTTTCGAGTATGACACTTGGTCATATTCAGCTGGGTAAGGGCGACCCTTACTCACCAGCTTTTCAGCCTGCTATGAGGCAATGACTGCCTTTATCTTTTCATTGATTATTATTTCTAGCGGTGCCATACATTCTAGCTAGATTTTGAATTATCATGAGAGGTAGTGGTTAACTTCATTCCTCACTTCATGCGCATATCAGGAGCTTGAGGTACCAGATTGGTGGTATAAAGTTATTATTAGTATTAATTAATAGATAAAATAGGTGCTGCACTTGATGTGATATTCTTCTGCAACATCTCCATCATGATGTTTATTTGTACCATCATATCATTCATTTTGGTGCCAAGCTGTGTAATCTCCTTGTCTTTGACTTCTATTTGACGCTACATTTCTCTTTGCTCTATAACTAGTGCCATGACATCAATCAGTACAGACTCTTCTTCTTCTTCTTCTTCTTCTATTTCTTGTTGTTATTCTGCTCTTTGCTCATCCTTAAGGGAAGAACTTGACTATCCTTCTCCTTGTGCATTTACAGAGACAACTGTTGTTGGGGATATACGATGACGTTGATTATAGAAGCGTGTACCAGGCAGATTATCTCCTGGTTCAACCATATAGACAGCTTCGACACCCATGATCTCTTTCTCATTCTGGTCTTCTTCTTCTTCATCTTCAGCAAAGATCAAAGATCAATCCTCTATTTTCTACTATGAAGACTCTTATTCATAAGAATCAAATTCAGGTTTAGATTCCTTAGATTTGCATTGCTCCTGATGGTGCTGAGCGGAGAGTTCATTTATATCTCTGACCATATAGACGACTTCTATTTCCATAGAATCCTCTTCATTATTTTCTTCTTGCACACGAAATTTTGATTGATGTTTCCAGTGGATCTCTGGTTCAATGTATGGAACAAGTACTTCTTCTATTAAAGGACTGTGATCAAAGTCAACCTTCTCTTGTAGGGGTGAATCTGATCGATGATGGGATCTCCTAAAGGATTCTCCAAGGTGTCAACCATCGTTTCTTTCATCAATGATATCCCTTCTTTTGGGTATCCACTTTCGATGAGTTATTTTTGAGATTTCGATGTCACACCTCTTCCATTCTTTTTATTACGGGTCTTGGCCTCCATTTTGCTTATCCTTTCAGGGATCTTTCAACATCGGATTCTTGGACCGTGGTCAAGTGTCGATGCTCACCATGCAGCGGCGATGGTTGGCTACCGTAAGAGATGGTAACTTTCTTGGTGGAGCCATCATCCTGTGCCTCAAATCTTCTTTTCATTAGGCCTCTGGCCTTGGCTACTTTGAGAACTTTATGTATCCTGGAAGATAGTGTTTTAGGCTGTCTCCTTTGTGGTGGTGGAGCTTGACATGGTTGGTTCTAGAAGGACTGCTTTATTTTGCCAGTAGAGCTATTCCACTTTACCTACTTTAGATTGTCAAAGTTATTGTGAGTAAAAATACTCGCTTTCGGTGGCAGTATTATTTGTTCGTTAGGTCGTTCAAAGGAGATCTGATGAGCCCTTAGCTCATCGTTTCTCCTTCTTCTCTGTCTTCTGGTTAATTTGCTTCCTGATGAGGAAGATTCATGAGTATGCTTTCTGGATACAAAAGGTTCAATCGCGACTGCACTAAAAGGAATTCACGCTTTTCCCATGATGATTTTTTTTTTCATCATTGACCTAGCCTTTTAAAACTAAAGTTCTGTCGAGAGAACTCCTTGACGTGTTGAACGGTTGGCACATGACTAAAGAGCTTCCATAACTTGAGGCCTTCCAAAGATGGGGATATGTGAGTGGGTACTGTGACTTGTCGATAGGAAATTCAAGCTACCAAATTGAATGGTAGCCCCGACATCACCTATGTTGATGATGGCGTTGGCTAGGTAGATGTTCGCACCACGACCTAGCTGAATGGTGAAAGGAGTGCTTTGTAGATCTATTTTGCAAAAGTGAAAGATGAGGATTAGTAATTAACAATTATTATTTCACCCCATACTTTCAAGATGCAAAGGTGCTACAGAACAAAATAATGGTGTAATAAAGATGATTCATGAATGAGCCTCATAATTGAATTTATTACACACTTAAATCACCTTTTTTTTGTTGCTACTATAGTACAAATGTGACTAGCCAAAGATTGAAAGAGAATCCTATCCCCAATGAGTCGCCAAAATTGTGGCTCCAAAAATTCACACCCTCTCCAACAATTATTGAATTGAAGAGAGTGATTTGATATGTCAGTGTAATTTTCAAGATGGAATAGTAGATAGACACTAGAGATTTCACCCTCATTTTGTGGACTTTAGATCTAGTGATTTTTTATAAAGCAAGCCCTATAATTACCCTCCCAATAACTAAGAGAGAACTTTTGATTAAGGTTAGTCGTTAGATCGCTTAATGTATAGTGTATAATAGCAGCATACGAAGTTTCAACATTTAGATTATGAAATTCACATTTTAAACCGGATGCTTGGGGAATGATGCTAGATCTAGATCTCATGGTTCTGGCCATCCCGCGTCAGGCCCTAGTCTACTTACGAGGAGGTAATCGACCCAACTTGGCTGAAGGATCCTTATCAACAACACATGGGTTACGTCGTCCAAGAAATCCTTGTAGACTTGGGGTGGTGTTTGTCTAAGGAGACAGACTTAAGTCTACCTTAACTGACATAGGGTAGTTTGCCCTATCAAGTATACCCTATGATTCACAACTCAAAGGACAGAGCCATTGGGGAGTATACAAGCAACGGTCGTGATCATAATATGATGGAGCCTCGGCCAAACCACGATCGAGGACTATGGTAATCGCTTCATCGGAGTCGGCCAAGCCACACAAATCGAGGACACGGTCACATCCTTACGGCATGAGATTGATTGAGAGTGAACATAGATAATACTTGATTTGACTAGTTTTTTAATTTGTCACCCTCGATAAATAATTGTGGAAGGTAGATAGATTGAGTTTTGATTTAAGCCTTTAGTGATAGAATTCCATTTAAGCAATTTCATATTGATACTTAATTTGATTTAAAAAATTGATTAATTTAAATATGTTTAAGAGCTTTAGATTTTTTCAGCTCTATTTAGATGCTAATAGAGGATTAGATCTACTGTCACATAATAGAATCAATTTCTTAGATATTTCACTAATTTGAAACTCTTATTATAGGTTTTTAGGTTTTGTTAACCCAGACTCAGTCCTAAGACTAAACTAGGAAGTAGCCCATGTAGCATCCTCAATTTAAATTTAAATTGAGTGCCCATCATGCAGTGTATAGTAATTTTAGGTAATTTTGTGTTTGAATTATGAGATTGATTTTAGATTTTTTCATTTTATTCCAACTTTAGCCCGTGCAGGCTTTTCAGACATCAAAATTTGCACTTGAAATCTCTATGTCCGAGCACATGCAGGTGCTTATAGCTTAGATAATTTCATCTAATTAATGAAATAATTAATTTTGAAAATCATAATTAGGATGAAATTCCTTAATTTGTGGTTGAAGGAAGCCCTGTAATTTTTATAGATTTTGATTTAGTATCGTCTTCTGTCTGCTTGTACAAAGAGTTGCAAATCCGATGGCGAAGAAGGCATTTCGATTTAGATTGTAGTTTAAAATATTATTTGCACTTAGTTTATTTGTTGAGTTTTTGTAATTCTCCCAATTTGATTATGTTCAATCTACATCACTTTGATAATTATTTGATTTTTTATTATTTTATCCCTACTCATGCTTATTAGCTAGCATAGTAATCACCTCCATATTCGTATAAGAGTTATTAAACTCAATTTGGATTCATCCTTAGACTTTAAGTTTATTACAAGTTTGTTATGAGTTTAGTATTAGTCTCCCCAAATTCCAATTAGAGCTTATTTAGTTTTGAGAAATTTACAAGAAAATATAACTCACTCATTACTTCAATTTAAGCCATAGAGAATCGCAATTAGAGTTTGTGAGTTTAATATTAGCCTCCCCAAATTTTATTTGTATCTTATATGACTGTTCTATTCTTTCCAAAATTTTCTTTAAGTGTTCTACCCTTATTTATCTTTGATTTAACATTTATCTTCATATTTATCATATATTCTTTTGTTTGACTTAAATTTAGGTAATTTCTATTTGAATTTGTTTAAGTCTTGAATTTTAGTCTAAATTTCGGCAGCCTCCCGGCATCATCCCGGTATAGAGAGGCGCATCGGGGTGTTTTGGCTTACTCGGTACGCCCTCTTGAGCATAGGGAGCGATGTCTTATGACACCACAGTCGGGTTTTCATCTCGTCGTACCCTCTTGAGCACGACGAGGCCTTCAAACATGAAAGAAGACATATGTAATGTATATTCATTTCTCCCATTTTTTCTCTAAGTCTATAAATTAGATAAAATTTTGGCAGCATTTCGCCTATGGGAGAGCGACATCTAATAGATGTTGGCATACTCGGTACGCCCTATTGAGCGTAGCGAGCGGTGTCTTGTGACACCACAGTCAGTTTTTCATCTCGTCGCACCCTCTTGAGCACGACGATGCCTTCAAACCTGCAAAAAAATACAAGCATGTATATACATCCACATTCACAGATCATACATGTTTTGACTCATTTTTCTGCGCGCTGCAAATATTGGCAAAGAAATGGGGTTGGATATGCAATTGGGAATGTAATGCAATGAGTACGACACTGAAAATCAAAAGAAGAACCCGCCTCTCGATGGTGTTGCTTCCTCCGATTGTGGTGAAGCGAATATTGAAAAGGTAACACGAGAAATGTGATGCCAGAAACCGAAAGAAGAACCTGTCTCTTGACGGTGTTCTTCCATCGATTGTGACGAAGCAAAGATTGGAGATACATGTTTTGACTCATTTTTCTGCGCGCTGCAAAGATTGGCAAAGAAATGGGGTTGGATATGCAATTGGGAATGTAATGCAATAAGTACGACACTGAAAATCAAAAGAAGAACCCGCCTCTCGATGGTGTTGCTTCCTCCGATTGTGGTGAAGCGAATATTGAAAAGGTAACACGAGGAATGTGATGCCAGTAACCGAAAGAAGAACCTGCCTCTTGACGGTGTTCTTCCGTCGATTGTGACGAAGCAAAGATTGGAGAGGTGATGCAAGGAATGTGACGCCGGAAACCGAAAGAAGAACCCGCCTCTTGATGGTGTTGCTTCCTCCGATTGCGGCAAGGTGAAAATTGGAAATGAAGGTTTAGCTAGGAGGTTCGGCCAAGAGCGAGTTCGGTGGAGTGGAATTTTGCAAGGGGAATTCGGGGAATTTACCTAAATTGAAGTGCATGAAAGAAGGGAGGAAAGGCAATCTACAACATCTTATATTGTTCCAAATGAGTTGGAGATCTTCCTTAATATCATGAAAAAAAAATACTCGATGTTCACCACAGCAAGGTAGAAGAAATCCTAAAGTATTCTACCTCATTTTCCACACTTGCAAATGAAAATGAAAACTTTGGAGAAGGACTGATGGACCCACTATCATGTTAAGGCATTTTTCAACTTAAAACCCAATAGTCACACAGTCTCAGAGACACGGGTATATCTATGGAAAATGGAGCCCGAGAATTCTATGGACGTGGAATCCATACAGAGTCATTTAAGAAATTTCAGAATGTCAGCTACAACATTAGAACTAGCCCAACAAAAACAACAACCCACAATGATTGTACAATACCCAGGAATTATACCTGCTGAAATATTTAGTCCAAACATGCAAACATATGCATTAGAAGAACAAATTAAAGCTTATCTATCCAAACACACTATAGGAAATATAAATCCAAGATTTTCCAGCTTTGAAAATATTATTAAAGATATGAGACCAATGAGATACGAGTTTCCAGACGATACTATGTTAGATCAATCAGGAATTGATGTATTCAGAGGAGCACCTGCGACGGACGACATTAGTTGGCGCTGCTATAGACGAGCGGCCGAGAGGAGATCGGAGCATGGGGATGAGAAGAAGCGAGGGCTTGTGATATGAACACATATCCCCAAGCCAACAACAAAAACAAAAGAAACAGAAGAAGGCCGGATTGGCTAAAAGATTTCACAAGTATGGAGAAAATAGAAAACAGAGAATAAATTATAGCCTTAGAACAGAGAGTAATAAAGAAATAAATATTAGCAAGTTATTACAAAACAAGAAATAATTACAGACAGAATAAAAGATCCCCAAAAGAACAGACAAAGAAATACATCAAACAGTACATAACTCCCCAAGAACCATATACAACAGAGAAGTTGCTCAACACAGGTAAGGGAAAGACTCATCCAATACATAACAGAAATAACGGCCAGAAAGATTAGTAGAACAGAAGACTGATATGCAAGAAATCAAGAACTATAACAGATCTAACCGAAATTAGTTACAAAAGACATAGCAGATGAACCTTCTAGAAGAGCAATCAGAAACTATAAATAGAGAGGAAAAAGAACAAGAAAGGATCGAAAATTTATCTCAAGAACTCCTCTTCCTCTGACTCCAGTCTTCTCCTCCTCTTCCGAACCTTCCTCATGGTGGACGTTGTCGGAATCCTTCCTTAGACCGGTGCATCGCCGACTTTCTCCCTCTAGATCGCCTCATCCTCACAGAGTTCTCTCTCAGAAACCCTAACCTTTCGAATGCCAAAATGAATCCCGAGCTGAACTCTTTCCAATTCAAACGAGAAGCATCCTCAGGAAGCTTCATCACACGGCAGAGATAAAATCAATCGCCACTTCTCCATTCCATCAGACGATCCTTACTAATCCCGTACATCAAGCTTGCCTTCCGTCAACACCTGTAATCCACTCAGAACAACAGCAATCAGGAACCGCAGGATAAAAGAACACATCCAAGGGTTTACAAGAAGGAAATTCCATCCGACGGTTCAAGCGACTCAGAAAGCAATCCAAGTGATCCAATCCACGGCGAGCTAAAAGCTAGATCCAAGAGAAAGCACCATAAAACCTTTCTCCTCTCTCGACTTCAGGGTTCGGATGCACTCGTGGGTCAACTCGGTGAGCAAAACCAAGTGCGGTCTAATGAAATAAGACCCAATCCTCTTGCACTAGATCTAAAAAATAGATCATATCATTGGTGCTCTCGTTGATTCCAACAACTCAAATAATGGTAGATGGCACAAGAAAACTGATAAATATTGTAAGCAGTGAATAAAAATGATGAGCAAATGCAATCCATTCTTATGATGAAGTATCGTAAGATTATCGACAATAGAGGAAAAACTTGACAAATCCTCTCAAGATCGACAACAATCACGTATGTAACTCCCCCACCGAATTTCCTAATCATCCTAGACCTCAATTTCAAGCAGGAGACCAAAGTTGATATGCCAAGATTCAATGGTGACAAGGGGTTGGCTATTTAAAGCGGAATCAATTTTTCCAATATTATAACCTGTCTGAAGATCAAAAGTTCATAATTGCTTCTGTGTACATGGATGGCACTGCACTTAGCTAGTATCAGTGGATGCATGGCAATAAACAATTAAATACATGGAATTAGTTTAAAGAGCAAGTAATTCAGAGGTTTGGACCCTCCCTTTATAGAGATTTAAGGGGTGAATTGGCTAAACTAAAACAGAAATCCACAGTCCAAGATTTTTATAATGAATTTGAAGAGTTAGCCAACCAGATTTCAGGAATTCCTCCTGAATTTTTACAAAGTTGTTTTGAATCTAGATTAAAACATGACATTAAAAGAGAAGTAAGGGCACTACAGCCAACCTCATTACAACAAGCCTTTCAATTAGCCAAGTTAATGGAAGACAGATTACAAGATGACATATCTACAACCAGACCTTCCAGTTGCTACACAACACATGAACAAAGCATTCCGCCACACCCGGAATGGCAACCACTATCCAAAATACCCAACAAAGACCAGAATCAGATTACCCATGCTGCTCAATTGGAAGGCGTAAAAAAAGAAGAGGTCTCTTTCAATTGTGATGAGAAGTTTTACAGGGGTGTAGGTGCAAATCCAAACTCTTTACCCTTGTAGTAGTCAATGATGAGCAAGACAACCCTATTCAAAGCGACATGGCAAGATCCCATTTAATTGAAGAGATCCCGAAATCAGCCTTAATGCTTTTCAGACGTCAAATCCTAGAACTCTAAGGTTACAGGGACTGATTGGCAATAAACAAGTTCAGGTGCTTATTGATAGTGGGTCAACCCACAACTTTATTCCAATGATACGATCTATTTTTTAGATCTAGGTCTGGTACAGTGAGGATTGGGTCTTATTTCCCTAGATTGGACTGCACCGACTTGGTTTGAGTCTGTTCACTAAGTTGACCCATTGAGTGCATCTAAACCCGGCTGAGTCGAGAGAGGAGAAAGGTTTTGCGGGTGCTTTCTGATCCGTTGGATCTAGCGCCTTTTAGCTCAGCCGTTGGATTGGATCACTTGGATTGCGTTTCTCTTGAGCTATTTCTTGAACCGTCGGATGGAATTTCCTTCTTGTAAACCCTTGGATGTGTTCTTTTATCCTGCGGTTCCTGATCGCTGTTGTTCTGAGTGGATTACAGGTGTTGACGAAAGGCAAGCTTGATGTACGGGATGAGTAAGGATCGTCTGATGGAATGGAGAAGCGGCGATTGATTTTATCTCTGCCGTGTGATGAAGCTTCCTGAGGACGCTTCTCGTTTGAATTGGAAAGAGTTCGGCTCGGGATTCATTTTGGCATTCGAAGGGTTAGGGTTTCAGAGAGAGAGCTCTGTGAGGATGAGGCGATCCAGAGGGAGAAAGTCGGCGATGCACCGGTCTAAGGAAGGATTCTGACGACGTCCACCGTGAGGAAGGTTCGGAAGAGGAAGGAGAAGACTGGAGTCAGAGGAAGAGGAGTTCTTGAGATAAATTTTCGATCCTTTCTTGTTCTTTTTCCTCTCTATTTATAGTTTCTGATTGCTCTTCTAGAAGGTTCATCTATGTCTTTTGTAACTAATTTCGGTTAGATCTGTTATAGTTCTTGATTTCTTGCATATCAGTCTTATTCTTAATCTTTACGCGTTATTTACATTTATGTATTGGATGAGTCTTTCCCCTGTGTTGAGCAACTTCTCCTGTATATGGTTCTTGGGGAGTTATGTCTTGTTTGATGTATTTCTTTTATCTCTTTTGGGGATCTTTTATTACGTAATTATTTCTTGTTTTGTAATAACTAATATTTATTTCTTTATTACTCTCTCTAAAATCTGTAATTTATTCTGCTTTTATTTTCTCCATACTTGTGAAATCTTTTTTATGCCTTCTTCGTTCCTTTTGTTTTTGTTGGCTTGGGGATATGTGTTCATATCATTACTCCCCTCCCCCACCCTGACCTTGTCCTCAAGGTCAAAATCAGGAAAATTTTTCTGCATTTCTTTCTCTATTACCTAAGATGTGTGTGTTTCTAATAAGCCTTCCCACTGGATTAGTACTTCTTTGATCTGTTGATCTCCCTTTAGTATAGTTCTGTGGTCCAAAACTTTGATATGTCTAATAAGCATTTGTCCATCTCTGAATTGGGTTGATAGCTGTGCTGGATGGATAGTAAAGTCTTGTCTGTATGGTTTTAATCTGGATATGTGAAATACATTATGTATTCTTTTCTTCTGGTAATTCAATTTTATAAGCCATTCCTATTTTATGTAGTATTTTAAAAGGCCCATAATACCTTCTTTGTAATTTGGTATATTGATTCCCTGTCACTGAAGTCTATCTGTAGGGTTGTATCTTTACTAATACCAATTCATTAACTTCTAATTGAAGCTCTCTTCTGTGTTTATCAGCCATTTATTTCATCCTGTTTTGAGCCTCCTGTAAATTTGTTATAAGTATTTGTATGATCTTGTCCCTTTGTTGTAATACTGATTCTACTTTTGGATTAGTAGCTGTAGTGACAGTATATGGAATGATTGTAGGAGGAGGTCTACCATAAACTGCTTGAAAAGGAGTCATTTTGGTGGAAGTATTGATGGATGTGTTATAGGAAAATTACCAAGGCATAAATTGTAACCGGTTTCTAGGGCATCATAACAAAACTCCTTAGATCTCTAGTATTCTGGTAACCTCGGTTTGGCCATCTGCATGGGTGGTAGGCATTCTTTGTGGCTTAATAGTACACTTAATTAGAATATTTCTTGCCGGAAATTACTCATGAATAGAGGGTCTCTATCAGAAATTATTCCTTGGGGTATACCATGCAGTTTGACAATGTCTGAAACAAATAGGTGAGCTATGTAGGAGGCTGTAAAATTGGTTGGCAATGCTGAAAAATGTGCATATTTTGATAATCTGTCTACCACCACTAATATAGCAGTTTTGTTATGAGACTTTGGTAGTCCTGTATTCGATACTTCCTCCCAAATGTTGGCTGGTATAGGCAGAGGTTCTAGTAACCTTGCAGGCTTTTGAGTGTCATATTTTACTTATTGACATATAGGGCAAGTTGCTATGAAGTGTTGTATGTCTTTCTTCATGTGTTTCCAATAGAATTGCTGAGCAATTCTAGCCAAGGTTTTGTGAATTCCAGAATGCCCTCCAGTTGGTGTGAAATGTAATTCTCTGATAATTCTTTGTCTGATATCTAAATTCTGGTATATGACAATCCTGTTTTTATAGTATATTAATCCTTTAATATTTTTATATTTTGGAAACAGTTCAAGGTTGTTTGCTATTTGTTGCTGCAACTTTTGTAGTTCAGTATTGGAGTTAGTTTCCTCTTTAATCTGCTGAAGCAATGTTGTGAACTGTTGAGTATAAGCATATAGATGTAGGACCATAGGCAATTACGATTCTCATCAATTTGTTTTATCTTGGGTTCCTTTCTTGATAAAGCATCAACTTTGTTGGAAGCTCACGGTTTATACTCAATAGTATAATCAAATCCCAATAGTTTGATTAAGAACCTTTGTTGCTCAGGGGTTTGGATAGTTTGTTGTAATAATTCTCTAATGCTTTTACATCATTCGATAGTAAATTTGGCACCCTAAGTATTGTCTCCATCCGGCTGCTTTGATAGCATAGAGTTCTCTAGCATAAGTTGAGGATTTTGCATTGTAGGATTTAACTTTTCTTGAAATAAGCTAAAGGGTGATTATTCGAGCTAATACTCTATTTGTCGAGGCATCTATTTCTAGGATAAATGGCATAGTAAAATTGGGAAATGCTAGTACCGGTAATGTTATTATAGCCTCTATCAATTTTGTGAATGTTGTTGTTGATTCCTCTCGTGGGCTGTTGTTTGGCAAGCATTGATGTTAGAGGGAAGCAATTTACATAGTTTTGACAAACTTTCTATAATATCCTCGTTAATCCAATCCTCTTTCTTTCTTGACTTTATAGTTTTGTCCATGCTTGTATTTTCTTGGGATCCACCTCTATCCCTTGTGCTGATAAAATATGTCCCAAATATTCTATTCTGTTTTGAATAAAAGAACATTTGGATGGTTTGACATATAAAGTGCAAAAGAAACAGAAGAAGGCCAGATTGGCTAAAAGATTTCACAAGTATGGAGAAAATAGAAAACAGAGAATAAATTACGACCTTAGAGAGTAATAAAGAAATAAATATTAGCAAGTTATTACAAAACAAGAAATAATTACAGATAAAAGATCCCAGAAAGTATGAACTCCCAAGAACCATATACTCCGAGGAGTTGCTCGGGAAAGACTCATCTACATAACGAAATAACGGAAGGAGAAGGTAAGACCTGCAAGAAATGAAATGCATCTAACCTAGTTACAAAAGACATAGGAGCAGAAAGCTGAAAACTATAAATGAGAGGAAAAGAACAAGAAAGGATGAACTCCTTCCTCTTCCTCGACTTCTCCTTCCTCTTAGAACCTTCCTGGCGTCTGAATCCTTCCTTAGCAGACACTTTCTCCCTGGATCTCTCAAAACCCTAACCCTTGAATGCCAAAATGAATCCGAAGCACTCTTTCCAATTCAACGGCAGCAGATCAATCTTCTCCATTCCATCAGATGATCCTTACTCATCCCGTACATCAAGCTTGCCTTCCGTCAACGCCTGTAATCCACTCCGTGAACAATCGGGATAAAAGAACACATCAAGGGTTTATAAGAAGGAAATTCCATCCGACGGTTCAAGAGAAACACAATCCAAGTGATCCAATCTAACGGCTGAGCTAAAAGGCGCTAGATCCAACGGATCAGAAAGCATCCGCAAAACCTTTCTCCTCTTTCGACTCAGCCGGGTTCAGATGCACTCAGTGGGTCAACTCAGTGAACAGACTCAAACCAAGCGGTGATCAATCCGAAATAAGACCCAATCCTCACTGTACCAGACCTAGATCTAAAAAATAGATCGTATCAGCTTGTCCCGTGGGAGAAAAGAAAAAAAACTGAAGAAGCCCCTAACCCATCGTCCCTTGCGGTTGAGAAGAATATAAGGGAAGAGGTGGAACAGTTAGCCGAGGTAGACGCGCGTGGAGGGAGGAGTGGTTACATTTCTCATGTGAGCCGAAGGGGGCGGACGGGAGCTTCATGCTTGAAGAGGGTTCGGCCTTCGATCGCTCATTCGGTTTGCTGCATGCTCCTTGGCATCGTGAAGAGTAAAGAGGACAGGTGGGTCGCGTGAACCAAGTCGGGTTAGGTAGAGCAGTATTGGAGCGGGTTTATTAGAGTGGGAGTTAGGAATTTGGGCTTTAGGTTAAGATTAAATTGATTTTTAAACTGATTTTTTTTACTTTAATGTGAACTTTACGCCGATAAAATCACATGATCAATATATATATATATATATATATATATATATATATATATATATATATATATATATATATATATATATACATATTAAGCGCGAATTTTATTTGGTTTGAGTCGGCATCAAATTGAGTCAATTTCAGCTCAAAATGCACGTCATCGCTTTCGACCGCTCGACACTCACGCAGACTCATTTGAATTGAATATGAATAGTCTTACTTGATAAATTTTAATGTTTCGAAGCTAACAGCGCAATCAATTTCACGAACGGATGCCTTTTGGCTTACATTGGTGCCTCCTGACTTCGATATATGTGCAGGCATGTTGACGACTCGATCTCTTGATCGGTTGATCATCAAGTTGCGCAATATTATATTCTAACTAGTTTCGATGTCCTAAACTCGATGGCGAAGTCCGTTCATCGATCGGAGGTCTTTTGAGTTGATTTTGGCAATGTCCAGTATATTTCAGCCTCGATTTGCGCATTGTCACTTCAAATCATTCGACATTTACACGTACTCATCTGATTTGAGCGTGGATAGTCTCATTTGAAAGTTTTCAATGTTTTGAAGCTAACAGTATGATCAATTTTATGAACTAAGGTCGTTGGGACATCGTCACAGCTTCCCGACTTTGATATGTGTGTCGACATATTGATAGCTCGATCGTTTTATCGGTCGCTTTTTAGATTATGCAATATTTTAATTTTGATCAATTTTGATGTTCTGTACGAGACGGCGAAGTCTGTTTGTCGATCGGAGGTCGTTTCGACCATTTTCAATGACACCCAGTGCATTTTGAGCCTTAGTTTGTGTAATGTCACCTCCGAAGTCCATCGAATTTGACTTGTGGACTTATCTTGATTTATGACACATATGAGGAGGTTAACAAAGTCGAAAGAAGATGGAGAGAGATAATGTAATAAGAGAAGAACCACTTGATGCGGTTCTTCTTCTTCAAATGGAATTGGAAGGGTAATTCAATTGACTTGATTAGAGGAGGAAGCGAGGAGTATACAGAGGAACCCTGATCGGTGTTCTCGCTACCCTGTGAAAAGAAAGGATATCAATAAGGGTGGATTATGCAAAATATGAAGGAGGAATTTACCATGAAATTGAAAAATGGAGAAGGATTTTTGGATTGAAGAAATAAGGGGAATGGAAGGGGGATTTTCGATTTTGAAGAAATAAGGGAAAATGGGAGGAGAAGAATTTTCAGTTTGGGAGGAAATGAGAGTAAGAGGAAGGATTTCAGTTTAGTGAAAGAAAAAAATGGAAATTTTGATTTTGGGAAGATGAGGGAAATGGAGAAGATAAAGTGAAGGGAAAGGAACTCTAGCTTGTGGTTGGAAAGAAGGGTTTAACTTGTGGTTTGGACAAGGGAAGCAAAGTGGGAGAGGAAGGAAAGAACTGCCTTTTGTCTCGGTTTCTGAGAAGGAGGAAGGACAGTTGAAGGGGAGACAGTTCAGTCATTGAACGGAAGAGAGGGTTGTAGGATAGAGCGAATGGTGCGCTGTCAAAAGCCATGGCTTTCCTGACTCAGTGATTGAAGGAGATGAAGGGGATGCAGCTCTTGCTTGTAGTTTTACATGTGTGAGACGGTCAGACGAGCCATGAAGAAAGAGATTATAGGTTGGATCGGGTCGGTTGAGTGGGATTTAGGGCTTTTAAATAGATTTTTTTATTGCTTAATCGACTTTAATATGAACTTTATGCCGACCTCAATATCTGGTTTATATATATAGATATATATATATATGATATATATATATATATATATATATATATATATATATATATATATATATATATATATATATATATATATATATATATATATATATATATATATATATATATATATATATATATATATATATATATATATATATTATATTGATTCTAATGTTATGACGTCGTCAGCCATTTGATTCAAATTCGTAATTGGGTCAATTTTACTCAAAATCAGCATTATCATTTTCGATGCCGATTTTCATGCAGACTTGTCCGAATTGTGTGTGAATAGTCTTACTTGATAAATTTTGATATTTTGAAGCTAACGATACAATCAATTTCACAAACGAAGGTCATTTGGTTTATGTCAGTGCCTTCTGACCTCGATATGCATGTAGGCGCATTGACGACTCGATCGCTTGATTGGTTGATCATCAGATTGTGTAATTTTTATATTTTGACCAGTTTTGACATTTGAACGAACAGAGAAGTCCGTTCATCGATCGGAGGTCATTTCGACTGATTTTGGCAATGTCCAGTGTATTTTATCCTCGATTTGTGCGCTGTCAGTTCCGATCATTCGACATTTGCACAGACTAGTCTGAATTGAGCATGGACAGTCTCATTTGATAGTTTTCGACGTTTCTAAGCTAAAAACACAATCGATTTAATGAATGGAGGTCGTTTGGACATCGTCGCAGCTTTCTGACTCCGATTTGAGTGTTAGCACATTAATTGCTCGATTGCTTGATCGGTTGATCTTTAGATTATGCAATATTTATATTTTGACCAATTTCGATGTTCTAGACGCAATGGCGAAGTTTGTTCTTCAATCAGAGGTCATTTGGACTGATTTCGGTGACGTCCAGTGCATTTTGAGCCTCGATTTATGCACTATTGCATCCGAAATCCGTCAAATTCGACTTGTGGGGTTGACTCGACTTATGACACAAATATGGTGGTCAACAATGACAATTATGTACCATCATACCATATTAAGTAAAATTTTATATATTTACAAGTCATTTTAAATTTAAAGCAGGCTGATAGAAGAGAGAAGGTGTTGCTATAGGCCGGTGAAAGTGAGAAGACTGAGCCATTGGTGATGTGATTGTGGATTCAGAGTAGACATCATGCGATGCAGTTAGGATTTAGTGACAGATGAACTAAGAAGAAGTATTTCTTCGACCCAATTTCTTCTAGGTTTTGTGATGGATTTGCAATGACATATTATTTTTGTCTCAACATCCTACACTTTCTTAATTATGCTTCCCTCCATTATTTGATGAAACATTTATACATCATAAGTATGTCATATATTTGTGATGGGAAGAATCAGTTAAAAAATGATTGCAACTTAATTTGGAACAAAAAACTATTTGTCGTAAATCTATAGTAATGTTGAGATGAGACATTATGACAAATAATTGTTCAATGAAAAATTGAAGGTTTACAATGTGCGAGTTGCAAGAATATTGCAAAATTTTAACAGACCAATTTTGTTGCAAATATATATATATATATATATATATATATCAAATTTGTAAAAAAAATTAGAAAGTTGCTATTTTGGGGGACCTATTTGCTTGCTTTCAGAAGAGAAAACAATGCAAGCTACCCTTACTAATGATCCTTGGATGCATGTTCCTATACTAGCAAGTTATAGGTTATTGCTCGATCTTGAGATCAAAAAGAACGTTGCAACTTGATTAAACTATATCTAATATTAGTGTTCTTCCATGCAGTGGCAAAGCTAAATTTCTTTTAATAGGGGCATAAAACTTAATTTTATCAATGCATAAAAATTTTGTTTTTTAATAGGTCATAAAACATTATTTTTAAAATCGTTATATAATGATATAGAGAAGAAGAAGAGGAACAATTGATGAAAGAGGAGGAAGAGAGAAGAAGGTTGAGCGTGAAACGTGCTCAAACAAGTTTCAAATTTCTGATCAGCTTGACGAAAAGAATAATCTTCAACACTCCTATGATCATGAGCATGAGCATTAAATATATAGAAAAATATAAGTAAGCATCCTGCAAACATTTAAGAGAATATGTAGTAAAATATAAGAACTAAACCACCATCAATAACAATAATATAATAAAAAATTGGTTGCCTATTACAACATTTTTTAAGATAAATCTTTATCATTAACATTAAGGTTATCCATAGAAACTAACTTTAGGTAGTTTACAGTAATTCCATAAGGATTAAAAAACTTGTTAGTTTTGTTCCATTGAAATTTTATTAATGGTTCTATTTATTGAATTTTAAGTTCTATTGGGTCTAAGTAATTTGCAGATTCACTACATAAAGTTAACAACTACTAAAATGAAATATTAATTGAGCAGACGGAAATGTATTAGATGATAGAGAAAGACCAAAAAGACTGAACATGGTCAGCGGGGAAATAAAATTGCTGGGCAAATCTTCTTTGGCGGTAAGGTTTTGTACTCGCTTCACACTACAGGAGAGGAAGCTGATGTACTTACAACTTCTACCGAAGGAGAAGTTGCACAGCTATTCACTCTTTCCATTAATTTCTTTACTTTTCTTCTTCATCTTCTTCTTCTTCATTGTAACATAGACTATCTTGAGTTGAACAAAGTCTTATAGCCACTTATTTAAAGGCTTGGATGCTAAGGAATATGCCTAACTTCCAATCGGCATATCCACCAAAGAGCCACATACAACTGTGCCTAAATTCATCAATTTAAGAACACTTTCACTTGTATTTTACAATCATTCATATGATAATTTATTTGGTTGGATAGAATTATATCCAAGTGTAATGAACAAATTCAATTGGATTAACATCTATGTGAGGGTTTATAAAAATATCGATTTTAAGAGAGAGGTTAAAATTTAATCAAATCAAATTTTTGAGTCTCTAACTTTGCTAAATATATAAACTTATTCATTATTATACTAATATGGTTTCCTACAAAATTGTGAGATGGCCAAAACCTACTATATGATTTTGAGAACTCAATATAAATGGATATTCTAAAAGATTAATTGTTTGAGAGGTGTATATGGTGGGATTTTTAGGGATATAAGAAATGTAACTTTTCCCATATTGCAAGTATTTGGGAAATGTGATTTTGAAAAGTTGAGCAAAGAATATTGTTTGACAATTAAAATTCTTAGCATCCCCTTCCAAGCCAATGTATATCTTATTATCAAATGAATTTGAACTAATATTCACTATAAGTGGGACATTTGCAATTTTAAATGCAAAATTTGAAAGTTGTATTCTAAATTCAATTTTGAGTTATAATTTATTGATTAGGATTGCAATCAAAATGCTTACTTATTAATTGGGTTTTGAAAATAAAAATTATAAAATAAAAAAAGTAGTTCCCTTGGTCTTCTTAGGTACATTACTAATTTAAATAAATGGAGTATGACTACCCAAAATAAAGAAAAAGGAAAGGTAGTATTTCAAGATAGGAGAAAACCCTATCAATCCATGACTGTTATATTAAATTGGTATCATCACCCAGAGAGGTCACTAACTTGGCATAGGAGTGAGTCTACTAGTGCAAGGAGGGATAGGATTATCCCTAGAAAAGAAACTAGGAGAGTTTATGTAAGGAAAACCCCATTGGTCCTTGAGCAAAAGATACACTCACTTTCACAGCCAGAGAGATCATTTGTTATTTGATCTATTAGAGAGAGGCCTTCATCACCCTTGTTTAGGCCCCAAACTAATGGGTTGTCCTCATCTTATACCTCTAATAGAGAGTTAAAACCTCATTCTCTATCTTCTTACAATAGAAAAATTTTAGATGAGAGACACCTTGAGTTTGAAGTTGATTGAATTTTGGTGAATTGGACATAATCCTAAGACCCCCAAAAAAAAAATTAAGTAAGGTTGTATATTGGTAGGAATTTTACAATAACCCTATTTAAATATTATTGAGTCATTCTTAGAAATTCAATAAAATTTCTTAGATGGTGGATATTTAATTAGTTTGGTTGGTTCAACAACAACCACCCCTATATACCAATACATAAGAAATTGAGGTTTCATTAATTGGCTTTATTCATTTGGCATTTACATTGGGTTGAAGATTTAGGATTTCTTAAAGATCATATTTTGGTTGCATTTTGAACTACTTCTCATCTTAGGTGGCTTTTATAATGTTAATAGACAGTTATACTATTTTTCATTGATTTCATCTATTATTATTATTATTATTATTATTATTATTATTATTATTATTATTATTATTATTATTATTATTTTTAAAAGTTGGAATCTTTTGGTTGGATATTATTAATAATGGACTCTTATGCTTTCACATTTGCTAGATTTTATGCTCCACGTTCCACTTTAATTATCTCTCTTGCTTAGATATTAAAAGCTTCTTTTTTTTACACTTTGAAAGTTTATAGTATAATTTTTAATGATTTTTTGGTAACATTCTTTCTTGTTCTTACGTATTGCTGTTCACAAGGATGGATGTTTATAATGAGTTTGATTTTTTTTTTTTTTTACTATTATTGAGTTTTTGATTGTGAAGTGGTTATTAAGGATGTATAGTCTTATAACTTTCAACTTGTCTTCTTTCGTTATATGATAAATTCATGAACATAGTTGTAATCATACTCATGTCTTGTTCCTATAGCTATTACATAAATTAAATCACAATACATGGATGGATCATACAATATAATATCATAAGTAACACTTATATTAAACCCATAAAATATGACTAGAAATAATTATACATATAATATTGTGAAAAAACCATGTTGCACTACAAGAGTTTATGTTTTGTTTCATAAGATAAAAACTACTAATAAATAAAGTTTATTTAAATTTTAATATACCTAATTAGAATTCTTTTTGTGCACTACTTTTTTTTCTTCTTGATCTATAAACTTTCTTATCAACAATCTTTTGGTTTCGATGGTATGTTTTTGAATTCTTTGAGAGCACACTTATGAAGTTAACTAAAATATTTCAAATATGAGAGTTGAATAATTATGAAAAAGTGCTCATAGTATTGCAATAAGTAACATTCTAGATTAGTAGATTTGTTTAACATGCACAAACATGAAAATCCAACATCTTCATGTCCTTTTCCAATGTCTTTAGTACTGTGACTAAATTTAACAACTAATTATATTTTTGTTGAATGTTTGTGGGATTTGACTAATAGCATTATTACTTCCACACTAAGTTATCCATGGTTGTAGGTAGAGCAAAACTTCTTGCTTTAGGGATTCGGGGATTGCAATTAATAAAAATATTATGAAAAAATTTATTCCATGGAATAGTTTGATGACTTATTTAGTAAGCTTATTCTCAAGGTAGATATGTTATATTTTCATTCTTTTAATGGCCATAACATTCCATTTAAAATCATCATCCTTAAAATTATAACGTAAGTAAGTTATGAAATCCATGTTGTTATGGTTATAGAAAAATTAGTTTCCAAAATAATCATTTCATCTTTTAATCTTAATTTTGAGAAAAAAAATCATTTCATGAAATTGCATATCATTATAACCTCTTTAAAAAGTATTTCGGTTGTTGCATACTACATCATCTTCATTAAACTTATCCAAATTGCTCAATCTGGTTTATGATTAGTCTTTCAAGTTCATTCGTTTCGAAAGAGTGTTTTGTGAGACATTAAATCTCACTAATCCTTCAATATATTTTTATCACTTCATATTTTTGTAGCTTTAACCCTTTGCTGTATATTATCAAATAACCTTGATAGTTTTCACTATGTACCCTAACTTCAATAAATGATATAACTATAATCCTTTTAATTTAACTATTCTTCATTCTTCATTTATGTCATTAGTCTTAAAATTTTCTCTTTTTCCATCCTTAAATTGACATACAATAACATGTTTTTTTTGTTGTCCAATGCTAACCACTAAACAAGTTTTATTTTAAATCTAAATATAAATAAAATAAAATAAGAATAAAAACAAAGGTGAACCCAAACAGCCCTTAAATGAATCTTTATTGTAATTAAAATTTTCTTTACTTGTTGATTATTTCTAATTATCATAAAGTGGACATAGATAAAGCGATTAGTAGGTTAAGAACTTTTTTTTAGCATAGTAAGCTTTAGGGATGGAGGAGCTTTCATGCATTTGAATGGATGGCAATAATGTAACTTAGCTTTCAAAATTTTCAAATATCCTCTTATTCATTAGCATATGCCTCCATTACTCTCTAGTATTAAATTTCAACCAAGAACTAGAAAGCTAAGAGGATTTGCAAATCTATAAAATCAAGATTGAAAGAGCATCAATAGGGAAGATCCATTGAATGTTCCCTGCCATGCATTCTTCAACACCAATAAAATCAAGATTGAAAAATATGATTCCTTCGCTAACTCAAAAAGACTTGTTCTATTTTTTGAGTAAATAACATTTTTCATTCATAAGAAAGATATTATAAGAGATTTTGAAAGACGTTATAATTCACATCTCAATGTATCAATTGGTCTAGATAAGATAATAAAGCAAGATATAATTAAGCTCATAAAAACTATTTAACTAGCCCAAGAGTTGATAAACTCCATAGTCAATATAGTGGAGCAAAGACCATGATATTTTACAGGACCTAAAGAATTTCCAAAGTATAAAGGTACATATACATCCAACCCATGAGAATTCAATTCTTTATAAAGCCATGCAAAGTGTATTTCAAAAGCATAATCAACATCCAAATGAGCATTATCATAATTATAGAAATCTTGAGTTGAATACCTAATGACTCTTGGTATTTTTCACAAAAATCTCAAATGACTAAGAGATTTATTAAGCATAAATGCTTTCTTAAAAGAATGTTTCTCGAAACCATTAATTTAATGATTAAAAGTTCTCATAATTTCTATATATTGATATTCCTTATCATGCAACCCCATATGTGCCTTGTTCCATTTGATAGACTAATGGATGTGATTTTTAACTTATATATTGTGTGGTCATGGCATGCATATTTTCACATGGATGTAATATTCTACTCCCATAACTTTATTTCCCTCATGCATTCGAGTTATGAAGTTGTTGCGGCTAAAAAACCGGTAGAGTAAAAGTTTTCGCCTTAGCTTGTGAAATCCAGCACACACACAGGTATTTAAAGAGTGAACAATAAAACTCTAGAATTTTTACGTGAAAAACCTCGAAAAGAGGGAAAAATCACGGGGCCTAGCCCAGTAAAAAGCTTCCACTATGTATCTGTTTCAGAGTACAAGATCTTCCCGATACCGGGATTACAGAATTGTATATGAGAAAGGAACAACAGCTATGTGACAACGATCAGGTTGTAACAGTTGCTAGTAGTAGCAGATGATGGTGAACTGTGCGGAGCAATCACCGATAGAAATGCAGGGAATAATTACTGGCAAAAATACAGGGAACAATCATTGGCAGAAATGCAGGGAACAATCACTGATAGAAGTCATCATGATGGAGACCAACAGAGATTGACGATGGCAAGAATCAACGGCGACGGCTGACGGCGGCGGCCGACGGCGGTGGTTGACGCGGCCGAGTGGTCGTGCTTGGAGGATCTTTAGAGCTCTCTCCTCTCTCTTGCTTGGGCCCCCCTCATATGAGGAATGAGGGGCTATTTATAGATTGGAGGAGTGACGCCTCTGTAAACACATGCAAAACCCGTACCACTCCACTTCATCGGACGGCTCACAATGATCCCTTTGATCATTTAATGTATTTTAAATATTTGAATGCTCAAATGAAGTCAGAATTTTAAGATTTTGGGCTTATTAGATCTGGCTCGTCGAGACGCTCGATTTGACTATAAATAGTCCATGTTTAAGAGCTTTTTAGGGATTTAACCGATATCCCAAAGTTTCCAATGATATTTTAAGTGCTCGATCTCACCGGTTCAACTTGATCGCTTTGCTTTTAGCATCAAGATTATTTCTTTGTCCAGTAGTATTTTAAGTGTCATATCATGCCCCTATTTTTGGATATCATTATTTCAATCATCCAAATATATATATATATATATATATATATATATATATATATATATATATATATATATATATATATATATATATATATATGTCAAATACTTGAAGATAGCAAATTCTTCAATGAAATTTGAGCATCCATTAACCACATATTTTTAGAGAAAAGATCTTGGAGCACAATATTATGACTATGAAGCGGTATCAGATGAGTATAAGTATGTGGGCACGAGATTGAGGTTCTTTTTCGCCCTTATGGGAGCCAGGTCCGTGTCCGCGTCTGTGGATGGCCACAAGACGATGGGCGACGGCATAGCGCGTCTGGGGTGCTGGATGGTCGTCACGGGATAAAAGCCGACCTGTGGAAGTGAATGGACGCCAGGTCGACGAGAAGGCCTGAGCGAGTCACATGTGGGCGGTCGTGGGTCAGACGGCGACGCGACCTGGCGATGGTAAGGGGTTGGCGGCGAGCATGCTCCATTCCATTTTCGAGAGGTTGCTGCGGGTGAGAACCGCAGGCGGCGGCGTATCCGGGCCCAAACGGTTGTTGACAGCTTTGGGCGCTTTGAGCAATTTTGATGATTTTACCCTTTACCCCCTGGGGGTCTATAAAACCCCAGGGCTGGGGAGAAGGCACACTTCAATGCTCTAGTGCTTCTCTTCTTCTTAAGAGAGGGTCGTTGGAGTCGATCAAGGCCCACAAGATTACATCGTTGTTCCAGCTTTTCCCTCGAAGAGGTGTCAACCGACCGTCCGTCGAGGGAGGCGTGGCCCAGGTATTACGTCGTTGTTTTTTTCCCTCGAAAGAGGTGTCAACCGCCTCGCCGACGGTTGCATGGAGGCGATCAAGGCCCCGCCCAACTTTTCTATTAGGAAATTGGATTTCTCACGACTTTAATGGATGATTCAGCAGTTGATAACCGCCAAGATGGCGAGGGAGCGTAGCCAGGAACTATCGTTCAAATAACCGAAAGTTTGTGTAATTTATGAGCATCATCGAGGGGAATATCTTCTCTCCTCTTTTTTTGTCTTTTTCATATGTGTGTGTATCCTTTTATCGATTGTATGAAAATTTTATCGCAAGCTATCCGTGAGCGAGAGAGCCAAAAAAGGAGGCGCCCAAGCATTGGGGTAAGTGAGTTACTTTTACAAAATTCTTAGATTTTTGTCATTTCTCCCTCTTTATTTATTATGTATTTTCACAGGGTGATGGCCAGAAGAAAATACATAGTGTGACGGCTACAGACGATATACCATTCACTGTCACATCAGATAGTTTAATGGTGTTCTGCAAAAAATTTTTCATCCTTAATGAGTTGGTGGCCATTGCTGCCAAAAAATCTGATCGAGCCCGTTCACCTCTGCCAGGGTACTTTACTATTTTTGAGATTCTTCGTGCAGGACTGCGATTCCCTTTGGCTCCTGAGTTGATTGAGATATTCACAATAGGTGCTTAACTTTGTCCGCGATTTTCATTTAGAGCTTTAATGGTCATTGGTTTGGTCTTCTTGAGAGCTGGTGTTACTTTGAACATCAAATACTTGTGTCAAATGTGCATTTACATGTGATACCGGGGCGTGTTTCTTATCGGACTATAAAGAATTGGATAGAATTTTGCAGATCAATCTAGAAATTGGTCTAATGGATTCTTTTTTTGTGAAAAATGAGTGGGGCCTTCACGAGAGATGGGGAAAGATTGAATGACCTTCCGATCCATTGCGATGAAGAATGAGATCTGGCAACTCTTAATATATCCTAATGTAGGAAGCTTGCAGCATGAGTTACGTCACATTGGCAAATATATAGTTGAAGATAGAATGTTCAAGGTTGGCCTTTCTATCCAGGTAGGGAGATCTCATTCTTTTCCACTAAAGAGGTCAAGTAAAGGTGATGAAAGGTCTCCTCATATTCATAGGGTTCTTTCAAGAAGCCCGTCACGAAATCAGGGTGGTGGCAATGTTTCTTCCCTAAAGAAAAAGAAGACATGCGCTGAAGTGACTACATCAGATATCTACGAAGAAGATGTTCACCCCTAGTTGACCTCTGAGAGTTTAGCTATTTCAACTCATGATGGGGGAGTTCATTTCTCGAAGCCGCACATTCCTGAAGAGGTGTTAAATCACATATATACTGGGCATCAACGAGCAGATGAATTAATACGTTGTCTTCCCTTCTTTCTTCTTTTCTTCTTCTTTTCTTTTGTGTAATATTTGTGATAGTTTTTTTTTCTTTGTAGGTAACTCAAACATTAGGGCAGATGGCTCATTTGGGTGTCACTTAAGATGAGTGGAATACTAAATTTGTGAAGATAAAATATTTACAAGGCGAGTATGAGCAAAAGATGAGTATTAAAGCCAAAGAAGTGGCGACTTTGGAGGATCAGCTAACCGGGTGCAAAATTGAGCTAGCGAACATGTCGACTTCTCTTTCTTTCCAGTGTCAGGAGGTGGAGAGCATTCGTGATGAGTTGATTGAGGTGAGGCGAGACTTCGAGAAGAGAAAAGACACGGAAAGAAAACATTAGGTCTTTGAGAATATTATTGACGATGCTAAAGCGGTTGAGGTTGAAATGGAATCCACTCAGGATTTTTGACCTATCCAAGGTTGTTTGTCAGTGTCTTTGCTCGATGATGTTAACCTATATGGAAGAGGTCGTGAGGAGTCCACCAAGGACCTTTTGACCTATCCTAGGTTGTTTGTCAGAATCTTCGCTCGATGATGTTAACTTGTGTGGAAGAGGCCTTGAGAAGTCCACCAAGGACCTTTTGACCTATCCTAGGTTGTTTGTCAGAGTCTTCGCTCGATGACATTAACCTGTGTGGAAGAGGTCGTGAAAGTCCCCAGGATTGATCATGCTAGATTGAGATATAGTGAGTTGTATATTTCTCATGTGGGAGGATTAAATGAAGAAGAAACAAGTTTGTAAGAAGAAAGCTATAAATTCATTACTCTGATAAGTTTAGTGATACAATCATAAGATGATTTTAACATGGATATGAGTTTTAAGAGAAAATGACAACAACAACAACAACAAGTCTTTATCCCACTAAGTGGGGTTGGTTATATGAAGAGAAAATGATAAACGAGACAAAATAAAAGCTGTGATAATTATGCAGTAGGAATTACTGATAATATTTTTGGAGATTCTCAGTGTTCCAAGTTTGAGGTAAAGTTTTTCCCTCAGATCCTTGAGCTTGAAAGTTCGGCTTCACCATAGCTATAACCATATGGGCCATCCCAAAGAGGTGAGAGTTTATTGCATTGAGGGCCTTTGCTGCGGCTTTGAGACTTCATGGACCAAGTCACCGAAGATATGGACGAGGTTTTACTCTTACGTTGAAGTGATGAGCTACCCTTTGGTGATAGGAGTAGTGAAGTAGGGCCAAGTCACGAGTTTGAGGTAGGTCAGTCGGAGTTTTTCTTCATTACTGTCGTAATAATGAACTCTTGGACTTGGAACGATATCTCGGTATAATAGCTTCGTGTGAAACACAAGTTATGGTGTCATCGAGGTTATGCGATGTAGTGTGATAAGCCCAAAGAACATTAGCTCATCAACCCATTGCCTCGGCCTTCTCGAGATGTGTTTTTAGTCCTTTGAGTATAGTCATTGGTAGCTTGATCGCTTAGTTTGAGGATGTGCTACGTAGTATGCGGCAGAATGTGAAGATCTTTACAAAAGGATGTAAAGACTTTTCCAGTAAATTGCATTCCATTGTCAGTGATGATCTTTGCAAGAAGGCCAGTCGACATACTATATTTTTCCAAACAAATTGTTTAGCATTTGCCTCCATAATTTTAGCGAGTGGTTTGGCTTCCTCATTTAGTGAAGTAGTCGGCTAAAATGATGAACTTTCATTGCCGATGCTATGAAAAGGTCCCATGATATCAATCCCCATTGAGCAAAGGCCAGGGCTTTGAATGGATGATGAGAGCTGTATGCGCATGTGAGGAGGTTAGAGTGCAACTAACAACTTGCACATTTTTTCGTGAACTCCAAGGCATCTTATTTCATCGTAGGCCAATAAAACCCTTGCCTTATAATTTTAAGGGCTAGTGCCCTTCCTCCTAGGTGTTCTCCACATATCCGTGAGTGGACCTCTCTTAATGCGTAATCGGCCTTTGAAGGTGAGAGACATTTGAGGTACGGTCTAGAGAAAGCTCATTTGTATAGTTCACCTCCGATAATAGTAAAGTTTAAAGCTTGTCTTCGGAGATGAATTCAGTTGGGTCTTGGGAAGAGTTCCTTCTTGTAGAAAAGATATGGGGTCCATCCACGAATGTTCCTTTATCTCATCAATTGCTTGAATTACCCATGACCCTTGGATACTAAAAATATTTCTTCAACATGCCTTCTCTTAAATAGATCCTAGTAGCGAGATGAAGCAAGCTTAGAGAGCGTGTCAGTATTCTTCTCTCATTGTATGTGAATGATTTGATGTGTCTTGAAATGGGCAAGAAGTGACTTCACCAAGTGGAGGTATTATGCCAGCTGGGGATTATGAGCATTAAAGTTTCCCTCAACTTGGGAGGCGACAAGTTGAGAGTCGGGTGTTCAAGTCTTGAGCTTCACATCAATGGTGAGTCTCAACCACTATGAGCCTCATATTGACCATATTATTAGTTGAGAAATTTTGGGTGAAGTCCATACTCTAAGGTATTCTGGGGAAATAAGTAAGATTTCGACTAGTACTTCACGAGCTCCATCAACATAGAGGTCCATTGAGGAGATGAAAGGCATGTAGCAGATAGCTCCTCTGGAGTTGGGGCCGTGCATTCTACTATAAAGTCTGAGTACTTGAGACTTTATAGCGAGGTAAAATTTATATCAAACTCTCCCAATTCTCTGACCACTTCATTAACCTCCCGGATGCTTTTGGTTTACAGGATGGCCCTTAATGGTAAATGAGTGTAGCGATAGTGTGAGCTTGGTATAGATGCAATTTTGAGAAAACTAAAGCCGAGCCACCTTATGCAAGTGGATAACGACTTTCTATATCGAGAGAATTTCTTGACATAATAAATTGATCATTGTATCCCACTTCTCGCACTAAAGCGAGCTTATCATGTGGGAAGAGGCTACGAGATATAAGTATAACATTTCTCCTTGAATAGGCTTGGATATAGTAGGGGTGGAGATGCTAAATACTCCATTTGCTCAAAAGTGGTGACATTCATCATCGAAAGAAAATTATTATTTTAGCTCCCTTTAATATTTTAAAGAATGGCAAGTATCTATCCCAGGCGGGCTAGGAAGCAAGATAATTAGTCCATTCAAATGTTGAACTTCCTTAATATTCTTTGGAGGAGTCATATTTTTGAGAGCTTTGATTTTCTCGGGGTTGGCCTCTATCCCACGGTGGGTTACCATAAATCCAAGAAATTTTCCCGACGTAACTCCAAAAGCACATTTGGTCGGGTTGAGTCTCATGTTATAATGTCGAAGAAGGTTAAAGCATATTTTTAAGTCAGAAATATGTTGTGATTCTTCCAAGCTTTTCACTAACATGTCATCCACATATACTCCATTGTGCGGCCTAGTAGGTCTTTAAAGACCTTATTCATAAGGCATTGATAGGTAGCACCAAAATTTTTAATCAGCATAACATAACTTGGTATAAACATTTATATGTTTGAAATGATGCTTCTTCATCCGTTGGGTTTTATTTTTATTTGGTTGTAATCGAGTAAGCATCAAAAGCGAGCATTTGATGTCGGATGTAGCATCAACCAAGATCAATTTGAGGAAGAGAAAACTATCTTTCGGCGGCTTGTTAAGGTCGTGTAATCAATACACATTCTCCATGTTTTGTTTTCTTAACCATGACAACATTGCTAGCCATGTAGGGTAATGTACCTCTTATGAATCCACTTCTAGAAGCTTGTTAACTTCTTGCTCAATAGCACAGGCGTCGGTGCAAAACTTCACTTCTTGGATGATCGGTTTGAATGTCGATCTTGAGGAGTGCATGATCACATTAGTCGACTCCGGCATGTCCGTGGGACTCAGCGAAGATGTCTTGATTTCTGGAAGTCTATGTATTTTTCCCTTTGTTCGTCGAGCGAGATCCAACTTACCTGATGGTTGGTTGGTCATCTGATAATACAACAAAGAGCAAGTCTTCTACAGGCGAAGCTTTCTGGGGTACTTCTTCATCTCGAAAATTAAAATCTTTGATGTTGAAGGTCACAGAAGGGCATGGTTGAGTTTATCTGAGATAACATGATTGTGCTATCTGTTGATTTCCACAGACCACTCTAACTCCAAGGGGTTGGTCATCTTAAGATGAGATCTTGAAGTGGACACCAAAATTGATTGGAGGGGCCTTCCAAAGATAGCGTTATATCTGAATCGACTTGACCACCATGAATTGGATTAAATGAGCCACTTGTCGAGAATTCACCAAGGACAAGAAGGGTGATTGTCCCCTCTACTGCAGATTATCAAACAATGGTCTACAGTGGGTTGGAGCTTTTCCTAACAGCCCATGTTAAGAAATGTGAGTAAAATAAGACATCAACGAACTCTCATTGTCAATCAAAATTCTCTTAACATTATAGCATGGGTCATAATCTCTGCCGATGACAAGTGGATCTTGATGAGGAACATGTACTCCTTCTAAGTCTCAAAAGTGATGGAATGATGATGAGACTTCTTTAACTTTGGCTCTTCAGAGATGGTAATGAGAACTTGATTAGATAGTATTGGTCATCCTATGATTGTTTCAATTTCTCTAACTGTTTGATGATTGTTTTATTATTTCTGTGATGATTGTCCTGGTTGCCCCCCAGTTGGAGGTATGTTTGTTTGAGTCGATTGATTCTTCACAAATCGATGTAGATATCCTTGCTGAATGAGCCTCTCAATTTCTTCTTTGAGTTGTTTGCATGCCTCGATAGTATGTCCCACGACGATGGAAGTGATAATATCTTGATTTCTTGAATTTGGTTTTGATGGATGCGACCACTTGATATTTTCTTCATCTCGAATAGCATTAGGAGGTTAACACGAGAAGTGTTCGGCGTGTATTCCTTTTCGTGTGGTTCACGTCGTTGATATGGGCGTGGAGGAGATCACGGCTTGTTGCTTCTTTTGATAGGGTCGGTCGCATTCACGGTGCTTTTACATTTTCTGTAGATTGCTCAAATTGTTTGCCATGGCGTAACCTCATCAGAGATTTGTGCTTCCACGATGAACAAGTCGGCATATGGCGGACCGTGTCTCATTAGTAAGGCAGGAGGCAGGCTGGGAGTTACTGGGTGAGGAGAACCTTAAAGTATTCCTTAGTGCCTCATTTTGAATGCAGGAGAGATGGGAGGAATCTTTAATGATCCTCAGTTTGGAACTTCTACAAAATCTTGTTGGTCAAAGGTATGGATGGATTCCCTTGGAAGGGAGTAAAACCAAGTGCGAGCTTGTCCCTTGAGGGTAACTGGAAAGACCTGACAAAGCAGTGTGTTAGGAGCTCGTTGGATATGCATGATAGTCCCATAATGGTTGATGTGTTCATGTGGTTCAGTCGTCCTATCATAGGAATCAATGTTCGGAAGCTTGAAACCCACGGGAATAGGATGTTGAAGAATATCTTCAGCTAAAGGTGAGGATTCCTCATAGCCGCGGTGAGGGGGAAGATGATTTCTATCTTGGAGGTGAAATTTGTCTTGCATTAAGCATCGTAATTCTACACGTATAACATGACGAGTGGGGTCAGCAGGACGAGAATGTGTCAAGCTACCAGTAATAATTGGTGGATTAGCAGTCGGTTGAGCTACACGTGATGGATGAGTAAAACTAGCGGTGTCGAGAGATCGCACGTCTCTCGGAGGAATTTCATGTCAAGAAAATTAGCATTTTGACCTCCCATGATCGATCTTGGGGAGATGTGTTTTCTCTAGTAGTATGTTATGTTCCTCGAGTTGGATCATCTCATTTTGAGACTCTTCCATTCGGCGCGATCTTCTAAAGAGATTTCGAGTCACGCTATCGAGTGAAGCGAAGGTTGGCATCCTTGGTTCAAGGATTGGTTTTGAGTGGCGGAGTTGGGCGGGAGGCTTGTTTATTACAGTGTTGCTATTGGCTATAACGAGGGTGTTCATAGGAATTGTGATTGAAGGGTTCTCTTCCCACAGATGGCGCCAAACTGTTGCGTGCTACAAAACCAATTGTGGTAGAGTAAAAGTTTTCTTCTTAGCTTCGTTGTGAAATCCAGCACACACATAGATATTTAAAGAGTGAACAATAAAACTCCAAAATTTTTACATAGAAAACCTCGAAAAGAGGGAAAAACCATGAGGCCTAGACCAGTAAAAAGCTTCCACTATGTATTTTTTTCAGAGTACAAGATCTTCCAGATACCGGGATTACAGAATTATATATGAGAAAAGAACAACAACTATGTGACAACGATCAGGTTGTAACAATTGCTAGTAGTAGCATATGATGGTGAACGAGCAAGTGAAATCGGAATGATCGGCGAAATCAGAACAATCACGGCAGCAGGAACAATCATAGTCATCATGATTGAAACGACAAAGATTGGCGACGTCAGGATCATGGCGGTGGCCGGTGGTGGCGCGTGGTCGACGATTGTGCTTGGAGGATCTTTAGAGCTCTCTCCTCTCTCTCTTGCTTGCTCCTCATGAGGAATGAGAGCTATTTATAGATTGGAGGAGTGGTGTCTCTGTAAATACATGCAAAACCCGTACCACTCCACTTCATCGGATGGCTCACAATGATCCCTTTGATCATTTGATGTATTTTAAATATTTGAATGAGCAAATGAAGTTAGAATTTTGAGATCTTGGGCTTGTTAGATCCGGCTCGTTGAGATGCTCGATTTGACTATAAACACTCCATGTTTAAGAGCTTTTTAGGGATTTAACTAATATCTCAAAGTTTCCAATGATATTTTAAGTGCTCGATCTCGACCAGTTTCAACTTCGGATCAGTTTGCTTTTAGCATCAAGATTCGTGCTTCGTCTAGTAGTATTTTAAGTGTCATATCAGAAGTTAATGCAAAATAAATTATTTTCATGCCGATAATTAGCTTTGTTTTGTTCTTTTTCAAGTACATATAAAATATGATAAATGAAATATTTTAGTTCATAGTTTATTTTTTGACAAATCTGAAAGCAAATATGATATATATATTGCGTGTTTGTTGGTTTATTTCAAATCCGATCTAAACCAGTTCAATACCTTAAAATAATGTATAAAACTAGAGCCCTTCCAAAAGACATGAGACATATAAGAAGGAATTAGACATCTTGAAGGTATAAACTCTCTATAGATTGTTGGATACAATAAAAGCATAAATTAATCATTCATTAATGAAAGATACTTATAAGCTTGAAAGCAACAAGAATAAATTTTCTTTGAAGGTGGAAAGATAATTTGCTTTAAGGAATAATAGGAATGAGGACCATTCATGGATGTCTCAAGAATAGTCCAAAGCATATCCATATATCCATTCCAATTTTGCCTTTTTTTTTTTTAAGCTCCATGTAGGGGTATTTTTTATTGCCACAAAGAGGGTTACAAAGTCCTTAAAGGGGATAAACTCCAAAACTCGCTCAAAGAGCGCAATCAACCTAATAAATTATCTAAGTACATCCAAAAGCAAAAGAAGACCAGCAATCAAAGATACAAGTAGATAAACATAATAAGCCAAAGGAAGGTTAGAGACATTGCTAAAGAACTTGAGGATGCATGACAATATAGAGCAAACTTGCAAGGACGAGAGAATCACACAAAAAGCAATAAGAAAGATATTAGAACTTAAGATAATAAGACAAAGGATGAATGAAAATAACATAATCGAGAATGATAGTAAGGAGATAGAAGGCTCCACTCACACCAAGTTGAGCAAATGCATCAAACTTTTAAGGGTTACTTCATAAGAGCTACTACCAAACAAAAGAGAGTGGAATCTTCACCATCATAGCCAACAAACACGCGAAGATAACAACCAGTTGTTGAGAGTCTTGTGGGCTTTATTACCTGCAAACCTAAACAAAACTATAAAGAATACAAAAAGAAAATTGTTAAGGGCAGATAAATGAGTAATCCCATGCCGGAAAAGCTACTGCACAGCTATTTAAGTAGTCAACAAATGCAGAAGTTTGACAGGGGCATCAAGTAAATAATAATACTATGGTGTGAAGTTTCAGAATAACAGAAACTCTCCTTTGGCAGAGAGAATAGACAACGATGGCATCGTTTAGATCAAGTTGTGTTTTTTTTCTTTCACGAATCCATATTCAACCACGAACAAGAAAACTTTTCTAAGGATGGACAAGTTTACTTAAGAAATAAAATAAACCTACTTCTAAGATCGATGGGTGATGGATTTTGTTCTCTGGTTTCTTCATTGATGATTTCTAGCTAAAGATCAAATGTTTTTTTTTTTTCTCTGGAAGAAAAATAATGAAAAATAAATCTTAACATGGAAATTTTATTTATTTCAAGTATCCAAGTTCATCTATGTTGTATCGTTTCAAACATCTAAAAAAAATGCAGTCTAGAAGATCATAATTTTTTTCTCATTTGTAGGTTCAATTAGCAATTATAATTTGTTAAAGTATCCCATCTAGCTATCTTTCTCACCATATAGCTCGATTTTCTTCTTTGAAATATTTTGGTTAATTTTATCTTAGCATAATTTACAAAGATCTGGCTTGCTTTCTAATAATGTAGAATTTAGCAAATTTTTTTATCAAAATGATAGAAAAATAATATCAATTGAACATACACACACACACACACACACACACACACACACACACACACACATATATACATATATATGTGTATATGTGTGTATAAAGATCACAAAGTCAATTCCATTTTGGAATGTGACTTTGAATAATTGCATCATAACTATAAATTTAGAGTTATATTTATCTAGAAATATTCATGAAGCCTATACATACCCATGTGATAATTTTAGAATAACAAACTAAGCTATTTGAGCTTACAAACTTCTACCACCGTTTTTTTTATCATGTTCAATTTGTCTTGATCCTCAAATTTCTTCTAATTTCTATAGAAGCTTTATTAAAGCTTAGTGATGGATATAATAATAATTATACAACCATTATATCATTGTCTAGCCAATACCAGTTATGAGAATTGGGGTATCCAAACGAAGACTTATTTTGATTCCTACACATTTGTGAAGTTGTTGATGAATGTTTTATAAAGCCACAAGATAGAGATGTGTGGCCTCACCTCTTTAAAAAGTGATGCTCTTTAAGGAACTTAGATGAATGTTAAACAATCAAATATTTTATTTATCAAGTGATATATTATCAATGTTCAAGAAAGTTATGAGGTTACAATTCCATCCTTATATAGCGCCAAAGAGAGTTCACCTCCAAGCACAATGAGACAAGTTTAAAGCTTTACATAGGGGGGGGGGTGCCAAAAAAATGTGTTACAACATACATTTCATAAGACTTCAATACAATTAATCAATTAAGGAAGAATTACAAAACTTTGTAAGACTTCCAAATTTTAAGAGAAATTGTATTCTTGTGAATACAAAGTTTGAATACATTATAGTGGCTATTGAAGAGTACAAGGACTTAGAGTCCATGATGATTAAGAAGCTTACGGGTTATCATAGAGATCTGAGCAAAGGCTAATAAAGAAGAAAAGGCCTTTAGAGAAAGTTCTTCAAACATAGGTTTCCTAAAAAAGGTTAAAGAAAATTATATAAATGAACGATGGAAAATTGAAGAGTTGTGATCATGGTTGAGGGAGAGGTTGCAAATATGATTGAGAATGAAAAGGCTACAATAATAAGAGGATGTGAAAAAGAAAAGAATCTAAGGTATGAAAAAGTAAAGATCAAATGTTATGATTGCAAAAAAAAAATGATCATTATGCTTTAGATTGTTGGTATAAAAGATTTCAATTAAGTTAATAAATATTTGAATTTTATAAATAACCAAAGACGATGTCATTCTCTTATTAGAATGTGAAGAAGAAGAAATTAATGAACAATCTATATAATATTTATACACCAGAACAATCATGCCCATGTGCAACTACAAAAAAAAAAAAAAGTTTCTGGTCCTAACTAGATGAATTTGCATATAAAAAGTCTCTTTTGGTGATTCTTCCAGGGATGGGTAACAGGTAAAAGTAATAATCTCACACATTGGGAAGGTAAATGTTACCAATTTATTTCCATTATTTATTCTATGGCAAGTATTTGGTGTTTAGAAAAACTTTTGGATAAATATTACAATATTCATATGAAGTACAAAAGTATATATTTAAGAGGCTAAAATGATAAGTTATTTGTTCATGTACAATGCCAAATAGTCTTTTATTCTCATTATTTATCAAGTATGTTAATCTACTTATGTCAAATATTCTTCTTGATTATGATATTTGAGATTAGGCATGATTTTAAAGATTTCCAATTAGACAATCAACAGATGAGAAATATATTGCCTCATATCAAATCTCCAAAATAATTATATGAACAGTTTGTTATTATTAAGCATGTAACGAGAAACTTCACATAAGAGGCATCATGACATGCAACAAAGCTATTGCAGTTCAACAAAACCAATATTTATAAACTCATAACTTTAATATTATTTGGATAAAACCTTTCATTTCTAAATTTTATTGATAATTATATCAGAAAAACTTTGGCATACCTTAAAATAAAAAATTAGAGGCATTTCGTTTGTTCTAAAGTTCTAAAGCAATGGTGGAGAATCAAAGTTGCTAAGAAATAATGGAGGAGAGTTTACATCCAGAATTTAAATATTATTGCAAGGAGCAGGACATTAGATGGCATTTGGTAGCACTATATTCAACACAAAAAACAATTAAGAAAGATTGAACTACTCTTGAAATGATGTACACTCAAAGGCTTATAAGCTCTTTAATCTAATAAAAGGACATTGCATGTAGAGATATTGAGTTTGAGAAGATGGATCATGTTATAAAGAAAATAATAAAGAGTCCAATCAATTTGAAGAATAAGATTAAGCAAGAATTGAGAAAGATCCCAAGTGTCATCTTCTTACAAGTTTGTGGGTGCTATAAGAAAATATAACAATTTTAAAAAAATTTATGAACTTTATGATTGATAATTTTCAGCAAGAATTTATTGGTTATGAAATTTTCTTGAATTATGATTGTAAATTTTATCGACATAAAATAAATAATTTACCAAAATGATATGTTTTAGCATAATATCTTCCATTAACTAACTTATTACAAGAAAATTATGTCTTTGATAATTCACTTATTTCTTGAACAAGTTTTGTAGCCAAATGACTTTACTCATTTTCTTACCATTTAAAATTTTAAGGTTCTATTTACCTCCATGTGCCAATGGCTCTATCTCCACTAATAAGTCTTTGTTCTCACCTTATTTATCATTCATATTTTATCTTAATTTTTATTCTTTTATTTATCTTCATTTACAAATAAATTATTATTCTTCCACTAAGCTTCCAAGATCATCACAAGCACAGTATCCTCACCTCTAAATACACTAAGAAGGTATCTCATTTGTATGTTCTTTTGGTTAATAGTCTTTCTTATCATAGCATTTAGATTTTAATTAAATTTTTTTATCTTTATATTTATTAAAAATTATTATTTTTAGGTTAATACAAAAAGAGATATTTTCATAAATTCATGTAAGTGAATATGGTTGAATCATAATTAAATAACTTATTAACAATATTATTAATTCAAAGGTGTTATGGATAATATTCTCTAAAAGTTATTAATATGTTCTAATTATAGAGCATGGATGTTATAATTCAACTTTGTTGTATAATAGAATTCTTAATGAAAGTGATTAATTAAATTTCTTTGATTTAGATTATTTTTTTTCTATTGTATGTCAATATAACATATTCATTATAAAGAAACACTTAGTGAATATAGAAGCAAAGAAACAAGTCTTTAACATATAGCAAAAGAGAAGGTAAATTTATGTAACTAATTATTATTTTTAAGATCATATTGGCAACATATATCATGACATCACTTATTGACATCCGCAAAGATGCTTCAATGATTTGTACATAGTTAAATGATGGTCAAAGTATTAAACAAAAAAAATATTATATTTGATTTAATTGACTCACAACTTGATACAATTTTTATTAAATAAACTATTAAGGTGTCTCTCAATAATGAGGACGATAATTTATGACATGATGTAAAGATCAATAATCATTATGACAGAACTAATTACTTTGAGTTTTTATTTTATTTTTTATGAATGTTAAGCATTAAAACAGGCCTTAATATGTATATGTAAAAAAATTCAATCACTTTATCATATTGTTAAAGTATTTGCCTAATAGTTTGTTGATATTTATCAATAAATCTTTCTGATAGCTTAACCAAAGATAGTTTCTAAAGGGCTATATGCTAGAAGTTAAAATCTCCACTAATGAATACCAATGAATTGTAAATAGATATTAGTAATAACTAGTAGACTATTTTACTAGAAATCTACAAAAAACATCCTTGTTCATAGAATTTGGTAACTAAAAGTATTTTTAATGATATATTTATTAAAGATTAGTCCTTATCAAAAAATATTTTGTAAAGAGTCTTATATATATATATATATATATATATATATATATATATATATATATATATATATATATATATATATATATATATATACATTCAGAGAGAGAGAGAGAGAGAGAGAGAGATTATTTTCTTAGAGGAAAGCTAATCTATGACAACACATAACCAAAAATTTTGTAAGAGCCTATGAGTTAACTAATGATTTGATCTCATTTATCTTGTTAATAATTGATATAAGAAGCTTTTATAGTAAAATATTTAGAAAGTATGAATTAGAAGATTAATTCATAGAAAATGATATAAAAGTGCTCAATTATAATTGTAAAATTTATGAATTAATTAAGTGATTTTAAACTAAAGAGAAATGCTAGTGAATAAGTAAAAAAACATAAAGTATGATTGAGGTAAATGCTAAAGAACTTATGGAAAAATGCAAAACTAATTGCTATTTTAGTATTTACATATATTTTATGATTAAATCATCCAAAAATAAATAACCGATATGACTCTCAAAATACACTAAAACACAAATCTTGATATAAAGATATGATTTTGTTAAACCGATCGAGATCAAGCACTTAAAATATCATAATCTTTGGGACATCATTAAATCCCAAAACCTCTCAAATGTAGTATTTATATCAAATCGAATCTCAATAGCCGGATCTAACGAGCCTAAGATCTTATAATTTTGACTTCATATCCAAATGCTCAAAATACATCAAATGATCAAAAGAATCATCCTTCATTCAAAGTAAAATGGCTTTACATGAATTTACAAGAATGCTTTATATAAATACCTCATTTCACATGTCCAAGAAGAAAAAGTGAAACAAGAGTAGAAAGAAGAAAGAGTCCAAGCAAGGAAGAAAAAAGAGTCCAAGCAAGGAAGAAAAAAGAGTCCAAAAGAAGAGGAAATAGGAGGAAGAGAGATTTCAAGATCTTCCAACAAGATCGCATTCAAGATCGCACTGCCTGCCATCAACCATCGCCACCGCCACACACACATTTATGTATTCCTACCGGTTACCACACATCTCCACCATGACAATTACAACGATCATTGTTACATTGTTATTCCTCTCATATACAATTTGTAATCTTATCAAGACTTTGTACTCAAATAGATAAGAAGCTTTTAAATGGTTTTTCGAGATTTAAAAATTCTAAGTGTCTCCTGTTTTATGTTAACTAATCATAAGGCTTGTAAACTTTCACTCTACCGCGACTGGTTTTCTAGCACGCAACAATAACCACCTTGAGAACTACCCGAAATCGTTGTTGAATTGTCATGAAATTGCTCTGGTAGAGCCATAGCACCTTGGCATTGGTTTTGTAGTGCATAGGTGTTGTGCTCTCTGATTTTTGGTCTTAAATTTTTTATTTTTGACGTTGTAATGTAGTGTCTCGATAAATTTTTTGCAGCATCATTTCTTCTATTCTACACAATATTTTCTTCTTATACTAGCATCAACTTGTAAATATAGCAAGACGTATAATGTGATTCTGCATTTCTTTTCTTTTCTAATAAGATAGTTTCTATCATAAACACTTAAAATTATGAAAATAAATCATAAAATAAAAAAATTACTTAAAATGCATGCTAATTTAACTAAACTTTTCACTCATTAAAGTGCTAGAAAGCAAAACTAATTTTTGATTAAGCATTCTAAAATTGTATAAGAGTTATAATTATAAGCATCAAGTTATATTTATGAATGTATTTAAAATAGCTAATGCATGCATGAAGTAAACAAAAAAATCATGAGTATACCTAGGATTAATTTGAATTTAAGGATGTGACACAAATAATTTGGTCAAAATTCCTTATTTAAACTTGTAATGTATATAAAAAACTCTATGGTGTCTTTATATATCAATTAAATATTTTGAAATAGTAATCAAACTATTTAAGCCTAAAATTTTTTTCTCATAATATTTTTATTTTCTTATTTTCAACTAGTTGGTCTTAAATATCTTGTGGATAATGATACTATTGTTTCACTATCCTTATTAAAATTTTTACGAATTTAAATTCATTTGCAACAAGATAAATGCAAAGAGCTATTTAAGCTTATACATGGAACTCTATCAAATGCCTATCAGGGTTTCTCCATTGTCATTACATCATCATTAATTTCTTAAAATTTTAATATTCATTTCCTCCCTTTGCTTCTTTAGTTGGTGAAAGTTATGTTACTTAGGGATATCGAACACTAAAGCAATAACTCAACAAGAATAAAAGTTGTGACATAATTAAGTATTTATCAAGTTTGAGCACAAGAAAAATGAAGTACTGAATAACTATAGCACATGATAAAATAATTATCAAATCGATATCTACATACCAATCTAACCTTTCTTAAGATTGTATATTTTTATTATAGTGATAGTCAATTTAGTAATTGTTACTAACAATGATACAATTTTCGTTTCCTTTTTATAGGTTGATAATGGTTGCTCGTTGCATTGCTTACAAGAGAACTTATTGAGGTATGGAGAGAGAGAGAGAGAGAGAGAGAGAGAGAGAGAGAGAGAGAGAGAGAGAGAGAAACAAAAAGTACTTTCTCTATTATAAAACATTGTATAGATTCTACTTGATCATTGCGCCTTTCATTAATCGTAACTTATGTCAAAATTTGTGAAATATTTTAGAAATATAATTCGTTTTGAATGATGTTGATAAAATATGTATCATGCCGTCAAAGATTTGACTTCAAAATATATAACTAATTGTAATGGTGGTAATAGTAAGAGATAGTTGATAATCAAATTTGAATCTATCACTACCGCTACAAAACAAAATAAAAAATAAAAAATAAAAACCCAGCTGTTATAATCATTGTAATCTCATTTATATATGTGTGGCAATTAAAACTGTTGTAACTAATAGTGATTATAATCATTGCAATTCTATATTACTATATAATAAAAGAAATTATTACTGCTGCAATATTTGTTAATAGCATTACAACGATTATTTAAAATCTTAAATTTAGATGGCATTAATTTTAATCGCCTTAAATAATTATTATAATATTATATGCTTATATACATAATCATTATTAAATTTTACTTCATAACGGTTAAAACAATCACAGTACACCCTAACCAGTAATCTCAAGATCGTTGCAAAGGAAAAAAGCAATGGCAACGTTTGTGTGGACGTTTCTGAACATCTATTATAGAAATAATTATGATTTCAACCACTGTAACATGGTGCCAATATTGCTGGCTTTATATATCAACTTCTACTCTCTAAGTATTCAAAATCTCTGCATGCATGATATATATAAAGTTAATAACTTCTAAATGCCAAATTAAAGTGATAGAAAAGTATGGCTTCCCACGTTTTCCGGTGAACCGAAATTGCTGGACAAATCTCCATTGGCAGAAATTATTTTACAGTCGCTCCACACTCCGAGAGAGGAACTTGACGCACTTACAGCTCCTGCCAATGGAGAAGTTGCCCAGCTATCAACTCTTCGCCATATCTCCAGCTCCTCTCCTCGTTCTTCATGGTAATACTTAAGACTCTCGACTTCGAGTCCATCAAAGGACTTCAGCCTCGTATTTAAAGGCATGGAAGCTAATGAATAAGCCGAAGCTTCGTTGCAGCATATCCACTAAATGAAACAAATCTATTGTATTTCACCACAATTGCCAGATACATTTATAAGAATATTCTTTCATCATTTTCTGACTATATCTATCAATTACCACGTACTAGAAAGTAACGAGGATTTGCAAATCTTATCAAATTACGATATAAATAGAACATTCTTTGGGAAGATCCAAAGAATGTACGAAGCATTGCACTCTTTATATATATATATATATATATATATATATATATATATATAATATAAATAGAGCGAAAATACGATTCCTTTGTTCGAAAAGGATTAATAGTGGCCAATGCATATATTTAGCCTTTACTTATGTAGTTGCATAAGGTGCAAGTTATTAACAACGAGTAGTATTTCTACGTCCATATATAAGTAATCATGTTTTCTCATATATTCATTCTTTTGAGTGAAAAGTTAATGTAAAGTAAATAATTTGTTTATGAAGTATAATTGTTTTTTACTATTTTGTTGGAAATAAATATGAAAATTTTAAGATAGTTTACTTCGCAGTTCATTTCTAAGAAAATATATAGTCAAAATGATCGCATTTACTTTGCATGAATTTAGTCCATTTTAAAATGCATAAAACCAAACAACCCACGTTAAAAAAGAAAAATTAAAAACATAATAATTCAATAACAAGGCAATAACATCTTGCAGAGAAGTCTTACAGCAGACTTGCATAGAGCAGACAAGATTTTTACAATTTGGATTGTTGACCTACATGAATGTTCCATAGTCAAGTTGAGCTCAGAAATAATTCGAATGAGATGCAACGAGCGCAAATCGGCTAAAATACATGACGAAACTAGTGAATCAATGATGGACTTCACCATCGCATTGTAACGCCAAATTGATAATATACATATTTCACAATTAGACCAACCGATCAAGAAGGAAATCCATCGATGCTTCACGCATATCGATCGCGACGATTCGAACGACATCCGCTCGTAAATTGATCACGCAAGCCAAAACATCGAAATGAGAGCCCGCCGCCCAATTGGATGAGTTTGCATAGTCAATCTGACGCGACGACGCAACTTGAACCAAAAATTGGCCACCAAGACAACCAAACCACTCGATAAAAGATCAATCATTGAATATGGAATGCAGAATTTATTTAGAAATGATACCCATATTATGTGGGTTTAATTTTAGTAAGATTCCGCATAAATCTCAATGTAATTGGGTCATACGAGGATAAAGAAACTTATGATATTTATTTTTAAAATGATAAACAAAATGTTTATAAATAATTTATTTCAAAATTAATTTGAAATTGAATTGAGTTCTAAACAGCCTTAATTCTACCTAATATTTTAAATATCCCGCTCAATTTAATTTGAAAGGATAATTAAGCTGTGATTAAATCTCTTAAATTTCATTATTTCCTACCTAATATTGGGCTAACCGAACGACAATGGGTCTTTTAGGGGGTTCATTCGATTCAAGCAAAAAAAAAAAGGAAGTTTTTTTTTTCCTATCTGCTCTCTATCTCGCCTCCCTCCCGTTCGCCCATCCGCTGTTCCTTCCTCCCAGTTGAAACCGAACGAAGCCCCCTCTCGGTTCATCCTCAAGGAGCTAAAATCCTGTAAGCCTAGTCTTCTCCTTAGATCCCAAAGCCTGCCGCTCGACCCCTCACTCCAGTCCGTCACAGCCTTCCCTTTGCCTTCCACGCACTCGAAATCCATCCGTCTCTCGCTGGTTCCCCATCCAGATTCGAGAAATCTGTCTCCTCTACCTAGCAACCCATTGGCCCAGTCGCACTACACTGCAATTCCGCTCTCTCCCGTCTTCCAGCTCGCCGCATAAATAGTCAGCCTCCCCGTCCTCACTGGTTCACGACCATCCATCACAAATAGAGTCGAACTCTGATACGACCCGGATTTAATTTGGGTCGTTGGATCTGCCTGGGGACTCTTACCGCGGGATTAAATCTCGTCTATTGCTGAATTGCCTCTCGTCTGGCTGTGCACCGTCTGATGAAACTTGTCGAGGAAGAAACATGTCTTCTCGAAGCCTGGATCTGATAAGGGTGTAAACGGCTCTTCGAGCGGCCGAAACTCCTAAGAGGCGCTGTGAGGGAGAGAGAGGCTCTGGGAGAGATGAGGGAAACCCTAGGGTTTCTCTGCAGGAGAAGAAGGTGGTTCCGGCAAGGAAGCCAAGGAAAATACCAGAGGAAAAAGGAGAAGAAGAGAGGAGCCGAGAAGGAGAAGTTTCTTGAAGTGGTTACATCTATTTGTCCCTTTTCACTCTATTTATACAATTCTGTTCTACTATCCTACTAGATCTACTACTTTACATTATTCAAGAATTTTCTTTTATGCTTTCTATTACATGAGGTTGATCTCTTTCTATTTTGGGCTAGAACCTGAGTGTTTCTTGTTTTCTTTAGTTATTTAGCAGTTGTTTTTGTAGCTGATGTTGTCAAGATTCTTTCTTGCTTCTTGTTTTTAGTTATCTGCATTGAAGTCCTACTGCCTCTTTTGCTGGGATATATTTAATTGATATTGGTCTTGTTATTCTAGCCATCCGTAATGTTATTGGGTTAATATTATTGAATGTTGTTACATGTCATTATAGCCTTGTATCTGCTTAGTTTGCCTTTTGATTAACAACATGGATATCTTGTAATTTATTGATCAATGAAAAAAATCTCAAAGAATTTGGGGCTTTTTGCTTGTGCTTTGATGTCATTCTGTATTTGGGATCATATCATTACTCCTTCCCAAATATTGACCTTGTCCTCAAGGTCAAAATCAAAAATACCTTAGAATTCTTCAATTGACACCCAAGATGCATCTTTTGTTAGCATCCCATCCCATTGGACCAAAATTTTCTTAATAGGCTTCTCCGCTTTCATTCTTGTCCTTTCTTCTAGAATTTTGATAGGTTTCTATGCATTGAGTTGGTAAAATTGCTGGATATAGCTTGAAATAAGGATGCGTTGAAACTGAAGTTTGTGTGTAAGGTTTTAATTTAACTAATACTAAGTCATTTTCTTGGAGTTGGAGCTCCCTTTTGTGTTTGTTAGCCATTTGTTGCATTCTGTTTTGAGCTTCCTGTAAGTTTTCTTTAAGCTGATGTAGAATCTTATCCCTCTGTTGTAATAATGTATCTACCTGTATTTGTATCGTGTTATCAAATATAATATTAGTGGCATGTCATATACATTAAAAAGGAGTCATTTTGGTGAAAGCATTGATGGATGTGTTATAGGAGAATTCTGCCCATGGTAAAAATTATAATTAATTTCTTGGTATCTCTAGCACAAAACTCCTTAGATATTATTCTAATATCCTATTTGTGATCTCTGTTTGGCCATCTGTTTGGGGATGATAAGCACTGCTGTGGCTAAGTGTTGTTCCACTAACTTGAATAGTTCAAAAAATTACTCATAAAGATAGATCTATCCAAACTATGCCTTGTGGTATGCCATGTAATTTACATATGTCCAAATAAAGATCCAGCAATAGAGGTAAATAAAATTTGGTTTGAATGAGAATGTGCATACTTGGATAGTCTTACCACCACTAATATAGCGCTTTGTAGACCTGGGTAATCCTATGATAAAATCCATTGTTACTTCCTCCCAAATGGTTGCTGGTATAGGTAAAGGTTGTAGTAAACTTGCAGGCTTCTGACTGTCATATTTAACTTGTTGACATATAAGGCATGTTGGGATAACGTGCTGTATGTCTTGCTTCATCTTTTTCTAGTAAAACTGTTGAGTAATTCTGGCTAATGTCCTTTTAATTCCACAGTGGCCTCCTACTGGAGTTGCATGTTGTTCTCTCATAAAGATCTTTCTTACTTCTGAGTCTTTATTTATGATAATTCTGTCTTTATAATACACTAATCCATTGGAAATTCTATGCTTTGGAAACAAACCCAGTTTTCGCTATTTGCTTATAAAGTTCTAATTGACTTTTATGTTTCCTCACCAAGCATCAAAGAGGTGAATTATTGAGTGTAAGCATATAAACTTTGTTGTGTAGAGCTTTCTGCTGTAGATTGCTCTTCTATATTATAATTTTTTCTCGACAAGGCATCAACTACTTTGTTTGTGATCCCTAGTTTATATTCTATGGTATAATCAAAACCAAGGAGTTTAATAAGGAATCTTTGTTGTTCAGGAGTTTGAATTATTTGTTGCATTAGTTCCCTGATGTTCTTCTGATCAGTTCTGATGGTGAACTTGTTGCCTAACAGATATTGTCTCCATCTCCCTACTGTTTTTGTTATGGCATAAAGTTCTCTTGCATAAGTAGATGATTTCTGTAATGTTGGAGATAATTTGTTGAAGTAAGTTAGGATGACTATTATTAAGACTCTATTGCATGCATCTGGTTCTATGATAAAAGGTTGAGAAAAGTTGGGATATGCTAGTACAGGTAAAGATATCATTGCTTGTTTCAGCTATATAAATGCTTTTTAAGACTCTTCAATCCATTGGAATTGCTGTTTAGCTAATATTGATGTCAATGGTGCTGTAATTGCTGCATATTGCTTAACAAACTTTCAGAGTAACGTTAAGCCTAGAATCCTCATAATTGCTTCAGAAATTGGAATTAGCCATAGATCGCTTCAATTTTTCTTTGATCCATTTCTATGCCTTTGGCTGATAAAATGTGGCCTAAATATTCTATCCTTTCTTGGATAAAGCAACATTTGGAGGGCTTTATAAACAAATTATGTTGCTTCAATTTTTCTAATACTGCTTGCAAATGTTGTTGATGGTGCTCCAAGGTGGGGTTGTATATTAGTATATCATCAAAGAATACCAATAAAAATTTTCTTAGGAAGGGTTTGAGAACTGTATTCATCATGGCTTGGAATGTGGAGGGTGCATTGGTTAATCCATATGACATTGCTATAAACACATAATGTCCTTCATGTTTTTTGAAGGCTATTTTATATATATCTTCTTTTGCCATTCTTATTTGATGATATCCTAAATGCAAATCTAGTTTTGAAAAAATTGTTGCTCCATGTAATTCATCTATTAACTCTTTTGGAGTTGGAATTGGAAATCTATCAGGGATAGTAATTTTGTTTAATGCCCTGTAATCCACACAGAATCTCCAAGTTCCATCTTTTTTCTTTATTAAGAGTCGGAGAAGAGAAATGGCTATTCAGATATCCCTATATCCAGCATTTCCTTGATTAATTTTTCAATTTCTGTCTTCTAGAAATGTGGGTATCTATAGTTTTTAACCCTTATTGGTTGAGTTCCAGGTGCCGAGTTGATATGATGATCTATTGCCCTTTTTGAAGGTAAGTCAGTTGGAGCTTGAAATATTTCCTGGTATTGATGTAAGATTTGTTGAATATTGGCAGGTAAGCTTTGGAATTCATTTGTTGTGGCTTCTGTAGAGCTTGAAACTTTTATAATCTGCAAGTAAGAGGTTATCTCATCCTTGCTTTACAGTTTTGTGAACTGATGCAAGGTAATACTTTCCACATTTGATGTTGTGTCCCCTTGTAGTTGTACTAATGTGTCATTATATTTGAATTTCATAGTCAGCTTTTTGTAGTCTGTTGTACATTCTCTCAATTGCTCCAACCATTGTACTCTTAATACTACATCTGCTCCTTGCATTGACAGTAGATAGCAATCAGTTATAAATGTATATCCTTGGAGTTTGATGGGTAAGTTAGAACATATTCCTGAATATTTTAATGTTTCACCGTTTCCAACTAATACTTAAAAAACTGATGCAGGTGTGACTGTGTAATCTATGAATTTAGCCAATTTAGATTGAATGAAGTTGTAGGTTGACCCACTGTCAATCAATACCTGTACTGTTTTATTACCAATCCTCCCTTGTAGTCTTAGTGTCCTGGGATTTGAATGTCCTGTGAAGGCATTGAAGCTTATTTCTGAAATTTCTTCTTATAATAATTGATTGTCTGGCTGAGTTTCCTACTGCAGGTTGTAATCTTGGTCATCATTGACCAGGGCAAATAACTTAGATTCTGTGTGTGTCCTCTATGGTACTTTTCATCACAAAAGCATAGTCCTTTTTTCTTTCTTTCTTCTAACCGTATGGTCAGCCTTTGAATTGGTATGTTTGGTTTGTTGTTATTATTCTTGTGAACCGGCATTGTTGGAGTAGCGAGGTATTGATATGGTTGATATTTTATGGTATTTGATTGAATCTTGAGGTTCTGCCATAAACACCTCATCTACTAACTTCTATTAGTTTAGCTAACTGGAAGGCTCGATAAAAATTTGGTCAAAGTTTCTCTTGATGTCTTGTCTTAACCTAGATTCAAAGCATTTGTAAGAATTGTAATTCAAATGTTAGCCAATTCTTCAAACTCATAGAACCCTGCATTGTTTTTTTATTGTAGTTTGGCTAATTCCCTCTTAAATCTCTCAGATAAGTGAGGGTCCAAACCGTATGACTTGATCTTTAAATTGTTGCCATGAATACGCTTGTTTATTTAGATGCATCCATTGGAACCAACTGAAAGGTGTCCATCCATATCCGATGCTATTATAAACTTGATCTCAAAGATTGTAATATTGAAAAAACTGATCTGCCTTGAATAGCCATCCCCTTGAGTTTTCTCCATTAAACCGAGACATGTCTACTTTAACTAGTCTTGTGTTTTTTTGAGTTTGCTCTATTTTGAGGAGTAAATTCTACAGGAGTTGAATTACATACTTGTGATTGCTGCTGTTCTTGATAGGATTTGTCCAGTTTGTCTTCGATTGCTGAAAGTCTTCTTGATACTTCTTTTAGTACGATAGTAATGGAAGTCATTTTTTCATCATTCTTGTTTAGTCTTCCTACACATTCTTCCAATATTTTTGATGTATGCCTGGTGCCTTCTACCATTGCTATTTACAGGAGTCAACGAGAGCACCAATGATATGACACAGATTTAATTTGGGCCGTTGGATGCCAGACACGGATTAAATCTCGGCCCATTGCAAGCAATTGCCTCATGGTGGCTATGCTGGCCTCTGAAAAAACTGTCGAGGAAGAAACACGTCTTCTCGAAGCCTGGATCTGATAAGGGTGTAAACGGCTCTTTGAGCGACCAAAACTCTTGAGAGGCGCTGTGAGGGAGAGAGAGGCTCTGGGAGAGATGAGGAAACCCTAGGGTTTCTCTATCGGAGAAGAAGGTGGTTCTGGCAAGGAAGCCAAGGAAAATACCAGAGGAAAAAGGAGAAGAAAAGAGGAGCCGAGAAGGAGAAGTTTCTTTTGCAGAAGTGGTTACAATAATCTGTTTGTCCCTTTTTCACTCTATTTATACTATTATGTTATACTATCTTACTAGATCTACTACTTCTTTATATTATTCAAGAATTTCCTTTCTGTTTTAAAGATTTTCTGTTACATGAGGTTGATCTCTTTCTGTTTTGGGCCCCTGAGTGTTTCTTATTTTCTGTAGTTATTTGGCAGTTATTTTGTAGCTGATGCTGTCAAGATTCTTTCTTGCTTCTTGTTTTCAGTTATCTGTTGTTGTTGAAGTCTGAATAGGCTCTGTCTCTAGTTATTGTTGCAGGATCTGTTCTGGAATTGATATTGGTCTTGTTATTCTAGCCATCTGTAATTTTATTGGGTTAATATTGTTGAATGTTGTTCTGTCATGTCATTATAGCCTTATATCTGTTTAGTTCTCTGCTTTTTTGATTGACAGTGGCTAATGTCTTGTAATTTATTGATCTATTGAGTAAAATCTCTCAGCCAATTTGGGACTTTTCTTTGCCTTGTGCTTCTGATGTCATTCTGTGTATTTGGGATCATATCAAACTCCAACTCCAATATATTTCCTCTCTGTCATATTCCTATTCTTCTTTTATCCCCGTCTCTCACAGATCCCTTAATCCTTCCTCCAAAACTAACATCCCCAAGATCTAATAGATGAGGTAAAATAGAGATATGTGATTTCATATTTTTGTAGAGCGTATAGATTATCTGTTTTAGTATTTAGTTAAAACCAAATCAAATCCTATTCAAAGACATGCTCCAACTTGTTATTAGTCAACCTAGTAATTCTTATATTAGTAAAAAACTAAAGAGATGTGGGATTGAGAATTTTGTGTGATTCTGAATTGATATTTTTGGTTATATGATAAGAAAGCTGAGGAATAAGATCTAAGATTATGAGGAGCCATAGTTGTCATTTTCACTGCTTGTAAGAGTTTGAGTTAAGCTTATTTCAAAGTTTGCTCAAATACTATCAAATTAAGCACAAATATTATCACCGTGAGTTGCCTCTTCAACAATAACTTTGGGTTGACAAAATAAGTAGTAGTACATTGTTGACCCTCATTCGCTAAAATTGCAAGCCACTCCCATTGCCCCGTCCCACAAGAAAACTGCTCCCTCTCAGGTCCATCTCCCAACCATTCCCTCCCTCACTCACCTTCTTTCTGCGACCTAGTATAGAGAGAGGCAACTCGCCATCGCAAGTTCCTCTCTAACCACCGAGAGCAACTCCATCGACGTTCCTCTCAAAGATTATCCCTGCATTTATTTCATATCCCCTCTTTGATTGGAGTCCAATTCCCTTTGTCAGCCGAAAGAACTCCGCTATCGTGTACCTCTCACTTCAAAGATCTTCCTCCTCTTGTCCCTTCCTCTCGGCATACATTTCCCAATCATCTTCCTCCTCCTTTCCCTTCTACACAAACGACGGTTACCGAGATGCAACTTTGTCATCATGCAGATTACTCTCAATTTCCAGCATTTCCCCACCTATTCAACTCAAATAATCAACCCGATAATCTCTCTTATTCAATTTTTTCTAGTCGAACTCATGCAAAATTATTATTGATACTGTTGGTGAGTGTATGGAGATGCTTGAATGTGTAAAAAGAAATTATATAGTGCTTGTACTGCTTTGCTCCATGCTCATTGAGTAATGAGATGAAATTGGTTGTGGTGTCGCAAGACACTGCTCGCTACGCTCATCAGGGCGTACCGAATAAGCCAAAACTGTTAGATGTTGCTCCCCCTATGCCGAAATGCTGTCAAAATTTTGACTAAATTTTGGACTTAAAAAAAAGTGGGGAAGGAGATTTGAATGTATAGAAATTGTATATATTTACTTTTACGTGTGTGATTGAACGACCATGCTCATCAAGCGCATTAAAATTTGGCCGAGGTGCTTGAACACCAACCACGCCATCGAGTGAGGGCAGTAAAAAATAGTTAATATAGTCACGGAGGATGATGGAATCCGTCAAATACTATCGAAATTTTGTCTAAAATTCATACTTGCAAATAAAATTCAACCTAAATAAACAGTATTGCCTATATTTGCTAAAGTAAAATTGATATCAAATTGAATTTTGAATTATAAGTGAGAATGAATTTGAAATAAATTTAAAGATTATATTTCAAATAAAATTGATATCAAATTACGATATAAATATAACAAACTTTGGGAAGATCCAAAGAATGTACGAAGCATTGCACTCTTTATATATATATATATATATATATATATATATATATATATATATATATATATAGAGCGAAAATACGATTCCTTTGTTCGAAAAGGATTAATAGTGGGCCAATGCATATATTTAGTCTTTTACTTAGTAGTTGCATAAGGTGCAAGTTATTTGCAAGGTGTAGTATTTCTACGTCCATATATAAGTAATTATATTTTCTCATATATTCATTCTTTTGAGTGAAAAGTTAATGTAAAATAAATAATTTGTTTATGAAGTATAATTTTTTTTAGCATTTTGTTGGAAATAAATATGAAAATTTTAAGATAGTTTACTTGTAGTTCATTTCTAAGAAAATATATAGTCAAAATGATCGCATTTACTTTGCATGAATTTAGTCCATTTTAAAATGTATAAAACCAAACATCTTGCGGAGAAGTTTTACAGCAGACTTGCATAGAGCAGACATGATTTTTCCAATTCGGACAAGCAGTTTTATTAGGCTGCTTCAATTGAAATCTGTAAACGAAGATTAATAAGGTTTGTCGGTTGTAAAATAAGGAACACTAGTCAAGTCCACAGCTCATATAGTTTCCGCTTTGGTAGGATTCCATTTCCATGACTGTTCTCACTTAATTTCCTGCAGAGAACGCTGGCATTGTCCTCCTGATTCCTCTCTCCCATCTCTTCTTCCCGGCCTTTCTCAAGTCAAGGTCTGCTAAACACTTCATCATCTCCTGGGCAGATTTTATTGTCTTAGACGCTCTCAATGATTTCTCTTAACATTATTGTTAAATGAGTTTGTATGATCTGATGATTCATGGGAAGGATAATGGCAAAAACAAGCAATTTTCTAGAATTGAAAATTTGCATCTGTTCTTCCTCCAAGCTTCACTAGTTGTTCTCTGTTGTTGTGTCTATCGGTTTTGTTCTTAGACTTCAGTCTCAGAGATAACCTAAAGAAAATAGCTGATTTCTAGTAGATAAATTCATCAAAAATAGAAAAAATATATCGAAAATATGAAGTTTTGTATATAGTAATCTATCAGTTGATAAAATAACCATCAGAAAGACTCTATAATGAAATAATCATTGAGAATGGGTTTTTGTCAATAACCGTCAGTGTTAAATATATTAAAAATTTCTGAGTTCTGACTAATTTTTCAGTTGGAATTTCTAAAGGGTAGAGTGCTTTTTCTCTAATTAGAAGACTTGGGTTCAAATCAAACCTCATCTCTTACTACTAATCTAGTTGTCATTAAGGCTCATCATTAATGTTGACCATGCATTTACTTCACAACTCAAATTAACTGAATATGATTATATCGATGAGCTATAAATGAGATATTAAACGGATTGGATTAATAATAATTTAAGTACTTTTAAATTTGCTCAAATATCATTTACTCATAAAAAAACATTACAAACTAACTCAAAATCTTAAATTCATCCAAAAAATAAACACTAATAATCAGTGGTGGAGGGAGTGTGGGGGCACGTGCCCCCATTGGCCCACGGTTCACGATAATTAAGGGATTAGCCGAGAAACCCTCGTCATTCCAATTTCCAAACCGTCGTCTTTCCTCCCTCGGACCCTCCGCCACTGCCTTCGACGCGCTTTTGCTTCTCTAAATCCCGTGATTGTGAATCCGTGGAACACATTCTAAATTGCGCAAAGCCAGTGATGGTAAGTAACCCTCGTCTTTCCTCGGTTCCAATATCCCAGCATGCTTGTCTAAATCCGTAGGTAAATCCTCCACAGGACAATTTCGCCATTCGAACTCCTCCATTCTATTCCACTGCTGCAGCTTGCCGGAGTCGAGAAAGACAACGCCTGTTGTCGGAATCGAGAAGAACCGTCTCTCGTCGGACTGAAGTCTAAACTTCAAAGGCAATAATATTCCACCAGTTTTTTTCCCTTGCTTTTCCTTGGACTTGTTTCCTCCAATTCTTTTCCCTTGTTCTAGAATTTGATTTGTTGATCATTGTACGTGGATAGGAAAGCTTTGAATGTCGAAAGGATTTTTGTTTTTAAATTATCCAGCTACTTCTCTTATTCCATAAGCGGCAGAAGTTTCTTTAACTTATTTTCTAGTGTTTTGTTCCCTTCAAATGGCCAATATGCAGTTTTTTGTTCTTCCTTAGCTTTAAATTCCGGGAATCTTGCTTTAGTGCGTGATGTTATCTTGAATATTTGAGTTTATCATAATTATTTGTTAGGGGCTAAGTTTTACAAAATTAATGACTAAAGCTGATTTGAAGCCACCTTTGCTGATTATAGCGAGTTTTGAATCCTCGACCTGTTCTAAAGACACTGCAACTTAAGTTTAAATCATTTTCATCGCACCAAAAAAAATGTAATTCATTCAAGAATCAGGTGATTCCCCTTAACGCCATTTGAGCTACAGATATGGTGTTGTCTGGTGTAATTCTGTATTTTCTAAAGTGATATTTTATTTGTTTAGTTTTTTTTGACAGTATATCCTTTTTTAGGTAAAGTTCTTGTTTTGATGAAGTAGTTTATTTTTATGTGATAATTTATTTTGAATATGTTGACAAAGAGGAATTTGATGGGGTTCACAATGAATCATCATAGGTATTAATACAATTATACAAGCTACTTTTGAAAGGCATCATTGGCTGCTCATGTGTCATTTATGTCAATGTTGTTTTTTTTCTAGGATTTGTTTTGTTGAAATCTTCCTATTTATAATAAATATTGAAGATTTGAAAATTAGTAAGGTTTCTTATTTTAAGTTAATTTTTTATGATCTTTATTTTTATACTTTGTTATTGAGATTTATTTTGTCTTAAATCCTATTAATTTTTTTGTCTATTTAATCGTTACTTATATGCTTTATATTATGTGATCTTAGAAGAACAGAACATTCAGAAATATTTCTCTATGGAATGGTCTTCATAATCAATTAAGGTATGTAAATATTTTTTTATTTAAAAAAGGCCGAAAGTGTGCCTTTTTTGAAAATTTATTGATTTATTATTTCTTAATAAAAGCCGATTGTGTGTCTTTATTAATAAATGTTATTGATTTATTTTTTAGGTGCAGGCCGACTATGTGCCTTTATTTTTTTTAGAAAAAGCCGAAAGTGTGTCTTTATTTTATTTTTTGAAATATGTTCAAAAGCATGTCTTCTCATTTTTTATGCATATTAATCTTCAAGATTTAACATTAGTAATTTAGTTTATTCTTTTAATTAGAAATGGAGAGATATTTTAAAAGAAAGATTGAACAAGATGAGTCCAGTTATTTACATCTTATTATTGGTGAAAGTAGTAATACAAAATCTACACAAGTGCACACAAAATTCAACGTAGAAGATATTGTAGCAGATCCTAGAATAAGAAGAAAAATTTTAGAGTATCATCCTAATGACTGTGATAGAGTTAGAAGAGCATATCTTCAAAAAGGGCCATGCCAACCTCGTGATCATGAATTTGCTCAAACACAAATCAAAAATAAATTGCGTAGATTTAATCCAAAATGGTTTGATGAATATAAAAGTTGGTTAGAGTACAGTATTGCAAAAGATGTGCATATTATTTATTTTGTTATCTTTATAGACCTGATATTGGTGAACAAGCAAGTGGTGATAGTTTTGATAATAAGGGATTTAAAAATTGGGAAAAAAAAGATAAATTTGAAGTTCATATTGGTAGTGCCCATAATATTGCTTGAAAAAAATGTGAAGATTTAATGAATCAGGATCAACACATTGCATTTTCTTATGAAAGACATTCTGATCAAAATCGAAGGGATTACAAAACACTATTATGTGCCACAATTGATTGTGTAAGCTTTCTTTTATGCCAAGGATTAGCTTTTCGTGGTCATGATGAATCGAGATTCAAAATCAATTTTCTTGAACTTCTATACTTTTTGGCTGAGCATAATGAAAGTATTAATAAGGTTGTCCTTGAAAATGCTCCAGGAAATAATAAGTTAAGTGCTCCTGAAATTCATAAGGATATTACACATTCAGCTGCTATTGAGACTTCAAACACTATTATTAATGATTTGGGTAATGAGTTATTTGCAATTCTTTTAGATGAATCTCGTGATGCATCGATGAAAGAACAAGTGACTATTGCGCTTCGTTATGTTGACAAGAGAGGTTGCATTGTTGAGCATTTTCTTGGTATTGTACATGTTGGTAAAACAACTGCTCCAACACTTAAATGTGCTATTGAGGCACTTTTCTTAAAGCATGGATTGAGTGTATCGCGAATACGTGGTCAAGGTTATGATGGGGCAAGCAACATACGTTGTGAGTTTCATGGATTAAAAGTTTTAATCTTGAAAGAAAATGATTCAGCTTATTACATTCACTATTTTGCTCATCAATTACAATTAGCACTAGTTGTTGTGGCTAAAAATCATATTCAAATTGCAACATTTTTTAATAATGTATATAATTTGATAAATATTGTTGGAAGTTCTTGCAAAAGGAGAGAAATTTTATTTGAAAGACAATTAAACAAAGTTGTTGAGCAAATAAGGAGTGGAGAACTACAAGATAGCAAAGGTTTAAATCAAGAAATAACTCTTTAATGAGCTGGAGATACACATTGGGGATCACATTATGCTACATTGATAAATATACTTATTTTATTTAGATCTATTATAGATGTTCTTGATATAATTGTAGAAGATGGTTTAAACAGTGAAGAAAGAGGTGAAGCAAATGCTCTGCTTGATTCAATTCAATATTTTGAGTTTGTTTTCAATCTGCACTTGATGAAATTCATATTAGGAATCACAAATGAGTTATCTCAAATTTTACAAAAAAAGATCAAGATATTATAAATGCCATGACTTTGGTTAAAGTATCAAAACAAAGACTACAAAATATGAGGGATGATGGTTAGAACATTTTATTTGAAGAAGTTCATGCATTCTGTGAGAAAAATGATATACTTGTGCCAAATATGAGTGAAAGATTTATTATACGTGGGAGATCAAGAAGATATGCTCAAGTAATCACAAATTTACACTATTATCAAGTTGAGTTATTTTATTCTGTTATTGATATGCAACTTGAGCTTAATATGATTTGATGAGGCGTATCAATTACTTTTATGTGTGGAATGCTTGAATCCATGTGATTCTTTTTTAACTTTTGATAAAAAAAATTGATATGTTTGGAAAAATTTTATCCCAGAGACTTCTCAAAAGTTGATATTATTATTTTAGATAGTCAACTTGAGAATTATATTATTGACATGAAATCCAATGATTCATTTTTAAAGTTTAAGGGAATTGGAGAACTTGCACAAAAGTTAGTAGAGACAAAGAAAAATGATATTTATCCTCTTGTATATTTACTACTAAAGCTTGTTTTGATATTGCCAATTGCTACAACAACTGTTGAAAGAGCATTTTCTGCAATGAAGATCGTAAAAAATCACTTGTGCAATAGAATAAGAGATTCTTGGATGAATGATTGTCTTATTACATATATTGAAAAAGATGTATTTAAGAGTGTTAATAAGGAATCGATTGTACAACGCTTTCAAAATATGAAGACTCGAAGGGAGAAGTTATAAATGGCATGTAATGTAAAAAAAATTTATGTTATTGCAAGGTTTGATTTCTTTATTTTGTTATATGAGATGCTCTAATTTTAATTTTATATAAAAGTAAATTATTCATTATTTTATTGTGCCCCCTCTGAAAAAAATTTCTAGATCCGCCCCTGCTAATAATATTATTTGCACTGTAGGCCGGTGAAAGTGAAGAGTGAGCCATTGGTGATGTGTGATTGTGGATTCAGAGTAGACATCATGCGATGCAGTTAGGATTTAGTGACAGATGAACTAAGAAGAAGTATTTATTCGACCGATTTCCCAATTTTTAGGTTTTTGTGATGGATTTACAATGGCATATTATTTTTGTCTCAACATCCTACACTTTCTTAATTATGCTTCCCTCCATTATTTTGATGAAGCACTTATACGTCATAAGTATGTCACATATTTGTGGTGGGAAGAATCAGTTAAAAAATGATTGCAACTTAATTTGGAACAAAAAACTATATGTCATAAATCTATTGTAATGTTGAGATGAGACATTATGACAAATAGTTGTTCAATAAAAATTTGAAGGTTTACAACGTGCGAGTTACAAGAATATTGCAAAATTTTAACAGACTAATTTTGTTGCAAATATATATATCAAATTTGTAAAAAATTAGAAATTTGCTATTTTGGGGGACCTATTTAATTGCTTTCAAAAGAGAAAACAATGCACGCTACCCTTACTAATGATCCTTGGATGCATGTTCCTATACTAGTAAGTTATAGGTTGTTGCTTGATCTTGAGATCAAGAAGAACGTTGCAACTTGATTAAACTATATCTAATATTAGTGTTCTTCCATGGGCAAAGCTAAATTTCTTTTTAATAGGGGCATAAAACTTAATTTTATCAACGATAAAAAAATTTTATTTTTTTAATAGTCATCATAAATCATTATTTTTAAAATCGTTATATAATGATATGGAGAAGAAGAAGAGGAACAATTGATGAAAAGAGATGGGAAGACTGAGAGAAGAAGGTCGAGTGTGAAACTTACTCAAACAAGTTTCAAATTTCTGATCAGCTTAACGAAAAGAACAATCTTCAACACTCCTATGATCATGAGCATGAGCATTAAATATATAGTATAATATAAGTAGTAAAAATATAAGAACTAAACCACCATCAATAACAATAATATAATAAAAAATTGGTTGCCTATTACAACATTCTTTAAGATAAATCTCTATCATTAACATTAAGGTTATCCATAGAAACTAACTTTAGTAGTGATTCCATAGTGATTAAAAACTTGTTAGTTTTGTTTCATTGAAATTTTATTAATGGTTCTATTTATTGAATTTTAAGTTCTTTTTTTAATTTAATTTTATTTTATTTTTTTTATTTTTTTTATTTTTTATTTTGGAAAACCCCATATAAGGGGGGATTTTATTGCTACAAAAAAAAAGGTTACATGGTCCTTAAAGGGGGTAAACTCCAAAACTACTACTCATAGAGCTACAATGAACCTATAGAGTAAATCCCCAATCTAAATACATATAAGAACATAATTAAGTGAAAATAGAAATGAAAGACAATGATACCAGTTGATATAAAATCAGCCATAATAAGGTAGGACCCAATCTATGCAATGCTAAAGGGAGCATGATCAGATGAACCTGCAAGAGAACAGAAGAAGATCACCTATAAGCACTAGCTGATGAAATTATGTAGAGCCTTATAACCTCAGAAACTAAACCGACAATCCAAACCCGAAAGGCCACAAATGCACCAATAAATCCAACAAGTAGCCAAGATGAAATCAGGCCCCGCCAACCCATAAATCCAAATGCCAAAAACCAGCTCCTAATACCACATGGGGTACGCACATACGAGACAGAAATTGTTCCAGATCAGCCAACAACGAACAGCACTTCCGAGAGTTAAGTTAGGCAGCAAAGTCAATGTCTACACTAGCATTTAGAAACAAAAGCGCAAACTGAATCGACATTCCATGACAAAGGCCCGTGAAATAAGTCCAACAATCAGCCAACATGATACCAGGCCCCGCCAACCCATAAATCCATACTAGATGTTCCAGATCAGCCAACAACCAACAGACTTCCGAGAATTAAGTAGACATCCAATTAGTAGAAAAATGTCTAAACCCAGAAAACTATAGGCCGCAAACAGAAAAACAACAAAACCAACAGGGTAAATGGATAAACAGCATGAAAAGCATCAACTTATCAGAAAACCAAGACAATTCTTATCTATGTAGTAGTAGTAGAACATTAAAACCCCAAATAGAGATAAGGAAAAATAGCCACTAGCCGATGAAATAGAGAGGAATTGTTTTGTAATGTGATGCATCCCAAATGCATCCCAAATCATATGACCATAAAAATAAGGTAGATTCAAAGAAACAATGATCTTCAAAGTGAACCAAAGAAACAACAAAAAATTAGTTGAAACAAAATCATGTAAGCTAAATTCTAATATAAGGAAGCCCAGTCTTATCAAGGTTAACCAAACCTTGCAAATGTTTAGGGAGAGTAAGATGATCAAAAATTGTTATTTCATTCAATCAAGCACCTAAATTAGCAAGATAATTTCCTTCCGCCATACATGAGTGATTTTATAACAAAATTGAGAAAGAAGAGATCTAGTTTGTTTGAGTAAATAGTATAAATCAATTTCCAGATTTATTGGAGTTCAAGAGGTCAATTAGTGAGAGCATCCACCTCAATCCAGATATTGAGCCAACCTTTCTGGAGGCAAATCTCAAGAGCATTATACACTGCCATAAGTTCAGCAAAGGGGACAGAGCAAGTATGAAGAGGATAAGCAAAAGCATAGAGGACATTTTCGGTAGAGTTTCTGAAGATTCCACCACAGCTAGAGGCATTATGAGATACAGAGCCATCAGTATTGATTTTAATAACATTATCATGAGGTTTGGCCCAATAAACTATCTGGACATGATTACAACTTGCTTGAGCTAGCAATTAAAAACCCAATTTAATAGCCACAAATTTACACCCTTTAAAGTGCTTATATTTAATGAGATTGGCATTAAACAAATCATGGATTTTGTATTTAGTTCTAGCAATTATCTTTATGTGATTCATAGCAATACCGCTATGTTTAGCATCATTTCTGGCCATCCATATAAACCAAATAATAATAATAGCAGTAACAACTTTAATGTGACCTTTATTATTATTTTCAAAATAGATTTCAAGGAGATGATACATTGTTAGCGAGTCATTGAATTTGACAATGTTAACGAGATCATCATACCAAAGCCAAAGCTTAGAAGCAATGGCCACGTTAACAAATTGATGATTAACATTTTCAATATGAAAGCAACAATGACATTTTGAAGGTAATTGAAAACCTTTACCCCACATCAAGGAGTCAACAGGGATAAAGTTTTTCAATATATGCCAAATTAGAATAGAGTAGAAAATAGGAATATTATTATGCCAAAGTTTATCATATATATTAGAAAATTCATGTGCTTCTTTAATATGAAGCCAAACATTTTTCAAGTTGAATTCTCCACTATGAGAGAGCTTAAAAAGAATCTGATCCTATTTGTTAGGAGTAATATATATATTATTAATTTTTCCTATAATAGAAGAGGGGATATACTCAATGAGCTTAGAGTTATTCCACATATTATTTTCCCAGAATGATTTGACTTTGATATTATCAGTTAAATGGGGAGAAAGTAATTCATCAATGGACCCACTTCCAATCTAGTTATCTTGCCAGAAAAATGAATTTCCAAAATTAATGCCCCAAAAAATTAATGATTCGGCCTTTCACTTGATCAAAAGTCTTCTCCAAATAGGAGAATCTCTGTAGAAGCAATTAAGAGGGTGCTTTTTTGGCAATATTTGGCAATCATGAAGTTAGCCCAAAGGCTATTGTTACTTCTAAGATTCTACCAAAGCTTGTAGGAAAAGCGGATGGTATCCCTAATAGCGCATAATCAAGACCACCTTCCTGAAGGTGCCACAGCCAAGAGGTGTATTTTTTTTGAGGAGGTGTTAGAATCCCTAAGAATATGTTAATAAGCCAATTAATGATAAAATTGGTTGGCACAATGGTTTGAATGAGATAGAGGCATAGAGTGCTCTTAATGTGTTTACCCAAAAAGAGAGTAAATGATATTCCTAAGTAGAAATATGATTTGAGATTTTTTGGATTAATTCATCAAAAAGATGTGATCTTTTATGACCTTTGAAAAGTGGGGCTCCAAGATATTTAATAGGAAGTTGATGTTGCTGAAAAGTAGTGATCCTCAAAATATGGTTAATCCTATTACTATAGATTTTAGAAGAAGGAATGAAGCAATATTTACCTTTATTAAGAAAAAGGCCACTTTCTTTGCCAAATTTATTAAGGAATTTCATAATAGTTTTTATGTGTGAGATAGAAGCATTGCAAAAGATGATAAAATCATCAGCAAAACTAAGATGAGTAATAGGAATACCACCATGAGTTTTATAAAACATACTAGGCTTATTGTAGAATAAATCATTCAGACTCCTGGATAAATATTCAACAGTAATAATAAAAAGTGAGGGTGATAGGGGGTCTCCTTGTCTCAAGCCATGGTTAGAGGGAAGAAGCCCAGACTCACCATTAATGATAACAGAGAACCAAGCATTAGTGACACAATTTTAATGATACTGAATAAAAGTATCGAAAAACCAAATAGATGAAGGATTTTAAAAAGGAAATCCCAAGATAGGTTATCAAAAGCTTTAGTAATATCAAGTTTGAAGATAATGTTACCACCTCTGATAGGAACATCAATATCATGAATAATTTCTTGTGCTAGAAGTATATTATCAGATATAGCTCTTCCTTTAATAAAGCCAATTTGGTTGGGGGAAATAATAATAGGCAGCATCGAGCTGATTCTATTTGTGATTAGTTTAACAATTAGTTTATTAAAGAAGGTGCAAAGACTGATCGGTCTAAAGTCATTCCAAGTTTTCGGGTTAGTATTTTTAGGGATAAGAATGATGGAAGTACTAGAAAAGGATCTAGGAAGAGGTGCCATCAAAAAATTAATAAAGATCAACAAGATCCGACTTAAGAATAGGCCAATGTTGAAAGAATTGAGTTGTAAATCCATCGTACGAATGAATCGAGTTCATGTCGTCGAATATATACTAATCTTAGATTCTGTTGGGCACAAGATAAGTAAGCTATTTTGATCAGTAGAAGTCATAGAGGGAATCAAATGAGGATTGGAGATAGCTTTAGGGGGAGTGTTGTTGTTTAAAAGATTTTCAAAATGATGGACGATAGATTCTTTAATATCGATGATATCAATGATCCAGCTACCATTATCATTTTTAATTTTTTTAATAGAATTTAGGACTTTCCTTTTTTTGAAAAGAGCGTGGAAATACTTTGTATATCAAGAATATGTCGCTAGCAGCTTTTTGACGCCAATAAGTTTCCTCCATATTCTGATACTTAATCAAGTTATCCCTAGCTTCATTGAGTTCTTCAAGTTTGTTAGGATCTGTTATGACAGCTTCTTCAAGAGAGCAAACCAGTTGTTCCATTTTTTTGAGATTAGCGAAAAGGTTTTTAAAATGATGTTTATTCCACCAAGTAAGAGTTTGTTTGAGTCTTTTAAGTTTAAGCCAAAATTGAATCATACCCTTAATGGAATTGTCAGGATGAATGGGGGCCATCCAATTTATAGAGACAACATTCATGAAATCATTATGTTGAATCCACATATTTTGGAATCTAAAGGGAGTAGGAGAGGGTAATCTGGTGGGAGAGTTTTTCATAGAAATTAAGAGCGGAGCGTGATTAGATAAGGTTTTGCTCAAGTGCTCAACGGAGGTATTAGGCCATTGATCAATCCAAAGGGAGTTAAAAAGGGTACGATCTAGGCACTGCCAAAGTCTAGAGTTATTCCATGTGTAGTTAGAGCCCGAAAAGCCAATATCAGTCAAATTACAATCAAGAATCATGTTAGAGAAATCTTCCATTGAATGAATGTTAGGAGAGGAACCTCCCCTTCTTTCCTAAGATGTAATAATAGTGTTGAAATTACCTCCAACCAACCAGGGTTTATTAACAGAGGAGGCAAATGATCTTAAATTATTCCACAGGATGTTCCTACCCGCTCTATTACATGATGCATAGATAAAGGAGCCCAACGCTGAAAAATTGCCCAAAGAGATTTGGGCATTAATCAGTTGTTGATGATCTTCATGGATAGTGAGATTGATTAATGAATTCCAAAAACACCAAATTTTATTGCTAATATTATAGAAGTAATTTTGAAATCCTAGTGCTCTAGCAACAGAAGCAATCTCAGAAGAGTGAATAAGAGGTTCAATAATAACAAGGAGGGATATGTATGCGTGCGACAAAGGCTTCTAACCCGGTTACAGACATTAAGAGTCCCAATGCCACGAATATTCCAAATAATAAAATTAAGCATATCAATGAGGATTAGAATTAAAGGATGAATGGAAATATAAAGATCAAGAAGAAGATATAGCAAAGAGTAATTATAAATGTGAAGTTGAGGAGGATCTAGTGGTTCTAATGGAGCTGTGAGTGGAGCTTCTAGCTTTGAGGGATTTGTTTTATACGCTTTGAAAGGTTCTTTCATCCAAAGTGTCTCCATCCGAAAGTGAGTAATTTTGGTATTCATAGTGGTTTCGTATCAAAAAGGAATCATGATAGTAATTTCCCTTCTTCTATATCCAAATCGGATGAGTAATTAGGTTAGCATGTGTATCATTCAGAGTTGGGTGAGGAGGAGTTGTTTCATTCTCATTTTCTGGATTATTTGTTAGATTTTTTTCCAAGATCAACGGATCAGCATTTGTCCTATTTTGCTCTTGGATCAAAGAGCAATTTTCAGAAAATGTTTTCATCCCATTCATATTCTCACTAGAGATCTTATGCCCTAAATCACTAGGCAAAAGGGATAGGTTAGGTTGAACTAGCATATTGCCATTAGAGACAATGTTAGGTAAGCTTTCAATATCCCCATCACCAATCACATCATCATAATTTTTAACCATCTCATGATGAACCCCATTGTGCAAGTCAGAAGACAAAGAAATAGTAGTGATATGCGGATGTGCTTCATTTTGATTGACTTTAGACACATAAGCCATTCTGTTGGGATGTTGCTTTGGTAAGGAGGTATTAGTAACTGGCAATTTATCCTTTTTAAGATGGGGGTGTAAAATAAAGCATTCTGAATGTTCGTGACCATGGATTTTGCAATGTGTACAAAAAAAGGAAAGTTTTCAAATTCTACCTTTTGACTATAGCCCAGTTTTTCAGAACCAATCCAAACCACTTTTGGGTATTTTTTAGTAATATCAATTTCGATTAATATCTGCGCAACAGAGGGACGGGATCTCACCGCCGTAGCCTGATCTATTTGAAGTGGCCGGCCAAAGATAGCCCCACCGCAAATAGCACTTGATGAGTAACAAAATGGATACGCATGTTGGGCAAAGCAAGCCAAATTGGAACTATTGGGGATTCTTCTTTGACATCAAAACTAGGAGACCATTTAAGAAGTCTCATTTAAGAATTGTAAACAAAATAGGAGTGACGTGCAAAGACCCGTGAATAATCCAGATCATTAGACAATTGAATTAGAACATGCCTAGGGTCGATCAGTCCAACAGTGAAAGCACCCGGTAGTTTAAGACTATGGAAGAAGGATAGAATCTTATCAAGAGTCGGTCTCCTCAATGAGAATTTACCAACCAGAGAGAATTCAAGAGGCTTAGCTAATTTTTCCACATCCAAGTCCGAACACATCACAGCCGGCATTCCACGGAAAGCGGTAGAAATTAAGTTTACCGAAGCAATAGGAGAAGAAGTTTTACCAGATAGCTCATTCTTGATGGATTTAACAATGGTCAATGAAGCAGAGGATGAAGGATCGAGAGTACCTTGGAGATCAGAAGCCCTTACCGGCTCCTTCAAAGTCGAAGGCTGGATGATATGAAAAAAGGCAAGCCATCAAGAAGAAGTGTAACTTACATTAGCAGCCAAAATGGGGAGCTATTAGAGGAGATCGTAATCGAGAGTGATCAAAATCATGAGAGCCGCAAGGAGCTGAGAGGAAATTGAAAATCGCCGACGTTAGGTTTTCTCGCCGATGTTGAATAGTAGCAGTAACTCAGCTCTTCAGAAAGAGAGGGATCTAAGTAATTTACAGATTCACTACATAAAGTTAACAACTATTGAAATGAAATATTAATTGAGCAGATGAAAATGTATTAGATGATAGAGAAAGACCAGAAAGACTAAGCATGGTTGGCTGGGAAATAGAATTGATGGGCAAATCTCCTTTGGCAGTAAGGTTTTGCACTCGCTTCACACTACAGGAGATGAAGTTGATGCACTTACAACTTCAGCCAAAGGAAAAGTTGCACAGCTATTCACTCTTTCCATTAATTTCTTTACTTTTGTTCTTCATCTTCTTCTTCTTCATTGTAACATAGACTATCTTGAGTTGAACAAAGGCTTACAGCCTCTTATTTAAAGGCTTGGATGCTAAGGAATATGCCTAACTTCCAATCGGCATATCCACTAAAGAGCCGCATACAACTGTGCATAAGTTCATCAATTTAAGAACACTTTCACTTGTATTTTACAATCCTTCATATGATAATTTATTTGGTTGGATAGAATTATATCCAAGTGTAATGACCAACTTCAATTGGATTAACATCTATGTGAGGGTTTATAAAAATATTGATTTTAAGAGAGAGATTAAAATATAATCAAATCAAATTTTTGAGTCACTAACTTTGCTAAATATATCAACTTATTCATTATTATACTAATATGGTTTCCTACAAAATTGTGAGATTGCCAAAACCTACTATATGATTTTGTGAACTCAATATGAATGGATATTCTAAAAGGTTAATTATGTGAGAGGTGTATATGGTGGGATTTTTAGGGATGTAAGAAATGTAACTTTTCCCATATTGCAAGTATTTGGGAAATGTGATTTTGAAAAGTTCAGATGTTAGAGCTTTTGACTAGCAAAGAATATTGATTGACAACTAAAATTCTTAGCATCCCCTTCCAAGCCAATGTATATCTTATTATCAAATGAATTTGAACTAATATTTAATATAAGTGGGACATTTGCAATTTTAAATGCAAAATTTGAAAGTTGTATTCTAAATTCAATTTTGAGTTATAATTTATTGATTAGGATTGCAATCAAAATGCTTACTTCTTAATTGGGTTTTGAAAATAAAAATATAAAAAAAAAAAGTAGTTCCCTTGGTCTTCTTAGGTGCATTACTAGTTTAAATAATTGGAGTATGACTTCCCAAAATAAAGAAAAAAAGGAAAGGTAGTATTTCAAGATAGGAGAAAACCCTATCAATCCATGATATTAAAGTGGTATCATCACCCATAGAGGTCACTAACTTGGCATAGGAGTGAGTCTACTAGTGCAAGGAGGGATAGGATTATCCCTAAAAAAGAAACCAGGAAAGTTTATGTAAGGAAAACCCCATTGGCCCTTGAGCAAAAGATACACTCACTTTCATAGCGAGAGAGATAATTTGTTATTCGATCTATTAGAGAGAGGCCTTCATCACCCTTGTTTAGACCCCAAACTAAGGGGTTGTCCTCATCTTATACCTCTAAGAGATAAAACCTCATTCTCTATCTTCTTACAATAGAAAAATTTCAGATGAGAGACACCTTGAGTTTGAAGTTGATTGAATTTTGGTGAATTGGACATAATCCTAAGACCCAATTAAAAAAAATTAAGCAAGGTTGTATATTGGTAGGAATTTTACAATAACCCTATTTAAATATTATTGAGTCATTCTTAGAAATTCAATAAAATTTCTTAGATGGTGGATATTTAATTAGTTTGGTTGGTTCAACAACAACCACCCCTATATACCAATACATAAGAAATTGAGGTTTCATTAATTGGCTTTATTCATTTGGTATTTACATTGGGTTGAGGATTTAGGGTTTCTTAAAGATCATATTTTGGTTGCATTTTGAACTATTTCTCATCTTACATGGCTTTTATAATGTTAATAGACAGTTATGCTATTTTTCATTGATTTCATCTATTATTATTATTATTATTATTATTAAAAGTTGGAATCTTTTGGTTGGATATTATTAATAATGGACTCTTATGCTTTCACATTTGTTAGATTTTATGCTCCATGTTTTCCACTTTAATTATCTCTCTTGGTTAGATATTAAAAGCTTCTTCTTTTTTTACACTTTGAAAGTTTATAGTATAATTTTTTAATGATTTTTGGTGTTAACATTCTTTCTTATTCTAAGGTAACTATGGATGTTTTTATAATGAGAGTTTGATTTTTTTTTTTACTATTATTGAGTTTTTGATTGTCAAGAGGTTATTAAGGATGTGTAGTCTTATAATTTTCAACTTGTCTTCTTTCATTATATGATAAATTCATGAACATAGTTGTAATCAGACTCATGACTTGTTCCTATAGCTATTACATAAATTAAATCACAAATACATGGATGGATCATACAATATAATATCATAAGTAACACTTATCTTAAACCCATAAAATATGACTAGAAATAATTATACATATAATATTGTGAAAAATCCATGTTGCACTACAATAGTTTATGTTGATTTGTTTAACAAACACAAACATGAAAATCCAACATCTTCATGTCCTTTTCCAATGTCTTTAGTACTGTGACTAAATTTAACAACTAATTATATTTTTGTTGAATGTTTGTGGGATTTGACTAATAGCATTATTACTTCCACACTAAGTTATCCATGGTTGTAGGTAGAGCAAAACCTTCTTGCTTTAGGGATTCGGGGAGTGCAATTAATAAAAATATTATGAAAAATTTATTCCATGGAATAGTTTGATGACTTATTTAGTAAGCTTATTCTCAAGGTAGATATGTTATATTTTCATTCTTTTAATGGCCCTAACATTCCATTTTAAATGCATCATCCTTAAAATTATAACGTAAGTAAATTTTGAAATCCATGTTGTTATGGTTATAGAAGAATTAGTTTCCAAAATAATCATTTCATCTTTTAATCTTAATTTTGAGAAAAAAAATCATTTCATGAAATTGCATATCATTATAACCTCTTTATAAAAGTATTTGGGTTGTTGCATACTACATCATCTTCATTAACCTTATCCAAATTGCTCAATCTAGTTTATGATTAGTCTTTCAAGTTCATTAGTTTGAAGAGTGTTTTGTGAGACATTAAATCTCATAATGCTTCAATATATTTTTTTCTCTTCATATTTTTGTAGATTTAACCCTTTGCTGTATATTATCAAATAACCTTGCTATTTTTCACTATGTACCCTAACTTCAATAAATGATACAACTATAATCCTTTTAATTTAACTATTCTCCATTCTTCATTTATGTCATTAGTCTTAAAATTTTCTCTTTTTCCATCTTTAAATTGACATACAATAACATGTTTTTTTTGTTGTCCAATGCTAACCACTAAACAAGATTTATTTTGAATCTAAATATAAACAAAATAAAATAAGAATAAAAACAAAAGTGAACCCAAAAAGCCCTTAAATGAATCTTTGTTGTAAATAAAATTTTCTTTACTTGTTGATTATTTCTAATTATCATAAAGTGGACATAGATAATCGATTAGTAGGTTAAGAACTTTTTTTAGCATAGTAGCTTTAGGGATGAGGAGCTTTCATGCATTTGAATGGATGGCAATAATGTAACTTAGCTTTCAAAATTTTCAAATATCCTCTTATTCATTAGCATATGCCTCCATTACTCTCTCCCTACTAAATTTCAACCAAGAACTAGAAACCTAAGAGGATTTGCAAATCTATAAAATCAAGATTGAAAGAGCATCAATAGGGAAGATCCATTGAAATGTTCCCATGCATTCTTCAACACCAATAAAAGTTGTTACAAAAAAAGTGATTGAAAAATATGATTCCTTAGCTAACTCAAAAGACTTGTTCTATTTTTAAGTAAATAACTTTTTTTCATTCATAAGAAAGATATTATAAGAGATTTTGAAAGGCGTTATAATTCACATCTCAATGTATCAATTGGTCTAGATAAGATAATAAAGCAAGATAAAATTAAGCTCATAAAAACTATTTAACTAGCCCAAGAGTTGATAAACTCCATAGTCAATATAGTGGAGCAGCACCATGATATTTTTATAGCAGACATAAAGAATTTTCAAAGTATAAAGGTACCTATACATCCAACCCATGAGAATTCAATTCTTTATAAAGCCAAGCAAAGAGTATTTCAAAAGCATAATCAACATCCAAATGAGAATTATCATAATTATAGAAATCTTGAGTTGATTACCTAATGACTCTTGGTATTTTTCACATAAATCTCAAACGACTAAGAGATTTATTAAGCATAAATGCTTTCTTAAAAGAATGTTTCTTGAAACCATTAATTTAATGATTAAAAGTTCTCATAATTTCTATATATTGATAGCCCTTATCATGCAACCCCATATGTTCCTTGTTCCATTTGATAGACTAATGGATGTGATTTTTAATTTATATATGTGTGGCATGCATGCTATTTTCTGCATGGATGTAATATTCTACTCCCATAACTTTATTTCTCATGCATTCAGTTGGGTTATGAAGTTAATGCAAAATAAATTGTTTTCATGCCGATAATTAGCTTTGTTTTGTTCTTTTTCAAGTACATATAAAATATGATAAATGAAATATTTTAGTTCATAGTTTATTTTCTCACAAATCTACAGGAAAGAAAATACAATGATCGTATATATTCTGCACGTGTTTACGTTGCCTTTAAATTAAACCAAATCAAACAGTCCGCCAGATCTAAACCTGAGATCATTACCTTAAAAACCAACAGTAGAAAACTAGAGCCCTTCCAAAAGAGGTGAGACATATAAGAAGGAATTCAGACATACTGAAGGTATAAACTACTGCATTATAGATTGTTGGATACAATAAAAAGCATAAATTAATCATTCATTAATGAAAGATACTTATAAGCTTGAAACCAAAATAAGTTTTCTGTTGAAGGTGGAATAGATAATTTGCTTTCGGAAGGAATAATAGGGAATGAGGACCATTGCAGTGGATGCCGTTCATGAATAGTCCAAAGCATATCCTGTAGCATATACATTCCAATTTTACTGCTTCACAGCTATTTAAGTAGTCAACAAATGCAGAAGTTCGACAGGGGCATCAAGTAAATAATAATACTATGGTGTGAAGTTTCAGAATAACAGACAACTCTCCTTTGGCAGAGAGAATAGACATAACGATGGCATCGTTTAGATCAAGCTGTGTTTTTTTGTCTTTCTGCCAAAGTAGAATTGCCCTGCTATTCAACCACACAGGAACAAGAAAACTTTTCTGCTAAGGATGGACAAGTTTACTTAAAAATAAGGTAAACCTACTTCTAAAGATCGATAGGACTGATGGCTTTTGTTCTCTGGTTTCTTCATTGATGATTTTCTAGCTAAAGATCTGAAATGTTTTTGTTTTCTTGGCTGGAAGAAAAATAATGAAAAATAAATCTTAACATGACAATTTTTATTTATTTCAAGTATCAGTTCATGCTATGTTGTTTCGTTTCAAACATCTAAAAAAAATGCCAGAAGTTTGCAGAAGTTGATCATAAATTTTTTTCTCATTAGTAGGTTCAATTAGCAATTAGAATTTGTTAAAGTATCCCATCTAGCTGTGCAGTCTTTCTCACCATATAGCTCGATTTTCTTCTTTGAAATATTTCGGTTAATTTTAATACTGCTTAAGCATAATTTACAAAGATGCAGAAAGCTTGCTTTCTCATAATGTTGAATTTAGCAATTTTTTTTATCAGAATGATAGAAAAATAATATCAATTGAACACACACACACACATATATATATATATATATATATATATATATATATATATATATATATGTATGTATGTATGTGTGTGTGTGTGTGTAAAGATCACAAAGTCAATTCCATTTTGGAATGTGACTTTGAATAATTGCATCATAACTATAAATTTAGAGTTATATTTATCTAGAAATTTTCATGAAGCCTATACATACCCATGTGATAAATTAGAATAACAAACTAAGCTATTTGAGCTTACAAACTTCTACCACAATTTTTATTTTTTTATCATGTTCATTTTGTCTTGATCCTCGTATTTCTTCTAATTTCTATAGAAGTTTTATTAAAGCTTAGCGATGGATATAATAATAATTATACAACCATTATATCATTGTCTAGCCAATACCAGTTATGAGAATTGGGGTATCCAAACAAAGACTTATTTTGGTTCCTACACATTTGTGAAGTTGTTGATGAATGTTTTATGAAGCCACAAGAAAGAGATACGTGGCCTCACCTCTTTAAAAAGTGATGCTCTCTAAGGAACTTAGTTGAATGTTAAACAATCAAATATTTTATTTATCAAGTGATATATTATCAATGTTCAAGAAAGTTATGAGGTTACAATTCCATCCTTATATAGAAGTGCATGCGTCAAAGAGAGTTCACCTCAAGCACAATGAGACAAGTTTAAAGCTTTACATAGGGGGGTGCCAAAAAAATGTGTTACAACATACATTTCATAAGTCTTCAATACAATTAATCGATTAAGGAAGAATTACAAAACTTTGTAAGACTTCCAAATTTTAAGAGAAATTGTATTCTTGTTAATACAAAGTTTGAATACATTATAGTGGCTATTGAAGAGTACAAGGACTTAGAGTCCATGATGATTAAGAAGCTTGGGTTTATCAAGAGATCGCAAAGGCTAATAAAGAAGAAAAAGCCTTTAGAGAAAGTTCTTCAAACATAGGTTTCTTAAAAAAAAGGTTAAAGAAAATTATATAAATGAATGATGGAAAATTGAAGAGTTGTGATCATGGTTGAGGGAGAGGTTGCAAATATGATTGAGAATGAAAAGGCTACAATAATAAGAGGATGTGAAAAGTGAAGAATCTAAGGTATGAAAAGTAAAGATCAAATGTTATGATTGCAAAAAAAAAATGATCATTATGCTTTAGATTGTTGGTATAAAAGATTTCAATTAAGTTAATAAATATTTGAATTTTATAAATAACCAAAGAAGATGTCATTCTCTTATTAGAATGTGAAGAAGAAATTAATGAACAATCTATATAATATTTATACACCAGAACAATCATGCCCATGTGCAGCTACAAAAAAAAAAGTTTCTGGTCCTAACTAGATGAATTTGCATATAAAAAGTCTCTTTTGGTGATTCTTCCAAGGCATGGGTGACAGGTAAAAGTAATAATCTCACACATTGGGAAGATAAATGTTACCAATTTATTTCCAATGTTTATTCTATGGCAAGTATTTGGTGTTTAGAAAAACTTTTGGATAAATATTACAATATTCATATGAAGTAGAAAAGTATATATTTAAGAGGGGAAAATGATAAGTTATTTGTTCATGTAAAATGCCAAATAGTTTTTAATTCTCATTATTTATCAAGTATGTTAATCTACTTATGCCAAATATTCTTCTTGATTATGATATTTGAGATTAGGCATCTTCATTTTAATGATCTCCAACAATTACCGGCAATCAAACACATGAGAAATATATTGCCCCATATCAATTCTCCAAAATAATTATATGAACAGTGTGCTATTATTAAGCAAGTGAGGAGAAACTTCACATAAGACATCATGACATGCAACAAAGCTATTGCAGTTCAACAAAACCAATATTTATAAACCCATAACTTTAATATTATTTGGTGGAAATTTTTCATTTCTAAATTTTATTAATAATTATATCAGAAAAACTTTGGCATACCTTAAAATAAAAATTTAGAGGCATTTCGCTTGTTCTAAAGTTCTAAAGAAATGGTGGAGAATCAAAGTTGCTAAGAAATCATGGAGGAGAGTTTACATCTAGAATTTAAATATTATCGCAAGGAGAAGGACATTTGATGACATTTGGTAGCACTATATTCAACATAAAACTGACAATGCTAAAGAAAGATTGAACTACTCTTGATATGATGTACATTCAAAGGCTTATAAGCTCTTTAATCTAATAAAAAGGACATTGCATGTAAGGAGAGATATTGAGTTTCAAGAAGATGGATCATGTTATAAAGAAAATAATTAAGAGGCCAATCAATTTGAAGAATAAGATTAAGCAAGAATTGAGAAAGATCCCAAACTGTCATCTTCTCTTACAAGTTTGGGTGGGTGCTAAAAGAAAATATAACAATTTTAAAAAAAAAATTATGAACTTTTATGATTGATAATTTTCAGCAAGAATTTATTCGTTATGAAATTTTCTTGAATTATGATTGTAAATTTTATCAATAATATTTAAATAAATAATTTACCAAAAATGATAAGTTTTTAGCATAATATCTTCCATTAACTAACTTATTACAAGAAAATTATGTCTTTTGATAATTCACTTATTTCTTGAATAAGTTTTGTAGCCAAATGACTTTTACTCATTTTCTTACCATTTAAAATTTTAAGGTTCTATTTACCCTCCATGATGCCAATGGCTCTTATCTCCACTAATAAGTCTTTGTTCTCTCACCTTATTTATCAATCATATTTTATCTTACGCTTTTTTATTCTTTTTATTTATCTTCATTTACAAATAAATTATTATTCTTCCTCCACTAAGCTTCCTAGATCATCACAAGCACATCAGGTATCCTCACCTCTAAAGCTACACTCTCAAGGTATCTCTTATTTGTATGTTTTTTTTTTTTTTGGCTAATAGTCTTTCTTATCATATCATTTAGATTTTTAGGGATTAAATTTTTTTTTTATCTTTATGGCTTATTAAAAATTATCATTTTTATGGTTAATACAGAAATTTGATATTTTTCATAAATTCATTTATGTGAATATGGTTGAATCATAATTAAATAGGACTTATTAACAATATTATTAATTCAAAGGTGTTATGGATAATATTCCCTAAACTTATTAATATCTTCTAATTATAGAGCATGGATGTTATAATTCAACTTTCATGGATGTATAATAGAATTCTTCTCTAATGAAAGTGATTATTAATTAAATTTCTTTGTAGATTTAGATTATTTATTTCTATTGCATGTCAATATTTACATATTCATTATAAAGAAACACTTAGGTGAATATAGTCTAAGCACAAGAAACAAGTCTTTTTAACATATAGCAAAGTGAAGGTAAATTTATGTAACTACTTATTGTTTTTAAGATCATATTGGCAACATATATCATGACATCACTTATTGACATCCGCAAAGATGCTTCAATAATTTGTACATAGTTAAATGATGGTCAAAGTAAACGAAAAAAAAAATGATATTTGATTTAATTGACTCACAACTTGATACAATTTTATTAAATAAACTATTGAGGAGTCTCTCTCAATAACGAGGGTAATTTATGACATGATATGTGTAGATCAATAATCATTATGAGTTGAACTAATTACTTTGAGTTTTTATTTTATTTTTTAGTCGAATGTTAAGCATTAAAAAGCCTTAATATGTATATGTAAAAAAATTCAATCACTTTATCATATTGCCAAAATATTTGCCAAATAGTTTGTTGATATTTATCAACAAATCTTTTTGATAGCTTAACCAAAGATAGTTTCTAAAGGGTTAAATGCTAGAAGTTATTGGCAATCGATCCACTAATGAATACCAATGAATTGTAAATAGATATTAGTAATAACTAGTAGACTATTTTTACTACTAAAACATCCTTCTTCATAGAATTTGGTAACTAAAAGTATTAATGAGATATTTATTAAAGATTAGTCCTTATCAAAATATTTAGAATATTATATATATATATATATATATATATATATATATATATATATATATATATATATATATATATATATATATATATATATATATATATATATATATATATATATATATATATATATATATATATATATAGAGAGAGAGAGAGAGAGAGAGAGAGAGAGAGAGAGGTTATTTTCTTGTAGAGGAAAGCTAATCTATGACAACACATACCTAAAATTTTGTAAGAGCCTATGAGTTAACTAATGAGCTTGAACTCATTTATCTTGTTAATAAGGTTCTGTTTCATACGAAGAAGCTTTGCATAGTAAAATATGTAAAAAAAAAAAATGAATTAGAAGATTAATTCATAGAAAAAATGATATAAAAGTGCTCAATTATAATTATAAAAAGCGACGAAGTCATTAATGTTAAGTGAGTTTTCAAACTAAAGAGAAATGTTAGTGAATAAGTAAAAAAAACATAAAGTATAATTGGTAGGTAAATGCTAAAAGAACAAGCTGGCATCCATTATGATGAGAAGTTTACTAGTTGACCATACAAAATCCTTTAACTTGATACTATCTTGTGAGGTCCAACATAATCAAAAGATTTTATAAGATGTCAAATATGCTTTCTTAAATGATTTTTGTAAAGAAAAATTCTGTGTTTAATTATTTATTTTAGAATTGTGAAGCTTTTCTATTATGCAACAAGCTAGTTTATTACTACATTAATTATGGATCTTTTGATTATCCATGAAGTAAAATATTATTGCATCTTTGCTTATGAAGCAAAAAATGTTATAGAATTATTATGATATGATGTTAACATGATTATTCAAGAAAACGAGCCTTCTTTTACTTGAAGTTATACAAATTAATATTGATATCAAATCAACAATCACATTAGCAAAAAACTTAGTCCATCATGAAAGGAACAAGCATATCAATATTTAGTACCATTTCATTCATTAGCTTGAGAAAAAAAAAGAAGTTGATTATATGAAGACACATGATTATATTATAAATATCCTTATCATATCAATTGTGAAGGAAACTGTTCCAAAAAGATCTATTTAGAAAGAAGCATATAAGACGCTTAAGTTTATAAAAGTGTGATCAGTACTTTTTACCTTTTATACACAATTGCACATGTCGAATCATGTAATATATAATGAGTAGAGTATTGTTTTCACAAGAATTAGAGTAAAATTATATATTAATTTATATTAAGTTAAATATTAATCTCCTTAAACCTAATTTTTATCTAACAAAATGTAAGTGTTAAATCTATATTGCTATCTACTCTTTTGCAAAATATTTAAAAAATAAATTTTATATTTTTATAGAAAATATATACATTTTTTTCTTAATATTAAAATAAGTATTCTAAATTTATGGAATCTTTTAGACTATGTATTATATTAAACTATATGGTGGATTAATTTAAAACTTATAGTGTCAACCAGGAGCAAAAGTTTTATACTTTCTATCTCTAGATAAATATAACCAAACAAATCCCTTTACGTAATTTTCTGCCTAGTACAAATAAAACTTAATTAGTTGCTTTGCCCATATTTTTTTTAAGTAATTGCAAATCCTAAAAATAATCATATATTTAATGGCTATTTAGTTACCTCGACCTTCTAGCACATTAATGATTATTTAGTACATTTATTTACCTTTTTCATACTTGTTCTTCTAGGATTCCATCGATATCTCTAGATCACACTTATTTTTAACATTGTATTTGCCAGATTACATGTAAATGAAGAATGAAAAAAAGCAAAACATATTTTTTCAAAGCACAAATCAGTTTCTTATATTAATCCACAACAACATTTAATATAACACAAACATACCAAATGTTCACATAAGTTCAGAGTTAACATACTTAGTTTAACATTATAGAAAATAAAACACAAACACAGTACATAAATATGTGTGAAAAATACTAAAATATACAAAAAAAAAGAATAAAAGGAAACAGTACACAGGTAAATTTTTTCCCATTGTTACATATCATTCTCCTTGATCACCTAATTGTGATATCTTTCACACACTCAACACACACACACATACACACACACACACACGGCGTCACACACACACATACGCATACACACGCGCGCCGCATGTCACACTGCGGTGCATAACACAACTCTTGGAGTGGTATTCTCAAAATGCGGTCACTTCACTCTTATATATTCACTCACTTGACCAGAAAAATAAGAAAGAAAGAAAAAAATCTGAAAAAATTCCTTTTGCCTTGTAAATGTGCCTTTTATATAGGTTATACATAGCCTTGGTCAGGTTTCCTGACACTCCTATCATAACCACCCCGAGAACTGCATGAAATCGTTGTTGAACCATCATGAAATTGCTCTCATTAGAGCCATAGTGCCTAGGTGTTGTACTCTCTGATTTTTTATATTAAATTTTTTATTCTTGACGTTGTAATGTAGTGTCTCGATGCTGTAAATTTGGCGCAGACTCTTCTCTATTACACAACTTTTCTTATACTAGCATCAACTTGTAAATATAGCTCCACGATGTTGTATTGTAATTCTGCATTTTTTTTCTTTTCTAATAAGAGAGTTTCTATCATAAACACTTAAAATTATGAAAATAAATCATAAAATAATAAAATTTTTACTTAAAATGCATGCTAATTTAACTAAACTTTTTACTCATTAAAGTGCTAGAAAGCAAAACTAATTTTTTGATTAAGCATTCTAAAAATTGTATAAGAGTTATAATTATAAGCATCAAGTTATATTTATGAATGTATTTAAAATAGCTAATGCATGCATGAAGTAAACAAAAAATCATGAGTATACCTAGGATTAATTTGAATTTAAGGATGTGACACAAAAATAATTTGGTCAAAATTCCTTATTTTAACTTGTAATGTTTATAAAAAACTCTATGGTGTCTTTATATATCTATTAAATATTTTGAAATAGTAATCAAACTATTTAAGCCTAAAAATTTTTTCTCATAATATTTTTTTTTTCTTATTTTCAACTATTTGAGCTTTTCTTAAGTTTTTGTGGATAATGATACTATTGTTTCACTATCCTTATTAAAAATTTTACGAATTTAAATTCATTTGCAACAAGATAAATGCAAAGAGATATTTAAGCTTATTCATAGAACTCTATCAAATGCCTATCAGGGTTTCTCCATTGTCATTACATCATCATTAATTTCTTAAAATTTTAATATTCATTTCCTCCCTTTGCTTCTTTAGTTGGTGAAAGTTATGTTACTTAGGGATATCGAACATCAAAGCAATAACTCAACAAGAATAATGGTTGTGACATAATTAAGTATTTATCAAGTTTGAGCAGAAGTAAAATGAAGTACTGAATAACTATAGCACATGATAATATAATTATCAAATCTATATCTACATATCAATCTACCCTTTCTTAAGATTGTATATTTTTATTATAGTGATAGTCAATTTAGTAATTGTTACTGACAATGATAAAATTTTTGTTTCCTTTTTATAGGTTGATAATGGTTGCTCGTTGCATTGCTTACAAGAGAACTTATTGAGGTATGGAGAGAGAGAGAGAGAGAGAGAGAGAGAGAGAGAGAGAGAGAGAGAGAGAGAGAGAGAGAGACAAAAGTACTTTCTCTATTATAAAATATTGCATGGATGCTACTTGATCATTGCGCCTTTCATTAATCATAACTTATGTCAAAATTTATGAAATGTTTTAGAAATATAATTCGTTTTGAATGATGTTGATAAAATATGTACCATGCCATCAAAGATTTGACTTTAAAATATATAACTAATTGTAATGATCGTAATAGTCAGAGATCACTGATAATCAGATTTCAATCTATCATTACTACTACAAAACAAAATAAAAATAAAAAATAAAAACCAAGTTGTTATAATCATTGTAATCCCATTTACATATGTGCGGCAATTAAAACTGTTGTAACTAACAGTGATTATAATCATTGCAATTATATATTACTATATAATAAAAGAAATTATTACTGCTACAATATTTGTTAATAGCATTACAATGATTATTTAAAATCTTAAATTTATGTAGATGGCATTAATTTTAATCCCTTAAATAATTATTATAATATTATATGCTTATATACATAATCATTACTAAATTTTATTTCATAACGGTTAAAACAATCACAGTACACCCTAACCAGCAGTCTCAAGATCGTTGCAAAGGAAAAAAGCAATGGCAACGTTTGTGTGGAGGTTTCTCAACATCTATTTTAGAAAGTATGATGATTTCAACCACTGTAAAATGGTGCCAATATTGCTGGCTTTATATATCAACTTCTACTCTCTAAGTATTCAAAATCTCTGCATGCATGATATATATTAAGTTAATAACTTCTAAATGCCAAATTAAAGGGATAGAGAAGTATGGCTTCCCACGTTTTCCGGTGAAGAGAAATTGCTGGACAAATCTCCTTTGGCAGAAAGCATTTTACAGTCGCTCCACACCTCCGAGAGAGAACTTGACGCACTTACAGCTCCTGCCAATGGAGAAGTTGCCCAGCTATCAACTCTTCGCCATATCTCCAGCTCCTCTTCTCGTTCTTCATGGTAATACTTAAGACTCTCGACTTCGAGTCCATCAATGGGCTTCAGCCTCGTATTTAAAGGCATGGAAGATAACGAATAAGCCGAAGCTTCGTTGCAGCATATCCACTAAATGAAACAACTCTATTGTATTTCACCACAATTGCCAGATACATTTATAAGAATATTCTTTCATCATTTTCTGACTATATCTATCGATTACCACGTACTAGAAAGTAACGAGGATTTGCAAATCTTATCATATTACGATATAAATAGAACATTCTTTGGGAAGATCCAAAGAATGTACGAAGCATTGCACTCTTTATATATGTATATATATATATATATATATATATATTATATTATATAAATAGAGCGAAAATACGATTCCTTTGCTCGAAAAGGATTAATAGTGGGCCAATGCATATATTTAGCCTTTTACTTATGTAGTTGCATAAGGTGCAAGTTATTAGCAACGAGTAGTATTTCTACGTCCATATATAAGTAATCACGTTTTCTCATATATTCATTCTTTTGAGTGAAAAGTTAATGTAAAATAAATAATTTGTTTATGAAGTATAATTGTTTTTTACTATTTTGTTGGAAATAAATATGAAAATTTTAAGATAGTTTACTTCGAAGTTCATTTCTAAGAAAATATATAGCCAAAATGATCGCATTTACTTTGCATGAATTTAGTCCATTTTAAAATGTATAAAACCAAACAACCCACGTTAAAAAAGAAAAATTAAAAACATAATAATTCAATAACAAGGCAATAACATCTTGCAGAGAAGTTTTACAGCAGACTTGCATAGAGCAGACAAGATTTTTCCAATTTGGATTGTTGACCTACATGAATGTTCCATCAGTCAAGTTGAGCTCACGAGCCGAATTCGACGGACTTCCGATGCAACGATGCGCAAATTGAAGCTAAAATATATTGGACGTCGCCGAAACTAGTCGAAATGATCTCCGATCGATGTACGGACTTCGCCATCTCATTCAGAATGTCGAAATTGATCAGAATATACATATTTCACAATTAGATGGTCAACCGATCAAGAAGGAAATCCATCGATGAGCCTACACACATATTAGAGTCGGGAGATTGCGACAATGCTCGAATGACATCCGTTCGTGAAATTGATCGCGTCGTTAGCGTCAAAACATCGAAGCCTGTTAAATGAGACTGTCCGCGCCCAATTCGGATGAGTTTGCACCAATGTCAAGCGGTCGGACGCGACGACATGCAACTTTGAACCAAAATTGGCTCGATTCGACGCCGACTTGAACCAAACGACCTCTGATCGTGAAACAGATTGAATCATTGAATCTGGAATGTAGAATTTACTTAGAAATGATACCCATATTATGTGGGTTTAATTTCAGCAAGATTTCGCACAAATCTCAATGCGATTGGGTAATACGAGGATAAAGAAACTTTTGATATTTATTTTTAACATGATAAACAAAATGTTTATAAATAATTTATTTTAGAATTAATTTGAAATTGAATTGAGCTCAAAAAACAGCCTAATTCTGCCTTATATTTTAAATATCCCGCTCAATTTAATTTGAAAGGATAATTAAGCTGTGATTAAAGCTCTTAAATTTCATTATTTCTTACCTAATATTGGGCTAACCGAACAACAACGGGTCTTTTAGGAGAAAATATTACGTCCGAGTCGCATTTTTAACGTATGACTCCAATCGGCCGACATGTCCAATATTTTTTCTTGTTTTAGCTTAACGGATGAATGACGACGATGTAAAGGGATGGCGTATTCACGACGCTTACGCTTCCGACCCGCCCTTCCTGCTCAAACAAGAAGAAGAACGAGATGATACTGCTTCGACATTCCTCGCTGAACGCTTTAGGGCTTTCTTTCGACGAAGGATTTTTCTCGCCTTAGCTCCCGCTCGATTGACGCCCCGCCTGATATAGCAAATCAAAATTGAGGTATTGTAGGTGACTACATGAGGTATTTACATGCATTCCGAACTTGAAAGAATTTAGGGTTTACTGTTCTTCTCCCGCTCGAAAGATTGGTTATTTTTATAGGTTATTCAGATTCGTATTCTCTGGGTACATAGCATTTAAGACTTTTTTCCAGCTTTCTTTAGGGTTCTTGAGATTATGTTCATTACATTCCAATGGAAGCATTTGGAGGTCGTTTGGATAGTTTCGGGAGTTTTTTGACTCATTTCACTACTCTTGAGTACTGATCATTTATGACCTTTTTTTCACAGTTTCTTTGGCCTGGTTCCTGAGTTTATGTTCATTATATTCCAATGGAAGCAATTTGGAGACTGTTTGGATGGTTTTTGAGGGGTATTTTGCATCTGTACTCTCTCGAGGGTACATATCATTTAGGGCCTACTTTTTTCAGTTTATCTTGCCTTCTTCTTGAGATTATATTTAGGGCATTCCAATGGAAGTAATTTGGAGACTATTTGGATGGTTTTTGGGGTATTTTTTGTATCTGTACTCTCTGTACCTCTCTTGAGGGGACAGAATATTTAGGGCCTTTTTTTCCAGTTTATTTTGCCTGTTTATTGAGATTATGTTTAGGGCATTCTAATGGAAGCAATTTGAAAGCTGCTTGGATGGTTTTTATTTTACATATCAGACTCTCTCATCTCTTGAGGGTACAGATCTTTATGACCTTTTTTCCTTTATTTTCTTATTTATTGAGATTATATTTAGGCATTCCAATGGAAGCAAAAGGTCGTTTGGATAGTTTCTGGGGGGTATTTTGCATCTATACTCTCTGTACCTCTCTGGAGGGTACAGATTATTTAGGGCCTACTTTTTTCAATTTATCTTGCCTTCTTCTTGAGATTATATTTAGGGCATTCCAATGAAAGCAATTTGAAGGCTATTTGGATGGTTTCTAGGGAGGTATTTTGCATCTATACTCTCTATACCTCTCTCGAGTGTACAGATCCTTTAGGTCATACTTTTTTCAGTTTATCTTGTATTCTTCTTGAGATTATATTTAGGGTATTCCAATGGAAGCAATTTGGAGGTTGTTTGGATGGTTTTGGTATTTTCTTGATTCAGACTCTCCTCTCTTGAGAGAATATTTAGACTTTTTTCTAATTTATTTTGCCTATTTTTTGAGATTATGTTTAGGGCATTCCAATGGAAGAAATTTGAAAGCTGCTTGGATGGTTTTTAGAGGGTATTTTGCATCTATACTCTCTATACCTCTCTTGAGGGTACAGATCTTATATGACCTTTTTTTCTAGTTTATTTTGCCTGTTTATTGAGATTATATTTAGGGCATTCCAATAGAAGCAAATTGAAGGCTGTTTGGATAGTTTCTGGAGGGTATTTTACTGTTTCTCAGTACCTCTCGAGGATGATCATTTAGACTTATTTTTTAGTTTATCTTGCCTTCTTCTTGAGATTATATTTAGGTCATTCCAATGGAAGCAATTTGAAGGTCGCTTGATTTTTTGGGGTATTTTGCCAGATTCTCTATACCTCTCTCAGGGTACATTAGCCTACTTTTTCAGTTTATCTTGCATTCTTCTTGAGATTATATTTAGGGCATTCGAATGGAAGTAATTTGGAGGTTGTTTGGATGGTTTCTGGGGTATTTTATGCATCTGTACTCTTTGTACCTCTCTTAAGGGTACATAATATTTAGGGCCTTTTTTCTAGTTTATTTTGCCTATTTCTTGAGATTATGTTTAGGGCATTCCAATGGAAGCAATTTGGTGGCTGCTTGGATGATTTCTGGGTATTTTTTGCACTCTATACCTCTCTGAGCATTTAGGGACTTCTTTTCTAGTTTATTTTGCCTGCTTCTTTAGATTATGTTCATTACATTCCAATGGAAGCAATTTGATGAGTTTGATTTTCGGGTGATTTTTTGCATCAGATTCTTTGTATCTCTGAGAGCATTTAGGGACTTTTTCAATTTATTTTTCCCGCTTCTTTAGATTATGTTCATCATTCCAATGGAAGCAATTTGGAGTTAGGATGGTCTTTGGGGTTTTGGCATCTTACTCTTTGTACCTCTCTTTGTGATCATTTAGGACTTCTTTTTCTAGTTTTATTTGCCTATTTATTGAGATTATATTTAGGCATTCCAATGGAAGCAATTGCTACTTGGATGGTATTTTGTATCACTCTCTCTGTATCTCTTTAGATCATCTGACCTACTTTTTTCAATTTCTTTTGGCCTAATTATTGAGATTATATTTAGGGCATTCCAATGGAAGCAATTTGGAGGCTGTTTGGATGGTTTTTTTTTTTTTTTGGTTTGCATCAGATAGTCTATTAGAACAATTTGGAAGTGTTTGCTTGGTTTTGATGGGTGATTTGCATCTATACTCATTACCACTTTTCTTTTGAAGTTTACCATGTCCGGGAAAAGGATAACTTTGATGTGCACTAGAGAACGCGATAATATTGCGATATTGATGAAGCCATTTTAAAGAGGCTTCATTTGCATCAATTTATTAGACTCATTAAAGCAAGACTCGGCCATTACATCGATCTTGTCTTGCTGGGACATAGAAAAGCAAGCTTTCTTGTTGAGTGGGCAGTGCATTCCTTTCACCCCCGATAAAGTTGCAGTGATGATAGGGATGCCAAATAGAAGGGAGAAAGTCTTATGGCAGAAATCCCCGCTGTCACAGTTCAGTTCATCGGACTACAAGAATCAACTTGAGCATTCGGATGGCTCGTTGCCTGTAGCATAGTTTGTGCAGTTGTACATACATTTTCTACTGTCAAATCTATTTTTTGTATATCACAACTATAGGGTGGCATCAGAATTGATTGCCTAATGACATAGATAGATTTGCTGAATACAACTGGGCAGAGGCCATTTGAGACTTTCTAGTTTCCCAATTTGATATTATTACATCAAAGATTGACAGGGCGCTGATGAGTGGCTCACTCTTCGATGGTATGTTCTATATCTCAAGGAATGTGTAATTTAATGCGTTGAAGTTAACTGTTTTAAATATTCATTGTAGTTATGGGAGGCTGAGCACATAAGCATCATAAGCTCGTCATTTCCATCTGTAAAGCCACGTATGTTGTGATGGGCAAAAATAGAGTTTTCAAATAATACTTTCATTGGTTTGGGAGGACACCAGGTGACATATAATAATATCACTTAGTTCATATAAGAATGCCTTTATTTATGTTGTATGTCTTCACATTTTCTTATCGGTTTAACACAGGTCTGCCTTTCATTCAAGGACATATTAGAAGAGGAGACCTGGCTCCTTGAATCAGTGTCCCCTGCCCAACAATCTACACATGTTGAGCTCGATAATAGTCCCATTTTAATTATGAGTACTAACTCTCCATATGTCTCTCCTCGATATTCTCTCCCAAGTGTCTAACCCCGCCTCTGATCAAGGAAGTTCTTGTGAGGTCCTACCACCCCGGTGTGAGGGAGGTTCTGGGGTCACCCAGAAACTCTTGAGGAGGCTACCACAGGAGCTTCCCCTGTGGAGGGTACCCCTGAGGAGGCTACCACTTGGAAAGCCCCTGAGGAGTCTATCGTAGAGGAAGCTCTTGTGGAGGCTACCATAGGGGCTTCCACTGTGGAGTTGGATACTTCCAACGGGGAAGCCCATGTGGAGTTCACCGTAGATGAAGTTCTTGTGGAGGCCGCCACTACACATGATGATGCTGTGAAGCCTGTAATCGGCAACATTGAACGTGGTGGGAAGGATTGGTAGATGAGGATGAGGAAAGCAGTTTGTTCCCTTGCACAGGAAGTCGAGCAAGAATAAGTGATGTGGTGGCCTCCATTCAAGATGAGAAGATGAGAGGTATTTTTCTTTTAAATTTGAGATAAAAGAAATAGATTTCACTAAATTTTTTTATAGGTTTGCAAAGATGTAACACACTAATCGTGAGGTATAGTATCAGATATGAATCATCTGAGATCGATCCTTAATTCATAGTGAATCTAGTTCTTCATCACTAACTTTCGTCATCAGTAATTTTGTTGCAGCCAGCAGAGGCACATCATTTTGTTGAGTTCTCATCTAGAGCTATTTTTCCTAAGCCGATGCTCCATCTTATTGACACATCATGCTCCCGATTCGAGGATAAGTAAGTCAATCTTCAATCAGCTCTTTCATACATAAAATAACCTATTCATTTAATTAAGACCACTTTAAAATATTTATCACTTGCAGGGGTGATAAGATTCACTAGGGAATACATAATTGCAACGATGAGTTACCGAGATCAATATCTCGATGCACACATTGATGCCTTCGCCTTCTTAGTGGAAGGCTTTCTCCGTCTGGATGTCCCTATTTGTACATTTCATGCTTGCATATCGTGGAATGTTGGGTATTACGATTCAATTCTTGTTTGTTTAGATAAAAGCTAGAATCTATAATCGTTCTCTTCTATTCTTGCAGAGTTATGCCAGGTACGGCTTAAAGACGGAAAGCAAAATGTTCATCCAAAGATGTCACAGACGGTGTGAGACCGAGTAAAATCTTATCCGCTTATAGATAATCAACACCGGACACTTCGGTTGGGCATATTAAGTTCCGTATTTTATGACTCATTACCCAAACCAACCCATAAGAGCATTCTTCCCGAGATTGTAAGAACAATTTTCAAATTTGGTTCCTCTTAACTATTTTTTCTCCAACTTATTGAGATTATGTCATGATCAAATTACTTGTTGAAGATGTCTCTTATGCGATCCTAAAAATGGCCAATCAAAATGGTGAGTGGGCTGCCAGTCCAAGCTAACATTGTTGATTGCGGGATATTTATCTGCAAGTACATGGAGGCAGCAATCCATAAACTCCCAGTGAACTAGGCTGACCACCATGACTGGCCCAAGAAGATGAATATATTTAATGAGTTACACGCTATATTTTGTTTGGGACTGAAAAATCCAATCTGAGAATTATAGGATTTAGTTTGATATAGGACTTAGTTCAAATGATTCATTAATAACTCATTGATCTCAAAAGATTAATTTTCCCAAAATAAAGAATACATTAATATAATGTAATAGATATGAATCTAGACTTTTGAATGTCAGAATGATCGGATGTCAAACAATTGATAGTTGACATTAGAAATCATTAACTCCATGAGCTTAAATATATAATCATGATTTCGATGATCATAACTTTGTTTTTTGTATAATGCATTGGTTTGGTGGCTTCGAAGACTTATCTATTTTTGTTGAAGTGAATGGATTGTTTATGGATCTGGGATGATATTTTACTCTACTTTTTGTTACTTCTTTTCACTCATTTCATATAGTTTGATTTCGCTGTTATTATTATTATTTGTTTATTTTATGGTATCTTTTTATCTTATGGATTTGGTTTTTTTGGGGCTATATTCTTGAAAGAAATCTGCATTTAAAATCATTTTTTATTTTATTTTTCATAGAATGTGTATCATCAATAATATTTGTTTTTTTTTCATCAATACAACAATCAAGATAATCTCATTTTAATTATTATTAGGGAGATTTATAAACATTGCCACTAGTCTTATATATTTATATATAAAATGCCTAAATATTATTATTTTAAAAAATTATATTCAGATTTTAAATGTCACATTAAAAATATTATTATCACTTATATTTTAAAGATGAAGTGTATTTTTTATGTAAATATAAAATTTTAGATGATAGATATATAAAATATTTTTATTAATTCTTTTGGAGTGATGCATGGCTCTTTATTATTGCTTCATTAATGTTATGCAGCAGAATACATAAAATTAATACATAAAATTAAATTAGGGATTAATGGCCATTTTGTCGCCTTAGAATTGATTAATGGTATGGTCAACCTGTAATTGCTCAGGTGTTTGTGTTGGTTGCTGATTGTTATGAGGTGGATTTTCATGTAGTTTCTACCGATTTAGTTTGTTTGGGGTGATTATCTTTTTTTTTAAATATTGATTATAAAATTATTGTGGTTGGTGTAAGTAGATTTTTTTTTAAAAAATTTTAAACTTTAATTTTTTTTTATAATCATGATATTTTAACAGTTTTAATTTTTAAAAGTAAATTTTTATCATGATTTTTTTAAATATTTAAAATATTAATAGTTAAATACGATTATGATTGTTTTTAGCTATTTTTTTAATTTGAAAATAAAGCAGCTAAAAAAGTTAACTCAAATGTATTCTTAGTATGCTCATGCTCGAGTGAAATGAAGTTCAACATTAACTTGAACCTTATCAGATTGACTTGTCTATTTATTTAGAGGAATCCCAAACAAAATAAGTCAATCTATTATAAAAATAGTATTTTTTTATCTCATTGCAATATGAAAAATTTAACTCTTTTATAACTATAATGACACTGGTGCGAAAGAGATAACTTATAACATTTAATTATAAAATAATTATTTTTAATTAATGAATAGTATAAAATAGATTAAATTTGCCAACACATTATGAGATTAAATTTGCCAACTAACTTAATACTAATAAAAAATTAATTCTAGATATCCTTTCTTATAGATATCTGATTTAATACAAATAGATTTAGGTTAACTTATGCGTTAGTTATACATATGTATACCTTAGAGATATTGTCACCATAAATGATTTGTACCCTCAAGAGAGGTACAGATACAAAACACCCATCCGAAACCATCCAAATAGCCTTCAAATTGCTTCCATTGGAATGTCCTAAACATAATCTCAAGAATCACGCAAAATAAACTAAAAAAAAGGCCATAAATGATCTGTACCCTCAAGAGAGGTACAAAGAGTACAGATGCAAAATACCCCCTAGAAACCATCCAAGCAGCTTTCAAATTGCTTCCATTGAAATGTAATGAACATTATCTCTAGAATTAGACAAAATAAATTGGAAAAAAAAGCCATATATGATCTGTACCCTCATGAGAGGTACAGAGAGTACAGATGTAAAATACCCCCAAAAATCATCCAAATAGCTTTCAAATTGCATAAACTGGAATATAATGAACATTATCTCAAGAATCAGGTAAAATAAATTGGAAAAAGGCCATAAATGATTTGTACCTCGTGAGGAAGATGCAAAACACCCATCCAAAACCATCCAAACAAATTCAAATTGCTTCCATTGGAATACCCTAAACATAATCTCAAGAATCGCAAAATAAAAAAAATATAAATGACCCTCAAGAGAGGTACAAAGAGTACATGCAAAATACCCCAAACCATCCAAGCAAATTGCTTCCATTGGAATGTAATGAACATTATCTCGAATCGTGAAAAAATAAAGCGGAAAAAGGTTATATATGATCTGTACCCTCATGAGAGGTGCAGAGTACAGATGCAAAATACCCCTAAACCATCCAAACAAATTTGAAATTGCATAAGCGGAATGTAATGAACATTATCTCAAGAATCGGACAAAATAAACTGAAAAAGGCCATACATGATTTGTCTTAGAGGTACGTAAGCAAAACACCCATTCAAAACCATCCAAACAAATTTTCAAATTGCTTCCATTGGAATGCCCTAAACATAATCTCAAGAATCGGGCAAAATAAACCGGAAAAAGGTTATAAATGATCTGTACCTCGAGGAGAGTACTGATGTAAATACCCCCCAGAAACCATCCAAGTAGCTTTCAAATTACTTCCATTAGAATGTAATGAACATTATCTCTAGAATCAGGCAAAATAAACTGGAAAAAGATATATGATCTGCACTCGTGAGAGGTACGAGAGTACGATGCAAAACCTATAAAAAATAACCAGTCACCCTCCAAACTACTTCCATTGGTAATGTACTGCACATATTTATTGCTACAGTCGAATGATTACAAGGTCCTTAGTAGGGGATTAACTCAATAACTACTGCTTAAAGAGCAACAAATAGCCTAGTGAGAAAATCCCCTAGCTAAATACAGTCTAAACATCTTGGTGTGCCTGTTAAGTTAAAGAGAGTCATCTTAGGGACTCTAAAGCATTACAGAAAAGATTGTATAGTCGAAGAACACAAAACTAGATGATGTCATGCATTAAAATATTTTTCTAAAATAATATCCATCATCAGCTTAGTGTACCCTTCGGCCGACTGATTGATTGTGGAGCTCGAGTTAAATTCCTGCATGTAGAACATCGTATTAGTTGATGATTTCTTAAACAGACAAAATAAACTGGAAAAAAGGTCATAAAAGATCTGTACCCTCAACAGAGGTACAGAGAGTACAGATGCCAAAAATCTCTCAGAAACCATCCAAGCAGCTTTCAAATTACTTCCATTGGAATGCCCTAAACATAATCTCAATAAACAAGCAAAATAAATCAAAAAAGGTTCTAAATGTTCGTACTCAAGAGAGGTAGAGAGTACGATGCAGAGAAACTTATAAAAATAACCAGTCACCCTCCAAACTGCTTATGATGTAATGTAATGAACATATTTACTCCAAGAAGGCCAAAATAAAATGGAATAAAGGTCATAAATGATCTGTACCCTCAAGAGAGGTGCAGAGAGTACAGATGCAAAATACCCCCAGAAATAATCCAAACAGCCTTCAAATTACTTCCATTGGAATGCCCTAAACATAAACTCAGGAACCAGGCCAAAGAAATTGTGAAAAAAGGTCATAAATGATATGTACTCTCAAGAGAGGTACAGAGAGTACAGATGCAAAAAAAACTCCACAGAAACCATCCAAATAGCCTCCAAATGCTTCCATTGGAATGTAATGAACATAATCTCAAGAACCAGATAAAATAAACTGGAAAAGTCTAAATGATATGATATGTACCCTCAAGAGAGGAGAGTACAAATACCCCGAAACCATCCAAACAAATGTGATTGCTTCTATTGGAATGCCCTAAATATAATCTCAAGAAGAAGGCAAGATAAACTGAAAAAAGTAGTTTTAAATGATCTCAGACCTCAAAAGAGGTACAGAGAGTACAGATGCCAAAAAAACCCCCAGAAATCATCCAAACAGTCTCCAAATTGCTTACATTTGAATGTAATGAACATAATCTCAAGAAACAGGCAAAATAAACTGGAAAAAGAAGTCCCTAAATACTCTATACTCTCCAGAGAGGTACAGAGAGTATAGATGCAAAAAACCACCCAGAAATCATCCAAGCAGCCATCAAATTGCTTCCATTGGAATGTAATGAACATAATCTCAAGAACCAGGCAAAATAAATTGGGAAAAAAGGCCATAAATGCTCTGTACCCTCCAGAGAGGTACAGAGAGTATAGATGCAAAAAAACACCCAGAAATTATCCAAGCAGCCATCAAATTACTTCCATTGGAATGCCCTAAACATAATCTCAAGAAATAAGAAAAATAAATTGGAAAAAGAAGTCCCTAAATGCTTTGTACCCTCAAGAGAGATATAGAGAGTACATATGTAAAATAACACTAAAAAGTAAAAATTCAACCAAACAGCATCCAAATTGCTTCTAATGGAATGTAATGAACATATTCTCTTCAGATAGACCAGGAAAATCACTAACAAGCTGTAGAAAAATTGTACGAGAAACATTACCGATAAATTTTTATTTAATACATCCTCAGCTAAATTGGTCGCTATTTCCTCAACATTCTCCATCTTCATGGTTCTTTTATAAAAAATAAATGAGATTTTCTATTTCTCTTCTGAGTTCGGTTTGCCTAAAAAAAATACACCCTAAACCCTAAATCTGTCTATATATTTCTTTTAAATTTCTCCCGCACATTCCAATGATGCTTCTTCTCCTGCTATTTGAACGAGACGGGCCGGGTCGGACCAGGGGAAGCGTAAACGGCATCATGAATATGCCATCCCTTTACAAAGACCGCCCATCCGATCGCCCGTTAAGCTAAAATGGTGAAAAAATATCACGCTGCCATGGATTGGAGTCCGACGTAAAGTCTGGGACGCATTTTCGTCTTTTAGAGGGTTCATTTGATTCAAGCAAAAAAAGGAAGTTCTTTTTTCCTATATGCTCTCTATCTCGCCTCCCTCCCATTCACCCATCCGCTGTTCCTTCCTCCCAGTTGAAACCGATCGAAGCCTCCTCTTAGTTCGTCCTCAAGGAGCCAAAATCTTATAAGCCCATCTTCTCCTTAGATCCCAAAACGCACTCACCTCCCCTCCTCCATATCACAACCTTCCTTTGCCTTTCATGCACTCAAAATCCATCCATCTCGGTTCTCCATCCAGATTCAAATTGTCTCTCTACCCAAGAACCCATTGGCCAGCACTTACACTGCACTCTCTCCCGCTCTTCCGCCACATAAATAGTCTCCTCCTCACTGGTTCACGACCATCCATCACAAATAGAGTCAAACTCCAACTCTAATATGTTTCCTCTCACATATTCCTATTCTTCTTTCATCCCCATTTCTGCATCCCTTAATCCTTCCTCCAAAACTAACTTCCCAAGATCTAATAGATGAGGTAAAACAAAAGATATGTGATTTCATATTTTATTATAGATTATCTTTTTAGTATTTAGTTAAAACCAAATCAAATCCTATTCAAAGTCATGATCCAACTTGTTATTAGTCAACCTCATAATTCTTATAATAGCAAAAAACTAGAGGGATGTGGGATTAAGAATTTTGTGTGATTCTGAATTGATATTTTTGGTTATATGATAAGAAAGCTGAGGAATAAGATCTAAGATTATGAGGTGTCATAGTTGTCATTTTCAGTGCTTGTAAGAGTTTGAGTTAAGCTTATTTCAAAGTTTTCTCAAATACTATCAAATTAAGCACAAATATTATCACCGTGAGTTGCCTCTTCAACAATAACTTTGGGTTGACAAAATAAGTAGTCGTACATTGTTGACCCTCATTCGCTAAAACCTCAAGTCACTCCCGTTGCCCTGTCCCGCAAGAAAACTGCTCCTTCTCAGTTCCATCTCCCAACCATTCCCTCCCTCACTCACCTTCTTTTTCTGCGACCTAGAGTATAGCCAAGAGGCAACTCTGCCATCAGGCAGGTTCCTCTCGGCAACCACTCTTTTTTTGCAGCCGAGAGGCAACTCCGTCATCAGACGGGTTCCTCTCAGCATTATCCCCTGCAGCTATTTCATATCCCCTCTTTGATTGGAGTCCAATTTCCTTTGCTACAGTCGAGAAAGAACTCCGTCATCAGGCAAGTTCCTCTCAATTTTCAACATCTTCCTCCTCTTTTCCCTTCCACTCGGCATACATTTCCCAATCATCTTCCTCCTCCTTTCCCTTCCACACAAACGACGGCTACCGAGATGTAACTCCGTCATCAGATGGATTACTCTCGGTTTACAGCATTTCCCCCACCTATTCAACTCAAATAATCAACCCGATAATCTCTCTTATTCAATTTTTTCTAGTCAAACTCATGCAAAATTATTATTGATACTGTTGGTGAGTGTATGAAGATGCTTGAATGTGTAAAAGAAATTGTATATTTATGCATGTGCTTCTTTAAATTCCAGGAATCTTGCTTCAGTGTGTGATGTTATCTTGAATATTTGAGTTTATCATAATTATTTGTTAGGGGCTAAGTTTTACTAAATTAATGACTAAAGCGATTTTAAGCCACCTTGTCGACTATAGGGAGTTTTGAATCTGCTCTAAAGATACAACTTAAGTTTAAATCATTTTCATCGCACCAAGAAAAAATGTAATTCATTCAAGAATCAGCAATTCCCCAACCATTTGAGCAGATGTTGTCTGGTGTAATTCTGTATTTTTTAAAGTGATACTTTATTTGTTTAGTTTTTTTGACAGTATATCTTTTTTTAAGTAAAGTTCTTGTTTTGATGTAGTTTATTTTTATGTGATAATTTATTTTGAATATGCTGACAAAGAGGAATTTGATGGGGTTCACAATGAATCATCATAGGTATTAATACAATTATACAAGATACTTTTGAAAGGCATCATATGCTGCTCATGTGTCATTTATGTCAATGTTGTTTTTTTCTAGAATTTGTTTTGTTGAAATCTTCCTATTTATAATAAATGTTGAATATTTGAAAATTAGAAAGTTTTCTTATTTTAAGTTAATTTTTTATGATCTTTATTTTTATACTTTGTTATTGAGATTTATTTTGCCTTAAATCCTATTAATTTTTTTGTGTATTTAATCGTTACTTATATGCTTTATATTATGTGATCTTAGAAGAATAGAACATTCATAAATATTTCTCTGTGGAACGGTCTTCATAGCCAATTAAGGTATGTAAATATTTTTTTATTTAAAAAAGGCCGAAAGTGTGCCTTTTTTGAAAATTTATTGATTTATTATTTCTTAATAAATGCTGACTATGTGTCTTTATTAAGAAATGATATTGATTTATTTTTTAGGTACAGACCGGCTGTGTGCCATTATTTTTTTTAGAAAAGGCCGAAAGTGTGTCTTTATTTTATTTTTTGAAATATGTTCAAAAGCATGTCTTCTCATTTTTTATGCATATTAATCTTCAAGATTTTACATTAGTAATTTAATTTATTCTTTTAATTAGATATGGAGAGATATTTTAAAAGAAAGATTGAACAAGATGAGTCCAATTATTCACATCTTATTATTGGTGAAAGTACAAAATCTACAAAAGTGCACACACAAAATTCAACGTAGAAGATATTGTAGCAGATCCTGGAATAAGAAAAAAAATTTCAGAGTATCATCCTAATGACTGTGATAGAGTTAGAAGAGCATATCTTCAAAAAGGATCATGCCAACCTCATGATCATGAATTTCCTTAAACACAAATCAGAAATAAATTACGTAGATTTAATCCAAAATGGTTTGATGAATATAAAGGTTGGTTAGAGTACAATATTGCAAAAGATGCAGCATATTATTTATTTTGTTATCTTTATAGACCTGATATTGGTGAACAAGCAAGTAGTGATAGTTTTGATAATTAGAGATTTAAAAATTGGGAAAAAAAAGATAAATTTGAAGTTCATATTGGCCAAGTTAATAGTGCCCATAATATTACTTGAAGAAAATGTGAAGATTTAATGAATCAGGATCAACACATTGCATTTTCTTATGAAAGACATTCTGATCAAAACCGAAGGGATTACAAAACACGATTATGTGTCACAATTGATTGTGTAAGCTTTCTTTTATGCCAAGGATTAGCTTTCGTGGTCATGATGAATCAGAGGATTCTGAAAATCAAGAAAATTTTCTTGAACTTCTACACTTTTTGGCTGAGCATAATGAAAGTATTAATAAGGTTGTCCTTGAAAATGCTCTAGGAAATAATAAGTTAAGTGCTCCTGAAATTCAGAAGGATATTACACATGCAGCTACTATTGAGACTTCACACACTATTATTAATGATTTGGATAATGAGTTATTTGCAGTTCTTTTAGATGAATCTCGCGATGTATCGATGAAAGAACAAGTGACTATTGCGCTTCGTTATGTTGATAAGAGATGTTGCATTGTTGAGCATTTTCTTGGTATTGTACATGTTGGTGAAACAACTGCTCCAACACTTAAATGTGTTATTGAGGCACTTTTCTCAAAGCATCGATTGAGTATATCGCAAATACGTTGTCAAGATTATGATGGGACAAGCAACATGCGTGGTGAGTTTCATGGATTAAAAGCTTTAATCTTGAAAAAAAATGATTCAGCTTATTACATTCACTATTTTGCTCATCAATTACAATTAACACTAGTTGCTGTGGCTAAAAATCATATTCAGATTGCTACATTTTTTAATAATGTATATAATTTGATAAATATTATTGGAAGTTCTTGCAAAAGGAGAGAAATTTTATTTGAAAGACAATTAAACAAAGTTGTTGAGCAAATAAGGAGTGGAGAACTGCAAGATGGCAGAGGTTTAAATCAAGAAATAATTCTTTAACGAGCTGGAGATATGCATTGGGGATCACGTTATGCTGCATTGATAAATATACTTATTTTATTTGGATCTATTATAGATGTTCTTGATATAATTGTATAAGATAGTTTAAACAAAGGAACAAAGAGATGAAGCAAATGCCGCTTGATTCAATTCAATATTTTGAGTTTGTTTTCAATCGACTTGATGAAATCCATATTAGGAATCACAAATGAGTTATCTCAAGTTTTACAAAAAAAAAGATCAAGATATTATAAATGCCATGACTTTGGTTAAAGTGTCAAAACAAAGATTACAAAATATGAGGGATGATGGTTGGAACATTTTATTTGAAGAAGTTCATGCATTCTGTGAGAAAAATGGTATACTTGTGCCAAATATGAGTGAAAGATTTATTATACGTGGGAGATCAAGAAGATATGCTCAAGAAATCACAAATTTACACTATTATCAAGTTAAGTTATTTTATTCTGTTATTGATATGCAATTCAGGAGCTTAATAACAAATTTGATGAGGCCAATACTGAATTACTTTTATATGTGACATGCTTGAATCTATGTGATTCTTTCTCAGATTTTGATAAAAAAAAATTTGATATGTTTGGCAAAATTTTATCCCACAGACTTCTCAAAAGTTGATATTATTATTTTAGATAGTCAACTTGAGAATTATATTATTGACATGAAATCCAATGATTCATTTTGAAATTGAAGGGAATTGGAGAACTTGCACAAAAGTTAGTAGAAAAAAAATGATATTTATCCTCTTATATATTTGCTACTAAAGCTTGCTTTGATATTGCCAATCGCTACAACAACTGTTGAAAGAGCATTTTCTACAATGAAGATCGTAAAAAATCGCTTGCATAATAGAATGAGATAGTCTTGGATGAATGATTGTCTTATTACATATATTGAAAAAGATGTATTTAAGAGTGTTAATAAGGAATCGATTGTACAACGCTTTCAAAATATGAAGACTCAGAGGGAGAAGTTATAAATGGTATGTAATGTAAAAAAAATTTATGTTATTGAAAGGTTTGATTTCTTTATTTTGTTATATGAGATGCTCTAATTTTAATTTTATATAAAAATAAATTATTCATTATTTTATTGTGCCCCCTCTGAAAAAAATTTCTGGATCTGCCCCTACTAATAATATTATTTGAGTCATTGTATAAAATAAGTAAAAATAAAAATGTTTAGTTAAGGATGTGAATTTGATCGAGTGACCAATAAAAAAAATTTAACATAGTGAAGATTAAAATGCATGTTATTCATTCTGAAGTTTAAGATCGATTGAATATATATATATATATATATATATATATATATATATATATATATATATATATATATATATATATATATATATATACTAATTGTTACAAAAGAAAAGAGTTTCATCCAAGTGAGAAAATAAACTATATATTTTAGTTCATAATATCACTTAAATGAAAATTATATTTATAATTTCTACTTCATCTCTTTTAATAAAATCAAGCAAAATAAGTAAAAAAAATGAATGATAATAATGGCCTAATTTGAAGTCATAAGACCTCAATTCAAATAATATTTCTCCCATCAATTATATTTGTCATTTTATCATTAAAAAAAGAATTTTTTTTAAAACAATTTAAAGATATAAGTAATTTGTTTTGAAATTGTGTAAACATATGTGATGTTGTTTCATTTCAACCCATTTTAAATAATAATAAAAAAATCATATGATAAATATTAATAGGTTTTGTATATACTAAATAAGTGTTATATAAGTATAAAGTATAAAATAAATAAGTTCATTTCCTATCATCATCCCCTAAATTTTATTAAATTAAAAAAAATGTATATTTTATTTTCTTATCCATGCTAAGCCATTTATGCCCATACCTCTCACCTCCCTCTTAGCCAATAAAAATGCTCCATACCTCTTTCTCCATATTTCCTTCACGTGATGTCTATAATAAAAAATAACTTTGATATATAAAATAATAATAAATTGGTCAGCGAGAAAATATTACTGGACGACGTCATTTGGACAACCTGAATATAACATGTGTCCAATAATAAAATATAATTTTTTTCTTTTATAGCTTTAGTAACAATGAATGTCAACGTTAACTCACCGCCCATTAAAGCAAATGGGAGAAAATATTACGGACGACATTCCAGATTTTGAGCCTCAGAAAATTTAGGTATTTTCATTTTGTGCAGAAATTTTCTTCAGCTCCCTCTCTCGGTATGCGTCTAACCTTCCCCGAGAGATTTGCTAAATCTTGAGCATTAAAAATTGAAGTATTATACGAGACTCCATGAGGTATTTCTTCCTGCATTCTTAAACTTTAAATATTTTACAATTTTCATCTGACCAGAATAGGAGCACATTTGAGTTCTTTAAAAGAAAGAGTTGTTTTTTGTATTTCTATTTTATGTTCTCTGTTTACTCTCATAAGGGTACACCTCATTTTTTCAATTTTTTTTAACTGGCTTGTCATATGTTTTAGTATATCCTATCAGAAGATGTTTGAGATATTTTATGAAGAATTTGGTGATTTTGGAGCTATTTTGCATTGTGTACCTTTTGAAATTTCATGCAAAACCAATTATGGGGTTTGTCATATGTTTAATATATCTTGTAGAAGATGTTTGGAGATGTTTCTAAAGAATTTGCTAATTTTGGATTATTTATGTGTACTCTCTATACTCTTATGAGGTACACCTCATTATTTCAAATTTTTTTACTATAGACTTGTCATATATTTAGTATATTATATTGTAGATGTTAGAGATCATGTTTTATGAAGAATTTGGTAGTTTTGAGCTATTTGTATGTACCTCGAGGGTACACCCTATTTTTTCAAAATTTTTAATTATGGGGCTTATTATATGTTTAGTCCATCCTATTGTAAGATGTTTGGAGATGTTTTATGAAAAATTTGCTAATTTTGACATGTACTTTTTGTAATTTCATGAGGGTGCACCATTTTTTTTTAATTTTTCAACCTGACTTGTCATATATTTAGTATATCCCATCATTGTAATATATTTGGAGATGTTTCATGAAGAATTTACCGATGTAAAATATTTCAGACTCTATATTATTAGGGTAAACCCCATTTTTTTTCAACCAACTGGCTTATCATATGTTTATTATATCTATCTAAGATGTTTGGAGATCATGAAGAATTTGATGATTTTGGAACTATTTTCAGCATGTGTACTCTCTACTACGAGGGTATATCATATTTTCTCAAAATTTTAATAATTATATGTTTGTAATTGCATCATGTTGTAAGATAGTTGGAGATGTTTCATAAAGAATTTTTAAAATATTTACATTTGCCATACCTGAGTCTCATGAGGGTACACCATTTTTCAAAATTTTCAACTATGGGGCTGATATCCTATGAAGTATAATCAGAAGATATTTCATAAAAGAATTTGGTAATTTTTAGGGCTATTTTGCATGTATACTCTCTGTACTCTCATGAGGGTACACCCTATTATTTCAATTTTTTAATCATGGGCTTTGCATTATATGCTTGAAGACATTGTATGTTGTTTGGAGATGTTTCATGAATAATTTGGGTATTTTAAGAGCTATTTTGTATGTGTACTCTCTGTACACTCATGAGGGTATACCCATTTTTTCAATTTTTTAAGACATCCATATCTTAAGTACAAGAATGTATTTTTGGGTATTTTTTTTATTTTACATATGTACTCTTTGTACTCTCATAAGAGTACACCCTATTTTTTCTATTTTTTCAACAATGGGGCTTGTCATATATTTATTATATCCTATTGTAAGATGTTTGGAGATGTTTCATTAATAAATTGGATATTTTTGGAGATGTTTTGCCTGTATACTCTATGTACTCTCATGAGAGTACACTCAATTTATTTAATTATTTTAACTGTGGGGCTTGTCATATGTTTAGTACATCCTATTGTAAGATGATTGGAAATATTTTATGAAGAACTTGGGTATTTTTGGAGCTGTTTTGTATGTGTACTCTCTGCACTCTCAAGAGGGTACACCCATTTTTTTTAAAATTTTTAACTGTGGGATTTGTCATATGTTTACTATATTCTATTGTAAGATGGTTGGAGATGTTTCATAAAGAATTTGGTGATTTTTGGAGTTATTTTGTATGTGTACTCTTTGTACTGTCATGAAGGTACACCCTATGTTTTCAATTTTTTCAACTGTGGGGCTTATCATATATTTAGTACATTCTATTGTAAGTTGTTTGGAGATGTTTCATGAAGAATTTGAGTATTCTTGAAGCTATTTTGCATATGTAATCTCTATACTCTCATGAGGATACACTTTTTTTTCTGAAAGTTTCAATGGGTCATATGTTGTACCATAGTTTATTGTAAGATGTTTGAGATGTTTCATGAAGAATTTGCTAATTTATGATGTGTACTCTCTGTACTCTCATGAGGGTACCACATTTTTCAAAAAATTTAATTGTGGGCTCATATGTTTTAAGATAGAATGTAAGATGAAGAATTTGATAATTTTTGAGCTATTTTGTGTACTCTCTCTACTCTCATGAGGTTACACTCTATTTTTCAAAATTTTCAGCTATGGCTCATATGAAGTAGATCTTATTGTAAGATGTTTGTAGATATTTCATAAAGAATTTAGATATTTTTAGAGCTATTTTGTATGTATACTCTCTGTACTCTCATGAGAGTACACCCCATTTTCTCAAATTTTAGTTTGGGTATATGTTTTAGTAGATGTTTAGAGATATTTAGACTTTTTGAACTGTATGTGTGTATTCTTTGTACTCTCATGACACACTATATTTTGTTTTGGGTTTGTCATATTTAGTGCATCTTATTATAAGCTGTTTGAAGATGTTTCATGAAGAATTTGGATATTTTTAGAGCTATTTTGCATGTGTGCTTTTTGTACTCTCATGAGGGTACACCCTATTTATTTTCAAAATTTTCAACTATGGGGTTTGTCATACGTTTACTATATCCTATTGTAAGATATTTGGAGATATTTTATGAAGAATTTGCTAGTTTTTAGAGCTATTTTACATTCTTCTTGGCCTCCATTGTGTAGATAATATTCTCATTAATTCACTTTTCATTTTAAAGTTTAAAATATTTGGAAAAATGATAACTTTGAATATCATCATCAGAAGAGCTGTTTGATAGATTTCGCACCACTTTACCATGGAAGTACTGTCATTTTAAGAAGGCTATAAAATTCAATGCATGAAATTCAACAAGATTCTACCATCACTTCAATTATGATCGGAATATAGACATAGACTGGTGGTGCATTCCTTTCACAATGAAGTTGCATTAATTGTAAGGATGTCAAATAGAGGGAGAAGATCATATGGCAAATCCTCACTTTCCAAGTCCAACTTAGTTGATTTTAAGAATAAAATTGAAGTTGATCGTTAAGATATGCACACAAATTACATATAATTTTTTACTTTTAAATTTTTTTTATATATATAATTATAGAGTGGCCGATGATAGCAACAAAAGACATACACATGAGAGATTATAATGATAGAAGCTAGTTTCAATTGCTTGATGGTATTACATCCAAAATTTTGACACAAAAGGCACTGGTATATGAGTGGCTTTGCTTCTAATTTTATTGTTTTTTATGATTTATATTATTAAAGCTAAGTTATGTAAATCTTCATTACAGATCTGGTAGAGGGAATCATAAGGCCACTCATTCCTTCAGAAAGTCAATGTTATTTACAAAAATAAAGTTTACTGAGATGATTCCTTGAAGGAAAACCAAGTGATGAGAAATAAATTGACTTCATTTACCTCAAAATATATTTATTCATATTAAAATAATCATATTTTTTATTGGTGTAACATATATTCGCCTTAGATTGGTGCTTACACATAATCAAAAATAAACACCACAAAGCACTTTATCCTTCGAGATGACTCTCAGACCCTATTTTCATATATAGTGGATTCAAAGTATACCAATTAATTTAATTTATTTTATACTTTGCCTTCTTGAAAGCTTATAGTTTGACAGATATCTTCTTCTATGTGTCACTCCCAAATGAGGAACTAGTCTTCTTAATTTAGATGTAAAATCAAGTGCTTTAGGAGAGTGTATTGCTTTCTTTCTTCCTTTTTTCCTTCATTCTTTCTCCTTCTAAAGTTATTTTTAGTTCATGTGGATGCGCCTTAAGAGGCTCTTAGGCTCTTTAGGGATGAAATATTTTGCATCTTCATAAATTTTGCTTCATGGAAGGAGAATGGTTGTAGGTTGCCAGAAATTTTAAACTCTTCTCCATCTCATAGGTACTTCATACACGATGAATAGTTGATGGGACCATACTTACTTATGCAGCCATGGTCGACCCAAAAGAGCTCTGAATGATGTATCATCATCGATCACATGAAACTTGGCTTATGTATACAAATTTTGAAATTTAAGTGAGAGGATAAAAGAACCTAGATTTTTTACGCCTTTCTCAAACCATGAACCATCAACTTATCCCTTCCAAGATGTTAGATATCAATTGATAATCCCCTTAATGCTTTCAAACTCATAAGATTGATAGAAAAACCAAGATTAATCAATATTTGATTATTCAAGATATCATCACTCTTTACAGTAACATATAGAGGGTGGTTGTGATATGCTGTTCCCAACATAAGATCTTCTTCAAAAAATGTGATTACTGGGAGATCTTGAGTTTGCAATGATTAAGTCATACATTTTGTGGCAAAATAAGCTTCATATCTCCGTGTATCTTTAAGAGCATGTATTAAAGTTTCTCGAGATCTCTTAATATTAAGAGAGCCTCATACTTAATTGTGGGATCTTTCTCGATGTGATAGTATATTATAATTTATTTTTTCACTTGATTTAAGTTTCTTATTAGGATCTTTGGGATTGATATCTTCATTGATTTCAATTTGTTTACTTTTGTCTTTATTTGAATTTCCTTCTTTGATGGTGGTGGCAATACTTTATCATTCCTCAACTGAACTTGACACATTGTCTTGTTCAGACTCATTTGAAGAAGTAGTTTCTTTCAATTCACCTTTCATTCTAGAGGATTGGCCAAAAGAGCTAGAGTCACTTTTCAACTTCATACATTTCATTCGTGATGTTGTTTCTCTATCAAGAAAACATAAGTCCTCATTTAAACTATTATCTTTTTGTTGGGTCATTAGACAAAATTCAGATGTTAACTCCTCAGGCTCTTCTTTCTTTTCTGCAAAAAATTCTGATGGGTTGGTCGAGTCTGTTGAGTGTCATTGTCATTTTGGAGTGACTTATGTTGAAAAACATCTGATATCACATAAATGATTCATCATGTCTCTATTGGGTAAAATTCACTATCATCTTCTTTATCCAACTCAACAATATGGATTTTAGACATAAAGTCTGCAAGCCTAACTGGTTGTCTTGTCACTTGGTGATACTCCTCTAAATTGTTAATAACCTTTTGAGTTGTAGTCCTCTTCTTTTTCTTCTTTATTTTATTTGGTTTGATTGACTTCTTTGAGAGATCTCATGGAATTTGTTTTTTTCTCTTTGGGATGAATTAGCGATTGGGAGTCTTTGAGTCAATGAGGAGGTTGCATACAATCTTTGACGCTTTAAGATCAATCACTGTTCAAGAGGTGATTTTTGCCTAACACTAGGAACTCCTTCAAGTTGCTTCAACATATTTATTATCTTTTTAGAGATTGTAGTCTTCTATTCTTCAATCTGAACTGATTTTTCTTTCTTTTTGTCTTTAATGGATGATACAGAAGAGGACATAATCATCCTTGTAGACTCTCTTTGGTTGACTAGAACACTATTAGATAATGTAAATCACCCCATTGATACTTCTTTTTTAGCCAATCTTTCAAGACATAACAATCCTCAATATAATGACTGATCACCCGATGATATGGATAATACTTTGGATTATTAACTTGACCAGCTTCTTCAGGCCTTTTACTTTCTGGTAATTGTAGTGTAGACCTTTGACTACTTATCAAAATAGTTTGACCACACTATCCCTTCTAAAAAAATATTCTTTATTCATCTCTTTTTAAGAGATGGATGCATTCGCTCATCATTTCTTATTACTTATTTTGGACACTCTCCACCACCTAGAAAATTGTATTTATCATTGCCTCTAACACCATTTTGGTGGATTAGATGAACAAACTTCTTTCTTTTATCAACACTATACATAGGCTGTTTTCCTTTATCTATATTGTAGATCACCCATTTTTCACCACTTGAGTTATATGAAGTAGCATGAGTTTCATTTTTTTCTTGAGTCTGAAGGCTTCTTTTCTTTGATTTATCTATGTAGATTTTGGACTTAGAGTGATTCAACTTTTCAAATTTGGCCACCCTATCAAGCAAGTCCTGGAATGTTGTGATTGAGGTCATATATAAAAATAGTGTCATTTTATCATCCATATTGCTCATTAACAATTGGATCACATGCTCTTCCTCCAACTGTTGTTCACATTTCATGCTTAGGCTTCGCCAATGACTTGTGAATTTTGTCAGTGACTCATCTTTTCTTCTCTTTAGCAAGGCCAGGTCAGCGATTATTATTTTTTGGTTGCACTGGAAAACCTTTTTATGAACATTATCTCCTGCTCAGCGAAGATTTTGACAAAATCATTCGGCAATTCTGCATACCACTCAAAAGCAGTTGAAATCAGGCTGCTAAAAATTGGCAAAAAAGCAATGCATCATTCCCTCTAGTGTTATCATAAGTGGCCTTAAATTGGGCTAAATGTTATTTTGGATTACCATACCCACTGAAAGTATTAAATTTTAGTGCTGAGTAACCTTTCAGGTATGCCACTTGATCATATTCAGCTGGGTAAGAGCGACCCTTACTCACTAGCTTTTCAGCTTACTCTAAAGTTATAACTGTTCTAATATTTTCATTGATTATCATTTCCAGTTGAGCATCTATTATTATTGTAGATGTAATGGCCACATTTTAAATTATTGGTTGAAGAGGTAGCTGATTAACTTCACTTTGCCCTTCAGGTATAACATGTACTATAAGAGCTTGAGGTATGAGAGTGACTGGTGGTATATAGATAGTATTATTAACTACTTATTGATTAGTAGGTAGAACTGATGTTATATTTGATGTGATGTTCTTCTGTAACATATTTATCATAATATTTATTTGTGCCATCATCTCATTCATCTTGGCACCAAGCTGTAAAATTTCCTTGTCTTAAGCTTCCATTTGACATTACAATTATTTTTGCTCTCTAGCTTTTCTGCTCTTCTTCTTTTCCTCTATTTCTTTATTGTTCTCCTCCTTGCTCATCTTGGATGAAGAACTTGATTGTCCTTCTCTTTGTGCATTTGTAGGGACATTTATTCTTTGGAGAAGCGGTCTTTATAAAAGTGTGTACCATGCTAATGGTTCTAGTTCAACCATATAAATAGTCTCAACTCCTATGATCTCTTTTCATTTTGATCGTCTTCATCTTCTTCCTCTTTAGGTGAGATTGAAGATCCATCTACTCGCTAGTGAAGACTCTTCTTCATAAACATTGAATTGTTTGAGTTCACTTCATGTTGATGGTGTTGGCGAAAGTTTATATGTCTCACCATATAGACTTCTACATCATCATCCACTTCTTGCACATGGATTTTAGATTCATGCCTCCAATCTCCTTGTTATGAAACAACATTTCTTCCATTGGGGATTGCGATCAAAGTCAAACTTTCTTTAGGTGAATCTGATTGATGATGGGATCCCCTAGAGGATTCTCATGGTGTCGACCATCATAAGTTTTATCACGATCAACCCTTCTTTTAGGTATCCACTTCTGATGAGTTATTTTTGAGGTGGATCTCACGAATATGTGCATCGATGTCTCATTCTTCAAAGGAATTTCATCACGAGGCTTTAGCCTCCATATCTACTTACCCTTTTGTCATGACCTTTTGACAACAGATTCTTGGACATGCGGTCCAAGTGTCACGAGCTGATGCTCACCATGCGAGGCATGCTTGGCTTGTTGACTAGTTACCATAAGAGATGAAAACTTCCTTGGTGGAACCTCAGTATTTTCAATCATCACAGGCCCTGAAATTTTCTATTCATTAAGTCTCTTTCCTTGGCTACATTAAAACATTGTGTATGTTTGAGCTATCTTCTGTGGTGTTGTGGCTCAATGTTGAGCCGGAAGGATTGTTTCACCTTGCTAGTAGAGCTATTACTTTTTACCCATTTTAAATTGTCAAAGTTATTATGGGTAGGAATACTCACTTTTGGCGATAATATTGCTTGTTCACTCGGTCATTCAAGTATGATATGTTGAGCCCTCAACTCAATATTTCTTCTTCTTCTTTGACTTATAGTTAATTTGCTTCCTGATGAGGAAGGCTCACAATCATGTCTCCCATATACGAAAGTTTTAGTTGGCTAGTTGGCAAAACAGTTGTGCCTCGAGGCATCAAAGATCTGCAATGATGGTCCTCTTCATCACGGGGCTTTGGTGACCTAGTCTTTTAAACACCAAAGATTTCTTGCGGTGGACCTCCTTAACAGAGGATGGTTGTTGTATGGATTGGTGAGCATGACGTGTAGGAGCTTCAGTAAACAAAGGCCTTCCAGCATGGCCTCGGATAGGTGCTCCATGGATAGGTACTTCATAAGTTGTAGCTACAATGGCTGGGAAATCCATGCTACCAAATTGAATGGTAGCTCCAACATCCCCTATGTTGATGATGGCGTTAGCTAAATGGATGTTTGCACCATGCCCAAGCTGAACAATGAAAGGAGTGTTTTGTAGATCCATTCTACATAAATTAAAGATGGGGATTAGTAATCAACAATTATCATTTTATCCCACACTTTCAATATGCAGAGGTTCTACATAACAGGATAATGATGTAATAAAAGAATACACTATATAATTATCATTCAACATAGAGCATTATACATTAATAATTTGAGTTTATTACTCATTTAAATCATAAATTTTTTTATTCAATTTGAATTTTCAAATATTTTATTACTATATATATATAACTAGCAGATGGATAAAGAAACTTCCAAGTCACCAATAAATGTGGGCTCTAAAAATTCACGTCCGGCCTCTCGATGAAATGAGAGTATAGATTTAGTATCGAACAAAATTTTCAGAAGGCATATGATTGTTAGTTGTGGATAAATAAGACACTACCCAAAGATTTCACCCTCATTTGGTGAGGACTTTAGATCTGATTCCAGGTTTTCTATTTGCGCAAGCACCTATAGTTAATTACATCTCTCCAATCAGTGAGAGAGAACTTTTGATTAAGGCTAGTCATAGGGCCCTAATTGCTTAGCATATAGTAGCAAAAATTTGGGTTTGAAATTTAATGAAATTCACCATTTTCTTTATGCTTGGAGCATATGGTTGGGGGATTCATGACAAGCCCAATCAAGATCCCATGGTTCCATCATCCTGAGCTATCATGATCTCTGGTCCACTTAGTCAGAGGAGGTGATCGACCCAACCTGACTGAAGGATCCTTGTTAGTAGCCATGGGTTGCATCGTTCAAGGATACCTTGTAGACTATTATTGATATTTGTCAAAGGGGACAATCTTAAGTCCTACTCTAGCAGGTTTTATTTGGTATACCTATGATCTACAACTCAAAGGGTAGAAAACCATTGGGGAACACGGCTATAGACGGCCGTAATATAATTGAACAAAACCCGATGAGAGGTTATGGCGCTCATATGTGGAACCTACTGGCTAAATCACGTGGATAGAGGACACGAGCCACGTCCTTATTGGTGTAAAATATTTTGAGTGCAGATATAACAATATACATAATATGAAATTAGCTCTTTTGCGAGCTTGGGTTAACATTAAATTTATCACTCTCGATAAATAATTGCGGAAGGCGGATGGATGAATTTATTATTATTATCTTTTATAATGAATTTTCATTTAATTAATTTTCTTATTTTAAAATTTTCTTGAATATTTTATAATTAATAGAAATTTCACTTAACTTTGAAGATTTTAGAACATTTTGATAATGGTGAACCCCTCCGGTTGATATTCTCGAGCAACACAGCCATCATCGGGGTAGACCTTGTCAACTCTGCTATTTTGTTTTCAAAGGATCGGGTCTACAACTTTGAAATCTCATTATATCACATTAGATCTTGGCAACTCTACCCTTATAGGAGGAGGATTAGATCTATGGATTGAAGCCTGTAATTGTGTTTTAAGATTTTTGATATTAAATATTTGAATTTCTAAACATAAAATAGTCATATTAAAACTATTAAAGGCTTTATAAAAGTAGTAAGAGTATGCTTAATGTGATCAATTTGAAAGTATCATTTCATATTGGTTTTTCTATGCAACCTTAGCTTAATTATTTAATTTTCTATTGAAATAATCGGTTTATCAACTCTAGTCCCTATGGGAGAAGGATTTAAGCTTTCGATATGACTTAAAACTTTCATCATACGAATGTGTTGATTCACTAAAATTATATATAAGCGTATATTTAGAATATTGAATTTTAAAAATATGCTTAGGCTTTCAAAATGATTGTTTCCCCTTCAAAATAATTGCATAATTTTTTTAGATATTTAAGTCAATTTAGTTTTTTAATGCAGAATCCTCGGACATAATTTAAACATTCAACACTATGTCGCCCATGGTGTTTGATAATTCAGATAATTTTATTTTAAATTATGAGATTAATTTTACTTTTATTTAATCCAACTTATTATGCCCTTTTTTAGACATTAAAATTTTCACTCTCTAAATCCTTATGAACACATGCTTTTTTAGCTTAGATAATTTCATCTAATTAATGAAATTATTAATTTTAAAATCATAATTAGAATGAGAATTTTTAATTTTTGGATTGAAGAAAGCATTCATGAATTTAATTTTCTTTATCTTCTTACAAAAATTGCATATTATTGTGAATTTGGGAATTAAATTTCTATTTGCAATTCAAAATATTGCATCTGTTTTATATTTAATTTGATAGCAAATTAAATAAAAGTAAAATGATTACTAAGCTTATGCATATTGATAGGATTTTACATCTTTGCTAATCATCATATTCAACTTTCATTCTCATCCAGAATCATTTTTTAAAGGTGAGAGGTTCTTTTCTGACTTAAATATTGCTTGTTGGTAAGCTACTTCTATATATATATATATATATATGATATTTTTGCTATCAAGAAATTATTTTTGTGCACATGATTTCTCCTTTGGAGGATAATATTGGATTTGTTGAACTTGGAATCATAATGATGTGAAGCACCTTTTCACATCATAGAAGCAAAGATATATAGTTCAAGTGTATGTTTTATGTTCTAAACAAAAAATAATCAATCCAGTATATTTTTTTAAAGTATTGCAATAATTCTAGTTTATTCAACTAAACCACCATTTGATTTTGATTTAAGATATTATGGTGTATCAGAACATGATTGCATTAAATAGAATCTAAGCCACTCAAGCATTTATTAAGGCTTGTTTTGTTTTGAGGAGTTTGAAAGAAATATAACTCACTTTACCATGGAATTTACATTTGTTGTCTTGCTTTAATCTAATCCATAGAAAATTACATTTGCAGGGAAAAATATTATCACATACAATTTCCGTTTGTGACAATTATCCGTCCAACCTTAGTGAGAAAGATAAAAAATGAAATTGTGTTGGATCATCACTGTTATTCACATAATCCCTCCTAACAAAGATCAAATATGTGGAATAAAGTGGTTGTAACATATTTTACACATGTCGTGCCACTTAAGATTCCATAAATTGAATATGAACATTGCTAAAAGAGCTCACTTTCCTCTTATAAATTGAAGGAATTTGGGAGACCATTTCCTCACATTTCATTTGAGTCTTAAAGTCATAAGTGATCCTTTGAGCATTGGGTAGAGGAAGGGGAGAAATTAATATTGCTTTGTGAGCTTTCAAATTGTTTCAAATCCCTATAAGTCTTTTTATTTGTTTGTTCAATGAAATTTTACCATTTAACATTTCTAAATTTTGCTTTAGATTATTGCATGATTGATTTTTTTTAGACAAATCCCTTTTTCTTAGTCCAAAATTCAGTGCAAATTTCAGCAGCATTTCGATATAGAGGGTTGCATCTAATAGTTTTGGGCCTACCTATCACGCTCGATACGATGGCGATATTTTAAACACCTCAACCGATTTTCATCTGGTTATGCCCTGATGAGCATAATGAAGACTTCAGATCTGCATAAAAACACATATACATATACATATAATTTCCACACACTTCTCCACATTTACAATCAGCAACAATGATAAACCTGCATGAGAATGCAATTGATTTGCAACTTAAGAGCAATAATGTTTAAATCCAATCTTTCTTTTATCCAAAAGAGGTAGAATAGGAAAGCCAATTAGAGGTTCAGTTTGGATGAAATGTCGGAAGCAAGATCGGGTTAGGGAATAGGAGGATTAGGAGGAATAATTGCTGTTTTGACAACCAAGCGAAGGAGTAAGGAGGACTGTTGAGCTACAAACAATGAAAAAAAAATTCAGTGAAGTAGATCGGATGGACTGAGAGACGGGAAGGAGAAAGACAATCCCGTGCGGTTGCTGGAGTGTGCTTGCTGGGGTGGTAAACCAAGAGAGGGGGAAACAAATGGGAAAGTGGCAGAAATTGAAAGGAACCTATCTGATGATGGAGTTGCCTCTTGGCTGTGGCAGAGGGAATGGTCAGAGGAGGGATCGTGCGATTGTGTGTTCGACTGGAGGAGGAATCGAGAAGGGTAGCCGAGAGAAATCTGCCTGATGGCGAAGTTGACGAGAGAAAACCGGGAAAGGAAGACGGTTTTACGGTTTGAGGGGACGAGGGAAAACTGACCAGCTGATGCTTGCGGATCGAGGCTCGAAGGGCGGCGGGGAGAGAGCTCGGCTGTGTCCATGAGGAATCCAGAGTCTTGTGGAAAAACCGGGAGTGAGTGGGAAAATTGATTTTTTTTGGGAGGAAATTAAATTAGAGTTGTTAAAAATACTTTTCGAGGCTCGAGAGGACGGCGAGGGGAAAGAGGAAAAATTAAATTTACACAGAGAATTTTATTAAAATTAAATTTAATTAATTTACATAATAAAATTTTCAAGAATATGTAGAATTTATCTTAATTAACTCATTTCCATTTCATTTTCAATTTTATTTTATTTTATTTACAAACTAATATATATACATAATATTATTCAAAATGAGTATTTTAAATTTTATTTGTCTAATTTATGTACATATATATGGAATGGAAGGTATTAAATATGTAGATTTTAAAATGATAACTTGATTTTAATGGAAATAATAACATATTTTAATAGTAAAATTAAAATATTGTTTTATATATTTATAAAATATATTCAAATAATTATATTTATGTTATATATATATATATATATATATAATCATAAATATATTCAAGTATTTTATTTTATTTATAAATATAAGAATTAATTATCATTTATTTCATATAGATAATTTCATTTTATTTATTATTATTGATTATCTTATCATTAATAAGACAATTTCTTCATTTCATTTTTTAAATTAAATTTATTTTTTTTTTTACATTTAACTAAACTATATTTTATATATAATTTTATATGTTATATTAATAAATATTAAAAGTTTAAGCAACTTTAATAAGAATTTAAACAAGTTTGAATGGTATTTAACTATGACAATGACAAACATAACAATATATAGAATAAAAAAATTAATATCTAAATATAAGAATTAATATTTACTTATCATTTATGATAATTATATTTATTTTTGAAATAAGAAATATTGATTTAAATAGAAATATGATAAAGCTTTTACTTTCATTTATATAAATTTATTAATAATCTATAATATATTATAAGTTAAATTTCAAAATTTCTATATAAAGAAAAATAACATAATTATTAAATATTCAATATTATGACATTATATTTTTTATTTTGAGATTAAATAAGATCTTTATTACTTTTGATGATTTAAGACATGAATGATTTTATTTATATCATTTTGAATCTTTGACTATGCAAGATTAGTATACTCTATACTTTACATGGAAAAATAAAGTAAATTTATTTTAATCGTTAAGTTTATGGAGGCAAGTTATAATTTCATTATTTTAACTTTAAAGATTTCAATTTAAACTTGTTATTATTTTAGAAAATCTCTAGTGGAGAAGATTATTTTGGAATCTTGATGTTCATTCTGGATTTAGTGAGCATCCAATCAATAATTGAGGTCAACAATGTACAGTAGCATGCTGTATAAATAAAAGCCTAGCTTCTGCCTGTGAGTGTGTTATGTTTTGTGGAGCTACATTTAGCTGCAGGCCATTTCTATATACTTCAATAATTAAGAATCTTGTACAAATTTATGGAGCTCATATTGTTTTCCTTATGAAATTGTTATTATTTACATGACATCTCTTGTTGTTGATGAAGATATCTTCCGGACACCATTGATGTTGCCGGCGGACAGCAGCAAAGATCACAGGATGCGATTGCTAGATGAACTGCTAAAATTCAACCCTTCTGTTTCTTCACTCTCTGTAATTGTCTTCCAAATTGTTTAGAAGAAGATTAATTGTTACTACAATATGTATTTTGGTGATTTGGGTACTATAGTTTCTATAATTTCAAATTTTATTATTCTTGATATATTAAAAAATTATCAGCAATCAAATTAAATAAATAAATTACTTCTCTCTTTCTTCCTGGATTGAGTGATGCTTCTTTTGAATTTTTTTCTCTTTTCAATTCTAAAAGATGTAATTATTTTCATTTTGATGAAAGGATAATTTTATACTTAATACCAAATGTCTCCTCTTCGAGGGAAGATCATCCATATTGAACTCTTGCACTCAAAGTTTTTTTTATTACTTTAATAAGATTTGATGGAATGTCAACTATCTTTTCATAAATGGATATACTGCCTCTTAGATTCAATATCAAAGCAAAAATATGTTGCTAGATGGTTAATTATCAAAATGAAGCATTAATTTAACTTAAAAAGTTAATTTGCTCATTGCATATTGCACTCTGTGGGCTCCGAAAATTGGTCACCGACCTCCCAATTAAGAGAGTAGATTAAATGTCGATGAAATTTTCAGAAGGTAGATGAAATAGTAGATAAGACACTACCCAGAGATTTCATCCTCATTTTGTGAGGACTTTAGATCTGGTTCTAGGTTTTCTATACTAAGCACCTATAATTATCCCTCACAATCAGGAGAGAATTTTCAAAAAGGCTAATCGGTAAATCGCTAAATGCATAGCATGTAGTAGCGATGTGGAGTATAAAATTATGAATTTATGAAATTCATCATTAACTTAAAGCGGATGGTTGGGGGAACGATGATGCGTCCAATCAAGATCACATGGTTCCGTCATCCAGGGCTATGTCATGGTCCCTAGTCTACTTAGTTAGAGGAGGTAGTCGACCCAACCTGAGAGAAGGATCCTTGTCAGTAGCCATGGGTTGCGTCGTCCAAGGAGACCTTATAGACCTAGGGTGGTGTTTGTCTAAGGAGACAAACTTAAGTCCACCTTAGCTAACATATGATTTTTTGCCATATCAGGTGCACCATATAGTTCACAACTCAAGGTACAGAGCCATTGGAGAGCATACGGGCTACAGTCGTGACCGTAATATAATAGCGTCATTTGGTGGCAACCACCCAATCAGAGGACTCTGGTCGTAACCGCATCATATGTGAAGCCTACTAGCCAAACCATACGATCAGAAGACACAAGCCACATTTTTATTGACATGAGATTGATTGAGAGTGAATATAGAAATACACTTGACTTGACATTGGCTCCTTTGTGAACTAGAGTTTTCTTAATTTGTCACCTTCAATAAATAATTGTGGAATGTGAATTGAATTTTAACTTTAAGTTTTTTAGATTGATGATTTTCATTTAGTCATTCTAAGCTTAATAATTCATCATATTTTTTTTATTTGGATTGATACTTAATTTAAGTTAATTTAATGTAAAATTATAATCACATTTTGATGAAAGTATTCCCTTTGGTTGAAATCTCCATTCAACACAATCATCACAGGGTATGAATGATTTAAGCATTCACATTATAATTTGATAATTTTATTTTCAAGTTAGAATCCCTCCGATTGAAATATACAATCAACACAATCATCACTAGGGTAGATCTTGTCAACTTTTTTTTTTTTTTTGATGAAATCTACAACTTGCATTTAGAAATTTGAATTTGAGATACAATGATTTTAAAATCTTAACAATAGTAATTCCCTTCGGTTGAAATCTACGCTCACCACAGCCATCACTGGGGAAGACCTTGTCAACTCTACTTGTTTGTCAGTACAAGATCAGGTCTATGACTAAAATTTGCAATCTTATTTTTCATACCAAATTAGAGAATTTAGTATTTTAAATAAGAAATTCTTCTATTAAGACCTTTGATGGTCATATGTAAATGTAAAAATCAAATCATCCTTTAGTAATTGAACATTTGATTTACAACCAATCTTATCAACTCAATCAATAAGGAGGAGGATTAGATTGGTTAAGTGACTTATGACTTCACCATATAGATAAAGTGGCCCATGGAACCCTCCAATTGAAATCTACATTTAGTAATCATCATCGGGTAGACCCTACCACTCTACCATTTGTTAACAAAGGATCGGGTCTATAACTTGTATTCATGAATTTGGATTTGAGGTGATTTAACATAAATACTTTGAAAATTTAGATAATAATAATCCCCTCCGGTTAGATTCTATAATCAACACAGCCATCACTAGGGAGAGTTTGATCATAAAATTTCTCTGTTTAGACCTTTGATGCTAGTATGTAAATGTATAAATCAAATTTTCTTTTTGGTGATTGAGCATTTGATTTAGAATCAATCCTATCAACTCCTATTTTGCAAGGAGGATTAGATTGATTAAGTGGGACTTATGACTTCACCATATAGATAAAGCACCGCAATCGAGTCCAATTTCAATTTCATTGAATTTTGTGCAATCTATAAAATTTGCATGCTTTATGAGGCAATTAAGGCTATGCCTTAGACACTCCTCATGAAATATGTAAGTCAATTGAGAGTACTTGCACAATTCTTAAAGCATTTGAATTTATATCATCTTATTATATACACAAATCTTGAAGCAGTAAGTAGAAGTTTGACTGCCTCGTAATGCATATAAATTTTAATTTCATTTGAGCATAATTGACTACTTGTGCATATTTTAGCTTAATCTACATGAAGATTACATCGAGATGCATACAAACTTCATTTCCATAAGCTGCTTACATGCATTTTTCAGGCATTTTACTTGAGTGTATTGGCTTTATAATCATGTAAGACTCATCTCCTTATAATATTTACATGCATCTTGGTGTGATAGACTTGTATGTATAGTTGCTTTGGAGTATCTGCAAGTATCTTAAAATCAACTTGATATGGATGTCTATTTAATATATTGAGCTTTAGGTTTGATAACCTCACTTCATGGTCATTTAAGGTTCTCTTAATCATCTCAATATAGATTGTTAAATAATCAGATATTCAACAAAAAATTGCATTCATGCTCGTTATAAAGCTATCAGGTTTAGTAGAAGAGTTATTGAGTTCAATTCAACTTTGCTTCAAGTCCAATTGAAGTCTCATTTGTGTATAGATTCAAGAGATCTCAATGTCATCGCAAATTTCATTCAAATTTTATTCTAATATGTTTTTTTGCAAGTTCATTTTTTGTTTTAGAATTTTGTATTTTAATTTAATATCAATTTTGACTTCAAGTGTCTTTTATTGTCCATTGTTAATCCAAATTCTGACAAAATTTTGGCAACACCTCCATAGCTGGGGAGATTTCTACAAAAGGGCCCACCCATCTAAAAGATGTGCATGGTGTTTTGCAATACCATGGCCGTATAAGCTCCAACCTACGTCAAAAGAGACGCATTATATTCAAATACACAACATGAAACACATACACACACATACATTCATGTATATACACATCATGTTATACCTTTCCAAAGAGTAACACAAGACAATGAAATATGACAAATTTTTTTTTTTGAACATATTTAAATACAATTTATTTTATTTTCTAGATTTGTGGAAGTGGTTCGGGCGGAGGAAGAATAATGGAGAAGAGTCAACTCTTGGGCTTGCAAGTGCGAAATAGAGGAGGAGATGGGAGATAGATGAATCAGTTCTGACTAGGAGAGGTTCACCTTCTGGTACAAAAGGAATCCAAACCATAACTTTGTGGGATCTACTTGATTTCTTGTGTGATTGGTGACGAAAACTAGCTCTCAGAGATGAAGTGTTCAGGGAGAAAGAAGTGAGATAAAGGACAGCCTCTCGTTTATCTGGTGGTTCATGCACAAGATGTCAGTAAGGGATTGAGGTGGCTTGCGAGTGTGGGGGCTCATCAATAGAGAGATAGAGAGTTGTTCGACTCGTGTGGCTGGAGCTAGAGTGGAAAGGAGGAGAGGAGGAAGGTGTTGCAACCAACGCTCGGCTTTCTGCCTTGATGGCAAGGGAGGAATGAACATGGGGTTCAAATGGAGTGTTGTAGTAGAGGAGGAGAATCAGGTTTTGTTGGAGGAAGGTCGAATGGATCGACTAAGCTTGGCTCACATGTGGAGTCTTGGGAGAGAGAACAGGAGTAGGGTTGCTCATTTGTTGTCACACGTCATTGGGAGGAAGGAATGAATGGGTAGTCGCTCAGTTTGGAAGCTCCAACCCTCAGTGCGTGCATGGTATAGTATTAGGGCCAGCTGGAGTCCCCTTAGGGTTAGATATTAAGATGTATATATAGGCCTTTTTTATTTGAGTGCTTAATTGATCCTAATATGAACTTTTACGGCAGCATTATTATATGGCCAATATATATTGATTCTAGGTTATTTCATTATTACGAGCATGCAACAAAGTCATTTCATTTCTCGGAGACTGTTTGGTTCAAGTAGGCGTCGAATCAGATCAATTTCAGTTCAAAATTGCACGTCGTCACTTCTAACGGCTCGATATTTATGTAGACTCATCCAAATTGAGCGCAAATAGTTTCATTTGATAGGTTTTGATGTTTTAACATTTTGACGTTAACTACATGATCAATTTGGTGAATGGAGGTCATTTAGACATCCTCGCAGCTTCCCAATCTCGACATGCGCGCGTCGATGGATTTTCTTCTTGATGGTTGACCATTGAATATGCAATATGTTTATTCTAACTAATTTCAATGTTCTAAACGTGATGGCAAAGTTCGTTCATCGATCATAAGTTATTTCAATTGATTTTGGTGATGCCTAGTGCATTTCCGATTTATGCTGCTATATCCGATCGATATTCATTGACTCGTTCAAATTGAGCGAATAGTCTCATTTGATATATTTTGATGTTTCAAAGCTAACATACCACCAATTTCATGAACAAAGGTCATTTGTGCATCGCAGCGACCTCGAATAAACATGTAGTGCGTCGATGGCTCGATCTCTTCATCGGTTGATCATTAAATTATGCAATATGTATATTTCAGTCAATTTCAATATTTTGAATGCGACAAAAAAGTTTGTTCATCAATTGGAGATTGTTTGACTATTTTTTGGCAATGTTTGATGCATTTCAACCTCGATTTGCGAGCTATTGTACACGAAGTCCGTCGAATTCGGCTCGTGAGCTCGACTCGACTATGGCGCTTGCATGGAGGTCAACACACCCTTGATATATAAGCAATGAAAACAATAACCAATCATTTATGGAATGCATCACTGAAGGCACTTCTTGCATAGTTTCTTTAAGAATCTCTCTCAAGTTTCACTCAAAATCTCTCTTAGATATCTCTCAAAATCTCTTAAATTTTCAATTGAAACACCTTCAGATTCATCTCAAAATCTCTTTTTAGGATTTCTCTTCAATTTGTTTTATAAGTATAATGGATCCTTTTAAATTTTGATTCTCTTTTACACTCTCAAACTCTTGCACCAAATGTCTTAGGATTCTAGCTTTTTTATTGATGGGATAAGTTCATAAGGCCATAGCTAAAGCAAGGTTGGCTCATTATGAAGATAAAGCATAAGTTGGGTGATTTCAAATATAATACCACTCATCTTGACTTAGTACTAACAAATAAGGCTCAATATCTAAACTATTTAGCATATTATTGAAGTGACATGAGATAGCAAAGAAGTCAAAGGCCATCAACTTCTGCTAATGATCCATAATAATCTAGCTTGTCCTATTGATGTCCATAGTATACTTTACTATATAAATGCCTTTATAATGGGTGTATCTCAACCTTATATGTGGCACATCATTAGCACTAGCTTGATGGACTTTACATGTACTTGGGAAATCTTTCTTAGTTTAGTGGAGTTCATTATATACTTGAGGAAGCACTTATTGATCTTGTGAGATTTTCATCATGGTCTAAATATTTTCTCAAAAGGTACAAAAATTCAAGGAGACTAATTGCACACACACACGCACACACACACACACACACACACACACACTATATATATATATATATATATATATATATATATATATATATATATATATATATATATATATATATATATATATATATATATATATATTATCACCAATCATCAAAGCTTCATAATATCAACATAATAATTTAACCTCCTAGACCAAGGGTTGTCACATTGATGAACATAAAGAATCACCTCTATGTTTATAAAGCTCATTTGAATGTTATAGGTGGTTCTTCTAGAATATCTTCTAATACTTGAGCCTATAAGAATCTTACCTCTTAAAGTTTTTTTCCTCTTAATTATTTTTATTTTCTACATCAAATCAATCACTTTAACACCTATGGAAAGTCTACCCGCCTCACCATACGGCATGGGTTTATGATCAAACCACTATAAATCTCATGTTCTTACTCTTTGCTACCCTTTGTTCTTCTTACATTGAGTTTCATTTTTTTACTTGATTTTAATAAAGTATTATTATAGTCATACTAGATTTTCTCTCACTCTCTTTCAAACATTTCCCATAAGTAATTTTAATTTTTCCATTAACATTTAGTGTAATATAAGAAATAAACAATACATCATATCAAAAAATAATAATAATAAAAGCAAAGAAAAGGAAAGAAATCCAAAAATTCTCATGATTCACTTAGCACACTACTCGAGCTTAGAGAAGGCTTTGGGTTTAATGGCTTCATCACACAAAGCTAACATTTTTTTGTTTTATTTATCATGCACGCATGCAAAGCTAACTTGATGCTCACTTTAAAATAATATAAGACTAGATTGCTAGTCTTATAGAACTTGTGGGATTGACTTTTCATTATTAATTTTCACCTATCTTTCTACATCTCACACCTCATTTACTTCTTCTAACTAGAAGAAAGAGAATTATCATCAATAATATACTTGCATATGCACCATTTCTCAGCTCTTTGCCCTTAAGGGTGTCTCATCTTCCATAGCGCCCCATTTTTCCTTCACTTCTGAAATCTTAGAGGAATGCTTGCTTGAAAAGTTTAAATCCCTTTATCTTGAATCTTAAAAGGGACCACTAATCTCGACAATGATGAATATACTTACAAGAGTGTGATGTTCTTGTATAAATTTTATGACACTATTACATGTCACATTCTCATCAACACTCTTAAAGGTTTTACACATATATTGTTCAACTTCTTACATCCCTTTAATATTTACTGTATCGAGGCTTTCTCCTACTCTTTTGCTCACATTTTGTAGCAATGAAGAGATTGGCTAAGAACTCTTATTCCTGGTTCTATATTCAAAAGAATAAAAGGGAATCACTATGCAACTTTCGTCATAATTTCAAGAGGGTTAACCATGAAGTCACTTGTTATGACATGAACATGGGGCAACTTTCACTATGGGGGAACCTTTTGAACCATTTTAAAATTTTTCTTTCTAAAAACCTTCTACTGATTATGGAGGGCTTACACTATAAAGCTCAAAATTTATCAATATTGAGGAGCATATGATTCTTGCAAAATAGCTTAGGTTTAAAGTATAATATTACTAATGAAAAATGATATAGAATGTTAAAACATACCAAAATAAAATGAAAGTTAGGAGAAGCTTTGATAAAGATGAGCTTGAAATGAAATATTCTTCCAAAAGGTGGGTTTCCTCAAAGTAAAGGTTAGCCATTAAAAGACCTATGTCAAAATGCCTAAATTTATTAGGTCATATGCATATGAATTTTATAACTATAAAAACCCTGATTAGGATGTTGATGCTTGCTTATGATTGATCCCTCACACGAATTTATTGAAAGCCAATATCTCATAGGTTGGATAGATAAATTCATTTTGGTATATTTTAGTTTCTTTAATGCTCAAAGGCCCAATCTCTTGGATTTTCACTAGGGTGTTGTATTTGATTTTAACATATTAGTTCTTTTAATGATAATTTGACCTAAGCATGTGCATCATGTTCCTGTAATTGTTTTCTCATGACTGAAAATTTCTATGCATTAGAAAAAATAAAGATATTGTTCTAGGATGCTTACACAAATGACAAAATTAGCACTACAATAAAATTGAGGTGCCTAAACATTAAGTTTTAGTGACATATTGGTTAAAATTGTGATTAATATAATATCTTTGATCACACTTTATATATATATATATATATATATATATATATATATATATATATATATATATATATATATATATATATATATATATATATATATATATATATATATATAAATCTATTTTATAAAATGGCTAAATAATTATCTTTGTTTCATGAGAGGGAATTAACCAAATTTATCTGATGACAAAGGACAAAAAAATTTTATTGGGGTGTATAAATGACTAATTTGAGACCTCTTGTAAGAGAAATTAAAAAATTTGAGGGGGCTCAATTGTGCTTGGGTCCTACATAGCTACTATCATTATATACTTGATACAAATGTGATTAAATTTACTCACATTATTTAAAGAAGCATAACTAGAATATGTGCATCAAAGTGTACCGACTATTCCAAAAAAAATATAGCAACCTGATGAACAAGTTGTGGGCTCTAAAAATTTACCACCGGCCTCTCAATGAAGAGAATATGATTTAATGTCGGTTAAATTTTTAGAAGGCAGATGGAATAGTAGATAAGACACTACCCATAGATTTCACCCTCATTTAGTGAGGACTTTAGATCTGGTTTCAGTTTCCTATAGGCACAAGCACCTATAGTTAATTACCTCCCAATCGAAGAGAACTTTCATTAAGGTTAGTTGTTAGATTCAAAACGTGGCGTAGTAGCATATGGAGCTATGAAATTTAGGTTCATGTAATTCATCATTATTTAACTTAAAGTTGATGGTTAGGGGAATGATGACACGCCTGATCAAGATCCCATGGTTCCATCATCCCGGGTTATCGTGGTCCCTAGTCTACTTAATCAGAGGAGGTAGCCGACCAAACTTGGCTGAAGGATCCTTGTTAGCAACCATGGGTTATGTCGTCCAAGGGAACCTTGTAGACTTGGGGTGGAGTTTGTCTAAGGGGACAAATAAAAGTCATCCTTAGCTGATAGAGGGATTTTTGCCCAAATCAAATACATTATATAGTTCACAACTCAAAGAACAAAGCCGTTGGAACATACACTACGTAATGGAAATTGGTTTTGTATGCCAAACCACCGTCGAGGGCTGTAATCACCATTTATATGGTGCCATTTTTGGGCAAAACTATGAGGGAGAGGGGCCTCTTACGAGCTTAAGATTATTTGAGCATGAAAAAGTTATGCATTTGATTTGATATTAGCTCTTTTGTGAGCAAAATTTTTTTTTTTATCCTCGACAAATGATTGTGGATGGGTAGATGGATTTTACTTTAAATTTAAATAATTAATTTCATTTAATTTATATTTTTTAATTTCAATATTTGATTATTTTATAATTGATTTGAATTTGAATATATAAAGATTGATCATTAAACCTTAGTAGTAATAGCCTTTTGATCGCATGACTATTGTTGGCTAATAGATCATGTCAACTCTGCCTCTTTTCTATAAAGGATTGGATCTAAATTCTCAAGATTTATAATTATCTAAATCTTGTCAACTCTAGCTTGAGCATAGAGGATTGGGTTTGGGACTTTTCACTTGAGAGGTTGAACTTGAGAAGCCATGTCAATGAGTTTATTTTTTTTATAATTGTATGACATAATTAGGTTCTCAAATTTTATTAAATTAAATTTTTTATAATATCATATTTGGAATTTTAGGTTTTGTTAACCCGGACCCGGTCCTAAGACCAAGCCGGGAATCAACCAGCACAGCTTCCTCAAACACTAAGTTTAAGCATTCAATGTATTTTTTTTCTTTCAATTCAAGTGTTCATATGAACTTTTGAATAATTTAATATATTTTGATATCAACAATTTGATAGGAATACTTGAACTCAATTAGGAGTTTATCTTATGATACATGCATATCAAGTTAAATTCATCTAGATATTTATATGACTTTTAAAAAATATCCAAATTAAATTTAATAAATACCTTATGAAGCATGTGAGGTTTATTTGAACTGAAATTACTGTTCCTTATACATTATGTTGCAAATCCAATGGTGTTGTTATTTTAGACTTATATTGCAATTCAAATCATTGCATTCTTTCTTGCATTTAAATTATTAATGAGCTAAATGTAAGCAAGATAGTTATTTAGCTCACACTCAAGAAAGATTAATTGAGTTTGCTGCAAACATCTTGCAACTCCTGTTCAACTCTCTTTTATATCAGAATGCTAGCTTTCAAGGTTGTTAAAAGCTTACTATGATCCAATTGTATGTTTAACTGAATTTTTCTTTATATCATTTAGAGTGAGATATTATAGGAGATGCACCCAAATTTATTAACAACAACAACAACAACAAGCCTTTATCCCACTAAGTGGGTTGGCTATATGAATCCTCCATCTCCATTATGTCCTATTATGTGTCAAATTCTCATTTAAATTGGTATACTAAGGTCATTTTTTTATATCTTAACCAAGTCTTTTAGGTATACCTCTACCTTTCTTAACATAAGGCAAATCTAATGCATCTACTCTCCTAATTGAGTCATCAGACGGCTGACACTTTATGTGGCCAAACCATCTGAGGTGACTCTCTAATCTTATGCCCTCAGCTACTCCAACTTTTTCCCAAACATAATCATTTCACATTTTATCTCTAAGAGTAATGCCACTCATCCACAGCATCCTCATCTGTAACACTTAACTTAGTCTTATGCTTCTCTTTTATTGGCCAACATTCTACACCATAAGTCATTGCAGGTCTTACCACCATCTTATAAAATTTTTCCTTAAGTTTAAGTGGAACTTTTCTATCACACTCAGGCCAGATGCATTCCTCCACTTCAACCATCCAACTTGAATTCTACTAATAACATCTCCATTTATTTCACCATTATTTTGAATAATAGAGCCTAAATATCTGAATCGCTCACTCTTATTAATGACTTGTTCACCTAATGTCACACTACCACTAGAACTTCTACAACTAAAATTACACTCCATATATTCAATTTTAGATCTACTTAAACAAAAACCTTTAGACTCTAATGTTGACCTCCATAATTCAAGTTTCTCTTGGACTCCCTCTCTAGTCTTATCAACAAGAAGAATGTCATCAACAAAAAGCATACACCAAGGTACATCTTACTGTAAATGCCTAGTAAGAACATCCATAACCAAAGCGAAAAGATAAGGGCTTAAGGCTTATCCTTGATGTAATCCAATTAAAATGGGAAAATATTTTGTCAATTCTCCTTGTGTTTGGACACAAGTAATAGCTCTAGTATATATATCCTTAATTACTTGAATATAACCAATATTAACTCCTTTCTGTTCTAGAACTCTCCAAAAGGACATCTCTTGAAACTTTATCATAAGCTTTCTCTAAATCAATAAATATCATATGTAAATCCTCCTTACTTTCTCTATACTTCTCCATCAAACCTCTTAACAAATGTATAACATCCATAATAGATCTGCATGAAACCAAAGATGTGAAACTTTTTTCACATCACATTTGCTCAATTACTCTCTCCCATAATTTTAATGTATGACACATTAACTTAATTCTTCTATAATTTGCACTCTTGTGCATCACCTTTATTCTTAAATATAGGACCCAGAAACTCTTTCTCATCACATCTTTTAGTCTTAAAATAACATTAAAAGATTTGTAAGCCAAGAAATTCCTTGATCTCCTAAACATTTCCACACTTCTATTGGAATATCATCAGTCCTACTACTTTTCATTTTTCTTTAAAGCTTCTCTAACTTTTACTAATCAATGATAAAATAAAATTCTTTATTTTTTATTTATTAAGGTTGCTAAAATCAATCATACATTTTAGATCCTTCATTGAAAAGTTTATCAAAATATATCATCCACCTATTTTCAATATCTTTTTCTAAGAAAAGCACTTTATTATTTTCATTCTTAATACACCTCACTTGAACTAGGTCTTTACTTCTCATATCCATTTGGTTGGCTAACTTATACATATATCTTTCACCTTCTTTGGTATCTAATCTATTGTATAAATTAGTAAAAGCTAAATTTTTTGCATCATATATTGCTTTCTTAGAATCTCTAGAGGCAACTTTATATCTTTCCCAATTCTCCTAGTTTTTACATCTAAATCAAATTTTATAACAATGCTTCTTATTTCTTATCTTTTCTTTACACTGACTCCACCACCTATTTTATTAAAAGAAGCTTTTCCTTTTGATTCTCCAAGCATATTTTTTAACTTGCTTAATTTCACTTGTTACTTTTCTCACATAGTATTAGCTTCCTTATGAACATCTCAAATTCTAAGCTCTTGTAGCTTGCTCTTAAAAATATTTTTATTTGTGTTCTTTAAGTGTCTCCATCTAATCCTAGGATAATAATTTGATTTATTTTTCCTCTTACAATCTTTCATCTTAAAATCTAAAACTAACAATCGATGTTGGGTACTTAAACTTTCACTTGGAATGACCTTACAATCTAAACGATCTATTTTTCTCAATAGAAAATAATCAATTTGTGTTTTACTAGATCCATTTTATATGTAATAATATGTTTATCTCTTTTCTTAAATAAAGTATTAGCAACTACAAAATCATAAGCTAAGGCAAAATCTACTATAGTCTACCTTCTTCTTCATTAGTCTCCAAATCCATAACCACCATGAACACTTTTAAAATCTTCTACCACTCTACCAACATATCCATTTAAATCTCCTCCAATAAATACTTTTTCTTCAAGAGGTATCTTTTGTATTAATCCCTCTAATTCATTCCAAAAATTTTTCTTTTGAGCTTACATCCAAACCTACTTGAGGAGCATAAACACTTATAACATTGATAATCTTAGTATCAACAATAATCTTTAAAGCTATAATTCTATCTCCACATCTATTAATATTTATAATATTATCCTTCAAACTTTTATCTATAATCACACCTACACCATTTCTAGTTCGACTTCTACCTGAATACCAATCTCCTTGGCCTTCTCCCCAACCCAAATTTATTAACGAGCTGTTAATTTATTGTGAGTCTCATTTAAAATTTCTAAACTAATTTTTTATTGTGTAATATGAGTTATAAAACATGATGTATGTGCACATCTAAAAGTCTTGGCTATGCTCATTGAGAAACTGCTTGGCTCCACCATAAATCATTGTTGCATAAGATACAACATAATCCAATAATTCATTAAGGAGCTTTAGTTATGCTTGCCAACATGTTACTTAGCTCTACCATAGGTCTCTTATGATGATCTCATTCGATTTCTTCTCTCTTTTTTTTAAACATGACACTCAACAAATTTTTATGATTTTAGTTTACATTGAAATGCAAACTCAGATAGACCTTGAAAGTGTAGCATTCATGACTATCGACAAGTCATCAAGTTATGCTTGTGAGTAAGCTATTGAATCTTTCATAGTCATTTATTTTGAGTTTGAATCAATCTAGCTCTTTTAATATATAATATTATTTGAATCCTCAAAAGTTTTATTCATGCTCATCCGGACATCATCGCATTTCATATAAGTCTTTGCATATGATATCAAAGTCTTCTGAATATTACTTGTGTTTAATAGCTTTCAAATCCTTTATATGTACTATAGGCTACTTATGCTTAATTTTATTCTTCATTCTCCACTTGCATAAGATAGCACAAATATTTGTTGGAGGTTTTCACTTGTATCCTTTAGTGAGCATTCAAACTTATTGTAAATCTCATTGAGTTCTTAGATTTCACCTATTTGTCCAACGAGGGTTGTAGTAGTCCAATTGTACATTTAATAGTCATGAGTATACTCATTGGCTATCATGTTCTTATTTGTAGGTGATTTTCCAAGTCCTTTGATCCAGATTTGCTTTTAATCTTTGTTTAAAGATGATCTTTCAAGTTTATTATACATTATTTTCTTTATAAGCTTCATTTGAATTATATTATTACTCATATGCGAGCTATTGGGTCTCATGTCAGTTCTAATTTTGGCAGCCTCTTAGCATCATCGCAGGCTAAGTTTGGGCTATATCATTACAAAGATGTGAGTGGTATAAATCACCTAAGTCTTCATTTCTATACCATGCTATAAAAGGCGTGCATAGGTTACACAAAAGAAATCATGTAATTTTTCCACATTTGAGTAGCCGAGTTTTTCCCTATAAAGACCGTACGGGTTTTTTGTCATAAAATGCATATAGGATTTGAGTAGATTTAGTTTACACTCTGCCAAACAACAAGAACTATAGTTCTAAATCCTATAGAACTTTGCCTTATCTCCTCCATATTTTACCCAAAGTTCTAGATTGGATGAATTCATTAATGGGTTGCTCAACTTGAAATCCTCTTGGCTCATTATCTCTTGGGCTCTGTATAAATGGAAAAAGGTGGAAGAGAAACTTAGCTAGGTTGAATGGTCACTGAATTTGATCGAGATTCAGGATAGATTTAACTTAAATCTAGCCAATGATAATCTCTAAAGCTAGTTTAGCATGGAAAAATCTAGGAATGTAGTTGATGGCAGTCAATTTAGGCAAAAGTGAAGTATAAGGAAGCAAGGTAGCGGAAATTTGAGATTGAAGGATGGGATTTGCTATGCCTATGTCAATGAGATGGATGATGTCATGAGATTTGGAGCACATAGTGAGGAGATTTTATCTTGACTCTCGTGGAGTTCAGGTTGTTCCAGAGAAAGGAAGCCGGATTAGGGCTTGTGTATAGATTCAAGGGAGGAGGAGAGAGGATCGAGTTCTTGAGAGAAGGTTAAGAGAAGTGGATCCTTCAAAGGCGGTGGGTGATCCACTGAGGGCAGACATGAGCATGGCTTCTCCATGACTAGGGAGGAAGGAATGGATGAGAGGAGGGAGTTTGATCTTCATTCCATCAAAGGAAAATGAGAGTGAAAGGGGAGATCGAAAGGGGTTTGTTTCAATTTGGAGAAAGAGGAAAGGAGGCTCGGGTTTTCTATCCATTTTCCTTGCGTGTGTGTTGGTTAAAAAATTCCTATAAGGGAGTCGCCTTCAAATCTGTGTGGAGAAATGAAAGAGGCAACACCTATATAAAAATTCATCTTGGTAAGATGCCACGTAGATCCAGATGTACTTATTCAGGTGATCAAAAATGTCATCAAGGAAATAGTGTACTATCTCAAGAGATAAAAATCACTACCCTTTAATGGAACCAACCACCTCAATAAAGACTCCTAAGGATGATGATATGTACCGTGATTCTTCCCCTTTACATGAGAGAAAGTAAAAAAGTTTATTTTAAAAGTTCATTAAGTTCTAGGGGCAAGTAGTTAATTACATCCTAAGGGACGGGATCCCTTAGGAAAACTCTCGATTAAGGTAAATGATCGTTGTCTCTGAAGATTTTAATAAGAAGGACTATCAATCAATTGGTTTATGTTTGAAGATGAAATAGGATTGATCAAAAGATGGAGTTATTATCGAAGCCAAACTAGAAGAAAAGTAGGAGATGGCCATGATGCTAGGAAACCTAGCGAGCATCTCAGATAATCCTATAGTTGGGCTTTACATTTTAGAAATTGATTTAGTTTGTTTGAGTTACATTTTTTATTAGAAATTTAGTACTTAAGATTTCTTAACACAAGATTAAGGAAATTCCTTAAAGGTGAGGAATTATGCTTATGACAAAAGAAGTAACCTCATAATCTAGAGACCATGAGGGGAGGCTGACCTAAATCCAAGGCAAAAAATGAGTAATTAGTTTGCCTCCACAAGAGAGGACAAACCACCCACACTTGGACTTACCTTTAGTAGCCAACTAACTCTTCCTATGATTTTAAATACATTCTTTATGCTTATGTAAAATAGCTAGGTTATTATTTATTAGAAAGATACTAAGTCCTTAAGTTCACTCCCTAAAGAGACTAGATCATGTAAAAGGCATGCTTCAAATGACCTAAATTTAATGCAATTTAAATTTTATTTTATTTCATTTTGGACAATTATTTTGACTCAAACTAATAGGATTTTTATGAATAATGCATGAGAAATCAGATTATTGGCCAAAATCAGCGAGAAGGGAGGAGGTGAGTTTCCACCACGACTCTCAAAAGGTCAAAGTTCTCGGCAAGGTGGAAGCCCTCAATCAAAGTGAAATAAGAAGCATTTGTGCATGATATATAAAATGCTCATCCAGTAAGGGTTGCTAATTCTTTTATCTTGATTTTTAAAGCTTTAGGTAAGGTTATGAGTTGTTTAATTTTAATTTGAATTATTAAGTTGGGTAAAAAAATTTATTTTCTAAAGAGTCTAATCCACAACTACATAAAGTAAGGAAGAAACTAAGAAAATCATGCCACTTAATGCAAGCTAAACAATCATCAATCAATTTATAAAGCTAATCACAAAAAATAATAAATGGCCATTGTGGTGGGCACACACAAACCCAAAAAATATCAAACATGGGTTTGAAGCTCTATCCTTATAACCTGAATTACAAATGAATTAAATTATAATTAAAGGAATTTATTGTTATGGGGTCTTCAAGCTTTATTCTTCTTTCTTCTCTTCTTTTTTCTTTTCTTTGGTTCCTCCTTTGGATGGTTGGAAGGTGGATGATCAAAGGCTTCACATGGTGCATAAGATAGATCTTGACCAATGGTCATCCTAATCCCACAAATCATTCCAAAATCCTAGTTATACAAATTTTTTGAAAAGGAAAAGTGAAAATCTAACTAACACGAGCAAAATAAAGGTTAGCTAAAACACACTATAGAAATCTCAAACATGTATATTGGACTTATCACCACACACATGGGTGACTAAGTTCCTATGGATTATGCTTAGGGGTATAAAGCACGCAAGCAAAAGCATTTATATTTTTATTTATGATAGCAGCACAATCCCTTGAGAAAAGAATGGTTAGACTAAGAACATCTTACCATTCATTCTGAGCATACACCATATCAGTCTAAAATATATATCACAAAAATATAACATCAAATAATAAATCAAACCTAACTAAGTAGAAGTGGTGACTTAGGCTTATGTGTGTGCTTTGAAGGTTTGTGTGGTATACTTAGTTATGACTTTAAGTTTAAATTTTTAAGTGTGAAGAACATGTTCAGCTTAGAGGAGGGTTTCATTTAAGTTATTTAAGTATTTTGGGTTGGTTTTATTTCATATTTTTATTTAGTTTAAGTGAAACCTACAATTAATTACTAAGTTATGAAGAGGGAAAGAGAAGATAACTTCTCTTTCCTTCCCTAACCTTAAGTAATTTTCTAAAGTAGGTTCATGTTTTAGTTTCATTTTAGGTGAATGTTTTGATTACATCTTTTAATAAATGCTAAGTTTAGATAAACTCTAAACAAACCTATTCAAAAAGAAAGGCATTTTAAGATTAAATAAAATGAACCAAAATTCACATAACACATATTACTTCATTTCTTTCCTAACATATATAACATGCATATGGATGGGACCCTAATATATACATGCAAATGAGAGTATTTAACACACTATGATACATGCTAAGTAATCCATTTAAGAATTTAGTTGAATATGCATGATTTTTTTAAGTAGAAAGAGTGTTCCTTATCTAAATTTTCACATACATACATGAAAGTAGGAAAGGCATAAGTGAGTACAGTGCCATTGTTAACCAGAGGTGTAAGGTACAAGACCCAAGCTACTTAGTTTAATAATCTCAGGATTGTCTTGACTAATATACCACTTTTCTTAAATACAAACATGCATATAAAAGAAATGAAATAGAAAAGGGATATGCAAAAGTTGTTTAATGGATTCATTTTATCTTATGCAATTTATGTATGCAAGTAACCCTTCTTAAATGATAGCATAGGGATGAGTAGGGTATAAAATTAAGTAAGTGTTGGGTTCTTTTCAAATGAACCCTACATCTTACCAACTCATATTCAAAACTATGCTAACATAAGAAAGAAAGGAAAACTACACTAAGCATGACTTTATAATCTATCACATGCAAGCTTATAATTAAAGTATAAGTAGCACACTTTCAGATTTGGTATTTGATTTATGTACTTTGAAAATAATTTGGATTTAGTAGTTTTAACAGCCACTCATATTTCTACTTTAACCAACACATGCAAATTTGACATAAAATAAACAATTTCACTTTAAAATTTGAATTCCAAAACTATGAATGCATATAATCACATGGCATGCAATTTAACATGTTGAGGAAAGATCCAAAGCAATGAAAGCATGTAAACAAACTCACTTTACTTAAATCCTAAAGACATTCTTATAGAATAAGAAAATTTAGAATAAATCAATGTGAATTTCAAAATGATTTTTATTTAGTTTGAAGTTTGATTTAATTTTGAAAAGGTGAGATTAGTTTACTGTTCCTAACCCATTCTTATATGTGTTTGATATTTTTGTTTAAGATAATTAGATCTATTTTTATGCATTGATTAGGTTAAGATATGAATTAAGTAGCTTAATTAACCCTTACCTATACCACCTTAGAAGAATTAACTAAATAATTATGAGCCAATGAGATGACATAAAACCCACAAGAATTTAAATGCACATAATGAAAAGGCCTAATGCAATTTGGCTCACAATTAAAAGTTAATTAAGCTAAGGGGTTTAGCTTAAGTAATTTCAAAACACCCTTTCACACATGTGAATTGTATTTTGATTTAAATGAACTTAGGCTATTGAACACTAATCTACCCAAGGTAGATTAATTAAGTTCAAACTTTTTTTTAGAGAAATTGATTAAGGGTATAATTAATGAATTAACCCTTAATTAAGAGGAGATTAAGGAGAGAAGAGGGGGTTTAGGGAATAGCTTAAGGTAAATGCCCCAAAATTATTCCATAAATCTCCTATTTACTGGATCTAACCTTAATCAACCCTAATCATAGGGTAAATCCACTAATCATACTCTAATTATGTTTAATTACATGAGAAGGGTAATTAAGAAAATCATATGTATAATCAATCCTTCAATAAATCCCAAGAAAATTAGGAGGAGGAGGTCATCCTAAAACTTACCTAGAAATTTGGGATTAATCGGAGGCTAATCAAAGAGTAATTAGCAAAATACACTTTCTAATAAAACCCAAATTCAGAGAAAATCATAATCAAAACTAATCAAAATTAATTTTAAAATGTTCTAGGTTTAATTATCTATCCATAAGTTTTTATTTCATATTTTTTTTTGAATTTTTTATGAAGAGTTATACATTTTTGAAGATATATGGATTATTTAAAAATTAATTAAGCATTTTAAATAATCCCTAACTAATCCTTGGCTCATGGCGTGACACGTGGCAGTAGTGGTTAGCACGCTTTACATGTGTCAAACCATGAGGAGACAACTTAAGTTATCACCTAACAAATAAGGTGGTGGCCAGCTTATATTCTCTATGATCAAAGATCAATGAAGGATTCCCGCATTTTATAAAGGATAAACATATAACTAAATGTGTTAAATAATCTCAATCGTCCATCTAAAATGGATGGAGGGCTGAGATGATCCAAGTTCTTCCCCTTAACCAACAGAGACCGTCCATGATCAAGGGGAAGATCCAAGCTAGATCTAGCATAGAATCACACCAAATTCAACCCACACCATCTAGAGATAGAGAGCGCCAAATCCAATGGTCAAAACTTGATGAGGTGAATATTTCTTTCACAAAGCTCCACACCACATTGAGTTTAGTGATCAGAAAATTCCATACCTCGCCAGAGGTGATCACCGTTGCTCGAGATGGATAAGGTAGCTTCATCTGGTGGAGACGAAGCCCTGTTGAAATTCCTAGACCTTGGGATTGAGTGGCTTGCTCTATGGACCAACACCACTTGAAGATCCTTACGGCTTTAATCCAATTGCTCCTCTCCTTGATATGGGAACTCCAATGGAAGCTTGAGTGAGCTCGGATTGGTCCTTAGAAGAAGTGTGTGGGAGGAATTGAGGTGGTTTTTAGTGTGGAAGAAATTCAAGATTAGATTGAGCTCCCATATTTTTGCACTATGCAAAACTGAGAAATGGGGAATTCAAATCCTCTCTAAGAAGCTTGGGAGTGCTCTCTGATGATTACTCTGGGTTCCATAGCTTCAATGTGAGGGTGTATGAAAATAAAAAATTAGGGTATATATCCCCCTTGAAGGATCAGACGGCCAATAATGTCCATGCCATTTTGATCCAATTGATGAGATTGGGAGGGCAATTTGATCTATTTTGAGTGTGCACATGGCCTTGATCCAAAGAGTGGATTGCCAACCTCCCATGTGCCTTAATTTAAGCTTAAGAGGGAGTTTGAAAATTCAATTTTAAGCTAGGGGGTCAGGTTTGGTCTAGGGACCAAATGGGCTGACCCAAACCCATTGGGTTGGGTGCACCACTCGTCACTAAGTCTTGTTGAGCTTTTAGGAAAGCCTTAAGTGAATGTGAAGAGGGTATGATAAAATTACCCATGGGTTAGGCCAAAATTTGTTCTATGGCCTAGGGGTAGGATGGTCATTTTACTATTTTTACTTTGGACATGTTGGGTATGTGGAGAAATTAGGTTTGGCCAAGTTTCATTGGATTTGGAATCCATTTGATAGAGTTTGGCTCATGTTGACCCATTTAGGTCAAAATGGGTCAACTTGGGTCAAGTTGACCAATTGGTCAAATTGGGCGAAACAAACGGTTGGGTCAAGTTCATATGATCATTTGAAATGTTTTGGTGGCTTTGGTTTGATTCAATTTTGTATATATTTGGTTTGGGCTCATATGACTTCATTTAGGTCAAATGGGTCAAGTTGACCTATTTGGCCCATTTGAAGGCGTTAAAGGTAGGTTTGGGTTGGTTAGTCATGGAGTGGATTGGTATCTTCTTTCCAATCAATTTTGGTTAAGGTCATTTGGGTCTGTTAGGTGGGCTGGGTTGGGTCTAGTTGGCCAATTGAGACTTTGGACAAGTTCCAAGTGATTTGGAATGACTTCAATCAATAAATCAAGTTTTAAGACATTTTGACCTAAAGGGTCAAAATAGGTCAACTTGGGTCAAGTGGGCCAATTAGGCTAGGTTAGGCTCAAATGTTGGCTTGGTCAAGTTCAAACATAGGTCATGAGTGAACTTAGATCAATGGTTTCAATCAATTTGGCCTATGGTGGAATTTGGCTATGTTAGTTTCATTTTAGGTTAAGTGTTGACTTGGTCAACCCTTAGGTTTGACTTGGTTTGACCCAATTTGATTGATTGATCATCCCATGATGATTGTTGATCATGATGAGAGGGATATATGAGTTTGGTTCAATCCAATTTGGATAGGATCAAAAGTTGGCTCATAAAGTACTTTAGGTCACTTTGGGTCAAGTGAGCCTAAGTGGGTCAAATGGTCAAGAAGCTTGATTTGAAGTTGGTTGATCTTGTATATGGACTCATGATTGAAATATGAATCTATTTACAAGTGGTTTGAGGTCAAATGGATTTTGATCCATTTAAAAATTTCATATTCAAAGGAAGAATATGAAGGGGGGTTTGGTTTGATTTTGATTTGGGTTTTGATTGAATGATTGATGTTTGACTTTATATATGAGCTCATGATTGTAGGATTGATTGAACCATGAGAGAAAATCAAAAGTTTGGCTTGATTTGAAAGTGATTTGGCTAAGTTCAAGATTTTGACTTGAAAGGCTTAGATTTGATTTTGATTTGATAAGTTTGATTTTGAATTGGTTTTGATTGTTTGAATTTATATTTCATTTATATGAATATAAATGAGAATATAAATGGATCATGAGAAAATTTTAAGGATTTGAAGTGGTTTAATCATGATTTAAATTAAATCCATTAAAGGAATTTAAAGGATTTAAGAGAATTTTAATTTGAAATTTAATTTTTGAATTGATTGATTGATTTATATTTCATTTATATGTGAGAATATAAATGAGAATATAAATATATTTTAATAAATTTGAATGAGTTTGATCATGATTTAGGTTAAATCCATTAAAGGGGATTTAAAGGATTTAAAGGAATTTTAAATTGGAATTTAATTTTTTCCTTGGATTTAAATGATTTATATTTATATTTCATTTATTTATGAGAATATAAATAATTTTTGGGAAAATCTCAAGGGTTTGAATAGGTTTGATCAAGATTTAGGTTAAATCCATTAAAGGGAATTTAAAGGATATACGGAGAATTTCATGAATTGATTTTGAATTTGGAATTTGATTTGATGGGTTTGAATTTATATTTAATTTATAAATGTGAAAATAAATAAGAATATAAATGGAACATGAGAAAATCTCAAAGATTTGAATAGGTTTGAATCATGATTTTGAATAAGTCCTTAAGGGAAGCTTAAGGACTTAGTCGAAATTTGGACTTAGGAATTTTTGATAGATTTTGATCATGGGTTTCAATTATAGATTTTAATCATGAAATTCTATCATGAAATTGATTTGAGTTTAGAGAAAATCAAATAGAATTAATTTGGAGTTTGACTTGAAAGAAGGAAAGTGAGGAATGGTTTAAGCTAAGGGTATGAAATTTTCCTAACACCCTTAAGGCATGACCTATTCTTATGGCTAACTCTTCTAAGTCTTCTAGGGATAGGTTTGAGTATCCACCTAGTCACTAGATGTGTCTTAAGACTAAGAACTCTTAAAGTCTAAGAGAAGTCCTATGTCTAAGATGGAGGAGTTGAGAGCTCATTCTAAAAATGAGGTCAACAAAGGGTGCCCAATAGGTGTGGTGTGACTGACAAAGAACACCGCATGTATTGGTGTTGACCGAAATGATTAACAACACCGAGAGATCACAAGCACTAACAAAATAATATATCCTTAACATAAGGAAAGAAAGAATCAAAAACTTAGTGTAATGTGGTTCTACTTATGTCCAAGACATAAGAGAGAGGGAAGAAATCCACTAAGGGATAGAGTGTGAACCTTCCATTAGGGAAGCAAGTTCAAGTCATCTACAAGGAGTTGAAAGGTTTGATTTGATTTGAATCTCACTAGGGAGAGATCTGCACTGGGGGAGAGGGTTGAATTTGTTTTAATTTTTTTTTTGTTATGTTTGAATTTTTTAGAAGAACCCTATTGGTTTGATTTGAATAGGAGCCATGGAGGCTAAGACCTAACTCAGATTTACCAATCCAAAGGGGTGGTCTACTAAGCACATAGTAGGACTAGCTGACCAAAGGGATGCCTTTCAGTATACAACTGTACTAGGAAGAAAGTGTAGTAGACTTACATCCTCAAGTAAGGACCAGTTGTTGGGGTAATATATTGGCAAGGCAATAGATTAAACCCAACCTAGGATTATTGAGTGAATGCTACTGGGGGAGTTAGATCGACTCAAAGATAGTCAAGATTGATTTCATTTTTAGTTTTGTTTATTCTGATGATGATGGATCCCATAGGTTTGCGATGAACTATAATGAGTAGGAGCCATAGAAGCCTAGACCTAACTCAGATTTACCAATTCAAAGGGATAAGTCTACCCACCATGAGGTAGGACTATCCAACCAAAGGGGAGCTACCTTTTGGTATCCAATGGTCAAATCTTAAGAAGAAAGCATGGGGACTCACATCTTCTAGAAACAAGAAACCACTAGGTGATCAGTTGCTTTGGGCAACAAATCAAACTCAACCTAGTGCTGACTATTGAGTGAATGCCACTAGGGGACTTAGATCAGCTCAAGGATAGTCGATGATTAATTTCATTTTTAGATCTATTTATTTTGATGGATTCTATCAGTTTGTGATGGATCACATTGAGAAGGAACTTATAGAAGCCTATACCTATATTAAATTTACTAAACCAAAGGGAGCTTCCTGGTCGATGGGAGAACTATCCGACTAAAGAAGTGCCTTTCAGTTTATAATGATCAATTGATGGGAAGAAAGTCAGAGACTCACATCTTCTACTAGAAAAGATCACTGAGATGATCGATTACTTTGAGCAACAAATCAACCTAGGCTGCTCATCAGTTTGCGATAATCTTGCTAGAAAGAATGCATCATAGTCTTATATCTTCCAAAGCAGAATGACTATCGGGGTATCCTACTTGTGCCAAAATAGATTGAACCTGACTTAAGGCAACTTCTGTGAGTACCAAGGGATTTATCTCAACTTAGTGGTCGGGCAATTCTTATAGGGAGTTCTCAGGAAGAAGATGCCTTGAGAAAAGGCCCTTTGGAGGCTTGAATTCTAATCCACAAGCAAATTAATTTATTTTGTCATTTATTTATTTTATCGTGGACCCTGTTAGTTCATGAGGGATCAAACTGAGAAGGAGCTTATATCAGCCTAGACCTATCTGAGATTTACTGAACCAAGGAAAAATCTATGCATCCACTAAACAAATTTTACAACCACAGGGTTGGCTACTAGGAAAGGGGAATTATCCAATCCAAAGTGACCGGGTAGTGTCTAAATGGGATCGCAAAGGACTTGATCCAAATAGAGTGCCCATAGGGGATGAGGCCAATAAAGGCTTAATCCAACACCCTGGAGAAGATGACATGGCTAGTCATATATCCAATAGGTATTCGATGTCCAACTCAAGGAGAAAGCACAAGGACTCATATCTGCCAAGAGTGGTGTAACCATCGGGTGAGTCGATGTCAGCATAGTGAACATCAATCAACCTAAGGTGCCTATCGGTTTGTAATAATCAGCTTAGGAAGAATGCTCAGGGACTCACATCCTCCTATAGCGGAACTGATTGCTAGGATAGTGTCTTCGACTCGGGTCTATGTACTAGGCCATTGAGTGAATGCCACTGGGGGACTTATATCAACTCAAAAGTAGTCAAGAGGAAAGGAGCCTCTAGGGGACTTATCCAAAACCTCAAAAATACTCAACATAGTTAGAACATGATGGCTAGTTCAAGAAGAAAGCAGGACTCACATCTTCTTAAAAGAAGTCAATCACAAGGTAGCTTACTGGCTGGGCAGTGAAGCCTACCATACTAACAAGGCGCTCATTAGTTTGCAATGGTCAAGTTAGGAAGAAAGCACAGGGACTCACATCCTCCAACAAATGACCACTAGGGTGACATACTAGCGAGGTAGCATGTAGACCCAACCTAGAGTAACTAATGAGTGAGTGCCACAGGGGGTTTGCTCCCACATCAAAAATAGCTCGAGATAAAAGATTTCTGTTTGTTGTGTGCATGTGTTAAAAGGAATAGGATGATTTTGAGGAACTCTTATACCTACCTTAAAACATGCTAGAGAATTATGAAATGATGCCATGGCGACAACAAGAATTCCCACTAAGAAAGGATGCTTCTTGGGTTCTCTCACACCTACCTTAGTTATGCTAATCAAAATAGGATGCCTCTCGGGTTCTCTTACACCTATTCTAATAGCATTGGGAGATTATGTTTATGTTGTGAAAAAGGGATAGGATGCCACTGGGGGACACTTACACCTACCCTAAACACGCCACGATAGATTCGCAAGATAAGTAAACAACACTTCAAGGAAGAGAAGATTTGATGAGTGGAATCAAATTTTATTATTTTTACTAATGAATTATTTTCAAATAAGTTTTATTTCATGGGTAATATTTCTTTAGATATAGCTTATTAATTGGAAGCATAGGGTGTTCCCCTTTACAATCAATAAGCTGATAGGATCCTCCTTGGTAGGCCTTCTCTATGACATAGGGTCCTTCCCAAGTGGGTTCAAACTTGCCTCCCATTTTTCAATGGGCAACAATTGGTCTCCTTAGGACTAGCACAAGTTCTCCTACTCGGAAAGACCTAGGGTGGACCAGCTTGTTGTGAGCTTGAATCATTTTGGCCTTGTACAACTCGAGGTTCTAGCACACTCGTAGGAAACTTTCCTCCAAACCTTTGAGCTCTTTTAACCGCAACTTTGCATTCTGCTCTGTAGTGATCTTGTTACCTAATGCTATCCTTAGTGATGGGAGTTGAACTTCTAAGGGAAGAATGGCTTTGAACCCATACACTAAGGAAAATGGGGTAGACTGAGTTGGAGTTCAATATGTGGTGCGGTAGGCCCACAAGGCTTCAACCAACTACTCATTCTATTATCATTTATTGTCATCAAGAGTCTTCTTCAGTATCTGGATGAGAGTTTTGTTGAATGCTTCTGCTAAACCATTAGCTCTAGGGTAATAGATTATGGAGTATCTCCAATTTATACCGTGTCTTCTGGAGAAGCTATTGATCTTCGTGCTTTTGAATGTAGTACCATTATCTAGATATAATTCATCGAGGCACCCCAAACCTATATACGATATGGTTCCTGAAAAATTGAAGCACATGGTGAGCTGTGACCTCTCTGAGTGGGATGGCTTCCACCCACTTGGAAAAGTATTCGGTGGTAGATAAGATGAATCGATGCCCTTTGGATGAAGGAGGATCGATCAGACCTACAATGTCGGTACCCCAACCCTCAAATGGCCATGAAGCCAAAGTAGGGTGTAGAATGTTGGGTGGCTGGTGGAGGACCACCTGCACGACAGATGGCATCTCTTGTCCATGCAGAAAGCAGTAGAAGGCCAATAGTATCCAAGTCTTTTGATCTTCATCTTCATCTTCAGATAGGATTGATGAACTCTTCATAGACTTGAGTGTACCTTGGTTACAATGCCACAGGCTTCGTGCTTGTCTAAACAACATAACCACATATGGTCAAAGGGGTTGATACAATGCCATCAGCATAGAGAGACTCTGTTTCACCTGATGGGCTTATGACTTCTCCTGAGGTAGTTTGCCAATGTTCAAGTAATCTATGAACGGTTTCCTCCAATCCAGCTCCTTGTCCATTTTGGCAACGTAACCTCCCATTCAAGAGAAAGTCTCTCGATGAGTTTATAATCAATAAGGGATAAGACTTGTCTATTTTGAACCCTTATTGAAATGGACTCATCTTCTGGACATGCCAACTCTTTGGCAATGTTGGCCAAGGCATCTTCTAATGTGTTCTCTGCTCGGGGAACCTTGTAGATGGTGACTTCAGGAATCTGGGCCAACAGCTTCATGGTATACTCATAGTAATGATGAAGCTTGGGCTTAAGAACCTGGTAGGACCCAAAAATCTGGTTGATAACCAATTGAGAATCCCCAAAGATGTTGATGCTCTTGACACTGATAGTGATGGCTAACTCCAGACCGACAATAAAAGTCTCATACTCACCTTCATTGTTGGTGTAGGGGTTGGAAAGCTAGTATGAGAATCTCATCACATCGTGGATTAAAGTTAGAAGAATTATTCCTACCTCTGCCTTTCCTGGAGAATAGATCATTGTGCTTCACCTTTAAGAAAAGAAGCAGAGCCATCAAAATACATCTCCCATCGGTGGTTGTCAGCCTCCCCTAAGTTCATGATTTGTTCATCGGGAGATCATCACTAAGCGAATCGAGGAAGTGGGTGTCGCTAAGAAAGCTAGTGCGACCTTTTCACTCACAAGGGGTACAAATATGATATCAAATGTGAGAGTATCATGGACCAATGAGCCAAACATCCGTAAAGTGGCGTGTGAGATACGTGGATTGGTTTGAGATCAAGTTCACCTTATGAAAAAGCATGTAATGTCATAGCTTCGATGGGGAAGATCAAAGCTAGGCAATGTTTCTCAATAGGATAGTTTGATTTGCAGGATCGGATCGGTTGAGATAGTAGAGTGTGCTTTCCTTCCCTCGTCTTGGCCAACAGCAGAAAGTCATCCAATGTAGTAATATAAAGAATCATGGCCTGCGGATAGAGTGATAGAACTAGCTTCACCAAGTACTCTTTGATATGTCTTGAATGCATGCTACACTTGTCATCCCACTTGAACTTGGCATCCTTTTGACAAGTGCTGAAAATGCATCTCCGATAGGTTTGAGATAAAGCATTTTAGATATGCCAACCATCCTTAAAAGGATCTGAGTTGAGTTAAACTCTTAGGAGGTGGCATTTCTAAGATAGCTTTGACCTTTTCAGGATCTATTTCTATTCCCGATGTTGAACAACAAACCCAAGGAATTTCCCTGAAGTGACTCCGAATGCACACTTCAAGGGATTCATCTTAAGGTTATATTGTCTTAGCCATTTGAAAACTCCTCTCAAGTTAAAGAAGTGGTCTTCCATTTCTCTGCTCTTGACTACCAGATCATCAATGAAGCACTCAACCTAATGATGGATGAGTTCGTTGAAGATCTGAGTCATGGCCCATTGGTATGTAGCACCAGTATTTTTAAGGCCGAAAGGCATGACCCTATAATAGAAGATTCGATGGGGTTGAAAAGCGGTGTTTCTTTCATCTTCGGAGACATATTGATTTGGTTATAGCATGATCCATCCATGAAAGAAGACTACATGAGATGAGGTGATGTCCACCATTAATTCGTATAGGAAGAGAAACTCATCCTTTTGACATGCCTTGTTTAATTCCCTCAACATAAATGCAAATTTGGCCATTCTTCTTTTTAAGATGCTATAACCGTAGAATATTTTTCTTCCCTGATCAATTTCTTGACTTTAGAAATGACCTGTTGTTCAATTTCTAATCACATGCGTCTAGGAGCTTTCGTAATAGGGTAACGTTAGGATCTATTGCTAGCTTGTGGACTACTACATCATGAGATAATTTGGGCATTTCTTCATAACTCCATGCAAAGTAGTCTTTAAAATTAGTCAATAGCCTATCTAAGTCATTGGTTTCTTCTTCATTTAGTAATGAATTGATGTATGTCGGGCGTGGATTTTCTTCTATCCCAAGGTTGATTTCTTTAAGCTTGTCGATTGTTGAATGAATCTCCTCTTCAAATTTTGGTGATGCCTCTTTGACTTGGAGATCATCTGGATCATCTGAAGTTTCTAAACACACATTCTCATAAGAGTTGGGAATGCATGAGAAGAACCTATCAGATTCCAAATGATTGGTAACAACTAGCTAATAATCTTCGTTATCGACCAAACCCACTGTACTAAATCCTAGTCCTACTTTTGATTGTGCTTCCCTACTATATTTTTCCATAGCTTTTCAAAGTATTCTGACCTGTGCTTAGGCCATGTGTAGGAACTAAACCTTTATGTATAAGATTTTTAACACAAGGCGAGTAAAAGTCAAATGGTAATTCCATTAATTCTTTGAAAGTATCTTCCTTAAGTCCTACATCAAGCTCTAGACTTGAGGATGATGAACTCAAAAAGAACCTCTTCTGCTTTGTGTCACTGGAAGACTTAGGGACTTCCTTAACTACTAAACCTTCAACTTTCTGAGATGTAAGTGAGGTAAGAGCTAAGGTTCCCAATTGCTATCGAATAATTTCACATAAATCATATTCAAATACTTTGCTTTACTTGGAGGCTTGATCTTCATCTCTAGCTGGATCAAAAGTCACCTCCAATGGAACCTGCAGAGAGGGGTTGGCTGGTATACTAATCACATCAAACTCATCCTCTGAGCTGGATTCCAAGTCTATGTGAATAGTAGGGGTACTCCTATGGACTGAACATGACCTCCATTGGATGAAGGCCAACTAGGGGGTCTCCCACCTCTGAAATTGCCTCTATTTATGCCTCTATCTCTACCTGGTGGAGGTTGAGCCATCCTACCCACATGTCCATATGATGGAATGAACCATGGGTGGAATGTGATATGCGGATCTACTTCTTCAATTCCCTTTCTTGCTCACTTGGACTTTTATTTTTCATTTCATTTTCTTTTATCTTTTGTTTTGCTTCATTTTCTTTTACTTTTGCATTTGCATTTGAATTTTATCCAAGTTCACGAGGAAGGGTGTTTTGAGGAAGATAGTAGGTCACATCCTCATAGATCTCAACATCTTTAATTGAAAATGGCTTTTCATCTCGTTGACACGGTACTCAATTCCATATTTTCTGAACTTGATGCACTGATGAAGAGGAGGATGGAATAATCTTGTTATGATGTATCCAAGGCCTACTAAGCAAAGAAGTGAATGAAGTATTCAAATCAATGATGTAGAACTTGGCTTCAGTCTTCCAGTCATTGATCTCAATCAGCAACACTATAGAACCTAAAGCCCGCTCACCTTGATCATTGAATCCTCTCAACATCATCCTATCTCCTCAGAGTGTAGAGATGTTGATCTTCAAATAGGCAAGGGTCTTTAGACTCATAATGTTCACCGATGCACCTGAATCCATGAGAACCTTGGAGAGTTTGAATCTATGTCGACTGTAATGTATAGGGAACGATTGTGCTCCAAGTCCCCTAGGAGAAGGTCTTCATCTGTGAAGGTGATCCCTTGGGCTTCTTTTGCATAGTGTGCTTCATCACCTATAGTGGTCAGCTAAGCTAAGCATATTTCAGGATCAAGGAGAGCCTTGATTAGTGATTTCCTCATCTCTTTGGATAAGACAAGGGCATCATATATGCTTAGCTTAGATGGTAACTTTCTTAGATGAGAAAGGACATTGTAGTCCACCTTCGAGGTCTTCCATAAGCATATCCAAGGGTGGAGCATCCTATGGAAGGGCTTCTCGATCTTCGATACCAATGACTTATTTCCCTATCTTGAGGTGCTACCCTAGGAGGTAGAACCTTGCCACTATGGAGGTTAACTTCAGTAATCTCTTGAGGTAAGGTGGTGGTAAGTTCTACTTGCACTTTAGGCTCACCTATAGCTTCTCCTATGGGACTCTCAAAATCAGATGATTCCAAGTCTATCTCAAGAGGTGAACCCATAGTATTCAGAGTTGGAAAGTCCAACTCTAAATCAGAATGAGAAAGATCAAAATTGTTATAGTTAATTAGACTTGAAGAGTTATCATTAGGAATAGAAGAAGATAACTCATTAGAAGAGACACTGATGTAATTCAAACTAGCTTTATTCTTCAATTTCTTGGAAGTATTTGAGGGTACAAAGTAGAAGTCAAGTAGAGTAAGTGGAGTAAGGGATTTGATGCCCTTATCCGCTGATACAAGAGTTATACTAGCAGAAGAAATAGAAAAGCTAGCTGAAATGCAAGAAGTCGGTGGTGTGGAAGCTACAATTGAAGGCTGGAGGCTGGACATTCTCAGTGGCTATGCTAAGAGGCTATCCTGGGCTGACACATGTTGCTACTACTACTGCTGTTGCTGAGCTCGCTTTCTAGAGTTGGCACTGGCAACTTGCAAACCTTCCTTGGTGTTGGAGGTTTGAGCTGTCTCAGGCAAGGAAAGCTTCTTGATCTTCAAAATTATTTTCTTAGAGGTTTTAGACAAAGAAATGTCCCAACCTTCTTTGGTTTTGGTAGGATCACTTGTATCCCCAAGGATTACCCTAATGGAACTAGAAGGTTGTTCGACAAGGTATTCCTTCGGGATAACTACAACACCGGTTTTGAAACTATGTTCAAGCTAGTCCTTGAATGTGAAGCAATCCTCCAAAATGTGGCCTAGCATACGGTGGTAAGGGCAAAAGTTTGGATCATGACTTTTGCCTACTTCCTCGGTCTCTAGGCTTAGGTAGCTAAAAATTAGGTTTCTTTAAGAGATTCTTAAAGATTTTCCTGATTACCTCCCTCTTAAAAAATAAGATTTGTTTAACTTATCTGAAAAAGTAGGTGGACCATAGCTACGGCGGATATATATGTCATTTTGCTAGCTATGGTGAGGCTGGCGTCTTTGCCATGGAAAGTGGTAGAGCTTTGTTGGCAAAGGAGGTGGAGTCTTCTAAGGTCATGGTCTCTCGGTGATCTCTAGGCGCTGCTTCCCGTGTTAACCATTACTGGTTTTTCTCTCATAAACCTTTTTAATTTCTTCTTCGGCAACTGATATAGAAAGGTAACTGTTTGACCTCTCCTTGTAGACTAGCCACCTTGTTGATTAGCTTCTCAAATATCTTTATGGTGAAGCCCTTAAGCATGAAGGTGACCAGGCCATGGATATTCTTTAAGAGAATCTCAATGGCATCTTTGTTGCACGTGGTTCACACTTCATACTCAAGTTACACCATCGAAGAATATAATAAACAAGTGACTCACCAGAGTGCTGTTGGGCTACAATGAGATCACCTACAGTAACCCTTTGTTGAGCTCTAACAAATCTCTTGATGAAAAGTTGCTCTAACTCAACAAATATCTTTACTAAACCATTGGATAGTTCAGCATACCAATCAAAAGCAATACCTACTTGACAAAGAGTCTAAAAGTAAAGCACCACTTCCTGTGTTGCAATAATTGGACTGAAGTGAGCTATATCTCAGTTCCCACAGCTTTTGAAGGAAGGAGGCATGAAACCCTTGGGATAGATAACGAATTCCTCTGGGTAGGGTCTACCCTTTACCGATGATCCTCCCGAGCTTGAGCCAAAGCTTCCTTTCCCACATTTCAACCATGGATTTTAGATCTTTTCTTGTATGGAGGTACTTTCCACTACCTTCCTTTATACAGCTGCTACCTTGCTCAAGGTAGAGTCTTAACTAGGTCTAAGACATGCACTAGCTGATTGACATCAACGTAATAGGCTGGGAGGCTTATTTTGGACACAAGTCTGCTTGCTGCATCATCTGCATCACTCATCCTTCTCTTCAATTTAGGTGTTGGGCTAATTTTTTTGGTGTCCTCTTGATCAACCTCATCACCTTCCATGTATTGCTCCTAAGAAGAGATCCTCTAGTATCGACCATACTCTGAATCCCCATCAAGTCATCTTCATTGGGATCGGCGACTCTCTCTTCATGGACTAGGCGTATCCTAAGATCTCCTCTTTCTCCATAAAATAGTGTGCAACTATCTCATCTAAGGATCGATCAGCAGGTACAAAGTTTGGACTGTGATCGTTATCATGCAGAGGCACCGGACCTCGCTATCCGGGAATTAATCCAATGGGACTTACTCACTAGAAGAATGATACTCTCGATTGGCTATAGGGGTAACAATCCTAGGATGATCCTCTACCCGCTACAAGACTCATCTAGAATATCTATGATAACTATCACCATCTCCGCGTGTGGGTGGAGTTGGTGAAGGAAAACACGATGCTCGGGATCCACTTCTTTGCACCTAGGGTAGAAGGTCGTGAGAGCTCCCCTACCATAAAGGGTGGTGTTGGAGGAGTAGGATCCCTTGGCCATAGCTAGATCACCAATGAGGAAAGTTTTTCCCTAGATGCAGCCTTCATGGCCTTAGATGGAATGGGAGATCAAACCATTGGCGATGGCGGGGTAGGGGTGGGGTGGAGACCACCAACTCTGAACTTCCCTCTGTGGTGGCGGTCCCTGAAAGAATACTATCATATATGGTCGGTGGGCATGGAAAATCAACTAGTAGAAAGCGGCCGATGTGAACCTCGTCACTCTCTAGTAATGTGTGATGTATGGGCCTCATGCCCTCTCCGATGGATCTACCTCCTGTTGCAGGGATAATTGAAGATCAATTGGGTAACTCAGCATTGTGTGCTCCACCTACCTAGCATATAATAGACCAGGCCATGACCTCTTACTCCTAGAAAAGCTGGTAAAGTGCACCACGAGGAGGTGATGAACAAATCCTCCTAGCATCCTCTCTGTCTGATCCTCAGAGAGGATGAAACTAGTTTTCTATAACTAGTGGTGAAGTGATCATGGGAGATTCATCCATGGTTGATCTAGCTGCTACCTCTAGCTCCCTGGCTATCCGAGTGTGGAAGCGTTTGATCATATGGTTCTTGTTCATACACTGGGTACGAGTAGGATAGAGGAGTATGAGCTAGACTTGTACTCAAGTGGGGAGGCAAGCCACAGGGAGCCTTACCCTTGGAGATGGTAGGGTGCTAGCCCGCACTGGGGTAACATGGGCAACTCTAGGACAACACAGCTGGGCCGTGTGCATCTTCTGGAACTGTTAAAGTCTGGTACTTCCATAGCTTTCCTCTTCAATGAGAAGACATCAGTCAGAAGGTAAATCTTCCCTGATGACCATCTTCTGCTCGGCCACCTTCTTCCTGTTGAATGTGGTGGGGAATGCCCTCACAAGTGATCCAAGCCCCCTCAAATCCTTGGCCAAAGTGGATCAAGTTGGTATAGTCTAGATGAGGGAAGTCAGCCTAATCTAAAGCTAGATCGATACCATGGGGGAAAGTAAAGACAAATTTTTGAGAACTGGCCATTTACAACTGTAGCCCATTGGAAACTGCTGAAAAGAATCTGAAATGAACTTGTTTTTCTAAATCCATAGATTTTGAATTTTGAATTTCAAAATTTGAACCCACAGCCAACAACTTTGAGTGTTAAGTGGGGTTCAAATGAATTTGGAAAGATTGATTGAAAGAGGAATTTGAATATGAATCCAAATTCTGACAAATTTGAGTATGTTGAAATATGGATTCAAAATTTTTGATAGGATGCTTCCATAAGTTCATTGTTATTTTGAATTTGAATTTGAGGACCCTTTCCTTTAACAAATTTAGGTATGTTAAAGTAAGGTCAAATTGGTTTTTTTTTTGTTTGAATGTTTTTGGAATTTTACTTAGCAAATTTAGGTATGCTAAGCAAAGTAAAAGTGATTGTTTCTTTTTGTGAATTTTGTTTTGTTTCAATTTTTTTGGAAAATTTGGACTTCGTACTTAGTATATATAGGTATGCTAAGTGAAGAACCCAAGTGTATTTTGTTTAATTTTTGAAAATAGAATTCTTAGCAAATTTAGGTATGTTAAGAAAATCCTAAGTGTTTCATTTGTATTTGGAATGTTTTGATTTTTGAAAAGGGTAGGATCCTTAGCAAATTTGGTATGCTAAGGAGATCCTAAGTGTTTGGTTTTTTTTTTTTTTTTTTTTTTTTTGAGGTGATTGAAAGTGGAGATTCAACTTTAGCAAATTTGGTATGCTAAAGAGGAAGTCCCACTTAGTTTTATGAAATGGAAATTTTACTTAGCAAATTTGAGTATGCTAAATGAAATTCCAAATGGTGTGTTTAAAATTTTGATTTCATTTTTGGTTTTGAAAAATGGAAACTTCCCCTTAGCAAATTTGGTATGCTAATGGAAGAAGTTCCAAAAGGTGTTTAAAAATTTTTGTTTTGACTTTGGAAACTTCACTTAGCAAATTTGAATATGCTAGGTGGAGTTCCAAAATATGTTTTGAAAATTTTTTGGATTTTGGATTTGGGAACTTTACTTAACAAATTTGGGTATGTTAAATGAAGTTCCAAATATGTTTGAAAATTTTGAATTTTTGGATTTGGAGACTTCACTTAACAAATTTGGGTATGTTAAGTGAGGTTCCAAAATGTGCTTTTAAAAAAAAATTTTAAATATGATTGTTGATTTTGGATTTTGGATTTCGAGATTTCACTTAGCAAATTTGATTATGCTAAATGAAATTCCAAAATGTGTTCTGAAAATTTTTGAATTTTGGGATTTGGAGACTTCACTTAACAAATTTGGGTATGTTAAGTGAGGTTCCAAAATGTGTTTTGAAATTTTTTTGAATTTTTGATTTGGATACTTCACTTAACAATTTTGGGTATGTTAAATGAAGTTCCAAATATTGCTTGAAAATTTTGAAATATGATTGTTGATTTTGATTTTAGATTTGGAAACTTTACTTAGAAAATTTTAGTATGCTAAGTGAGGTTCCAAATGTAAGTTTGAAAAAAAAAAGTTCGAAACATGATTGTTGAAGTTTTAATTTTTGAAAAAGGGACCTCCATTTAACAAAATTTAGGTATGTAGAATGGAGATCAATTTTATTTTTAAAATGTGATTTTTTTTTTGTGTGATTGTTGCTTTTTGAAAGAGAGGAACTCCAATTTAAAACATATGTGAAATATGTTTAAGTAGGATTTCCTAAATGATATTTTATTTTTACTTGGGAATGAAATCTTCATTTAATAAACTTGAGTATAAATGAAAGGTATTCATCTGTGCTTTGAAAATTTTAATTTTGTTTACAAATGAACTTTCTATTCAATAAGTGTGAGTATATTGAATAGAAAAATTCATGTGCTTTTGAAAATTTTATGATTATGATTGTGATTTTTGAAAAGGATGATTCTTTATTTTATTTTGAAAATGAAATCTTCATCAAAGTGAATTGAAAGAAGATGTTCATTTGTGCTTTTAAAATGTTGTTTAATTTTATTTTTGAAAATTTCTACATGTAACAATTATGGGAATTGTTAAATGAGGGTGACAAAATTTTGTGAAAAATATTTTATTAAGTGCATTTTTGAAAAAAGTGCTTTTGAAAAGAAAAGTTCTTTATGGAAGATTTATTATTTTAGGATGAACCTTTCCTTATCATGAAAATGGTAAGGAGGAAGTCTTTAAGATGCTTTATTTTTTATTTAGATCTTTTCATGTTACCCGTTGGAGAACACGGGGTTTTAAGACCAACCAGGGATGCAGTCCTAAAACCTAAATATATTTGCTAACTCAACTCAAGAATGAAATGAGTTAAGTGCCAATAGAAAGAAGGATAGTCTTGGATTTATATCAAAGTGAAAATCAACTATCGATACTCAAATACAACGATCATTTACCAAAGATGTAGAGAGGAACCATCGAAACAGAGTAGCCAGAAAAATCTATTGGTTGAAAAATTCCTATAAGGAGTCGCCTTCAAATCTGTGGGGAGAAATGAAAGAGGCAACACCTATATAAAAATTCATCTTGGTAAGATGCCATGTAGATCCACAGATGTACTTATTCAGGTGATCGAATACATTATCAAGAAATAGTGTACTACCTCAAGAGATAGAAATCACTACCCTTTAATGGAACCAATCACCTCAAAAAGAACTCCTAAGGGCGATAGGTCAGCATATGTACCAGTGATTCTTCCCCTACTTTATATGGAAAAATAAATCAAGATTTATTTTAAATCGGGTTCATTAAGTTCCCTACACGGGCAAGCCCCATAGTTAATTACATCCTAAAGGACAGGATCCCTTAGGAAAACTCTTGATTAAGGTAAATAATCATTGTCTCTAAAGATTTCAATAAGAAGGACTATCAATCGATTGGTTTATGTTTGAAGATCAAATGGGATTGATCAAAAGAGAGTTATTATCAAAGCCAAAATAGAAGATAAGTAGGAGATGCCCACGATGCTATGAAACCTAGCGAGCATCTCAGACTATCCTATAGTTGGGCTTTACATTTTAGAAATTGATTTAGTTTATTTGAGTTGCATTTTTTATTAGAAATTTAGGACTTAAGATTCCTTAACATAAGATTAAGAAATGCCTAAGAGGTGAGGAGTTATGCTTGTGGCCAAAAAAGCAACCTCAAAACCTAAATCTAGGGAGCTTCGGCGAGGGCCGGAAGCACAACCTAAATCTAAGGCAAAAATTGGGTAATTGGTTTGCCACCACAAGAGAGGACAAACCAGTAAATGACTTGGCGACAACGCCTGGGAGGCACCAACTAACTCCTCCTACGATTTTAAATACATGTAGGCAAGTCTTTATACTTATGCAAGATAGTTAGGGTGTTATTTATTAAAAAGAGACTAAGTCCTTAAACTCACTCCTTAAAGAGACTAGATCATGTAAAAGGAGTGCTTCAAATGACCTAAACTAATGCAATTCAAATTTCATTTTATTTCATTTTATTTCATTTTGGATAATTATTTTGACTCAGGATAATATGATTTTTATGACTAATGCATGAGAAATCAGACTATTGGCCAAAATCAGTGAGAAAGGAGGAGGTGAGTTTCCACTACGGCTCTCAAAAGTTAAGCCGAGTTCTCTGGCAAAGGTGGAAGCCCTCCAATTAAGAGTGAAATAAGATGCATTTGTGCATGATATTATAAAGAAATGCTCATCTAGCTAAAGGGTTGCTAATTCTTTTATCTTGATTTTAAACCTAAGCTTTAGGTGAGGTTATGAGTTATTTAATTTTAATTTGAATTGTTAAGTTGGGTAAAAGATTTATTTTTTCTAAAGAGCCTAATCTACATCCAGACCACATATAAAGCAAGAAAGAAACTAGAAAAATCATGCCACTTAATGCAAAAGCTAAATAAATCAATAATCAATTTATAAAGCTAATCGTAAAAAGAATAAATCGTCATTGTGGTCGGGCACCACCACACAAACCCAAAAAAATCAAACATGGGTAGCCGAGCTCTACCCTTTTACAAACCAAATTAAAAATAAATTAAATTACAATTAAGCAAAGGAATTTATTATTATGAGGGTCCTCAAGCTTTATTCTTCTTTCTTTCTTCTACTTTTCTTCTTTGGTTCCTCTTTTGAATGGTTGGAAGGTGGATGCTCCAAAACATGGTGCATAAGATAGGATCTTATGATCAATGTTCATCCTAATCTCCTTAACAAATCATTCTTAAATCTTATTTACACAAATTTTTACATGAAAAGGAAAAGTGGAAATCAAACTTACACCTGCAAAATAAAGGTTAGCTAAAATACACCACACAAATCCCAAGCATGTATATTGGACTTATCACCCACACATGGGTGACTAAGTCCACCTGGCCTATGGATTATGCTTAGGGGTATAAAGCACCTACAAGCAAAAGCATTTATATTTTTATCTATAATTGTACCCCTTAGGCACAATCCCCTACAGAAAAGAATGGTTAGATTAAGAACGTCCTACCATTCATTCTACAAGCATACACTGTAACATCCAGTCTAAAACATATATCACAAAATAAAACATAACATCAAACCATGCACCGACCTAACCTAAGGCTAGAAGTGATGACTAGGCTAATGTGTGTGCTTTGAAGGTTTGTGTGGTATGCTCAGTTATGACTTTAGGTTTAAATTTTCTAAGTGTGAAGAACATGTTCAAGTTAGAGGAGAGTTTCATTAAGTTGTTTAAGTGTTTTGGGTTAGTTTTATTTCATGTTTTAATTTTTTTAAGTGAAACCTACAATTAATTACTAAGTTATGAAGAGAGGAAAAGAGAAGATATCTTCTCTTTCCTTCTCTAACCTTAAGTAATTTTCTAAAGTAGGTTCATGTTTTAGTTTCATTTTAGGTGAACGTTTTGATTAGATCTTTTAATCAATCCTAAGTTTAGATAAACTCTAAACAAACCTATTCAAAAAGAAAGACATTTTAAGATTAAATAAAATGAACCAAAATTCACATACTTCATTTCTTTTCCCAACATATATAACATGCATGTGGATGGACCCTAAGCATATCTATACTTGCAAATGAGAGTATTTAACACACTTTATGATACATGCTAAGTAATTCATTTAAGGAAATTTAGTAGTTGAATATGCATGATTTTTCTTAAGTAGAAAGAGTGTTCCTTACCTAAATTTTCACATACATACATGAAAGTAGGAAATGCATAAGTGAGTGCAGTGCCAGTGTTAACCAGAGGTTTAAGGTTCAAGACCTATTTAGGGATACTTAAAGCCTCGCAACCTTGGGGTTGTCCAGAATAATATATCACTTTTCTTAAATATTAATATGCATATAAAAGAAATGAAATAGAAAAGGAATATGCAGCAGTTGTTTAATGGATTCATTTTATCTTATGCAATTTATGTATGAAAGTATAGGTAACCCTTCTTAAATGATAGCAATAGGGATGAATAGGGTATAGAATTAAGTAAGTTGGGTTCTTTTCAAATGAACCCTACATTTTACCAACTCCTTTTCAAAACTATGCTACCATAAAAAAGAAAGGAAAAACTACAGTAAACATGACTTTATAATCTATCACATGCAAGCTTATAATTAAAGTATAAGTAGCACACTTTCAGATTTAGTATTTGATTTATGTATTTTAAAAATAATTTGGATTTAGTAGTAATAATAGCCACTCATATTTCTACTTTAGCCAACACATATAAATTTGACATAAAGTAAACAATTTCATTTTAAAATTTGAATTCCAAAACTATGAATGCATGAAATCACTTGACATGCAATTTAACATGTTGTGGAAAGATCCAAAGCAATGAAATCATGTAAACAAAATCACTTTACTTAAGTCCTAAAGACATTATTATAGAATAAGAAAATTTACAATAAATCAAAGTGAATTTCAAAATAATTTTTGTTTAGTTTGAAGTAGATAATTAGATCCATTTTTACACATTGATTAGTTTAAGGTATGAATTAAGTAGCTTAATTAACCCTTACCTACACCACCTTAGAAGAATTAACTAAATAATTATGAACCAATGAGATGACATAAAACCCACAAGGAATTTAAATTTATAATGCACCTAATAATGAAAAGGCCTAATGCAATTAAAAGTTAATTAAGCTAAAGGGTTTAGCCCTTTCACACATGTGAATTGGATTTTGATTTCCTTAAATGAACTTAGGCTATTGAACACCTAAGCATCTACCCAAGGTAGATTAATTAAGTTATGGAACTTTTTTTTAGAATTTTTAGAAATTGATTAAAGGGATAGTTAATGAATTAACCCTTAATTAAGAGGAGAGTAAGAAGAGAAGAGGGGGTTTAGGGAATAACTTCAGGGAAATGCCCCAAAATTATTCCATAAACTCCTCCTACTTACTAACCTTAATCAACCCATCATGGGGTAAATCCACTAATCATACCCTAATTATATTTAACTACATGAGAAGGAAAATTAAGAAAACCATATGCAATTACTCTAATCAAGCCTTTAATAAATCTTAAGAAAAATATGGGAGGCAGAAGTCATTCCCTAAAACTTATCCAAGAAATTTGGGATTAATCAAGGCTTAATCAAAGAGTAATTAGAAAAATACACTTTTCAATTAAACCCAAATTTAGAGAAAATCATAATTGAAAATTTTCAAAATTAATTTTAAAATGTTCTAAGTTTAATTATCTATCCATAGGTTTTTAATTCATATTTTTTTGAATTTTCTATAAAGAGTTATACATTTTTGAAGATCCATGGATTAACTAGAAATTAATTAAGCATTTTAAATAATCCCTAACTAATCCTTGGTTCACAGCGCAACGCGTGGCAATGGCGATTAGCGCACTTTACATGCATTGCGCGAGGGGACAACATAAGTTGTCACCTCACAAAAAGTGGCGGCGGCGCTCGCACTTATATTCTCTGTCGTCCGATCAAAGATTGGATGGCAAAGGATTCCCCTATGTTTTATAAAGGATTAGTAGATAACTACATGTTAAATAATCTCAGCTGTCCATTTAAAATGTACGGATGGACGACTGAGATGATCCAAGTTCTTCCCCTTGATCAACAGAGACCGTCCATGACCAAGGGGAAGATCCAAGCTAGATCTAGCATGGAATCACACCAAATTAAACCCACACCATCTAGAGACAGAGAGCGGCAAATCCAATGGTCAAAATTCGATGAGGTGAAAATTTCTTTTACAAAGCTCCACAGCACATTGAGTTTAATGATCAAAAAATTCCATATCTCACCGAAGGTGATCACTGGTGCTCGAGATCAATGAGGTAGCTTCATCTGGTGGAGACGAAGCCCTGAAATTCCCAGTACTTGGGATTGAGTGGCTCTATGGACCAACACCGCTTGAAGATCCTTGTGACTTTGATCCAATTGCTCCTCACCTTACTATGGGAACTCCAATGGAAGCTTGAGTGAGCTCAGATTGGTCCTTAGAAGAAGTGTGTAGGAGGAATTGAGGTGGTTTTAGTGTGGAGGAAATTCAAGATTGGATTGAGCTCCCCTATTTTGGCATTGCAAAATCGAGAAATGGGGAATTCTAATCCTCTCTAAGAAGCTTAGGAGTTCTCTCTGATGATTGCTCTGGGTTTCTTAGCTTCAATCGACAAAGGGTGTATGAAAATAGAAGTGAATTAGGGGGAGTATATCTCCCCTTGAAGGATCAGATGGCAGGCAATGTCCATGCCATTTTCATCTAATTGATGAGATTGGGAGGGCTTTTTGATCTATTTTGAGTGTACACATGTGGGTTTCATCAAGGAGGTGAGATTCATCTCCCATGTGCCTTAATTTGAGCTTAAGAGGGAGTTTGAAAATTCAATTTTAAGCTAGGGGTTGAGTTTGGTCTAGCAACCAAATGGGCTGACCCAAACCCATTAGGTTGGGTGCACCACTCATCATTAAGTCCCCTTGAGCTTTTAGGAATGCCTCAAGTGATTGTGAAGAGGGTATGACCAAATTACCCATGGGTTAGGCCAAAATTTGTTCTATGTCCTAGGGTAGGATGGTCATTTTACTATTTTTTTCTACTTTGGACGTGTTGGGTATGTGGAGAAACTAGGTTTGGCCATGTTTCATTGGATTTGGAATCCATTTGATAGGTTTTGTCTCATGTTGACCCATTTAGGTCAAAATGGGTCAACTTAGGTCAAGTTGACTAATTGGTCAAATTGGGTCAAACCATGGGTTGGGTCAAGTTCGTATGACCATTTGAAGTATTTTGGTTACTTTGGTTTGATTCAATTTGGTATATATTTGGTTTTGGCTCATGTGACTTCATTTAGGTCAAATGGGTCGAGTTACCCTATTTGACCCATTTGACCTATTTGAGGTAGGTCAAGGGTAGGTTTGGGTTTGGTTAGTCATATGAAGTGGATTGGTATCTTTGTTTCCAATCAATTTTGGTTAAGTTCAATTTTGGCTCAACATGACCCCTTTAGGTCAAGGTCAATTGGGCTAGGTTGGGTCTAGTTGTCCAATAAAGGCTTTGGTTAAGTTCAACAAGTGATTTGGAATGAACTTGACTGATTGATTTCAATCAATTTGGCTTAGATCAAGTTTTGACACATTTTGACCCTTTAGGTCAAAATGGGTCAACTGGGTCAAGTGGGCCAATTGGGCTGGTTAGCTCAAATGTTGGCTTGGTCAAGTTCAAACATAGGTCATGAGTGAACTTAGATCAATGGTTTCAATCAATTTGGCCTATGGTGGATGTTAGGTTTCATTTTAGGTTAAGTTGACTTGGTCAACCCTTAGGTTTGACTTGGTTTGACCAATTTGATTGATTGATCATCCCATGATGATTGTTGATCATGATGAGAGGGATATATGAGCTTTGGTTCAATCCAATTTGGTTAGGATCAAAAGTTGGCTCATAATGGTACTTTAGGTCACTTTGGGTCAAGTGAGCCTAAGTGTGTCAAATGGCTAGGATAAAGCTTGATTTGAAGTTGGTTGATCTTGTATATGGGCTCATGATTGAAATATGAATCCATTTACAAGTGGTTTGATGTCAAATGGATTTTCATCCATTTGAAAATTTCATATTCAAAGGAAGAATTTGAAGGGGTCTTGGGTTTGATTTTAGATTTGGGTTTTGATTGAATGATTGAAGTTTGGATTTATATATGAGATCATGATTGTATGATTGATTGAACCATGAGAGAAAATCAAGAGTTTGGCTTGATTTGAAAGTGATTTGGCTAAGTTCAAGATTTTGACTTGAAAGGCTTAGATTTGATTTTGATTTGATCTGAGTTTGATTTTTGAAATCGGTTTTGATTGTTTGAATTTATACTTCATTTATATATATATATGAATATAAATGAGAATATAAATGGGTCATGAGAAAATTTCAAGGATTTGAAGCGGTTTAATCATGATTTAGGTTAAATCCAATAAAGGGAATTTAAAGGATTTAAGAGAATTTTTAATTTGAAATTTAATTTTTGAATTGGATTTGATTGATGTATATTTATATTTCATTTATATATGAGAATATAAATGAGAATATAAATAAGTTTTGAGAAATCCCATGAATTTGAATGAGTTTGATCATGATTTAGGTTAAATCCATTAAAGAGAATTTAAAGGATTTAAATGAATTTTAAATTGGAATTTAATTTTTGCCTGGATTTAAATGATTTATATTTATATTTCATTTATATATGAGAATATAAATAAGTTTTGCTAAAATCCCAAGGGTTTGAATAGGTTTGATCAAGATTTTGGTTAAATCCATTAAAAGGAATTTAAAGGATTTAAGGAGAATTTCATGAATTGATTTTGAATTTGGAATTTGATTTGATTTGATGGGTTTGAATTTATATTTCATTTATAAATGTGAATATAAATGAGAATATAAATAGATCATGAGAAAATCTCAAAGATTTGAATAGGTTTGAATCATGATTTTGAATAAGTCATTAAGGAAGCTTAAGGACTTAGTCAAAATTTGGACTTAGGAATTTTTGATGGATTTTGATCATGGGTTTCAATCATAGATTTTAATCATGGATTTCAATCATGGAATTCTATCATGAAATTGATTTGAGTTTGGAGAAAATCAAATAGAATTGATTTGGAGTTTGACTTGAAAGAAGGAAAGTGAGGAATGGTTTAAGCTAAGGGTAGGAAATTTTCCTAACACCCTTAAGGCATGACCTATTCTATAACTCTTCTAAGTCTTCTAAGGCTAGGTCTAATCACTAGATGTGTCTTAAGACTAAGGAACTCTTAAAGTCTAAGAGAAGTCCTATGTCTAAGATGGAGGAGTTGAGAGCTCATTCTACAAATGAGGTCAATAATGTGTGAGGATGATGAGATAAAATGGTATGGGAGGGATGATGCGGTGGCCTATTGTTGGTCGAATAAGAGGTGGAGGCATGGGGATGGGCTGTTGTGAGTTCCAAGGCATTGACTGGATGTGATTAAGAGATAATCATATAGATTTATTATGAAATACGTGCTAAACTTGATGAAATTTTAAGTGCAAAAACCTTAGTAAAATTGGATGTTTATTCTAGGTAATTTTGATGCTCCAAATGTAACAGCATAGTCCATTTTGTGATCGGAGGTCATTTGATTCAATTTGGCAATTTATAAGGTCACTTTCAGTTCAAAAATGTGCATTATCGCTTCAGATCACTTGATGTTTGCATAGACTCATCTGAATTGAGCATGGATAGTACCATTTGATAGATTTCAATGTTTTAAAGCTAACGACACAATCAATTTCATGAATGAAGATCATTTGGGCATTATCGTAGTCTCCCAACTTTGATATGCGTCTAACCACTTTGATAGCTCGACCTCTTGATTAGTCAACCGTCGGATTATGAAAAATATATATTTTGATCAATTTCAATGTTATGAATGTGATGGAGAAGTCCGTTCATCTATCAGAGATCATTTGAACTAATTTTGGTAATGCCCAATGTATTTCAATTTTGATTTGCACAATATCGCATCGAAGCTCATCGAATTTCTCTCATGAGCTCAACTCGACTTATGTAGTATACATTGAGGTCACTAAATGCCCCCAAATAAATTTGATTCACACATGAAGTGAGTCATGTTTGTTGAAAACTGATTGACCCTTTGAGTTGGCCATGGATCTTGAATCACATCAGTTTCAATTTCAATTTCTTTTGGAGTTTTGACAGAATTCATCATTAGTATGATGCATTGTGTTTAGACTAGCTAAATGATGGGATTGACTGATTTATCATGATTGACTTGTTGGATGGATAAGAGTCTCTTTCACCATTTACTCTCTACTTTAATGGGTTTGCTGAAGTTTTGTGTCATTGTAGATTTGGGTTTCCTCTGGCCCTAGCTTCATGCTTGATCAGGTTTGATAGAGGAATTGGTCTGTTTGCTTTGAGTTTTGAAACTCTTTTTGTCCTAGCTTTAAGCTTGATGGACTTGATGAAGGATTGCCCTAATTTATCATATTGACTTGTCGGGAAGTGCACGTATGTCTTCAGTCCTATGTTTGTTGCTTTGATGGACTTGTTGAAGAGTGCATACATATGACCTAGCCTTCTGGCTTATATTATGTCTAAAATGTTGAGTTATCAATCCAGTAATGAGTGCTTTAACAGACTGAATAACCACAAAATCTCTTTAGTTTGGCCATCGGCTTTGTATGAACTATGAAATTGCTTCCTTGGTCCTATGCTTTCTACTTTGACGGACTTGATGAGAAAATTGACTTTGATCTGTGCTTGGTGCTTGATCAGGCTATTTGAAAATCACCTTGTAGGCAATATAGAGTTTGATTTGAGGTAGCTCTGGGTTGACAATTTTTTCCTCAGATTGTCTTGGCCTATCGATCAAGTAGAAAGATCTCTTAGATTCTGGTTGCTTTTAATCACTAAGTTGAATTTAATTTGAGATTGAACGACTATCATCATTGGACTGATGAGCAGGGGCTCTTTCACTACAGCCTTTTCTTGTGTCTTATTGAATGAGGAGAGCATAAGCAACTCGACTATTTATGGGCTTGTTGAGTTTGACATTTAGAACCCATCCATGTTCTAGATTTGAAGATGTAGAGGTTAATATTTTTCCAACTTAGTTGATTTAAGCTTCCAAAATTAGGAGTTCTTCAGACTTGATCTTTGACATTTAATAAATCTTAGAGATAAACTTTTGATATTTAGGGTTGTCTTTTCATGTGTAGAAATTTGTTCTTGTAAGACCTGCAACTTTGACCATAATAGTTATAGATATATTCAAGGATCTCCATAAAGCTCGATGTCAACTTGAATGTATATATAAGAAGACCCATGTTTCACAGGAGAGGATTGAACAACCTTGATCATAAAAAAAGCTCATGTCTAACAAGGGGATTACAGATTAATTCAAAAATATATTACAAGGCTTGATTTTCTTTACTGAAAAATAAACATGATATATTTTCAACCATACTATTTATATATATATATATATCTAAGGATCTTGACTTAGAGCACGATATCAACTCAGATAAATATATAAAAAATTCTCTCTATCTAATAGGGGAGCTTTCGCAGTAACTATTAAGAGAATTTGGAATGACTTTGGTCCTATGCTTTGTGCTTTCGGACTTGTTGAAGACTTCCTCTTGAGAGTTTGAAATTTGATTTTTTTTTTTTTTTGGCTTTATGCCTTGGTGGACTTAATGGAGTTGATGATTTATTGCTGAGATGAGAATGTCTTCGGCCCTATGCTTTATTCCGGACTTATTGAAGATTCAATCTCAAATTTTAAAATTTGTATTTTCCTCCTGTCATGGCTTCGTGCTTTAGTGGACTTGATGGAGTTGATGACTTATTGGCGAGATGAGAATATCTTCAGTCCTATGCTTTGTGCTTTGACGGACTTATTGAAGATTCAATCTGAAGATTTTGTGGTTCATATTTCTTTCTATCATGGTTTTATGCCTTGACGGATTTCTCAAAAGAATTCCTTGAATTATGTTGAAGACTTGTCAAGTGATATGAACTTACCTTTTGCTCTAGCTTTCTACTTTTGTGGGCTTGTAAAAGGATGCTAATAGATGACCTAACCCTATGAGCTTGTCTTTGGGTAAATAGCAAAAGTCATCTCCATGCTTTTTGGCGTGACATGTCGATGACATAACTCCCTTAGTTTAGCCTTTGGCTTTGTATGAACATTGGGATGACTTATTTGGTCTCTTGCTTTCTGCTTAGTTGGACTTACTAAAGAAGAGCTTCCTTCAATCTTTGCTTTATGCTTAACAAACTTGTTGAAGGGATTAAAATTTCACATTTGATATTGATACCAAACTTGACTTAGTGCTTTTTGAGTGAGGATATTTTTTGTTGGATTTTTGGAAAATGACCTTACGACTATTATGGATGATCTCCTAGTCTGGGCCACTAACTTACCAAGTTGGAGGGATTTGGAGATTTAGATGCTCTTGTCTTTGAACTAACGAAGTAGGAGAATCTCTTACTGTGGTTTTTGCGGCAAGTTGAGTAAGCAAATTTGTCAATGACTCAGCCATATTTGGGCATGTTGAGTCCGATCATATGCACCCACTTGAGCCATAGATTTGATGTATGAAGGGAGATGTGTCACCAACTTGATTTGTTGCAATTTGTAGACTTAAAAATATCTCTTTTTGGTTGGTAAGACTTTGAGACTTATGAACTTTGAATACATAATTTGAATACGTGTATGTGGATCTCGGCCTTAGGCATGATGTCAACCTAAATACAATAGAAAGGTCCCCTATTTCTTAGGGAAAGCTTAACATTTGTTATAAAATTTAAAAATTCCCCTTGTCTGATAGGGGGATTTTTGGTTCATTTTGGAAATACATTCTATGTTACAAGAAAATTTCCATGCAAAACTTACACATGTAATGATAGTGAGGAATAATTGGTATTCTTAGCACCAGGACCAATTCTCCTTCTTGAAAAGTTCGATGACGCACCATATGATCGAATGCATTCTTGTGATTACATTTTATGTGAAATAAGTTTTTAAATATCGACCATTGATTGGCAGCATTGGTATTTTACCTTTGAAATCAATGAGCTTATAGGCTTCTCCTTAATATACTTTCTCAATGACAAAGGGTCATTCCCAATTATGCTCAAATTTACTGCCAATTTTATGGTGAGGAATAATTCATTTTCTCAGCACTAGAACCAATTCTCCTTCTTTAAAAGCTCAAGGACATATTGTATAATCGAATGCTTTAGATATCCTTGCTTAGTAGACTTTTAAATTTTGCTGAGCTTGGAGCCTAACTTTGTCAAGCACATCAAGCTCTTTCATCCATAGACGGGCATTCTCATCTTGGGTAAGATCGTGTTGAATGGCTACTCGGAGCGAATGTAGTTCAACTTTGAGTGGTATAATTGCTTCAGCCCTAAATACTAGTACATAAGGAGTGGATTTTATGGGAGTCATGTAAGTGGTGCGGTAAGCCCATAAAGCTTCCACAAGCTTGGTATGACACTCCCTTTTATTTATTATAAGGATCTTTTTAAGTTGCTTGACTAGTGTTTTGTTGAAAGCCTCGACCAAGCCATTTGCTATCAGATTATAAATTAATGAGTATGGCCAATCAATCTTATGTCGATCAACAAATCTATAGATTTTAGTGCTCTTAAAGGCTGGACTATTGTGTGAGATAATTCTGCACTGCAACCACATCTATAGATAATAATGTGGGTGAAGAAGTTGGTCACATGCTTGTCTATGGCTTTCTTGAATAAAACTTACTTGGAGAAATAATCAGTGGCTGCTAGGATGAAGTGATGGCTAGCTAATAATGGCAGATCAATTGGTCCAATTACATTTATTTCTAACACTTAAATGGCCAAGATGTTATCGTTACCATGGACCTGACATTCATGGCATATCTTGGCATGATCGATACAATCTTTTACCATAGATGGCTAGTAATATCCCATTCTTTTAATTTTGGAAGCCATTTTGGGACTAGATTGGTGTGTGTCACATTGTCCTTCATGGATCTCAGCAATCACTTTGTTGGCTTCTTCTATTCCCAAGCATCATAGCCACATCTTCTCGAAAGATCTATGATAGAGGGTATTGCCAACATAAGCATATAGTCAAAGCCTTTTCTCAAGCTGTGCAACCATCGACTTATTGCTTGGCAGTCTTTCTTCCTTAAAATAGTTGGTGAAGGGTTGTCCCCAATCTTTCTTCTCTTCTACGGTAAGGATTTCATTTTATGACTTTGACGCTTCCTTAGATTGAGGTCTTTTCTCTTGAATAGTTTGAGGCTCATCTTGTTGACTTTGAGAAGTACCTGGTAAGAGAGTGTGAGGAGCAATGTGAGTTGCATCTTGTTGACTTACATTTGATGACCTCTCTTCTAGTGGGGACTTTGGGTTTAATAGCTTTAGGACCCGATGAGTGCAAACACTAATTAACACATAACCGTTGTCATCCATACTCACCATTTTCTTTGCCAACTTAGCTAAATAGTCTAGCTATTCTTAGCTCTGGAGACTCAAGTCATAATGACATTTGAGATTTGCTTCATAAGCTCAAGAACTCTCTAGTGATAGTGGGTAAATTCAAACTTGTTGATTTTGTAAAGGCCCAACACTTGATTAATGACGAGCTGAGAATTGCCATAAACTTGTAGATTCTAGACTCCCATAGAGATGGCTTCCTTTAGACCTGCCACCAATACTTCATATTCTGCTTCGTTGTTGGTTCGAGGCTCAGTCAATCTATAGGAGTGCCTCATTATATCACCTTCTAGTGTGATCAAGATGAGACCAATGCCAGCTCGAGCTTTTGAGAGATTTGAGGTCTGAGTGTATTTGATGAATGAAGCTCCATCAAAATATAAAACCCATATTTATTTCTTTTCCTTTTCATATATATGCATGATCTGCTCATCAGAAAGCTCATCATTGAGCGATGAATCTATCGGGATAAGGTGTGCAGCAAGGAAGACTGCCAAAATTTGCCCCTTCACCGTTTTTGGGGAATAGATGTGATGTCAAATTGTAGTAGAAGAATAGCTCATTATGGCAAGCGACTTGTCAACAATGGTCTTATCATCAAGAACTTCAGTGGATCGGTCCTTGAGACAAAAGTAATTTTATGAGATAACATGTAATGATGAAGCTTGTGGATAGCAAAAATTAGAGCCAAACAATGCTTCTCGATTAGAGAGTATTGCATTTTGATTCCTATTAGCCTTCGATTGATGTAGTATATGGTGTTATTTTCTCTCTCTTTATTATGTTGTGTAAATAATGCATCTAGATATTCTTCTAGTGCCACTGTGTATAAGATGAGGAGCTTTCCTGGGATTGGTGTTGCGAGAATAGGCGGGTTCAAAAAATACTTCTTAATAATGTCAAAAGCCTCTTGATATTCTTCTTCCTATTTGAAAAGAGTATCCTTTTTCATTAGCTTCCTCCACTTGGACATGAATCTCTGATCGACGCCTTCAATGAATTTCTAGCTCGAAGTGTGGAATAGATATTTCTTCAATTGGAGGACTGCGATCGAAGCTGACCTCATCTCAAAGACATGGAGCAGTTAGCGACCAAATCCCCTAGATGACTCTCCAAGGTGTCGTTGTAAATTTTATCACATATAATGCTTCTCTTAGGTACCCATTCTTGGAGTTTTATTTGTGGTGTATATCTACAAATGCAGTTGGATGTCACACTCTCTTTCTTTATGGTAGTTTCACTTCGAGGATTTGGCCTCCAAATTTGCTAACCTTTTTTACTGGGACCTTTTGACGGTGGACTCTTGAACCTATGGTCCAAGTGTCATGCCTCGATGCTCATCATGCGAGACTTGGATTGGTTGATATTTTGTCAGGATTGTAGGAGGGGTCTCCTTGGAGGAGCAACTCAGCCTCCCTAATGATAGAACCTTGATATTTTCTTTTCATCAGTCCTTTCTGCTTAGCAACTTTGAGGACCTGATGCACACTTGCATATACAATTTTGAGTTTCCTCACTAGAGAAGTTGGAATCTGACATTGTCGGGTTCAAAAGGACTATTTGATTTGACCAGTAGAGCTATTTTACTTTACCCATCTTAGGTAGTCAAACCTATTATGAGTTAGAACACTCGCTTCTAGTTCCACACCTGGTTGTATAATTTTTTACTTGAATAATGATTGTTAAGCACGTAGTTCAACATTTCTCTTTCTTCACTGCCTCTAGGTTAGCTTGCTTCTAGATGAAGAAGCTTCTTACTTCTTCTTGAGGCTTAGGCTTTCATATTTATTTTTCTTTTGGTCGAGATCTTTCGATGGCGGATTCCTGGACATGCGGACCAGGCGTCATGCCATGGACATGCGGTCCAGGTGTCATGCCCTGATGCTACAGTGCTTGTTTAAAACAATCTTGAGTTCTTACTACCACAGATGATAGCTTTTGTAGTAGAGAATTTTTTGCTTCTTTAATAATTGACCTTTGATATCTCTTCTTCATAAAACCTTTTTTCTTTACAACATTCAGGACTCTATGTACTCAAGCAGATAAAATTTCAGGTTATTTCTTCTATAATATTTGAGCTAATAGCCGTTCAGGTAGAGGATTGTTTACAGTAGCGATGACTGAGAAGTCTACACTACCAAATTGAATTACAGCTCTAACATCCTCAATATTGATAACAATGTTAGCCAGACAGATATTGGCTTCGTGACCTAGCTACATGATGAACGATGTATTCTATATAGAGAACAATCAGATTAGTCATAAGAATATGGTTGATTTAAATTTAATTTCATTGAAAATTATTTTTTTTTAGTTTTGTATGCTCCACTATTATTATAGCTTAGATTTGACTAGCCAAATATGGAAAGAGAAACCTATCCCTAATGGAGTTGCCAGAAATTTATGGGCTCCGAAAATTCTCCACTGACCTCTCAATGAAGAGTGTATGATTAATGTCGATTAAATTTTCAGAAGGCACATGGAATAGTAGATAAGACACTACCTAGAGATTTCACCCTCATTTTGTGAATTTATATCTGGTTCCAAGTTTTCTATAGGTGCAAGCACCTATAGTTAATTACCCCTCCCAATGCTAAAAGAGAACTTTCAATTAAGGCTAATCATTAAATTGCTAAACACGTAGTGCATAGTAGCAGCATGTGGAGCTACGGAATTTAGGTTCATGAAATTCATCATTATTTTACTTAAAGTGGATGGTTTGTGTTGACCTCACTTTTAGAGTAAGTCTTCAATCTCCTCATCATAGATCTAGGACTCTTATAGACACTAAGAGCTCCTTAATCTTAAGACACTTCTAGTGATTAGGTGCCTAGAGACTTAGAAGGGTTAGCTATAGGGGTATGTTGTGTCTTAAGGATTTAGGGAGACTTGTCCATCTCAAATGCAATTCAAATACCGAATCCAAATCAAAATTTTAAACCAAATGATTGAAACCCATAATCAAATCCAAAATCAAAATCCATCATAAGCCCTATGATTTTATCATATGGACTTAGCCTTAGTCAAATTTGAATCAATCCAAATTTAATTTATTTTCTCCGAGACCAAACCAAACCTCAAATTTAATTCGTGTGCCAAATCCAAATCCAAACCCCAAACCAAATGATTGAAACCCATAATCAAATCCAAAATCAAAATCCTCCTTAAAGCCCTTGAATTCCATAGACTTAGTCAAATCTCTGCCCAATTCAACCCAAATTTGATTGATATCTCATGAATAATTTATATCTTCATTTAAATTCACAAATATAAATGAGATATAAACTCAAATAGCCAAAACTAAATCCAAATCCAATCAAAGCCCTTCTTGAGCCATATGAACCTACCTCCATGAGCTTAGCCAAATCTCATGCAAATCAACCCAAACTCAATTGATTTCTTTATAAATCAATTATTTCATCATTTACATTCACAAAAATAAATGAAACTTCCATCCCAATGATCAAAACTAAATCAAACTAGATCAATTCCCTACTTAAGCCCTTTTGACCTACCTCGATGGGCTTAGTCAAATTTTGCTTCCAAATCACTCCAAACTCAAGTATTTTTCTTATAAATTATTTCCATCTTCATTTATATTCATAAATATAAATGAAATATAAATTCACATGACCAAAACCAAGTCCAAAATCAAGTCAAAACCCAATTCAAGCCCTTTAAGCCAATTCTTTGAACTTGGTCAAATCCTATCCAAATCAAGTCAAAATAAATGGATTTTCTCTTGAATAAATCACCTAGTCAATCATATATCCAAATATAAATGAAGCCTACAATCATCAAGCCAAATTTAAGTCAATCCAAGTCAAGCCCGAGTTAGCCTTTTTGACTTGAAAATTCCAAATGAACCAAAACTATCATAACCCAAATTAATTGCAATTGGATTTATATTTCAATCCTAAACTCATATATAAATCTAACTAAATCTTAGTCAAACCAAAACAAAGCCAATTGACCCATTTAAGTCCACTTGATCCAAAGTGGCATAAAAGACCTTTTGAGCCAAGTTCTAATCCAACCCAAATTGGATTGAACAAATCCCATCCAAGCCTCATATCATGATAAACAATCACCCTAGAGTGATCATTTGCCTTGAGTTGGGTCAAACCAAGTCAACTTGGTCATTTGACCAAGTCAACCCTTAGTCCAAATGAAACCCAAACTACTCACCATACATCAAATTGATTGAAACAATTGATTCACACCAACCCATAATCAAGGTTTGAACATGACTTGATCATCAATTGAGCCAAACCAAATCCAATTGGCCATTTGACCCAAGTTGACCCAAATTGGCCTAAAAGGCCAAATGGGTCAAATCATGATCTAACCCAAATTGATTGCAACCAATGACTCAATTTCATCCCAAATCCATTGTTGAACTTGACCAAAGCCTCAATTTGACCAATTAGACCCAATCTATGCAATTGACCAACCTATCCCAAATTGGCCTAAAAGGTCAAATTGGCCAAAATCTAAATTAAATCCAAATTGATTCAAACCAAAGCCTACAATCATTTTCAGTTAACCAATTGAACATGAACTAACTCCTAACCCAAGCCAATTTCACCAATTTGGTCCAATTGGTCAACTTAGCCTATTTTACCTATATGAATCCAAATGAGCCAAAATCAAACCTAAGCCAAGTTGATTGAAACCACTTGAACCAAAACACTTCAAAATCATTATTTAAACCTAGCCCAAGATTTTGTTTGATCCAATTTGATAAATTGGTCAACCTAATCCAAATTGAACCCATATGACCAAATTGAGCCAAAAACCAATAAAACCAACCCATGAGGCTTTGTGAGCTAACCAAACTTGACCCAAAGCCATCCTAAGTCAGCCCAAAATCAGCCCAAACCTAATTGGAGCCAAACCCAAGGAAAATCTCCCTTGGATATGCCTCCCCATGTGGGATTTTGCCAAAGTTGGCAAAGTCCACTCTCCTTTCATCCTTGGCAGCCCTCACTCACCCACTTTGGGGTCGAACCTAGCCACCTAGCCCACCCTAAGTGGGCTAGGTTGTCCATGGACCAAGGGAGGTGAGTTAACTCACCTCCCTTACCAACTGAGCACCCAAAGGATCAAGGGAGAGCCATCAGCCCATATCAAGCCTTGAGCCACCTCCCAAGCACTCCTCCAATCAAACCGAGCCACGTGGAGATGATGGCAACCACTCTGATGCCCTGATGGTGATTGGATGGCCAAAAAATAGAAGATAATCATGTTCATCCACCATAGCAAATGAGGGATATACCCCCTCAATTCAAACAAGAAATAGATGCATTCGATTCGTCTGAGCTCTCAAGAATGAAACAAAATGCCCTAAGCAATCCCAGAGCATTTCCAAGCCTTCCCCACTTCGGATTTCCTCTTTTTGTGTGAAATAAAAATAGGGGAGCTCAATCTCGATTCCAACTCCCTCATTTCTCAACCAAAATCAAATTCCTTCTGCACACACCTTCCATGCACATCGTCAAAGCCACCCAAGTCATTTCCTAAGCTCCAAATCCATTGGAGGATAGACTTCAAACAAAGCTGAAGCTCCAAAGCTCGATTCTTGGCCTTCCGAGCAATCTGGGTGGAACCAATCCAATTGCTGCTCAACTGGGCTTCATCTTAACTAGATGAAGCTTCCTCAGAGTTCAAACTGCTGATCTTAGCTCCGATGAGGTATTTCAATTAAATCTTAGCTTTAGCTTAAAATGGGTTAGAGATTTTTGAAAAAAAGTTGCATGTGAGCTGATCCTAATCATTGGATCTTCATGGATCCCTCGCGCAATGGTGTGGATTGATTTTGTAGTGAATCCAACCTTGGGTGAGCTCATATTGAGCGATCCATGGTGGACGGGCTCCGTCATTTGTCGCTCATAAGAAGAGAGATCACAAGCCATCCGTTCCACATGATTGGAATATATGGCTCTGATTAGATCATGCTAGATCCATTGATTCGAGCATTATTAACTGCGGGTTTGATCTGCGGTATCGATCGGTGGAGATCAATACCGCATCCCATCAAGTGGCGATGTGATAACTTAAATAGCCAATCTTGCAATGCCACATGGAAAGTATGCTGCATTAGCGTGCCATGTGGTGTCGACGAGATTAGGCTTAATTTAATGGTTTTTAAGGCTGAAACTTTCATAATTCATAACTAATTGTAGAAAATTCTTTAAAAAAATATAGACTTAGGCTCATTTTAATGGTATTCTAGAGGAATACATTAAATTACCCTTAATTAATTTTGAATAGTAATTTTGGCTTAATTAGAGTTTAATTAAAAACTTAATTAGCCTAATTACTCTCTAATTAATTATCCAAATGGTTTCAATTTCTTTGAGGTTGCTTAGGGGGATGACCTCTGCCTCCTCCATGTTTCTTGAAATTTATTGGTTGATTAATTAGGAAATTGATTGATTAAGCCTTAATTACTCTCTTAAGTTAATTAAGTGATAATTAAGCATGGAAACAGTAAATTAACTAATTAATTAGACTGATTTGGCACTGATTAATAGTGTGGAGGTTTAGGGAATGTGATTGGAAAATTTTTCCTAATCTTTTCCCTAAATTTCTTTTACTTTTCAAAAGAGATTAATTACTTAATTAACTTAATTAAATTTTAAAATGGATCTGATTTTCCTTGCTTGATTTATGGGTAGGTCTTTAGGTGTTTAATATCCTAAAGGGGTTTAATGAAATTATGGTTCGCTCACATATATGAGAAAACCATAAAAGTAATTAATGGAGTTCCTTAAGCTTAATTAATGATTGTGAGCAAACTGCATTCAGCCCTTTTATTTCATAGGACCATTGCCATTTACTTTTCAATTCATTTGCATATTTCATTGTCTCATAATCATTTGATTAATTACCTTAAGAAAACATAGGTAAGGGTTTAATTAATTGATTTAATTCATGCCTTAACCTAATTAATCCATAAAATCAATCTAATTACCTTCTCATTAAATTCAATTAACTCACACATGGGGAATGTAATTAGAATTAACAAACCTCCTCTCATATTTCTTAAATCAAATCAAACATTAAATTAAAAATGACGTTAAGAAGCTATGGTTTATTTTAAATGAGCTTATTTGGTATGACTATCCTTAAGAATTAATTGGATATGATAAAATTATATGCTTATGTCTCTTTATTTCCTTCTAATCACATTAAATATTGTATGTCACTTGTAGTCATGCATACATATTTTTCAAAAATCAATTAAATGAAATGATTTCCTTTATGTCAAGCTTATATGTGTTGATTTAAATTAAAATATGTGTGATTATTATCATTATTAAATCAAAGTTATTTTCAAAAGTATGTAAATCAATCATAACATATGGACTGAAGACAATTATAAGTATTCATAAGCTTGCATGTGCCTATAGCTTAGAACATGTGATATGGAGTTCTCTTTCTTTAATCTTTATGGATTCACATAAAAATGTGAATATTAACAAGTCTATAGTTCATTTGAAAATGGCACAACATTTGTTTGGATTCATTCTCATGTTTCTTCATGTTAGAATTTAGATAGAACTTTAACTCACATGTATAAAAAATTCAATTAAATCAAAACATAACTTTTGCATGATTTGCATTTTTGTAGTCATTTGTACATTCATGTGTATTTAAGAATAGTGGGTATATCTAGTCTGGACATTCTGGGGATGCATGGCTTTAAGTAGCCCCAAGGAGGTCTTTACCTCACTCCCTGGTTAACAATGTCAAAGTACTTGCTTAGAACTTTTATATACTTATATGTGCATTTAGCTAATGAATGAAAATCTCCTTTCAGTTAAAAAGAAATACAACTTTTACAAGATTTCCATTCTTTTAGTCACTTGTACATTCATGTGTATTTAAGAATAGTGGGTATATCTAGTCTAGATATTCTGGGGATGCACAACTTTAAGTAGCCCCAAGGAGATCTTGACCTCACTCCCTTGGTTAACAATGGCAAAGTACTTGCTTAACACTTTTTTTACATTGAATGTGCATTTATCTAATGAGTGAAAATCCCATATTTCTATAAACTACATGTATGCATCTTTCTTTTAAAAGTGTGCTAAAAGAAAAACATATATATTGCATGTATAGTTGTACTTAGGATTTAATATCATATGCATGTTACATATGATGGAAATAAATGAATGAACATGTGTCATGTGATAGTAATTCATTCCAATTAATCTTAAGATACCTTTCTTATTGAATAAGATCATTTAAAGTGAACCTAAACTCGGGACTAATTTCAAAATGAGCCATTCATTAAAGAGAATTAGTTAATTAACATACTTTAGAAGTGACTTAAGGTAGGGATGAAAGAGAGTAATCCTCTCTTTTTCTTCTATTTATAAGACTTAGTTGCTAAGTGTTAATCAAATAAAATAAAAGAAAACACTAAGTAAAATTCTCAAATCATTTAAACCACTTAAATTGAAACCAACCTCTTATGATTAAATACCCTTTCACATTTAGAGAGCCATAACCTTAATGCCTAGTTAGAACATACCACACAAGCTTCAATACACACATTAGAACTAAGTCATCATTTCTAACTTTATGTCAGGGCGGTGCATGGTATGATGTATATTTTATTTTATCATGTATTATTTTAGACTTGATGTTAGGGTACATATTTTGTATATGGGCTATTAGGCCGCTATTAGCCTAATCATATTTTCTGCAGGGGATTGTGCCTAAGGGGCCTCTTAAAAATAAATATAATTACTCTCTTTGCAGGTTGCTTAAGCTCCTAAGCATAATCTAAATTAGGATAGGTGGGAATGGTTGCCCATGTGCAGGGTACTAAGTCCAAATTATAAATATAACTACTTGAGATTGAATGGTGTGTTTAGCTAATACTTGTTTTGCATGTGTAGTTAGATTTTATTTTTCTATTTTTAATGTAATTTTGCATTAGGAATTAGGATTAGTGTTATAGAGGATTGGAATGAGCAATGGCTAGAAGGTTTTGTCTTGGGAGGCCCTATGATGCCTTTGAAGCGAGCATATCCAAATCAAAGAAGGCATGAAGACATGAAGTATGAAAAAAAGAAGACCCCCATAACACTTTTTAATTTATAAATTGTAATTATTCTTTTATACTCTGGGTTGTATAAGAATAAAGCTCGGCTACCCACTTTTTCTTTTCGGGTTGTACAGCAGTACCCAACCACATCGACCTTTTATTCTTTTGTGTTAGCTATAAAATTGTTTGATATTTTATTTAGCTTGCGCAATAAAATTGGCATACATTTTTATAGTTTCTTTATGAATGATGATTTAATGTGTGGCCTAGATGTGATTAGGCTCTTAGGGAAAAATAAATTTTCTACTCTATAACTCATAATTAAAATTTTCTATAACTCATAACATAAAGCCTAGGCATTCATATTGTTTCACTCTTGCTAAGAGCCTAGGGTTGTATGCTAATTTTAACAACCCCTTAGAATGTTGTATGCTTAATATTATGTATTCATATTATTTCACTCTTGCTAGAGAGGGTTTCTATCTTTGCACAATAGGGGAAGACTTGACCTTTGAGGGTCTCCTCTGTGATGGAAAACACCTCTTTCTCTCTGATTTAGCCCATAATCCATTTTCATCATGCATTTAGACAAATGAAAAACCCTATAGCCTTTGTCGAAATGAAGTGTCAAAATCAAATAAAAATTGAAAAGATTTGCATTAGACTAAGTTATTATTCATACCACTCATGCTCTAGTCTCTTAGGGAGTGGGTTCAAGGACTTTAGTCTCTTTCTAAATAATAATAGCCCAATTATCTTGCAAAATTAGATGACTTGCCAACATGATTTTAAAAGCTTAGAAGAAATTAGCTAGTTGCCACTCTAGGCAGTTATACGTCTCGCAGTCGGGTGATTTACTCTCTCTTATGGAGGTAAACCATATATCCATTTTCTCTTAGATTTAGGTCATGCTTTAGCTCTTACTAAAGCTCTCTAGATTTAGGATCTTAGTTACTATTTATTTTCTACAAGCATAAATTCTCACCTCTTAGGCCTTTTCACAATCTTGTGTTGATAGATTATAAGCCCTATTAATCTAATAAAATTTCAACTCAAATAAAATAATTCTCTTACTTTCAAATTTATAAAGCCCAACTATATGATAGATTGAAATGCTCACTAGGCCTCCTAGTATCATGAGAATTTCCTACTTATTCACTTTGGCTTCCAAAATAAGTCTCTTCTTTTGAACTATCCCATTTGATTTTTTTCAAACATAACTAATTTGTTGATAGTCTTACCCTCAAAATCTTTGGAGATAATAATTGTCTACTTTAATCAAGAGTATTCCTAAGGAACTCACCTTCCTTATGATGTAGTTAACTATGGGGTCTTATCTCCATAGGAAACTTTAGAACCCAATTTAATATAAACACTATTTTATTCATCCATGTAAAGTACGAAAAAAAAAATCTATGGTATATTCGAAGACCCATCATGCATTAGGAGTCCTTATTAAGTGATTAGATCTATTAAAGGGTGATGTCTCCATATTTCAAGATAGTACATCATACCTTAATGTCATACTCGATCACTTTAATAAGTGCTCCCTCAGATCTGCATGGTGTCCCCTAAAAGTCTAACTCAACTCATATTATTCCAAGGATGGTTGGCATATCTAAGATGCATCATTTTCAACCATCTAGAGATGCTATCCATTCCTAACACTTATCAAAAATGATGTCAAGTTCAAGTGGGATGATAAGTGCCGCATACCTTTGAAGACATCATGCACTACCTGATGACGCCAGTTCTAGCAGCCCCTATCCTAGGCAAGTCATTGATCCTCTATACTGCTACATTAAATGACTCCCTTCGCGCTTTGTTGGTCCAAGCCAATGACAAAGGGAAAGAGAACACCCTCTACTATCTCAGCAATCTCCTAATCCCTATTGAGGTGAATTATCCACCTATTGAAAAGCTTTTCCTAGCTTTAATCTTTGCATCCCAAAAGCTACAACACTACATCCTTTCTCATAAGGTGAACTTGATCTTTATAATCAACCCTCTGTAATATCTCATGACACGACTGACGCTATCCAGACAATTTGTGTGATGGTCCATGATTTTGTTGCAGTTTGGCATTACTTTCATACCCCTCCGTGTGGTGAAAGGACAAGCACTAGTAGATTTCTTAGCAGCACACCTACTTCCTGTTGATTCTCTGCTTAATGATGACCTCCTCGATGAATAAATCATGAACTTATGGGACACTAGCATTTACCGTTGGGAGATGTATTTGATGGTGCGACTTCCTTTTAAAAGGGAGAAGAACTATGATTTACTCTCCCAAGAAAGGTAGGGGTATGAATAGTTCTCCTAACTACGGACCATGATATGATGAGATTTTCATATCATCTGTCCAATCCATGTACCAACAATAAAGCCAAATATGAGGCTCTGATTGCCATTCTAGAGTTAGCCATTTCCCTAAGCATCCATAATATCAACATCTTTAGTGATTCTTAGTTAGTTATCAACCAAATCATTGGGTCTTATAAAGTTCTAAAGCCTAAGCTCCATCACTACCACAAGTACACTATGGAGTTGTTAGCCAAAATCTCAGAGGTCATAAATTACAAGATTCCTTGAGGAGAGAACGCCATATCAGATTCTTTAACCAAGCTTGCCAAAGAGTTTGCATGTCCAAAAGATGAGTCCATACGAGTAAGGGTCAAAAATAGGCAAGTTTTATCCCTTATTGACGTTGAACTCATCGAGAGACTCTCTCTAAAGGGGAGGTTATCATTTCCAAAAAGGATGACGAGTCAGATTGGAGGCAACCATTCATGGATTATCTAAATATAGACAAACTACCTCAAGAGAAGTCACTAGCCCATCAAATAAAACATAGAGCCCTTTCCTACGCTTTCGTGGATGGCACCTTGTTCCAGCAGTCCTTCAATCATATGTGGTTACATTATATGGACAAATGCAAAGCTCGTAAGATCATGATTGAGGTGCAATCAAATTTATGCAGAGCACACCAATCCAGTCCGAAGATGAAAGCCAAGATCAAGAGACAAGGATATTACTAGCCATCGATGATCACAAACTGCATGGGTATTGCCAGGCAATGTCATAAATATCAAGTACACGGTGTGGTCCTACACCAACCGTCCAACATTCTACACCCTACATTGACCTCATGGCCATTTGAGTGTTGGGGTACTAACATAGTGGGTTAATCCTCCTTTCTAAGGGTCATCGGTTCATCCTCACTACCATCAACTACTTTTCCAAGTGGGCAGAGGTGATCCCACTCAAAGATGTCACAACTCATCATGTGCTCCAATTTCTCAAGAGTCATATCATATATAGGTTCGAGGTGCCTCGATGAATTATATCTGATAATGATACTGCATTCAAGAGCACTAAGATCAACTTTTCAGGAGACACATCATGGGCGGAGATATTCTACCATCTATTACCCCAGGCAAGTGACTTAGCGTGAAGCCTTCAAAAAACTCTCATCCATATATTAAAGAAGACACTCAATGATAATAAGTGATAGTGGCATGAGGAATTAGTTGAAGCCTTGTGGGCTTACTGCACCACATATAGAACTCCAACCCAATCCACCCATTTCTCCCTAGTGTATGAATCTGAAGCCGTTCTACCATTAAAAATCCATTTTTCATCACTAAGGATAACTATGAGTAGCAAGATCACAATAGAAAGCAAGTTGGGTTAGAAGAGCTCGAAGTTTGGAGGAGAAATGCCCACAGGCATGCTAGAACCATGAGTTGTACACAACCAAAATGATTCAAGCTCACAACAAGTTGGTCCGTCCTAGAGCTTGTTTTAGTTCTAAGGAGACCAATTATTGCTCATCGCAAGATGAGATGCAAGTTTGAACCCACTTGGGAAGGCCCTTTTGTCATAGAGAAGGCCTACTAAAGAAGATCTTATCATATCATAAATCATATGAGAGAGCACCCAATGCTTTCAATCAACAGGCTCTATCTAAAGAAATATTATCCATAAATCTTATTTGAAAATAATTATCAATGAAAATTTCATCTCTTCCATGTTAAGAAACATCTTTGTTTGTGAATCCACCACGATGTGTTTAGGGTAGGTTTAAAGAACTCGAGGAGCATCCTATCCTTTATCAACACAACACAAACACAAACTACACACAACCACATGTAAAATAAACACATATCTTTTGTCTCAGGCTACTTTGAGTTGGCATAAAGTCCCCAACGACACTCACTGAGTAGCTGCTCTAGGTTAGGCTAAGATCCTACCCTATTAGTGTGTCACCCCCAATGGTTCCTTATTTAAGAGGATGTAATTCTACAAGCTTTCCTCCTGACTTGACCATAGCAAACTAACAAGTACCTTGTTAGTTTGGTAGGCCTTATTGTGCTGTCGGTAAGCTTCCCCATGTCAACTTTGTTTAAGAAAGATGTAAGTCTACATACTTTCTTCTTGAACTATCCATTATGCATTGATTGGGTTGAGTATATTTAAGGCTTAGGGTAAGTCCCCAGTGGCTCCTTTCCTCCTGGCTACTTCAAGTTTGGGTCTAGTTCTTATACGGGACTCCCCGCTTAGTAGTCGCCCTAGGTCAGATAGAATCTATCCGTCGATGTGATCCCGGTGATCATTTCCATCTCATGATGTAATTCTACAAGCCTTCTTCTCAGATTGATCATCGTACATAGACAGACACCTTAGGTTGGTTGGTCCTCACTATGCTGATAGCGACCCACTCGATAGATACACCACTCATGGTAGATGTAAGTCTACAAGATTTCTCCTTGAGTTGGCCACCGTACACCTATAGGCTTTCTTTTACAGGGTCCAGGATAAAGCCCCTAGCGACTCATTCCCTATGGGAACTCTATTTGGACCACGTCCTTTGCAACCCCATTTAGACATTACCCATGTTACTCTTGGATTGGATAATCCCCCTTTCCTAGTAGCCACCCCTATGGTTGGAGAACTTGTCTTGCGGATATGCAGATTCTCCCTTGGTTTAGTAAGTTTGAGATATGACTAGGTTGATATAAGCTCCTTTTCAGTGTGGTCCCTCGCACACCAATAGGGTCCACGCAAACATATTAAAAAAAATATTTGTTTGTGGATTAAGATGACACTCCTAGTGATACCTTTTTCCAAGCAGACATCCTATCTTTAAGGTAATGTCGGAAAACTCTTATAAGAATCGCGACTACTCTTGAGTTGAGATAAGTCCCCAACAACACTCTCAGTAGTCACCCTTAGGTTAGGTTCAACTTGTTATGCCACCAATGGGTCACCCCGGCGGTCATCCTTGCTTTGAAAGATGTAAGTCTACTATGCATTCTCTCCAACATGACCATTGCATATCGACGAGCAGCCCTTGGTTGGGTTCAATTTGTTGTGCTACCAACCGATCACCCCAGTGACTATTCATTGCTTTGGACGATGTAAGTCTATACAATTTCTCCCAGCAGCCGTTTACTGAAAGGCACCCCTTAGGTTGGTTAGCTCTACCCCACGCCCGGTAGACTTTTCCTTTGGATTTGTAAATCTAAGATAGGACATGGCTGATATAGCCCGTTCTTAATGGATCCATTGCACACTGACAGGGTCCATTTAATTAAAATGAAATTAATCTTGACTATTTTTGAGTTGATGTGAGTCCTGGGCATTCACTCGATGGTAGCCCTAGTCAAATTTGATTTGTTGTACTACTAGCAGATCACCCCAATGGTTCATTATTTAGGAGGTTTTAAGTCTATAAACTTTTCTTCCATACTTGACTGCTGAAAGGCAACCCTTTGATTGTTTAGTCCTACCTTTATGGTGGTACTTTTCCTCCTAACGCAAAGAAGAAGGATAGTCTTGGATTCATACAAAAGTATAAATCCACTATCGATACTCAAAGACGATCATTTACCAAAGATGGAGAGAGAAACCATCAAAAGTAAAAAATCTATTAGTTGAAAAATTCCTATAAGGGAGTCGCCTTAAAATCTGTGGGGAGAAATGAAAGAGGCAACACATATATAAAAATTCATCTTGGTAAGATGCCACGCGGATCCATAGATGTACTTATTCAAGTGATCAAATACATTATCAAGAAAATAGTGTACTATCTCAAGAGATAGAAATCACTATCCTTTAATGGAATCAATCACCTCAAAAGGAACTCCTAAGGATGATAGGTCTGTATATGTACCAGTGATTCTTCTCCTACTTTATATGAGAAAGTAAAGCAAGATTTATTTTAAATCAGGTTTGTTAAGTTCCCTACACGAGCAAGCCCCCATAGTTAATTACATTTTAAAGGACAGGATCCCATAGAAAAACTCTCGATTAAGGTAAACAATCATTGTCTCTAAAGATTTTAATAAGAAGGACTACCAATCGATTGGTTTATGTTTGAAGATCAAATGGGATTGATCAAAAGAGAGAGTTATTATCAAATTTAGGGGTATACCCCCTCAATTCACACGAAATCAATTAATTCAAATCATCAAAGCTTCCAAAAAATTTAAGCCTCCTTGCAATCACCAGAGTGATTCCAAGCTTTCCTCCTTCAGAATTTCCTCTCCCAGTGTGAAACCAAAATAGGGGAGCTCAATCCTAATTCCAACTCCCTCATCTCTCAACCAAACTTCAATTCCTTACACACATCTTCCACGCACGTCATCGGAGCCACTCAAGTCATTTCCCAAGCTCCAAAGCCACTGGAGCTAGGAGTTCAATCACCATCGAGCTTCAAAGTGATGGAAGTTGATCCACCGAGCAAACCAAGGGGAATTAGCTTGTGTGCTACTCAATAGGGCCTCATCTCTACTAGACGAAGCTACCTCCATTGATCCCATCACCAGTCTTGAGCTCTGACAAGGTAATTTCTAAAAACCATAGAAATAAGAAATTTTTGTTGGAGCTTTTTGAAGAAAATTTGCATGTGAGTCGACTTTACTGTTGGATGTGTGCGGATTCCTTCCCTGATGGTGTGGGTTGATTTTAGAGTGAATCTGAGCTCGGGTGAGCTCATATTGAGCGGTCCATGGCGGACGAACTCTATCGTTCATCGCTCGTGGGAAGAAGGATCATGGGTCATCCATTCCACGTGATTGGAATGGACAGCTCTGATCAAAACATGCTAGATTTCTTATATTTTCTCCCTTTACACCACAGGATTGATCTGCGTCATTTGATATGAGATCGGACAACGGGGATCAATACCGCATTTGCCGTCAGCTGACTCAATGCGCGAATGTAACTACTTTAATAGCCAATCTCACGATGCCACGTGGAAAGCACGCTGTGTCAGCATGCCACATGGCGTCGATGAGATTAAGGCTTTAATTAGGTTAATTAAGGTATTTTTAGTGCTAAAACTTCAATAATTTATAATAAATTATAGAAAAATATAAAAAATATAAAAAATGACTCATTTTAAAGGTAATTCAGAGAGGAATCCATTAAAACAATTCTTAACTAATTTTGAATAGTAATTTTGGCTTAATTGGAGTTTAATTGAAAACTTAATTAGCCTAATTACTCTCTTAATTAACCAATCAATTTCAAATTTTTGAGAATGTTTGGGGATGACCTCCTCTCTTATTTTTTTTTAAATTTTGGTTGATTAATTGGGAAATTGATTGCTTAAGCTCTAATTTTCTTCTTAACCTAATTAAGTGATAATTAAGCATATGAATAATAATTAATCAATAAATTGGACCCTTAATCACTATTTAATAATTGGGAAGACTTAGGGGGATTGGGGCCTCCCTCCTAATCTTTCCCTTTAAGTTTCCTTCTCTTTTCAACAAAACTACTAAGTAAAGATTAACTAATTAATGACTTAATTAGTTAAATTGAAACTCAAATCATGCCAAATCATGTTTGATTAAGTAAGAGGCTTATGGGATTAGGTTGGGACCTCTTTCATAACCTTTTCTCACTTAAACCCATTTCATTTCAAAGGTTAATCAATTAAATTTTCTAATTAAACAAAGAAGAATGTATTAATGACTTGCTTAACCTAATTAAAAGGGTAATTGCATCTGATTTCTCTTAATTGATCCATGGGTAGAGCTTTAGTTGTTTAGTAGCCTAAAGAGGGTTAATGAAATTATTGTTAGCTCACATGTGTGAGAAAACCATAAAAGTAATTAATGAAGTTCTTTAAGCTTAATTAATTAATGTAAGCTAATTGTATTAGGCCCTTTCATTTCATAGGATCATTGCTATTTACCTTTCAATTCATTTGCATATTGTATTGGCTCATAATCATTTGATTAATTACCTTAAGGTAACATAAGTAAAGGTTAATTAATTAATTTAATTCATACCTTAACTTAATTAATCCATAAAATCAACTTAATTACCTCTCATTAAACTAAATTAACTCAAACATGAGGAATGAGATTAGGATTAAGAAACCTCTTCTCAAATCTCCTAAATGAAATCAAACATGAAATTAAAAATGACATTAAGAAATTTTGGTTTATTCTAAATGAACTTATTTAATATGATTGTCCTTAAGAGTTAATTCGATTGAATGAAATCATGTGCTTATGTCCCTTTATTTCTTTTCAATCATATTAAATATTGTATGTCACTTGATTCATGCATTCATCTCTTACAAAATTGATTAAATTAAATGGTTTCCTTTATGTCAAGCTTGCATGATTGATTTAAATTTAAAATTATGTGTGGCTATTATCATTATTAAATCAAAACTATTTTCAAAGTATATATAAATCAATTATAACATATGGAGTGATGAAAATTATTATTATTCATAAGCTTGCATGTGCCTATAGCTTAGAGCATATGATATGGAGTTCTTTTTCTTTAATCTTCATGGATTTACATATAACAAAATGTGAATATTAATAAGTGTATAGTTCATTTGAAAAGGACACAACATTTGTTTGGATTCATTCTTATGTATCTCCATATTAGAATTTAGATAGAATTTTAGCTCACTGTATAAATAATTCAATTAAATAAACATATAACTTTTGCATGATTTTCATTCTTATAGTCACTTGCACATTCATGTGTATTTAAGAAAAATATCTAAGTGGGCATTCCATGCACTTTAAGTAGCCCCAATGATGTGGTCTTTACCTCACTCCCCTAGTTAACAATGATGAAGTACGATGATGCACGGCTTTAGAAATGACTTAAGGAAATGATGAAAGAGAGTAATCCTCTCTTTTTCTTTCTCTCTTAATAACACTTATTTGCTAAGTGTTAATCAAATAAAAGAAAATAAACACTAAGTAAAATTCTCAAATCATTTAAACCACTTGAAGTGAAATCAACCTCTTATGATTAAATGCCCTTTCAGACTTAGAAAATACAACTCAATGCTTAGTTAGGACATGTCATTTGAGCTTTATGTTAGGGTAGTGCATGGTATAATGTATGTTTTATTTTGTGATATATTATTTTAGACTAGATGTTAGAGTGTATATTTCATAAACTGGATGTTAGGCCGCTATTAACCTATACATGTTTTCTACAGAATATTGTGCTTAGGGGTTCGCTTAAAAATAAATATAAATGCTCTTTTGCAGGTTGCTTAATCCTCTAAATGTAATCCAAATTAGGATAGGTGGGCTTGGTTACCCATGTGTAGGGTGCTAAGTCTAAATTATACATATAACTGCTTGAGTTATATGATGTGTTTGGCTAACACTTATTTTGTAGATGTAGTTAGAATTACTTTTCCTATTTTTAATGTAATTTTGCATTAAGAATTAAGATTAGTGTTATGGGAGATTAGGATGAGCAGTGGCTAGAAGGCTTTGTCCTAGGAGGCCTGTGATGCCTTTGAAGTAAGCATATCCAAATCAAAGAAAACATGATGATATGAAGTATGAAGAAAAGAAGACCCCCAAAGTACTTATTCATTTATAAATTAGAATTATTCTTTTATATTCTAGATTGTATAAGGGTAGAGCTCAGCTACCCAATTTCTCTTTTTGAGTTATACGGTGGTATCTAGCCGCACCGGCCTGTTATTCTTTTGTACTAGTTATAAAATTGCTTGATGTTATGTTTAACTTGTGCATTAGAAATGACATGCCTCTTCATAGTTTTTTTATGATTGGTGTTTGTTGTATGGTATGGATGTGATTAGGCTCTTAGAAAAAATAAATCTTTTACCCAACTACAACTCATAACTAAAGTTTTAAATAATTCATAACCTTACAATAAAAGTCTACTCATTAACTAAGATTATTAAAAGATTTAGCAACCCCTTAACTGAATGTTATATGTTTCAGATCATGCATGCATATTCTTTCTCTCTTGAAAATAGGAGATTGTCATCCTTACACGATAAGGGAATGCTTGACCTATGAGGGCATCCCTTATGGTAGAAAACACCCCTTCTTGTTGATTTAGCCAATAATCTCATTTCATCATGCATTTAGACATGTGAAAATCCCATGGCCTTTGTCAAGATGAAGTGTCAAAAATCAAATAAAAATTAAAAAGATTTGCATTAGACTAAGTCATTAATCATACCACTCATGCTCTAGTCTCTTAGGAAATGAGTTTAAGGACTTTAGAAATAATAACAACCTAACTATATTGCAAAATCATAAGACTTGCTTACATGATTTTAAAGCATAGGAGAAGTTAGCTGACTGTCACTTTCGGGGTTATAAGTCCAGCAGTTGGGTGGTCTACTCTATTTTGTGGAGGTAAACCATATGCCCATTTTCACTTAGATTTAGGTCATATTTTAGCTCTTGCTAAAGCTCCCTAGATTTAGAATCTGAGATTGCTATTTATTTCAGGCTACAAGCATAAATTCTCACCTCTTAGGCATTCCCCTAACCTTGTGTTGGTGGTGTAGTAATCAAATAAAATTTCAACTCAAACAAATAATTCTTCTCACTTTCAAATAAATAAAGCTCAACTATAAGATAGATTGGAATGCTCTATATAGTATCATGATCATTCCCATTATTCCCTTTGGCTTCCAAAATAAGTATCTTCTTTGAACTATCCCATTTTATTTTTAAACAAAATAAATTTTGATAGTCTTACCCTTGAAATCTTTGGAGATAACAATTGCTACGTTAATATTCCTAAGGAACTCACCTTCCTTAGATGTAATTAACTATGGGGCTTGCCCCATAAGAAACTTTAAAACCTAGTTTAATATAAACTCTTTATTCATCCATGTAAAGTAGGAAAAAAATCTTTAGTATATTCGAAGACCCATCATGTCTTAGGAGTCCATATTAGGTGATTAGGTCCATTGAAGGATGATGCCTATATCTTTTAAGATAGTATATCATACCTCAATGTCATACCCAAACTTCAATAAGTACACCTTCAGATCTACATGGTGTCCCTCATATACATATCCAAAAGTAAACACCACACTTCCAAAATAAGTCTCTCCTTTTGAACTATTTCATTTGATTTTTCTAAACATAACCAATTTGTTGATAGTCTTACCCTCAAAATCTTTGGAGATAATAATTTTCTACTTTGATCGAGTATTCTAAGGAACTCACCTTCCTTAGATGTAATTAACTATGGGAGCTTGCCCTCATAAGAAACTTTAGAACTCAGTTTAATATAAACCCTACTTTATTCATCCATGTAAAGTAGAAAAAAATCTCTGGCATATTTGAAACCCCATCATGTCTTAGGAGTCCTTATTAGGTGATTATATCCATTGAAGGGTGATGCCTCTATCTTTCAAGATAATACATCATACCTCAATTTATCGATCACTTTAATAAGTACACCATCAGATCTGGTGTCCCCATATACTTTCCAAAAATAAACACCACATTTGGGGAAATGATGACGCGCCCGATCAAGATCCCATGGTTCTGTCATCCCAGGCTGTCTTGGTCCCTAGTCTACTTAGTTAGAGGAGGTAGTTAACCCAACTTGATCAAAGGATCCTTGTCAGCAACCATGGGTTACGACGTCCAAGGGAACCTTGTAGACCTAGGGTGGAGTTTGTCTAAGGCGACAAATACAAGTCAACCTTAGCTAACAAAGGATTTTTCCCCCAATCAAATATATTTTATAGCTCATAGCTCAAAGAGCAAAGATGTTGGGGAACATACAGCAGTGGTGTAATTTAGTGGTATCATTTTACAACAAGACACCGTCGAGGGCTCAGTCATAACATCATTTATGTAGTGTCATTTTATGGCAAAATCATGAGATAGAGGACACGGTCCATGGGCTTAAGATTATTTGAGCATGAAAATATTATGTATTTGATTTGACATTGGCTCTTCATGAACAAAAAATTTTTTCTTAGTTTGTCACCCTCGACAAATGATTGCGGATGCGTGGATGGATTTTACTTTAAATTTAAATAATTAATTTTATTTAATTTATTTTTTTTAATTTGAATATTTGATCATTTTATAATTGATTTGAATTTTAACATATAAAGATTGATCATTTAAACCATAGTAGTAATAGCCTTTTGATCATGACTATTGTTGGCTAATAGATCATGTCAACTCTACCTCTTTTCAGAGGATGGTCTAAATTCCCAAGATTTATAATCATCTAAATCTTGTCAACTCTAGCTTGAGCGTAGAGGTCGAAGTTTGAAACTTTTCACTTGGGAGCTTGAACTTGAGAAGTCATGTCAACGAAGTTTATTTTTTGTAATTGTATGATAGAATTAGTTCTCAAATATTATTAAATTAAATTTCTTATAACATCATAATTGGGTTTTTTAGGTTTTGTTAATCAGGACCCGGTCCTTAGACCAAATCGGGAATTAACCCGTGCAGCATCCTCAAATACTAAGTTTAAGAATTCAGCATAGTGTTAGGGCCCATGTGGGTTTTTTCTTTCAATTAAAGTGTTCATATGAACTTTCAAATAATTTAATATATTTTGATATCAACGATTTGATAGGAATTTTGAACACTTGAATTGATTTAGGAGTTTATCTTATGATACATGCATATCAAGTTAAATTCATCTGGATATTTATAAGACTTTTAAAAATTATCCAAGTTGAATTTAATAAATACCTTATGAAGCATGTGAGGTTTATTTAGAACTGAAATTAATGCCTTCTGTTTGCTTGTACGATGTATTGTGAATCTGGTGGTGTTGTTTTTATATACTTATATTGCAATTCAAATCATTGCATTCTTGCTTGCATTTAAATTATTAATGAGCTAAATGTAAGCAAGAAAGTTATTTAGCACTCAAGAAAGAACAATTGAGTTTCTTTAAACATCTTGCAACTCCTATTCAACTCGCTTTCATATCAGAATGCTAGCTTTCAAGCTTGTTAAAAGCTTCCTATGATCCAATTGTATGTTTAACTAAATTTCTCTTTATATCATTTTAGAGTGAGATATTATAGGAGATGCACCTAAATTCCATGACGGGCTATTAATTTATTGTGAGTCTCATTTAAATATTCTAAATTACTTTTTTTATTATGTAATATGAGTTATAAAACATGATGTATGTGCACATCTGAAAGTCTTGGCTATGCTCATAGACAAACTACTTGGCTCCACCATAGATCATTGTTGCATAAGATGCAACATAATCCAATCATTCATTAAGGAGCTTTAGTTATGCTTGCCAACATGTTACTTAGCTCCACCATAGGTCTCTTATGAATCTCATTCGATTTCTTCTCTCTTTTTTTTTAAACATGACACTCAACAAATTTCCTATGATTTTAGTTTTACATTAAACTACAAACTCAGATAGACTTTGAGAGTGTAGTATTCATGACTATCGACAAGTCATCAAGTTATGCTTATGAGTAAGCTATTGAATCTTTCATAGTCATTTATTCTGAGTTTGAATCAATCTAGCTCTTTTAATATGCAATATTATTTGAATCCTCATAAAGTTTTATTCTTGCTCATCCAGACATCATCATGTTTCATATAAGTCTTTGCATATCATATCAAAGTCTTCTGTGGATATTACTTGTCTTTAATAATAAGCTTTCAAATCCTTTTATATGTACTATAGAGGTTCTACTTATGCTTAATTTTATTCTTCATTGTCCACTTCATTCACTAAGATAGCACAAATATTTGTTGGAGGTTTTCACTTGTATCCTTTAGCGAACATTCAAACTTATTATAAATCTCATTCAAGTTTTTCTAGGATTTCACCAATTTGTCCAATGAGGGTTGTAGTGGTGTCCAATTGTACATTTAATAGTCATGGGTATACTCATTGGTTATCCATCATGTTCTTGTTTGTAAGTGATTTCCCAAGTCCTTTGTGATCCGGCTTTGCCATTAATCTTTATTTAATGATGATCTTTCAAGTTTATTATACACTATTTTCTTTATAAGCTTCATTTGAATTCTATTATTACTCATATGCGAGTTATTAGATCCTATGTCGTTCAATTTCGACCTCCATCATCCCCGCATAGGGGCTACTTGAGTCGGGCAGTCATCGCTCAAGATTGCATATGAGTAGTATAAACCACAGCCAAAGTCTTCATTTTCCCTATCACACTACAAAGAGTGTGTATAGGTTACCTGCACAAATGAAATCATGTAATTTTTCCCTTCAGCGTGAGTTTTCCGAAGTTTTTTTTTGCTACAAAGATATAGGTTCCATCATCGCCAAATGCACCGCATATAGGATTTGAGTAGGATTTAGTTTACACTATGCCAAATAATGAGAACTATAGTTCTGAATCCTACAAAACTTTGCCTTATCTCCTCCACATTTTATCCAAAGTTTTAGATTGGATGAATTGGTGTAATGGGTTGCTCAACTTGAAATCCTCTTGGCCCATTATCTCCTTGGGCTCTGTCACACCCCAGATGACCCCCTACCCTTCTTCTAGGGTCAATCTGAAGTGTAATAGAATAGGATGACTCGATTGGACACAGATTTCACCAACACGTTCCAGGTATCTTGCGAGTGCAGTGAAATTTGTATCTAATCAAATCATCACTAAATTTATAATTCATATACTAATTAATTCATATCACAAAATTGGAAGCATGAAATCTTTAAGTTTGTAAATAAATACTGAGCAACTAAAGACATCAGTATTAAAATTTTGCATTAAAAAGGGTTGATGGAGGAATAAACTAATCTTTGAATACTTTGACAAACTCATCCCATTTGATCTGGGTAATGGGTATCATTTCAAATCTTTCCCTGTGTTGAGCCTGCCACCACCTTTCTGCCTCCCCTTCTAATACAAAAGTAGCGATCTTACTCTTTACGTTTCGGGCAAATCATCCCATCCAAATTTTTTTCAATTTTAAGCAGTCAATCTTCCGCCACTATAGGATCACTGGCTCCTTTGAATGCTAGTAGTTTGAACATTTGAAATATCCTCAAATGTTGATCCACCTATACTCGGATCTGTACTAGTCAGATTTTTCCATAGATGCTAGCTTATCAACAACCTGGGAAATCAACTGAACTACCCCTTGCAATTCATCAGATCTACCTTCACCACTTGCTCTAGGTTGTATTTCACTCCTGTTAGAATTATCTCCAGCATGGAGTTCAGGGTCTGCCTGCAGTTCAGGGTCTGCAGCTAGTCTGGAGGACTGACCATCTAACCTTTCTGGCATTTCTTCAGGCAAATTAATCTGTAATTATAAAAAATATTTATTTGATACATGCATGAAATTAAGAACATATGGATTCCTAACCCAAAATTAATCGTCTTATAGCTCTGTATTGATCAATTCAACACTTATTCTAAAGCCAAACCATGCTTCCATTACTATCAATCTTTTTTGCTCACATTGCTCAACCTTATTGCTCGATACCATTTTTCATCACACCCGGATGACCCCTACCCTTCTTCTAGATCAATCAAGTGTAGCAGTTAGGATGACTCGATTGGACACAGATTTCACCAACACGTTCCAACCGTATCATGAACGAGCAAGTGAAATTTGTATCTAATCAAATCATCACTAAATTTACAATTCATATACTAATTAATTCATATCACAAAATTGGAAGCATGAAATCTTTAAGTTTGTAAATAAATACAGAGCAACTAAAGACATCAGTATTAAAATTTTTATGCGCGAAAAGCTTTTAATCTTCCCAAAGCTGTACAAATCAACAAAACGGTCTAGCCACACCCACCTCATCTTTTCCCAAATTATCAACGGTAGCATCATAAGCTAAAAGCTTTGTGAGACAAGAATGCTAAAAAAAAATCAACAAGGCAGAGAACAATCGATGCATGTATATTTAAATTTGCAAAACTAGTAAACTATCTTTGCAGAAGGTAACAATATAAGCGAACAATATCTTGTAGATTGTATCGCATGTCATAGAGCAGTTATTTAATGAAAGTCATTTCATTCTATATCAAATCATTTTTTTAAATGTCATTTATAATTGCATAGGTTTTGACTTCATAACAAAAGGGTCCACCCGTCTAAAGTCGAAAGTAAAGGCGGTGGAACCATACTACTTACCTAACCACGACACCGGTTGACACTGGCTCCAACCTCAAAATGTCGTCGAGGATACTAAGATCCCCTGTTCACGGCTCATCTCGTCAGAACTTTTGCCTATCTGCAGATTTCTATAACATAGCCTTCCTATCACAATTTTTTCGACATTTCCCTGCTTATCACATTCTTGTATTTACACATGTTTAAAACATTTCTATATCTGAAATCATATGCTAATAAAAAATGAACTAACTGACTTATAATTTTTGAGTAGTGTAATGACATACAATATGACAGGAATATCTATATGTCATTCATATCATTTATAAAAATCAGTAGAAACAGTGGCATACATAGGACTATAAAAACTGAATTTAAATTAACAATTATATCTCACCTCGATTAATACAGGTGTCGTGATGTGTTTACAATTCCTTGAATACACAACCTTACTTCGATCCCGCCACATCAAATTCGATGCTATCAATTTGTCACTCTCCAAAGAACTTCTCAAATTCAGGCCAAATATTATTTACTTGCTTACACATTAACATAACGATATTAATTTTCATCATCCCTTTCTTTTATATAAATTTGGTAATTACCTATCTTGATTCCATTCTACCATTTGAATTAGACCTATGATCAATGCTTTGAATAATGAATTGGACCTTTGACGTGATATTCCTGTTAAGGATATATATATAGTTTAAGGATAAAATAATAAGTTAATCTAAAATCTAAATTTCCTATTTTGAGTTCTATAGCTAATGAACTGAAAAGTTTATATAATCGGTTAATATATAAATTTTATATATAATAGATATGTATATAAAAATATAAACAAATTTGTATTCCTTTCCTATCTGATTTTAATTCACATTAATCTAAATGAAGCTTAATTGATTTATCCATATAAAAGTATCTGCTACATACCTGCAGCCAAAATTCTCCATCTAACCAAAATACAAAACCCACTATCACCAAGCAGTGAAGGCTTGGCTGCTCCGATCCCAAGCTTCACGTAACCTCGCCACCAAGCAGTGAAGGCTTGGCTGCTCCGATCCTAAGCTTCACGTAACCTCGCCTCCTGAATGTCCCACGTAACAGTAGAATTTGGGAAGACAAGGAAGCAGCGGGAGAGAAGTGAGGGAGAAAACGAGGCTTGTAATATATATAGTCTAACTTACTTATTACTCAAGTAATTAATATTCAATCTCAGCCCTTAAATTAATATGTCACCTAGATCAGCCGCTGCATGTAGAGCAAAGTGGATTTCGGTGCTACAGTAACATCGTGCTACAGTAATATCGTGCTACAGTACTCGGGATTAATTAGATTTTTTTTTTTTTTTGAAATTTTGGATATTACAGGCTCTGTACAGCAAATAGAAAAGGAGGGTAGAAGAGAAACTTGGCTGGGCTGAACGGTCGTCGGATTTGATCGAGATTCAGGATAGATTTAACTTAAATCTAGCCAATGATGATCTCTAAAGTCAATTTAGCATGGCAAAATCTAGGAATGCAGTTAATAGGCAGAGTCATGGGATTCAGGCAAACTGAGGCAAGTACTAAGTGGAAGGGAAGGTAGCAGCAAACTGGAGATTGATGGACGAGATTTCGCTAGCTGCCTATGTTAGCCGGAGATAGGATGTCATCAGATTTGGAGCTGGCACAGTGAGGACGGGATTTCCTGGCTTCGGCTCTCTATGTGGAGTTCGGCCAGGTTGTCGTCCGCAAGTAAAGGAAGCCAGACTGGAGGTAGGGCTCGCGTGCGTAGGATTCGAACCTAGAGGGAGGGAGGGAGGATCGAAGTTCCTGGGCAATTTTTTTAAAATGGGTACGGTTAAAATGTGAATTAGCTAATTAAGTACGGTCAAAAAAAAATTTAAGAATAGATATACCACCAATTAATCTGAAAGATCTGACACGACGCATGAATTTAATAATGAATCCTTCAAATGAGCAAGTCGCCCACTAATTGGGCGACTTGCCTTCAATAATAGTTTAAATATTTTAAATAATCTTTTTTTTAACATTAAAGACGATATACAGATTATTAGATTTAAGATCTCACGCTCAAAATGCCATCGCGATTTAAATTTATATTTTAAAAATAAATTTCAATTTCCTTTAATAAAGATAAATATTATTACCTAATAATGATTTAAAAATATTTTTATTATATTTGAAAATAAATATATAACTTAAAAATATTTATATAATTTAAATAGATAAATAACTAAATAAATTTATAAATATATATATATAATTACTTTATTTATATAATTTATAAAATATTTATATAATTTATTCCTTTCTTTATTTATTTATTAAAAATTATTTATTCATATATTTTAAATATTTTTATATTATATATTAACAAAAATTAATAAAAATTATATTTTTAAATAATTATATTAATTAATAAAAAATATTAAATAAATTTATAAATTTATATATATAATTAAAATATTTTTAAATTATATATTTAATTATATATATATAATAAATAAATTAATAACTAAATATATAAATATTTAGTTATTAAATATTTTATAAAAAATATTTTAAATTATATATTTTAAATATTTTAAATAAATAATTATATTAAGTAAAAAAATTAATAAAAAAAAACCTCCCTCTTTGGGTGATATTATATTTAAAAATAATCCCTAGTATATAATAGTTTTAAATAATAATAGTTTTAAATTATAGATATAATTATAAATATTTATAAAGTTTATTGAAATAGTTATTTCACTCAATTTTAATGAATACAAAATAAATATTTATTTTCAAATATAATAAAAAATATTTTAAATCGCATTTCAAGAATAATATTTATCTTATTAAAGAAATTCAAATTTATTTTAAAAATAGAATTTAAATCATGTAATTGAACATGACGATCTTAAATCTACGAATTTAAATCTATCTACGCTTAATATTAAAGAAAGATTATTTAAAATATTTAAATAAAAGGTAAGTCGCTTCATTATGGGCTATTTCATTCAAGGATTTCGACGCTATCACGATGTGTCGTAATGCTGTCATATTAATTGGTATACCTATTCTTAAATTTTTTTTTGACCGTACTTAATTTGTTAATTCACATTTTAACCGTACCCATTTTAAAAAAATTGTCAAGTTCCTGTTGAGAGAAGGTTGGCCGAAGAGGAAGTTCGATCGCTCAGCTAGGCAGTGCGTTCAGCTGATCCGCTCACGAGGGACGAGACACGGGCTCGCGTGCGCTGCTTACCTTATCTATGAAGGGCAATCATTTATCAAGCAGCTTGTGTATTTATATGTCGACACCATAATTTATTCAAGGTATCTTATTATATATTAGTATTACATCAACAGAATGAATTTGGATATTCTCAAAATAAGTCTTAAAAGAGTACAGCTCTACCCCTTCCTTTTAAAATTTTTTTTTTTTTTCCGTTTCATATCTAACAGTCACATATATAAAATATATGGTAGAAATATGCACAACCTTTTAAAGCTAGTTTCACAATTCTGAAGTTTCCAAGATAACAATCCTTACTTCGGTTTAAAATGATAGAGATGTCAACTATGATGTAATGTTAAGACATAAGTCATTATATGACAATGATTATATTATAAGTGAAAGTTATGGTGTAAGTCTTGTGAGTGGAAACAATGACATAAGTAAATATTATAGCTTAATTCATGATGCAGATGATTATGATAAAATACTATTAAGGTTTTAGAATGATTCTTTGTTTAATGGTTGTAATGTAGGACTTTTTATGGTGTAACATTTTAATGATAATTTTAGGCTTTGTGGTTGATAATTATAATAAAAATGATAATTGTGATATATATATTTTGTCAGTAAAAATTTGTGTAGCTTGTGGTAGTTATGGTGGCAGTCTTATGGGTAATGGTAAGTTACAATTGAAGGTTGTAATATAGGTATTGTAGGAAATTGTGATGCAAGTTTCATAGGTAATTGTGATGTAGGTCTTGCAAGAAAAAACTATGTCACAAGCAAAGCTTGTGATGCAGGTTTTACGAGAAACAAATGCAGGCTATGTTGCATGTTTTAAAAGTGAGAGCTATAATAGGGTATAAAATTAGGACATAAGGAAGAAAACAATGACACAAGTAAAGCTAGAAACATTATTTTGAAGATGAAGGTGCAATGCTAAAAGCTTCACACTAATAATTATGTATGTGTATCCAAACAAATGCTTTAATTTATTATCTAAATACAACCTAATTCAATTCAATACTTGACATTTTGACAAATCAACATAATGTAGGCCGATTGTTGTAATTGAGCACTCAATCATTAACCATGATATCATTAAGTTTGAATTTTGTATTATGAGGCCCAATAATAATAAAAAAAACTATGGATTCGCAAAGTATGAGTTACAAAGCATCTAGTTTATCCTTATTTTTAGGTTTATTATATAGTTTATTAAATAAAACCATCTACTTGTTTTTTAATGAATTTGACATTACTTGGAAAGGTATATTGATCTTAATATATGTTCCAAAACTCATCTTGATTGAATGCATCAATAATAGAGGAAGGCGGTGCAGGGATCATACTAGGAAACTCAAAACATCTCTCTACAATGAATATTGACCAATGGTTCTTATTTTCATTGAACATATCACATTGATATATGTAGAACATGAAAGTCTTTTAATTAAGGTAAAACACTATCACTTATTTGTCATATGAGAAAACATGAATGAATGTACACTCAATGTGAGGTAAGAACAAACATCATCATCATGTGCAAGCATTAAAATCCTTGAGAGTCACTACAAACATATTGTTAAAGAAATACATCTTTATATATATATATATATATATATATATATATATATATATATATAATTGGCTCTCATGTGACATATTTAAAAAAATTGCATCCACAAACTTTACATTTATACATTATATGTACCTTTTGCCACTTACCTTTTTCATCACCTTATTTCACTTGCACACAAAAAGAAAAAAAAATCCCTTCCCTTCACTCCCAACTCCACCTCTCTCTCCTTCCACGCTTTCACACCAAGCACCTATTAACTAAGTTCAGGTCTTGTAACTTAAGATAATATAATTATGAGATCTTGATCAAATTTATCATCATTCTCTTATCTGCTTATAGTAGTATATATTTTTATTTACAAAATCAAACTTTATAATAAGCTATGTTTGTAACTAATGATAGCTTATTGATAATTTTTTTATTAATAAAACATTAATCAAAAGGGGTTTCTTGAAATATCTCAAATAAAATATAAAGTAATCACTAAATAAAGGTGAAATATTTAGTTTCTTATATGATAATCTATACCTTCTAAGAATTTAATTTATAATCACTCATTAAAAAAGAGCTATTTATAGACTTTTAAATATACTCTAATGGAGAAGATTTATCTTTTATTCTTTGTCTAATTACACAAGTTTTTTTATTTATTATTTTTGCAATCTATATAGTAATAGCTAAAACAACATTAAGTAAAAATATGATATCAATATCCTTTATTTAAAATTTTAAAAAAAATATTTTTTATTAAGAAAATATAAAATAAATTCTCTAAATGATTTAAATTTTTTCTAAGTATGATTCTAGATTATTATGATCATTGCATGGTGCATGTTTATGCAAATATCATATCATATTGTTTGTATTTTAGAAGCATTGGGTGTAATCAAAGTTGATTTAGAGATCTCCATCTTTCACTTATCACTTATAAGGACTAAATGCCCCATTCACTACATTTCAAGACAAGCTTATATCTATCTAATATGATTATCGATATTAGAAAATGGATCTACTATTTAATTTAGCACTTTGAAAATTTTTTAGTGCATGTCTACTCATGTTTAGCAGAGAAAAAGCAATAACTTGATTTATTATAGGATATACACAACAAGTTATTGTTGTTTTGAACCTTAATGTTTGGAAAGGCATACACATGTGGAAGCTCTTATCATGAAAAGAATTGTATCCAAAGAGAGGTTGTAGTGTCTATTGATAATATAATTTTTTCTAATCATGCTGTGCTTAGAGATATGATGTTGAGGCTTCTTTGTCTCAAAAATGGCATTCTTGGAGATAGTGAAGAAGATATAATATTGAAATAGGAGCTCAATAATTGCTATTTAAGAAGCTTGTTATAAGACAAATCTTAGAACTAGTGGTGAAGATCCTTAGTAAGATTAAATGGAACCATCCTACTTAGTAAATTAGAGTAATCATTTTAGGCTCGATAAAATATTAAGCCATCATTTCTTAAGAGAAAAAAAACTAAAATTTAATTATCTATAAGGTAAACAAAGGCATAAAAGTTAAAAGAAACTTAATGAAGAAGAAATATAAAATGTCGGATATAATGAGAACTATAAGAGCAATAAGAAAGGTTATCACACACTTTTATAATTCATGATAAACCTAAATAAATGGGATGAGAGACAAGTCCACCAATAAAATAATAGAAGGAAAGCAAATTTAAAGATCAAGGGTTTATGAAATTATGTTGAGACATTGAAATGTTTGAGTATGAATTCATTGTTGATAAGAATTGTCAAGAATGCATTCTTAAAGAAATCTTCCTAATATAAAAAAGATTCATGTTTGAACCCTCAAAAATAATCTTAATTTTGGCCCTTTATTTCTTCATCATAAATGGTTGCCCCTCCTTGAGCCAAACTCATATAGGACATTTCCATGTATTAAAATTTCTAATAATTCTCTTGGAGAAAAGAGTTAAATCATGGAGATACATAAATAAAATCTTAATAAAAATTAAATGTCAAATTAAATAAGATTCAAATTTAGCCACACTTTTCTTTATTAGATAAAGATATAAATTATAAAACCACACTAATAAAATATTATTATAAACTTAAGATGGACATATGATGCCCCTTATTCTTCTTGAAGCAAGACATTAATTATGAAGTTACACCAATAATGCATTGACAAAAATATTTTAAATTTTAAGATGGGATATGTCCATGCATGCTAGAATTTGTCCCATTCTAAGAATTGAATTAATTATGAAGTACAATTACTAAGATATAATGAAAATTTATAAATTTCAAAATAAAGGTAAGCCCCATAAAATTGTAGTTTTTTGATTTATATGATTATTTATAATATGATTTTTAATATATCTAATTATATCATTTTAAAACAAAAAATGAATGATGTATATTTTATAGATTTGGTAACTCTCATCTTTAGAACAAAAACTTTATAGTTTATTTCAATCATGAATGAATGAATGTTTTTTTTCTTTCATAGGTTTAGATTGGACATTTCTTTCATGTGTATATTCTCTCCTTAACATATCTATTATTAACTTGGGAAAGATCCACACTTAACTCATCTCCACTAATACCTACCATCCATATCAATTTTATTTTGCTTGTCATAATTTTGACACAAATCCTCAGGAGATTCCATCATTAGTCATAAACTTATTTATAGAGAAAAATAAGTCTTATTCTCTATAAGTAACCAAAAATCTCACAACTCTAGAAATTAATTATTGAGCATTATTCAAGCTTCAAGCTTTAATCGGGGCTATACACTTTCATTTCTTTTAAACCACCAATTTAAACTCCACATAAATATACAAATTGAAGATAAATGAATCTAATAATAAGAACTAAATATAAAAAAAATATTACATCAAACAAGATCACTTAGTGTATAATTTATTAGTAAAAGAGTTATGAATAAAGGAAGCACTATAACATAAATATCATCACAAGTAAGTAAATACATAAGTGTATAAATATAAAGAAAGTGAGATAATATGTATAAAATATATTTTATGTAGTTCAACCAAGACCCCCAAGGTTTACATTCATGCTTAGCTAACACCTAGACTAGACTAAGAACCTACTACTAAATAAAAAACTTCTTCAACTAGGTGGAGAAGCCCTACATGGACACTCTCTTCATGAATGAGTGCTACCTAACATACTCTCCCATATTAGTTGAGTACAACCAATATACTCTCCTAACTAGGCGAGTACAACCCAATATATTCTTAACATTGAGTTCTTTCAAACTTTGTAGCTGATAAGAAAAGTCACCTAAACCCTAAACTTATAATTTCTATGTAGAATGATGTATCCAATGAAAACCTATCTACAAACTTATTAAATAACAACATTTAAAAAAAAAATTCAATGATTGAGTCAGATAATAGGGCTATCAGTTTGTGTAAAATTGATTTTATCAACCACAAAGAAAGTACATTGCAATGAAAATTTTAGTAAAATGATTTTGATAGCACTATTGATGGGACCACATGAGGACTTTATATTTCTCATATCTTCTTCTCCATATTTGTTGGTTTGTTCGATTTGTGCTTGCAAAGTTAAGGTTTTGGTATTTCTTTATCTATGATCTAGAGTTTATTGGTATTTATTGTAGCTATAACTAGATTTGTTTGCTATTATAGGTGTTGATTTGAGTATTTCTCATAAATCTACAAATTTTTATGTTTGATCAATTTTTTTTTTAGAATAATGTTTAGGTTATGTAGTGTTAAATCATAAATTGTTTGTTCAAAAATGTATTTATCCTTAAATTTTTTGAAATCTAAGAAAATAACAAATTAATTAGGATTTATTTTTTTTCTTCAAAATTTTAATTAGGTTTTCTGCTCATAAATAAAAATAAGACACCTAAACATGCATATTTAATAATTGAAGTAGATGTGCATAAAATAGAGAAATTTAATATAAGTTGACAAATTTAAAAAGGGCTAAAATAAAATAACTTCTAATACACAATAACATAAATATATTGCTATTTTAGTTAAAACTGGTAGGGAATCGATTCACATTTGGGCTGGCCATATCTCAATTCTATTTGATTTTAAGCCCTTTTTGTTTTATTTTTATATGAAGTCAATCTTCATATTGTAATTTCATATCAATTTAATTTTACTTGGAAACTTAATATAATGCAAGCCATTGTAGCCTATCAGTCAATAGCTCAAGATTCCAATTAAGAGGTTTTATATTGATTAAAATAAATATTGACTCATTATACTACTTCAATGAGTTATATTTTAGAATTAATGATGGAGAAATAGTTTTTGATGCAACTGATAGACACTCCCATAAAGCTTCTAAGAACACTGAGAAATAAGTATAACAGAGTTTGGAAGTCATTTCTATCCACAAAATCATTGAATTCATACAGAGAAGTAATCAGAAATCCAATAGAGATGGAGATTTTGAATTTCACTGTAAATGAATTTTGAGGGTCCGTAAGAAAGTTAACAAATGATATTTTAGGAGATGTTACTTTTATTCAAATCTTCTACATCAGCGTTGAAATTATGATGTCTTTTCTAATTTGAAAACATTCTCAAAGAGAATCTGAGCTTACTCAAGTGACATTCTTTAACTAAAATTCTGCAATCCAGATTACGTCCATTCCTCAATACGTTTCAAAATATAAATTAATGACAGAGACTAACATTTTAAAAAAAGGGAGAGGGAATTGTTATTTTGATGGTCTATTTTTCTGGACTTGGCATTGTCGTCATAGTGAATGAGAAGTGAATGAATTGAGAGGCAAACGATCACTTTAACAATAGCTATTGCTTGGCCAAATGAGTCACCATAAATTTATAAATATGTAAATTTGTCTCGCATTAATAAATGAAATGGGCAACTTCGTTAATCATAAGCGTGGTCCATACGATAGAACCTCGAAGTCAATCAACCATGAGGGCCACCACCTAGATTGGAGTCATTGGACAGATTCGAACTTTTTTTAATAGGTATTCACCTAATCCCAATTTTGAGTGTGGTCGTGTAATTAATCGCGCCATATTTCACTTTATATCGATCTTCACTTACTTTCCATCAGATACCTCCGCCCTGAAGAAGAATTGAACGTGAGTTGAGAGATTCTCAGCCGCATTAATCCTTATCAATCGAGCTAAAAAACGATGGATGATTCGATCGTTTTCCAACCAAGTTATTCATCCCGTATGATGTGATTTTTATGATGATGATCGGCAACTGTGACAGACTGACAGCTTGACCGGCTTTTGGCTGCGATCGGACCATCTGATTCCAATTCCGTCACGGCCCCGTTGTCACGTACGACGACAATTCATACTCTGGCGTGGCAAGCGCGGGTCCCTGGTGGGAGGATCCACGCAGCATGCGGCAGTCCGAAGGCTTACGGACGCGTGCCTGGAATTCACAGCCCGTGAATCCAAAGTGCCTCTGGTGCCTAACGCACTGATTCCATCACTAGCGTTTCTTCTTCTTCTTTTTACTTTTTTGGAAAATTGAGGCGTTTCTCTTTCCATAACCTTAGTTTAAGACGTCACTATAAAGTTTGGAATTATCTTTTTATTTACTTATTATTCTTAAAAAAATTCTTTATATATGAGATTTAATTTTAAAATTTTGATAATATTTTTTTTAACAAATATCAATTAAATTAGTGACTTCAAAATAAAAAAACGTTATGCAAAATTATATTTTAATTTTCTTTTAATTTCAAAAATCTCGATGGTCCATCACAATGCTATTTTGAAAAAAATCAAAGGCCAAAGGATTTCTCTTAGATATTGTTCTTTCTTCTTTACTTTTCATCATGTTCAAAATTTTTGTAAGTTGTTTTATTTTTGATAACAAATAAATTCATCATATTTGAAATACAATAATCAACATAAGACAAAGATATATGTATTGTAGTTGTGTAATCTTTGAGATCTTTATTTTTATTATGATTTATGATATTAAATTTACCTCAACAATGATGAACAGTTGTGTAATATATATATATATATATATATATATTAAATTTTAGAGAGAATAGTAAAGAATACTTTTGGATCATATTATAACAATTCTATTTGTTATTTATACATTAAATTATAATATTATAAAATTACTAAAAAATTTAGTGAAATCTAACACATATATTCCTCTATTCTAAAATTCTTCATAGTTAACATTAGTCACTAGAAATATTTATAGCCAATGATTTAGTTTCTTTTCATTAAACAATTTATTAATTTTATCATTCAAGTAAAATTTTTTATTAATTTTATTAATTTTTAGTATAAATCAATCTTTATAAGAATATATCTTTCACATTTTAATATTTGTGCACCAACATACTTTTATGTATACAATTTTAACACCAATTATTATTTATCACCTCTCAATGATATGCTTGAAGCACGAATCTAGAAGCTCTTCCTTCAACAATGTATAGTTAGTATTCTAAGAAAATATAATTGATTGGTGTGTTCAAAAGCTACTTACCATGCAATAGAGTTTATAAAAAAATATATTAAAAAATAATGATTCTTTCATTCGAATGCTAAGACAATCACCTATATGCATAATGTGCATATACATTTTGGACTGACTTATTACTTATTATCATAATAATTTTATGTTTACACACACCCAAAATCCTAAACCCTAATCTCTATTGGTTAGTCAATAATTTCGTATTATATTGACCAATCTTTTAAAAATTGAATTAGATTGGTTGGTTCAATTGGTTCGACCGTAAACCATTCTGTTTATTTTAGATGTGGGACACCACACAAATCTTAGGGGGTACTTATTGAAGTGATCGGGTATGATATTAAAGAATGATGCACTTATCTCGAGAGATAGAAATATCACCCTACAATGGACCTAATAAGGACTCCAAGCATGATGGGTCTTGTACAGAGATTTTTTAACTTTACATGAAAAGTAAAGAAGGGTTTATTTTAAGTCGTTCATTAAGTTCCCTATGGAGGCAAGCCCCAATAATTAATTACATCATAGGGAATGAAATTCTCTAAGAATACTCTCGATTAAAGTAAAAAATTAAAGTCTCCAAAAATTTCAAGGCTAGACTATCAAAGGATTGGTTGTATTTGAAAATTCAAGTGGAAAAACTCAAGGAGAAGACTTATTATCGAAGCCAAAGAGAATGAGTAGGAAATGTTCATGATACTAGGAAGCCTATTGTGCATTCTAATCTATCATATGGTTGGGCTTTATATATTTGAAATTGAAGAGTTTGATTTTATTAAAGTTGACATTTTGTTAAAAAGCTAGGACTTATAATCCAACTACACAAGGTTGTAAAAATGTATAAGAGGTGAGGATTTATGCTAGTAGCCCGAAGGAGAAAATAACCTCAGATCCTAGATCTAAGAAGCTTTAACATAAGCCCACACTAAGTCTAAGAAAGTTGGTATAAAGTTTACCTCCAAGAGAGGATAAACCACACTATTTGGACAACAAGTGGAAGCTAACTTCTCCTATGCTTTAAAATCATGTAGGCAAGTCATATGATTTTGCAAGATAGTCAGGTTATTATTATTTAGAAAGAGACTAAAGTCCTTAAAGCCCACTTAGAAAGAGACTAGTGCATGAGTGGTATGAGTAATGATTTAGTCTAATGCAAATCTTTTTAATTTTAATTTGATTTTTTTTACTCTTCATTTTGATAAAGACCATAGGATTTCTTATGCCTAAATGCATATTGAAATGAGATTATGGGCAAAATTAGAGAGAAAGATGTATTTTCCACCACAGAGGAGATCTCAAAGGTTAGGTCTTCCCCTATCATACAAGGATAGAAATCCTCTCTTAATAAGAGTGAGATAATATGAATGCATGATATTAAACATACAATATTCAGCTAAGAAGTTGCTAAATCTTTTAATTATCTTATTAATGCTTGAGCTTTATGGTGAGGTTATGAATTGTAAAAAATTTTAGTTATGAGTTGTAGTTGGGTAGAAAATTTATTTTTTTCTAAGAGCCTAATCGCGTCCAGGCAACACATTAAAGCATCAAACATATAAAAAACTAAGAAAAGTATGTCGTTTCTAATGCACAATTTTAAACATAACATCAATCAATTTTATAAAAACTAGAGTAAAAGAATAAAAGGTCGATTAGGTAACCACGAAATGAAAAGATGGGTAGTTGAGCTCTACCCTCATATAACCTAGAAAATAAAATAACAATTATAATTTACAAATGATAAATGCTATGGGGGGTCTTCAAATCTTCAAGTCTTCATGTTTCCTTCATTTCTTCATATATTTTCTCCTTTGATTTGGTAGGCTTCAAGACATCACATGGCACCCCAAGACTAAGCCTTATGGCCAATGCTCATCCTAAACCCCATAACACTAATCTTAATTTCTAATGCAAAATTATATTAAAATAATAAAAAAGATAAATATAACTACACGCAAAATAAGTGTTATTTGAACATATGCAAAAGATTATATTTATAATTTGGACTTAGCACCCTACACATGGGTAACCAAGCCCACATATCCTAACTTAGATTATGCTTAGGGGCTTAAGCAACTTGCAAAGAGAGCATTTATATTTTATTTTCAATGACCCCTTAAGCATAATCCCCTGCAGAAAATATGATTAGGCTAATCATGGCCTACCATCCAGTCTACGAAAGATACATCATAACATCAAGTCTAAAACAATACACCACAAAATAAAATATACATCACACCATGCACCATCTTAACATAAAGCTAGAAGTCATGACTTGATATAATGTGTGTGTATTAAGGCTTGTGTAGCATATCCTAACTAGGCATTAAGGTAAAGATCTTTTAAGTGTGAAAGGATGCTTAATCATAAGAGATTGATTTCATTTAAAGTGATTTAATTGAGTTGAGACTTTTACTTAGTATTTTATTTTGTTTCATATGGCCTACACTTAGTAACTAAGTGTTATAAAGAGAAGAAAATAGATTTCCCACTTTCATCTCTACCCTAAGACACTTTCTAAAACATGTTGATTTAATTTGATTCTCTTTAGTGAATGGCTTATTGATATCATTTTTTTAATAAGTTCTCAACCCTCCATCTTAGACATAGGACCCCTCTTAGAATTTAAGAGATCCTTGGTCCTAAGACACATCTAGTGATTAGGTGGATACTCTAACCCTAGAGACTTAGAAGAGTTAGTCATAGTAGGTCATTCTTGGGGTCTTAAATCTATGGCGTGAACCACTTTCCTTACTTCCTTCCTTCAAGTCAAACTCCAAATCAAATCAACATGAAACTTAAATCAATTTTAGCCTAATTGATTTTCTCCAAATTCAAGTCAATGCCATAGGATTGAAACCCATGATTGAAATCCATGATTGAAACCCATGATTGAAATTCTAAATTCCAAATAGTTTTTAAGTCCTTAATTTCCCTCCTAAGGACTTAGCCTAAAAATTATCTTCAAATCAATTCAAATTTATGAAATTTTCTCATAACTCATTTATATTCACATATATAAATGAAATATAAATTCAAATTAATCAAATCAAATCCAAAATTCAAATTCCTAATTCAAAATCCATCTTAAGTTCTTAATCCTCTCTTAAGGACTTAGCCTAAAAATCATCTTCAAATCAATTCAAATTCATAAAATTTTCTCACAACTCATTTATATTCTCATTTATATTACATATATAAATGAAATATAAATTCAAATCAATCAAACTAAATCCAAAATTAAGATCAAATCAAAATCTTTCCTAAGTCACTTTGATTTTCTCTTAAGGACTTAGCCTAGATCATATTCAAATCAATTCAAACTCATGATAATTTCTTATAAACCATTTATATTCTCATTTTTATTCACATATATAAATGAAATATAAATTTAAATCAACCAAAACCAACTCCAAAATTCAAGTTCAAATTAAATCAAAATCTAACCTAAACCTTTCAAGTCAGATTCTTGAACTTAGCCAAATCAACTTGGAATCAAGCCAAACTCTTGATTTTCCTTCATGATTCAATCAATCCTTCAATCATGAATCCAAATATAAATACAAACTACAACCACTTGAAAACTCAATTCAAAATCAAGCTAAAATTCATTTCATGTTCACCCTTCATTTCATGTTCACTTTGAACTTGAAATGTCAAATGAATCAACCCATCTGTATATATAAATAATCAATCAAAATATTTATTACATTTATCTCAAAATAAATTTAACAATCATCATAGCTAAATTAGAGTAAATATACAATATATGAAATGTGGTAGAACTAAATGTTCTTGAGATTCATAGAAAATATTGTAACACAAATAGACAACTCTGTCTTTAATCCTTAGAACTCATCTTCATTTTTATTTATCATGTTCTTCACTTTCATAATTTGTTCCTAATTTATAAGAGCTAAATATGATCAAATATTTCAATGAGCACACTAAACAGCCTCATTGTGCACTAATACTCATGGAAACCACCAATTTACTCTTAAAAAGGTCACTAAGTTCTAAGTAGCACATTTCTAGTCATTTAGTATTCATTGCAAATATTGAAAAAAAAATCCTCTTATATGACACCAATCAAATTAATAACTAGCTTCAATCGCTTTATTATATACTTTTCTGATCTTATTAAAAAATGAATAATACTTTACAATCACTAAATCCTTCATTAAGTACTATTATAACCCTCCCATACATGTAGGTTAGTTATAATTTTTTTAGAATTCTCTTAGGTTATTGAAAACCTAAAAGTCTACCCAAGACTTAAGTGATTAAGTTCTGGAATGATTTGGATCTTAGTTTCATTGAGTGATTCAATTAATTAATTAAGACATAAACTTGATTAATTAAATAAACTTGAAGGAATAGATTAAGAAGGAGGTCTCAATCTTATCTCATAGGCTCATTCACTATTACTCAAAGGATTAATCACTTAATTAACTAATTCATTAATGTTCATGTGATTAATTAATCATTAATTAGATTAGGAGAGAAATTAAGGTTAATTAATTAATTTCTTTAATTAAGCAAGTAATAAATCCCAAGAAAATTAGGGGAGGTATAGGTTATCCCCTTAGACAATCTCAAAAAGTTTGGGATTAATCCCATGGTTAATTAAGGAGTAGTTAAGTTAAATAAATTTATAATTAAATCCTAATTAACCCTTGATTATTATTCAAAATTAATTAAAAATATTTTTATTAAATTCCCCTCTGAAATACCTTTAAAATGAGAATTTATTTCTATTTTTTTGGATTTTTATACAATTTTTTATGATTTTTCAAAGTTTCAATAGATTAAATAATTTTTATGAAGCCTATTAATTTATTTTATTAAAATAGACTATAAATTTTAAAATTCAATATCTATAAATCTAAATACTATTTTGATTTGAAATTTTTATGGTAGATCTTAACTTCAATTTCAATCTTTGAAAATTTTAACTCAATCGATTTGTATTTTTAGTATAATTGATGAAATTTGATTTTTACTAAAACTCAAATTAAGCTCAAAATATTCTATGTAATTTGGAGATTTTGGGTTTGTTGGATTTCTCTCGAAAAGACGAATCCAACGAGCCCTTATTTGTAATTTTTGGTTGTGTATTGTATTTTCTATGAATTTTTAAAGTTTCAGAAGATTTAATTAATTTTTAAAATTAGAAAATCCCTAATTTCTCACTTAACCTAGTTAGCGACGCGTGGTGCTAACGGGGCAACGCATTTCCACATAGTGTCGTGGGATTGGGCAGCGTGGCATGCTACGCCGCGTGGCGACTACGAATTGGATCCATGATTCCGCGTGGCGAGCATCGATTGGTGCCGTGGTTTCGTGAGTAGGAAATAAAGGCAGAACATGGATTATGACGTGCAGATCGGATTGGATCATCTGATCGCGGATCGGACGGTCCAGATCTATCCACACAATCTGATGGGTTGAAATGGGCGGATCTGCCATTAATCTCAGCCGTTTGTCTCCATGAATGGTGGGATCGGATGCGCTCGCACATGGTTCCCAAGCGACGAGAACGATGGGATACTGTGTAATGAACAATAAAAACTGAACAATTTTGGCAAGATCGAACGAGATTTTGTCCATTCAGGCTCAATTTCATGGCGATCTTTGCCGAAAAACTTCCCGATTATTGTAGAGATGATATAAAATAAAAAAAATACAAGATTTATCTAAGAGAAATTCCTAAAATTATGCAAATCATCACAAATAAAAGCTCCTAAGGCCGACTACGGTTCTTGAAAATTACTTTATCGAGGATGATTTTCGTGATGATATCCGAGCATGCTTCGATTAAGAAGCTTTGAATGGATCTAGACCTTTGCCTCCCTTTAGAATGATGTATCCACCAATGCCCGCTGCTTTCTTATCAGAATCCGCTTGATTTTAAGGGGTTTCACTCCAAAATGAAGTGGGAATGGTTGCTGGTTGGTTTGGGAGCTCTAGGGGAGTGAATAATGGTAGGAGAAAGATCTTTGAGGCTTCTATTTTTTGTGTTTTTGGGATGGTCAAAAATCACTATTAAAGGTGATGGGGAGATGGTTGGGAGGTGATGGTTGATTGAGGATTTTGGATTCTAGCTCCTAAGTCTTCCTTTGGGGCTGTGAAGCCAATCTCCATTGAATGCAAGTGATGGGGAGAATTGAATGAGATTAGGTGGAATCCCATGTGGGAGAGGATCCATGAAAGATTTGATTTTTTTGGTCTAATTTTGGGCTATCCCAAGTGGGTTTGGATTGGGTTTGATCAGCTCCCAAGATGCCATGAGTTGGTTTCAAATCATGTTGGGTTAGGTTGACCAATTAATCAAATTGAGTCAAACCAAAGTTAGGTTAGGTTTAAATGATGATTTAAAGTATTTTAGTATGATCAATTTAATTTAATTTGGCCTAGAATTAATTTTGACTCATTTGGAATCAAATGGGTCAAGTTGACTAATTTGACCAAAATTGGCCAAATTGGCTTGGGTTATGGGTTGTTTCATGTTCAATTAGCAATTGAAAATGAATATAGTCTTTGGTTTGAATCAATTTATATTTAATTTGGATTTAAGCTAAATTGACCCCTTAGGTCAATTTGGGCTAAGTGGGTCAATTAGGCTAGGTTGGGTCTAATTGATCAAATTGGAGCTTTGGTCAAGTTCAACAATGAACTTGGAATGAACTTAAGCTATTGGTTGCAATCAATTTGGGTTGGATCATGATTTGACCTAATTTGGTCCTTTAGGCCAATTTGGGTCAACTTGGGTCAAAGGGCTAATTGGTTTTGGTTTGCCTCAAGTGATGGTCAAGTCATGTTCAAACAATGATCATGGGTTGATGTGAATTAATGGTTTCAACTAATTTGGCGTAGGATGAGTTTTGGCTAGTTTTAGTTCATTTGGGCTAAAGGGTTGACTTGGTCAAATGACCAAGTTGACTTACGTTTGTTTAATTCATAGCCCCTGGTCATCTAGAGTGATCAATGGTCATGGTATGAAGCTTGGATTGGCTTGGTTCAATCCAATTTTGGATTAGAACTTGGCTCAAAAGGGTCCTTTAGGTCACTTTGGGTCAAGTGAGCATAAGGTCAATTGGCTTGGTTTTGACTTGATTTGATTTAGTTGAACTTATATATGAGTAAGATTGAAATATAAATTCCAATCAATTTGGAGTTCGGTTGATTTTGATTCATTTGAAATTTTCAAGGTAAAATATTTAGCTTGACTTGGGTTGACTTGAATTTGGTTTGTTGATTATAGTTCTCATTTATATTGGATAGGTGATTGGATGAATGATTGATTCAAGAGAAAATTCCATTGGTTCGGCGTGATTGAATAGGATTTGGCCAAGTCCAAAGAATTGGTTCAAATGGCTTGGTTTTGATTTGATTTTGGTTTTGGTTTTGGTCATTTGAATGTAGATTTCATTTATATTTGGAAGTATAATCAAAGGAACAATTAATTTATAAGAAAATCAATTGAGTTCGAAGTGATTTGAATGGAACGTTGGCTAAGCTCATGAAGGTAGGTTCAAATAGCTTAAAAGGGAATTTGATTTAGTTTGATTTAGTTTTGATGATTTGAATATAGATTTTGTTTATATTTGTGAAGATCATTGAAGATTTTATTGATTTATAAAGAAATCAATCAAATTAGGGTTGAATTGGGTTAAGATTTGGCCGGGTTCATGGCACCAACTCAAATGTCTTAAGAAGGATTTTGAGTTTGAGTTTGATCATGGGCTTGAATAATTTGGAGCCTGGATTTGAATTATAAGTTGATTTTGAATTTGAGGTTTGGTTTGAGATTTAAATTTTATTGGATTTAAGAAGGTGCAAATGAATTGGGTTTAAGTTATAGGATAGGTGATTTCCTTAAGTCCTAAGGCATAACCTAATCCTATAATTAACCCTTCTAAGTCTCTAGGCTTAGGTTAAGTGTTCACCTAATAACTAGAAGTGTCTTATGACTAAGGAGCTCTTAGTGTCTAGAAGAGTCCCAAGTCTAAAGAGAGGAGGTTGAGTGCTCACTCCAAAAGTGAGGTCAACACATCCATATCATGAATTCAATTTTTTCAAAGACCAACCTTCATATTGAGCTGACCAGATCAATCTGAATTACCCCTAATTCAACTGGTCATGATTTTAGAAAATCGGCTGGTTCAATTAAATTATTTAAATATATTAAATAATTATACTTATATATTAAACTTAATAAATTATATAATTTAAACATTTTTATAATTTATTAAAAAAAAATTTTTATTATAACAAGCATAAACTAAATTAAACACAATATATCCACCAAATAATATCAAATATGTTACAACTCTACTTCTAAATATAAAGAGTGCAACACTAAATTCTCTTTATATCATTGACTAAAAAAATTGAATATAATGAAACTTATTGAGTTGGGCTTTAGAATTGAGAGAAATATGAATTATATGATCTAGGCTTAAGTATTGAGAGAAATTTGAATTATACATATAACATGATTTATAATAATATTTTAAAATATTATATATATTAGCTATATTTTGCAAGGCTTTTAAAATATATATTTATTATAAAGTATAATTTTATGAAGTATAATCTTATGATAAATTATATCTATAAATTTATATGATATTTTCTATATATTTAAATATATATAATATACACATATTAAATTTATACACATATAATTATATCTTATTAAACTTTATATCGATCATAAAATAAATATTTATTAGAAATATTATTTATGTACTTATCCTATTTATTTTTATTATATATTTATATTATTTGATCATTTAATTAGAAATAATTGTTATATTTATTAAATCATTCGATTCAACCATAGTCAAACCATTGAATCTTGAAATCCTTTCTCTTCTAGTTCAATACCTGGTCTAATTTTCACAACCTTGTTAATACCTTAAACTAGGAAGTTTCCTTCAACCCTTAAAAATTCAATTATTTTTATTTTGGGGATTAATTAGCCTAACTAACCAATCAAAATGGGATTCGGAAAAAAAAACATATATCATGCACAAAAGTATACATTATAAATATTTAAGATTCTAATAAATGTTGAATAAAGAATTTATAATCATTCAATCAAAAATATTATAAATCAACATATTTTATAGTTTATATTAAAATATTTTTTTTATAAAAATAATTTATATAAACATCATAGGAATTTTCATAAGAAGCAACTAGAAAAAACTATCTATCACATTATATTATAATGATTATTGTAATATTATAACTAAATAAAACATAATTTATAATATAAATTAATAATAAATAAATCATATAATAAATGCCAAGAAAATACCCTTTATGAAAAAAAAATACACTTATCTCTTAATCAATAAACAGTCACCTACCTAATGTTTGGTGAAGATAGTCCAATGCATTAGCCATGACTTCAATCAAACCCCATTACAAAGCAAAATGCTTCATATATCCTAAATTAAAAAAAAAAAACTCATTTCATACATGTACTCACATATAAAATCAATGACTAAATAACATAAATAAGTAATTAAAGCCTATTTTTATAATTAATGATTTAGATGGATTTCTCATCATCAATTAAAAATCTTCTCAAAAGTTGTATTGTTAAAGAAAACTCATTAAATGTTTGCTAGCAATACATAATATTATTCCCTTTCCTCCATTAACTCAACATATTTTACTCTAAAATGTATAAACATATATATATATATATATATATATATATATATATATATATATATATATATATATATATATATATATATATATATATATATATAATTTTAATTTCATGCAAAATTTATTATATATGCATTTATTAATTAACTCTAATTCATCTCCTTCATTAATAATTATGTTTAATATTAAATTTAATACTTATATAATATAAATTTCAAAGAAATTAATCATATAAATAAAACTATGGTAAATTTTATGCGTTCAAGTATCATCCTAATTTGCTCTCAATAAGCTATGTAAGCCACCATAATTCATCTCTATATAACACCATAAAATTGCAAAAAATAAAATTAGACTAGAGAGTTTTCCTAACTGATTTAAGATAAATGAAGAAGACAACAATGATAATGGTGTAAGGATGAGAAGATATCAACATTTCTTTTCCACTCCCTTCCTCAACTCCCTCTCTATCAACCTCATCAAAGCTATCAAAGCCATCAAATATAGAGTTAGAAACTCATTTATCCGACTCGCACATCACATGCCTTAACAACATACATTGATTACTATTTTACATCACTTTATTCATTTAGATTGATGCACATATTACTATTGGTGTGTAATTGCTTAATTATTACATGGTTGAGTATTTTATCTTTATTAAGCTTAAAAGTAAACACTCAATTACCTATACACTTAACTTACACTACATTTTTGTTTAGGATTTTAGGGTTAATTAATACATGCATATATAAAATCATTTAGAAAATTTTTAGATGGCCACTTCTTATGAAATATATGATCAAACAATATAATAAGTCATTTAAATCAAAATGAAATAAATTCAATAAATTGCCCTGAATGATACTTTGAGTGGTTTGACATTAATAATTTTGATAGGGTTTATTAATTAAATTTTCTAGCCAATAAAAATGGAGTTGATGAAGCATCATTTTTATATCAAAATATTTGACCTTTCTAGAGTAACATTTTCTTATAAATAGCTTAATAAATGAAGGTTTGTAGAGTCATATTAATCCTAAGAAGTATAAAATTTGTTGGGTGAACTACTTGAAAATGGCTATATAATGAAAGGCCATGTAACTATCTTAAATCCATCTCCCCCTCTCTCATGAAGAAGAAGAGGGGGACCTTGATTGATTTGGGTCTTTATGTGCTTAAAATTAGTTGACCTTAATTTTGATAGAATTAAGGTGATGTGTGATAATTTTGATTAAAAAGACTATTTGGAGTTTGTTTAATCTTCACATAATTTTATTGAAATTAAATTCACTACTAATTTATAGATTCTTATTTAAAACATTGGTGCATATCTTTATATTATGCTAAAATTATGCTTGATTTGATAAGGATCACTAATAAAAATAATGAAGAATATAAGGATAGTATTATTGGATGCATCCTTTAGAATTAACTAGCTTCATGTAAATGACATTTATATAGGTTTTTAGTCAAATCTTGATCAACATTGATGAAGAAAAAAATCAGTTGCATTAAATTTTCTAGAACTGAACTAATATATTGTTTGAAAGTTTTATTTTTATATGCTCATAATAGTAGAAATTAGATAAATATACTCATTATTTATTTTCTTAATTAAAAAAAATCTAAAAATTTATTTCAGACTAAAATACCTATAATATTCATATATCTTCCTTATAGAAAGAATAACATCTCACCCATTTTATAATTTGACTTTCTTCATAGCTATACTATTTGTTTAATTTTTTGAGATTTATCACTAGAGGACATAAGATGACCACATAAGTGAAGCTTGACATTTTCTTTGTTCATTGGTTACTTAAACTAATATGGACATTTTTTTAGTTCTTCCATCATGTTGCATAGATTTGATCATTTGATGGAGCTTTAAGTATATCTAGATTTATATTCAAGATTGTGTTCCAAATATTGTTAAAACATGTGTCAAAATCATATTTCAACCATATTTGAATCATAATAGCATATTATTCAAATATGTTCGAACAAAAAGTTGAACATTATTAAAGCAAGATCTAACATAGATTTGAACCTTATTCAAATATTTTTTTATTATGTCAAAAATGTTCTAATCATATTCAAATATAATTTAAATTAATCATGATTGGATAGCATGGTTCAAAATGGTCTAAAAAAGTGTTTGTATTATGTTCAAACTAAGATCAATCCATGTTCAAACATAATTTAAATAAGGTTCAAATATGATTTGATCTTAGTTTGAACATAGTTAAAACATATCTTAATATAACATTAATACTATATATAGACCGATTATCTTCGAAAGGTAAATTGAATAGCAGCATTCTAATATTATCTACAAGAGGTTGTAAAAGATAGGCAAGTTTATTGAAAATTTGCCAGGAAATTAAATAAAAAAATTAATGGTACAAAGAAGTATTTTTTTATAAGAAAGCTTAGTTGTGCTATGAACAAGCTATCATTTATAGAAGATGGTACTCTAAAGCATCTTTTAGAAGTTATCAACATTTATGTTTATGCTACATAGAAAAATTTAGGGATAATAATTAATTTATAATGTGACAATAAAGAATGTTTCAAGTATATTTACTTTTTCTTGGGTGGTCATGTTCAAGACTTCAAATAGTACATGTCGTCAATATTGAGTGTGGATAGAATATTCATAATAAATGATATAGAGTTACCTTGGTCATGGTAGTGATGAGAAGCCAATTTTTAATTCATCGTATGACATTTATATTAACTAACTTAAAAATAATGAGCCAATTATTTTTGTATGACTAGGTTAAGAGACTCAATAATTAAAATGAAAATTTTTTGTGTTTATTTATAATGACATAACAATATCGCTAATGCTTTATTAGCCAATTTTTTAAATGCACATCATGAAGTTTATACTTATCATATGGCAATAATATCACTTGGTTTCAAAGGTTCATAAAGAGTTGAGTTCTATGGGTAAATAAAATATGTGTTAAAAACCTAGTAGTAGCTGCTTATCTTGAGAATTAATTTGGTTTTAAGTAATGAAATCACTAATATTTTTTCCTAAATCCTAAAGAGAATTTTGACAATATTATAAAAAATGCATGCTCTTATTCAATGACTATCTTAGTAGGAGTTTTTTTAGGTACACAATTAAAAAAATAATTCTTTGATATATACACTATTGTAATAAATATACAATTATTTTAGTGAAGAAAATTAGAGAAGTATAAAAAAAAAAGCTTTTGAATAATTCCCTCTCAAGTCCATAAGATAAGATTTTATTATTATGTAGGTATGATTCAAACTCAAGATGTTGGCTATAATTTCCAAGAGTCTTACCAACTAGGCTGATTGATACCCACAAAAAAATAACTTCATAAATATTAAAAAATTCCGACTTGCTAAAATCGAACCAACAACTTAAAGATAACCATCATTACTACAACCATCTTAAATAAAACATAAAAGCTTGATTATTTATCTCATTAGTGAATTTAAACTACGTACTCTTGAAGGCAAACATAATAATGAACATATATATGTAGAATGTTTGATGTTATGAGTCTCTTATGTGAAGATGCATTGGCTGCAGCTCAATATTAGGGTGTCTATTATTATAAAAAGCATGATTCATTGCTTATATTAAAAACATATACCCAGCCAAAAATAAAGGTATATAAGAGATTTTAGATGAGATAATAAGAGCCATGTTGTCCTTATTATTGAAGCTGAAGAGTAACCATCTAAATAAAGTAGAAGGCTTTTAAACGGGGAGAATATAAATGCAACATATGTATTTATATTTTTGGTAGGCTGAGTGTTCACTGCCTTCATAAAAATTTATATATACTCCTTTTATTATTGTAAAAATATTCATTAATTCAGCAATTATATATTTTCAAGTATATTTATGTTAATATTTTTAAGTGAGCTTACTCATAAAATTTGGATAGTTATAGGTGAGATGACATATTAGTTACACTAGAACATACCTTAAGTCAAATGTGAATAATGCTCATGTTATCTTAAATGTGACTAAGTGTCTATCACCTTGTTTGAACACTAATCAAACTCTACTGGAATCTTATTCAAATATTATTTAAATATAATTCAAATCTTGCTTAAATTATAATTGATATACATCGAACTATCTTCAAACCCTACTCAAATTATATCTGAATTATACTCAAACAAAGTTCGAACATTTCATGCATTATGTTTGAACTTTATTTAAACGCTACTTGAACTCTATTTGAATGTAATATGAACATTGCTCAAACCATATTTAAATGATGTTAAACTATATTTAAACCATATTTAAAGTCACTAAAACTTTATTCAACCATACTTAAACATTATTTGAATAATGCGATAGTATGATTTGAGTATGATTTGAATAAATTTTGGATATGATTAAGCATGCTTAGAAATTGTTCAAATATTATTCAATTAATGTTTGAATAACATTTAGTTATAATTTGAATAGGGTTTCAATAGCTTTGAATGATATTTGAACAAGATTTAAGCAAAATTTGAATTTGAATTGAGAAATGTTAAACTATATTTGAAGGTGGTTCAAACATAATAGATTATAATGTAGGCACAAATAGAAAATAACCCAAAGATATTATGAGAGTCATTACATTAACTTAAACTAGTTATAATGTTTTATAATAATTAGTTGAGTACAATCATAATAACTATGACAAAATAGATAAACAAATTGATACAAATGAATAAATCATAATATTTATAACATAATAGAGTTGAATTGTCTTTTTGCATCTCAGCTGTGCGTTCCAATACTAAATTTTTCAAATATGATCACATATTAAGTGCACAAATATATGATTAATGAGCATAATTAAGATTTTATAAAATATGCTCTTGAAGATCATATAGATTCAAACTATTCTCATTAAGTGATAACATGTCCATATTAAGTTTATAATTGTGAAGTCATACCATCAAGCTAAAACTTAATAGAATAATTAAATTATTTTAATTTTTCTTAATTTAAATGCCCACCATTGAGTGGATCTTCAATAAACCATTTAAATATGGATTCATATAAAATTCAATAATGGCTGATGTCATAGCCTTTAATATTTAATGCAATAATTGCTTAGCAATTTTCTCCATCACATCTCCATCTCTATATGTGATCTTGGCTGTCATGTTTATCTACCTGTATGATATGATTAGAGTAAACATATATTTAATACCTAAATTTTAATATTTATATTATAACAATTAATTTTTTAACATCACATCAAAAAATATCATTATTATTATTATTTTAAAAGTGAATATATTTTTCATATATATATATATATATATATATATATATATATATATATATATATATATATATATATATATATATATATATTATATAAAATAAAAATTAAAAAATACATAAAGATTAAGTGATATGTAAGTAAATCTTACTACATTTAAATTAATATATTTAGTAGTGATGAATTAAAAAGTCATTGGGTCGATATTTAACTATATTTTCTTCGTTTAATTATTTTATTATTATATTAAAATTTAAAACTTTTTATCATTGTAATATGAAAATAGTTTCTTTATTTTTATAATAAAATTTTTTATGTTAAATAAATAAATGATATTTGAATATATATATATATATATATGTATATATATATATATATATATATATATATATATATATATATATATATATATATATATATATATGTGTGTGTAAAACCCCTTATTTTTAACTGTTTGCTCTCTTTCAAAATTAATCCTTTATTGGCCACTCTCCCTTCCGCGTCGCCACTCCATATATACACCACACATTCTGCCCTCTCCTCCTCAATTCAAAAGCAGGATACGAGGGGTAATACAATAAAGTGCTCATTTTCTCTCGTAAATGTCTACTAAGAGCGATCCCAAGGTCCGAAAGGAACCGCTGACGCCGCCACTGGCTTCTGAGGAGGTGCCGGTAGAGCGGTGTCCGGTGGAGGAAGGTCGCCCTGGTTGTTCGGAGACCGATGATCCAACGATGCCAGTGATGACTTTCCGGGCGTGGTTCCTCGGCTTAACTTGCTGCGTCCTTCTCATCTTTCTCAATACCTTCTTCACTTTCCGCACGCAGCCGCTCACAATCTCGGCGATCTTGATGCAGATTGCAGCACTTCCTCTTGGCAGGTTTATGGCCAGGGTGCTACCAAGAAAAGAGGTGAAGGTCTTTGGGGATGGGGTTTTAATCTGAATCCTGCACCTTTAACATCAAGGAGCACGTAATCATTACCATATTTGCGAACTGGGGTCTCCATTGGAGGAGGAGACGCCTATTCCATTGGGGCTGTCGCAGTGATGAAGGTCTACTACAAGCAGACCTTGAGCTTCCTATGCGGGCTCATTATTGTGCTCACAACACAGGTAAAATAGAATAAATTAAGAAAAATGAGGCTAGGCTTTTTTCAGCCTTTGGGATTTGGTGCTAGTTGAATTGCCTCTTCTGTTTTGTTTTTCATATTTTATTTTTTCAATGCTAATTTCGCTTCTGGTTGAAGAAGAAAAAAAAAACTCACTTTTCTCCTTTCTTTCATTCCTTTTGAGTTTTTAAATTTCAATAAATAAGTCTACCATAATTTGGTTTATTTGTTCTAGGGTTCCTTGTGATGAAGCTTTGTTCTAGATCTCCTTTTTTCCACACTTAATTGTTTGAATAGTTGAGCTTAGTAATGAACATGTCGATCTCTTGTTCTTATTTGGATGAGCTGGGTAGAAGAAGTCCTTTTGGTACAAGGAGATATTTGTTATATGTTTTTTATTTTCCATTAAAAAAAACTGTAAAGCCTGTTTGCTTTTCAAAAGTTTAGATGACGATGGATCGCCGAGCTTGGAAAAAGTGATTGGTGTTGGTTAATTTAGGGCTTAGTTTGAATTGATAGCAACCATTTGAGCTAAAGACAAAGGAAATTCAGAAGTAGGGACACTGTGGAACCATGTCTCACATTTTATTATCCCACTTGCTTAGTTGGACAGCTAGATGCTTTTATATCCTCTTTTTATTTTTTGAACAGATGGAGGGTTAGGGTCCCTTTCAATTTGGATGGATATTTTGTCAGAAGTACTGGTTATTGAATTTTTAAATAAACGTGGCTAGTAGATTAGCAGATTCCGTTAACCTATTTCAAAAAAATTTTTGCAATATTTTTTATGATTTCGTTTTTTTTCTCTGTTCTGAAAAAGGATCTAGTTTAGTCTGCTCGAAATATTTCAGCAGTATTGCAAATGCATTAGAATGATAACATGTCTTTGCAGCTACATTTGATAGGGGAGATTATGCTGTTTTCCAACTCAGTCATTGAAACAAATCTCTAGCTCAATGAATTGGCGACGAATGAATGCATTCGCCTCTCTGTTTGACTCGAGACTTTCTTTTTTGATGAATTGAATGGACCAAAACTTATCTTTCCCTTGAGCACAGAAACAATGCCTCATTATGCAAATAAGTAAATTAACTGTTTAAGTTTGTTGTTTTAGCACTCCTTCAAATTTGAATGTAATGTATTTTTTAGTGAAGAATGAATTGCTAATTATTTGTAAAAGTGTTTTATTTGAAGAGTATTGTTAGCAATTTCATGTAGATTGAATCGATGACATCCTTTTTCCACAACATACTTCCTCATACCTTCAAAAAACTATGTTATTCTCCCTTTCACATCCCATCAAGCTTCTTCTAATCAACTTGTTAATGTGCTCTAACTCTGTTTAATTTATTTTTTCTTACAGATACTAGGCTATGGTTGGGCTGGAATGCTAAGAAGGTACTTAGTAGATCCAGTTGAAATGTGGTGGCCTTCAAATCTTGCTCAGGTTTCACTTTTCAGGTTTGAATTTTCCACTAACTCACATGTAATCCTCCAAAAGAGTTTTAAAAGCTTTTTATGGCCCAATTCCTTCACTAATATAGCTTTTCTTTTACCAGTTTTGAATAAGAGTTATTACAGCACAGGCAAGAATGGAAAAAGAAAAATTTGGCTAGTTGGGGTTTATAGTTCATCAGCTTTGAACTGAATTAGCTATTATCACTTATTTTACTTGATTCAGACAACTTGTCAGATGAATGTTCTGAATGTTCTGATTGTTTCCCTGAAAAAAAAAGGAAGGAATTTATGGCACAGTAAAGCTTTCCTTTTCCAATCTTCTATTTATGAAGCTTTTGGACTAAGAAAGCAACTGACTAGATGGAATAAGTAATTGGCAGAGAGCCATGCTTTTGTTTAACTTCTATGTCTTCTCAAAAGAGTTGTAACGGACTCTCGGAAGAAGAACCAATTATTTTTATGCTAACTATAGTTGTTTCGTCTCTTTAGTGAAACTTTGAATTGTCGTAATCCTTGCTAAATTTACTTGTATAAACTGAAAATAAATTCTATCATTATACAAATTCTTTGTTCCACAGAGCTCTCCACGAGAGGAATTTATCATCAAAAGGGTTTACAAGGATGCATTTCTTCCTCATATTTTTGACTGCAAGCTTTGCCTACTACACTCTACCGGGATACCTCTTCCCTATCCTGACTTTCTTCTCTTGGGTCTGTTGGATTTGGCCTCACAGCATCACTGCTCAACAGATAGGCTCTGGATATCATGGGCTTGGAGTCGGAGCATTTACTCTTGATTGGGCTGGTATTTCTGCCTACCATGGTAGCCCTTTGGTCACCCCATGGTTTTCTATTCTAAATACAGCCGTTGGTTTCATCATGTTCATATACATAATAATGCCTCTTTGTTACTGGAGTTTCAACACCTTCGATGCAAGGAAGTTTCCTATATTCTCAAACCAACTCTTTACTTCCAAGGGACAGAAGTATGACACAACCAGGATTCTGACTCCTACATTTGAGCTCAACGAAGCTGCTTACAATGACTATGGGAAGCTCTATCTCAGTCCTCTTTTTGCCATCTCTATAGGTTCAGGTTTTCTTCGGTTTACTGCAACATTAACCCACGTGCTCTTATTCAATGGCAGGTAAGAATAAGACCTTTAATTTGGCTATTGGTATTTTCGTTTTTTAGGGTTAGCTAATTACTGTTTTCCAAGTCAATCATAACCCATTGGTAGTTTTTATTTTAATCATACATGCTAATTAATTTAAATACTCAGAATTGCTTAGCAATTATCTGTAGCTTTTCAACGGGTGATAGAATATCTGTATTCAGGAGTAACATAAGAATGGACTAGCTGATCTATTTTTAAGTTTAACATGGCACAAAGGAAGTTTTAACGAGAATAATGAACACTTCCAATCCTTGTAGAGATATCTGAGGCAAAGCAAGTCTGCAGTGAACTCTGTAAAGCTGGACATTCATGCCAAGCTGATGAAGAACTATGAACAGGTTCCTCAGTGGTGGTTCCTTGTTCTTCTAGTAGGAAGCATTGGACTTTCTCTGTTAATGTCATTTGTATGGAAGGAGGAGGTGCAGCTGCCTTGGTGGGGTATGCTCTTTGCTTTCGGGTTGGCATGGGTTGTCACTCTACCAGTTGGAGTTATCCAAGCAACCACTAATCAGGTAATAAAAATCATGAGAATATGACACTATCGTATTTAAGCAAGTGAGATTCAATTACTCAATTCATCATATCGTCCAACACGGAACACTAAAATCTTTTCCATTCCTCTCGATTCTTCCAGCAACCAGGGTATGATATCATAGCACAGTTCATGATTGGGTATGTCCTCCCGGGAAAGCCCATTGCAAATTTGCTCTTTAAGATATATGGTAGAATCAGCACTATTCATGCCCTATCTTTCTTGTCTGACCTCAAGCTCGGGCATTACATGAAAATCCCACCAAGGTGCATGTACACTGCACAGGTGATCAATTAATCATCACTTGTATCTTTATTACATCAATGAATGAACTGTACTCTGTGTTAATGTTAACCATCTGTTATCTGCGATAAACTTTCAGCTTGTTGGAACTGTTGTTGCTGGAGTCGTCAACCTTGCAGTAGCTTGGTGGATGATTGAAAGCATTGAGAACCTATGTGACGTGGATGCCTTGCACCCTGATAGCCCATGGACATGCCCTAAATATCGGGTCACCTTTGATGCTTCAGTCATTTGGGGTCTAATAGGCCCTGCTCGCCTCTTCGGCCGCCATGGGATGTACCATAACTTGGTGTGGCTGTTCTTAATTGGTGCAGTGCTGCCGGTGCCGGTGTGGTTGTTCAGTAAAATGTTTCCAGAGAAGAAGTGGATACCTTTGATCAATATACCAGTCATCTCTTATGGATTTGCTGGGATGCCTCCGGCCACTCCCACAAACATAGCTGGCTCATCACTGGAACAATATTCAATTATTTTGTTTTCCGTTACAGGAAGCAGTGGTGGCAGAAGTACAACTATGTGCTATCAGCGGCCTTGGATGCTGGAACGGCATTCATGGGTGTGCTTCTCTTTTTTGCTCTTCAAAATGAAAATAGAAATCTGAAATGGTGGGGAACCGAGATTGACCATTGTCCTCTAGCATCCTGCCCAACCGAGCCTGGAATTGTTGTCAAGGGATGTCCTGTTTTCTAGTTCTGATGATCAAACTACATACAATAAGATTTTGGAGTTCAAGGAGGCGTAGTTATGAGCTTGAAGCAATGTCGTCATCCTAAATCAATGTAAACAAATAACTCACCTTATTTTTATCCCAACGTGCTAATCAGCTTGTGATTACATGTGATTCATTTTGAAGTTTTCCTGTGCGGTGGAGGCATGCGGTTACAATTGTGGGGGTAGAATGAGAGAGCAAGTGCAAGAAACGCAGATACAAATCAGCCGAGACAAATTTTAATTGTCTTAATTATAAATGATATTCGGCACAATCATAGAAGAAGAAAAACATACCGAGTAGGGGATAAGTCTTTTTTCGTGAAAGATTCAGAAACCTATTTGAAATAACTTTCAGTAATAGTAAGTGTGAGATTTCATTGGTAAGCTCTTTCTTGAAATTAGAGATTATATTAATATAAAATAACCATAAGCTAGCTGTTGTCTATTTTTTTGGTGTAGGTAATGTAATGACTAATGAGGTTTGTGGTCCGTTGGTATCAATTTATCAAGCAGCTTGTGTATTCTCAGTGTCATATCAATTCTAATGACTCTATGTTTTATGTATGCATGTATCATTAAATTATAAATATTAAATTCTAATATATTAATATTTAGATTACATTTTACACAAAAAATTCAAGATTTTATATTAGAAGAATTACAAATCACTTTTAAATAATAATAGTTTTATAATATAGATATAATTATAAATATTTATAAAACTATTGAAATAGTTAATTATTTCACTCAATTTTAATGAATAAAAAATAATTATTTATTTTCAAATATAATAAAAATAAATTGCGTTAAGTAATAATATTTATCTTATTAAAGGAAATTCAAAATTTATTTTTTAGCAATTTAAATGCGGTGAGTGTGGATCAGCGTGACTTTTAAATTTTCAATCTGACGATCTCAAGTATTTTAATGTTAAGGAAAGAATAATTAATTATTTAACCATTATTGAGCCAAGTCCATTTACGTCGCAGTCGTAGCGTCATTATCGATGTGGCCATAATCAGCTAATTGAACTATATCTATTATTAAATTTTGTTTTGACCATATTTAATTAACTAATTACTATTCTAATGATATTTATTTTTAAAAAATTGCCGAGGAAGAAACAGATGAAAGGGGAGGGAGTTCGATGCTGGCCTTTGTTTTCTCGTCCAAGGGAAAACGAGAGCGAAAGGGGTTCGTTTCAATCCGGAGAAGAGGAAGAGGGAGGCTCAGGTTTTCTGTCCGTTTTCCTTGTGTGTGAGGATGATGGGATAAAATGGTATGGGAGGGATGATGTGGAGGCCTGTTATTGGTCAAATGAGAGGTGGAGGTATGAGGATGGGCAGCTGTAAGTTTCAAAGCATTGATTGGATGTGATAATTAGTCAAATTTATCTCGAAATGTACGTTAATCTTATTCAAATTTTAAGCGCGACAACCTTAGTAAAATTGGATATCTATTCTAAGTAACTTCGATGTTTTAGATGCAACAACACAGTCCGTTTCGCGATCGTAGGTCATTTTGGTCAATTCCGATGAATTAATCTTTTAATTCAAAATGCATTATCGCTTTAGATCACTATTCAGCGTAGACTCACAATTGAATCGATGCGACGTTTGATGATTTCAATGTTCAAGCGACGCAAATCAATTTCAATGAACGGAGATCATTTGGGTGTTGTCGCAGCCTCCCAACTTTGATACGCTAAGAACCGCTTACTTTCACCTTGATTAATTAATCGAATTATGCAAAATGTATTTTGATCAATTTCGATGTTCTAAACACGACAAGTCGTCACAATCGAGATCGTTTGGACCAATTTTGACTCCCAATGTATTTCACTTTTGATTTACACGATATCCCATTCGAAGCTCATCGAATTTCTCTCCTGAGCTCAACTCCACTTATGTAGTATATATTGAGTCAATATAAGTGCATAAAAAATTTCAGTATAGGTACAATTCTTTAAAGTGAGAGTCATATTCAGTACTGTAATTCCAACTGTTACCAGGCTCTTATTATTACCTGAACCTCCTTGAATTCAGTGTGTACGCAGAAAGATTCATTAAAAGATTCATTAAAAGGTTAAAAGGCATTAAAAATCATTTATCAACGAAAGGTAACAACCATGAAAAATACGAGAATATAATATTTCTGAAGATGGAATAAAATAATTTGCTTTTGCGAGGAATGATAAAGAAAATCTGGACCAGTACAGTTGTGTTCACAACGAGATAGAAAAAAAGAAAAGCAAAGGGCACAATAATGGAAGCTCCTCAAGAATAGTTCAAAGCATATCCTGTAGCATATCCATGCCCGTATTACTGTGATTCACCCACCCTTATAAGTGGTGAACATATGAAGCAGAAGTTCGGCAATAATGGAATCAATCAAGTTCTTAAATTGTCGAGTGAAGGGAAGTGGCCCTGTGGGGTTTCAGAATAACAGGCAAATCTCCTTTGGCAGAAAGAATAGAAAATTCTTGTAGTATTATTTGTATCAAACTATAAGTTTTTTATTTATTAATTCTGTGCCAAAGGAGAATTGTCCTGTTATTCAACAACAAAAACAAGAAGGATACATGAATGCTTACCGGGTAATTATGATGGAAGACTTTCCAACTACAAGGTAAACAAAACTTACTTACAGACTCATTAAACGTAATGGATTTTTTTTTTCTGATTTCTGTAAATGGTATCGATGGACAAATAAAACACGACGTACGTGCATGCATGGACAATAAAATTTTAATATATATATATATATATATATGATTAAATTTCTATTATTAATCACATACTTTTTAAGAGGAGTGGCTAAAATTATAATTTTATTACATTAAGGGTCTCTTTGTGGATGTTGGTTGTAAAACTACTGTGGAGAAAACAATTTTTTGAAAAAAATTTCTTTTTAAAAAAATTTAAAAAGTAACTTTCTATTAGCCAAACAACAGTTCTAAATCAAAATAATTTTTCTCTTTCTTGAAAAAAAGCGGTAGTCAAATAAAGTATTTTGCTTTCATTCTTTCACGAAAAATAAAAATAAAAAGCATCTCGTCTAATATTAGAAATGCTTTAATGTAAGTTTTTTTCACTAATTCAATAAATAATGAATAGAAAAATATATGCATTTCAATGCATTATATGATTGATCATCTATCTATTAATTATGTATTGTTATGGGGTTAAAATTTTGAAGTAAAATAGTACACTTTATCTTCAGTCCATTTTTCAAAAGAGAGTATTGATGCTTCTACGGTTGAAAGTGTTTGAGACTCAAGATAGTTATTGAACAATATTTTCATAAAAATAAGATTAAATTTTTTTAATCACACATTAATCATATTTTTTCAGGTGTTGTGATTATATGATTAAAATTGTGGCTACAAGTGTTAGTTTCAGCAAAATTATTAAAAACTCATGACTAATATTTAATATTCAGTCATATATTTTCAATTAAGATATAATTATAGCTAAAAATTATTTTTCTAAATGAAAAATGAGATTTAAAGCTGAAGGATGCTCAATTCTTTCTTCAACATCTTCACCCAGTTTTGCTTGTTATAGATTTCATCCACAAAGTTTCATATTATCAATTAACTTTCATTCAGTTGAAGTTCAAAACATCAAAATAAAGCCTGAAAAATACATTATGAGATTCTGATGTATTTTTAGGCCATGAGCGTATGATAGAAGCTCAAAATAGAATAATATTTGTGAAAATATATAAAAAATAATTGTTTTTTGGATTAAAAGATCAGTTTGAATGCCTTTTATAGCATAAAAAAACGTCTTGCAGTTATTTTATAAATGTATTGTGAAATTTTGTTATTTTTTGTTTTGATTATTTGTCATGTATATATAACAAAAAAACGTCTAAAGCTCCTGAAACAGTTCTTTTCAGGTTTTATTTGATGCAGGAAGAACTCATTTACTAAAGTTTATTGTGCAGCCTTTACTGCTCTACGATCTTCTGTGAAATATGATTTATGTTAATTATAACGATGCATGGGAGGAAACCATACCTGAATACTACGATAAATATTAAAGATAACTGCTGTAGAACTCAGCAAAATATACTATTACTGAAGGGACAGTGATGCTTGAATTTCACTTGGTTTGTACTATAAATAGTTTTATAAAACAACTGATAAATTGGCATGGGAAAAAATTTGCATCAAATCGCCTTATTATTATCAAAATTTAGGCTGTATATAAATGGCTATCGTTTGGCCAGAAGTATAAAATATTTGTAGGGCAATTACAAAACAATTAATTATCTTACAAAATGATATTTCTATTTGTCATATATATATATATATATATATATATATATATATATATATATATATATATATATATATATATATATATATATATATATATATATATATATATATATATATATATATATATATATATATCATAAGTCGAGTCAACTCAAAGTCGAATTCGACTTTGGAAGTGACTTCAAGCAAACGACGTCGCGAAAATGGTCAGCGACTCGATCGAAGAAGCGGACTTGCCGTCGCGTTGAGCGTCAACTAGTCAATATAAATATTACACATGATGATCAAGTCAGTCGTCAATAACACCGCTCGAGGTTAAGAAACGGATACCAACGACCCTTCATGGAATTGATCATGTTGTTATCTCCAAAACATCGAAACCTATCAAATGAGACTATTCGCGCTCAATTCGGATGAGTATACATGAGCTCGAGCGGTCGAAGCGATAATCGCATTTTAGGCGCGACTTCGACGTCGAAGTTACTCAAACGACCTCCATTCATGAAATGGATTGCATCATTGCGTCTGGAACGTCGAAATTATTTAGAGTAGAAATCCAATTTGATTAAAGTTTTCACGCTTAAAATTTCGTCAAAATTAGCACACATTTCGAGATAAATCTATTTAATTATCTTATAATTGCGACCTTATGCCTGAAATTGCGACCCATCTCCATATCTCATTCTACCGGTAATATCTGCCACATCACCTTCCCCATACTTCCATTTCCTAAAACCCGTCCCTCCCATCTAAGTAAAAAAATAATAATAATAATAATAATAATAATAATAATAATAATAATAATAATAATAATAAAGAACGCAAAAATGAGCCCCTCGGTTCCCAAGTGACCACGAACTACTCTCTCCAGAAAATATTATGTCAGTGCGTGACTGCGTCGGACTCCAATCTGGACAGCGTGTCGGTGGTTTTCCCATTTTAGCCTCGTAACTAGATGGGCGGCGATGGCCGATTATCCGCTGACTCGGCCCCACGCCTCGTTCAAACAGCGGGAGAAGAAAAATGAGGCGTCGTTCGACATTCCTCCCGCGCATGACAGTTTAGGGCTTTCTCCAGCTTCGACTCCCGCTCGATCGGTGAGCGTCCGTGCCGCTGTTTAGAATATCTTGCGAATAACTTCCAATGAGGTATTGTAGGTGACTACATGGGGTATTTATACCTGTGTTCCCAAACTTTAATGAATTTAGGATTTTCTCTGTTCTTCTCACTGTCCAATATGTGAACATTTTAGAACATTTGAGTTCTTTAAATGAACGGGATGTATTCTAGTAGTTTTTGGAGATGTTTTGCATGTACTCTCATCGTCAAGATGGTACGCCGTTATTTTCAAATTTTTGAGATTAGCCTTGTAAAATGTTTAGTATACCACATGGTAGGATGTTTGGTCATGTTTCAAGATGAATTATGTGGCCTGATTAAGGATGATAGTATGTTCAGTCGATGGCATTAAAATTTTGTGGCGATTTACATTCTCTCTCGAGAGTCTGAGTATTCCATTTTTTCTAGTTTCTTTGGCCTATTGAGGAAATATGTTCATTACAATCCATTAGAGATAATTTGGAGGCTGTTTGGTTGATTTTTTAATGTTATTTTGCATATGTACTCTCTGTACTCTCTTGAGTACAAACAATTTGGCCATTTTTTAGCTTCTTTGGCTGTTTGGAGGAAATATGTTCATTACATTACATTGGAAGTAATTTGGAGGGATGCTTGGATGATTTAGTGAGATTTTACATCTACTCTCTATATTCTCATGAGTACAAAGCATTTTGGTTAGTTTTTCTTATTTCTTTGGCCTGTTTGGAGGAAATATGTTCATTACAATCCATCAGGAATAATTTGGAGGCGGTTTGGTTAGTTTTTTAGTATTATTTTGCATCTGTACTCTCTTGAGAATCTGAGATGATCTAATGAACATGTTTTCCAATTTCTTTGGCCTCGTTGTTCAGATTATGTTCATTACATTATATTGGAAGCAATTTGGAGGGATATTTGGATAGTTTCTAGGAGATTTCTGCATATGTACTCTCTGTACTCTCATGAGAGTACAGAGCATTTTAGTAATTTTTTTCCTGTTTCTTTGGCCTGTTTGGAGAAAATATATTCATTACAATCTATCAGGAATAATTTGGAGGCTATTTGGTTGATTTTTTAGTGTTATTTTGTATATGTACTCTCTGTACTCTATTGAGAGTACAGATGATTTTGTGGACATGTTTTTCCAGTTTCTTTGGCCTGGTTTTTCAGATTATGTTCATTACATTACATTGGAAGCAATTTAAAGGGATGTTTGGATGGTTTCTGGAAGATTGCATCTGTACTCTTTATACTCTCATGAGAGTATAGAGCATTTTGGTCATTTTTTTCCTGTTTCTTTGGCCTGTTTGGAGGAAATATGTTCATTACAATCCATCAAGAATAATTTGGAGGCTGTTTGGTTAGTTTTTTAGTGTTATTTTACATCTGTACTCTCTATACTCTCTTGAGAGTACAGATGATTTTGTGGACAATTTTTTCCAATTTCTTTAGCCTAGTTGTTCAGATTATGTTCATTACATTCAAGTGGAAGCAATTTGGTAGTTGTTTGGATGGTTTTTGGGAGATTTTTGTATCTGTACTCTCTGTACTCTCATTAGAGTACAGAGCATTTTGGTCTTTTTCTTTCATGTTTCTTTGGCATGTTTGGAGGAAATATGTTCATTACAATCCAACAGGAACAATTTGGAGGCTTTTTGGTTGGTTTTTTAGTGTTATTTTACATTACTTTTGTACTCTCTTGAGAGTCTGATGATTTGTGGATATTTTTCCAGTTTCTTTGGCTGGTTGTTGATTATGTTCATTACATTCAGTGGAAGTAATTTGGTGGATTTGGATGGTTTAGAGATTTTTATATTTGTACTCTGTACTCTCATGAAATCTGAGCATTTTTGGTCATTTTTTCTTGTTTCTTTAGCTTGTTTGGAAGAAATATGTTCATTACAATCCATCACGAATAATTTGGAGGCTATTTGGTTGATTTTTTAGTGTTATTTTGCATCTGTACTCTCTATACTCTCTTGAGAGTACAGATGATTTTGTGGACATTTTTTTCCAATTTCTTTGGCTTGATTGTTCAGATTATGTTCATTACATTCAGTGGAAGCAATTTGGTGGTTGTTTGGATGGTTTCTAGGAGATTTTTGCATCTGTACTCTTTGTACTCTCATAAGAGTACAGAGCATTTTGGTCATTTTTTTCCTGTTTCTTTGGCCTGTTTAGAGGAAATATGTTTATTATAATCCATCAGGAATAATTTGGAGGTTGTTTGGTTATTTTTAGTATTATTTTATATCTGTACTCTCTATTTGGATGGTTTCTATATGTACTCTCTGTACTCTCATGAGAGTACAGAGCATTTTGGTCATTTTTTCTATTTCTTTGGCTTGTTTGGAGGAAATATGTTCATTACAGTCCATTAGGAATAATTTGGAGGCTGATTGGTTGATTTTTTAGTGTTATTTGCATATGTACTCTCTTGAGAATACAGACGATTTTGGCTAATTTTTTCCAATTTTTTGGTCTGTTTGGAGGAAATATGTTCATTACACATTATTGCAATTTGGGAGGATGTTTGGATGGTTTAGGGAGATTTCTAGATACATACTCTCATGAGTCTGAGCATTTAGTCATTTTTTTTTTTAGTTTCTTTGGCCTGTTCAGAGGAAATATGTTCATTACAATCCACTAGGAACAATTCGGAGGTTGTTTGGTTGGTTTTTTAGTATTTTTTGCATATGTACTCTCTGTTTGGATGGTTTTTGGGAGATTTTTGCATCTGTACTCTCTGTACTCTCATGAGAGTGAGCATTTATTCTTTTTTCTTTTGTGTTTGGAGGAAATATGTTCATTACAATCTATCAGGAACAAGTTGGAGGCTATTTGGTTAGTATTTTAGTGTTATTTTGTATCTGTACTCTCTATACTCTCTTGAGAGTACAGATGATTTTGTGGACATTTTTTTTTTCAATTTCTTTGGCCTGTTTGGAGAAAATATGTTCATTACAAATCGATTGGGAATAATTTGGAGGCGATTGGTTATTCTTATGGGTGGTTTGCATCTGTACTTTCATTAGCGACTTTTCATTTTGAAGTTTACCATGTGCGGGAAAAGGATAACAGATCTTTGGCTACCATAGAATGGTGTTCAATAATATTGCAACATGATTTCTTGATGAAGTCATTGACATTTTAAAGAGGTTCATCTGCATCTATTCATTAGACTCTACGGAATTCAGCAAGACTTAATAGCCATTACCTCAATCATGTTTTGTTGGGAGATAGAGAAGCAAGCTTTCTTTCTGGGTGGGCAATGCATTCCTTTCACCCCCGATGAAGTTGCAGTAATTATAGGGATGCCAAACATAGGGGAGAAGGTCTTATGGCGAAATCTTCATCCGATTAGTTCATTGACTATAAGACTATGCTTGAGCATCACGGCTGTTGCACGTGGCATAGTTTATCTGATTATATATATATTTTCTCGTCAAATCTTTTGTATATCAACTATAGGGTGGCATCAAAATTGATTTCTGTGATGACATAGATAAATTTGTTGAATACAAGAAGTGGAGGCATTTGGGCCTTCTAGTTTCCCAATTTGATGGTATTACATCAAAGATTTATACGAAGACACGGGTACATGAGTGGCTTTGTCACTCTTCTTATGGTATGTTTTATATCTTGGTTATGTATTATTTGATGCATTGAAGTTAACTTATATAAATATTAATTGTAGATGGTGAGCACATAAGCATCATGAGGCGCCATCTCCATTTGCAAAGCATTATCTTTGCGATGGCCAAAATAAAGTTTTGAGATAAAGCCTTCTTGGTTTAGAGGACACCAGTGACATATAACAATATCACTTAGTTCATATAAGAATGTATTTATTTATCTAGTCATCACATTTTCTTATCGGTTTAACATAGTCGCCTTTCATTCGAGGACATATCAAGAGGAGACCTGCTCCTTGAATCATTTTCCCCACTAACATGCAATACATGTTGAGCAGATATCCCATTCTAAGTCCATGAGTTCATCCCTCAATCTCCATATGTTCTCCTCGATATTCTCCCCATCTAGTGTATCTAGCTTGCCCTTTCTACTACCCCATAGAAGGCTTTATGGTGGAGGATACTTGAAAGTTTTAGGGACTTGAAAGATATAGTATCTTCTTTTTAACAATGATAGAGAGAATGGATGGGATTGATTTGGGGTTCTTCTCGAGGAGATTCTTGGCGGTGGGGTCCTACCATCCCTACGTGGGGAAGCTCTGTGGAGGTCACCAGGAGGAACTCTTGAGGAGGTAGTCGAGCATCACATGGAGGCTAAAGGAGCTTCCCCTTGGAGTTGAGGAGTCTCTGTGGAGACAACTAGTCTTGCCCCATGAATACTTCCACTTGGGAAGCCCCAAAAGCCTCTGGGAAGCCCTATTGAGTCCACCATGGGAAGATTTGTGGAGGCCTCCACTACACATGAAGATGCTCAAGCCTGTCGGCTGACATTGAGCATGGTGTGAAGGCTTCAGATAAGGAAGAGGAAAGGCTTTGTTCCCCTTCACTTACGAAGTCACGAGCAAGCAATAAGTGATGTGGTGACCTCCACTCAAGATGAAAGCAAAGAGGTATTAAGTTACTTTCTTTTAAATTTGAGATAATAGAAATAGATTTTACTAAATTTTTTATAGGTTCGCAAAGATGAGCCAATAAAGGTCGATGACTCGCAGACTGTTATCATTGTGGTGGAGGAGTATCGTGGAGGTATGCATCATCTCAGATCGATCCTTAATTCATGTGAATCTAGCTCTTCATCACTAACTTTTCATCGTCATAATTTCATTGCTGAGAGGCACATCATTTTATTGACTTCTCATCCTGTTTTACTGGCCGATGCTCCATCTTATTGACACGTCGTGCTCCCGATTCAAGGATAAGTAAGTCAATCTTCAATCAACTCCTTCATACATAAAATAACCTATTTGTTTAATTAAGCTAGCTTTAAAATATCTCACTTATAGGGGTGATACAGTATTCGCGGCTGAGAATATCATTATTGCGAGGCGGTCGATGAGTTCGACATCGGTATCTCTGATCAGCGTCGATGCCCTCTTCTTAGCCAATCTCTCTGTCATGTCCCTATTTGTACATCTCATGCTTGCCTTTGGGTAAGTTACCCCACGATATATAATGCATTACGATTCAATCCTTGTTTGTATAGATGGACAATTTATAAACATTCTCTTCTTTTCTTGAGCTATACAAAATATGGCCTATCTGAGCAAAATGTTCATCCAAAGTCACCAACATGTATCAAAATTTACTCTTACTTCAATTATATATAATCAGCACTAGACACTCCTGGTTAGGCATATTAAGCTAGGGGCTTGGTATTTTTATGACTCATTATCAAAACCAACCCATAAGGTCATTCTTCCTGAGATTATAATAGTTATTTCCAATTTGGTTTCCGTAAACTTTTTTTTTGGACCGCTTTATTGACTACACTTCTTGCTTTTCAGATCAAATTACTTGTTGAAAATGCTGGTCAGTCTTTTGTGAGCGATCCCACAAAATGGCCAATCAAAATGGTGAGTATTTGTCCGATCAAATGTTGGCTGGATGTTTGTCTATAAGTACATGGAGGCAAGAAATCCCACTTGGGTGACCACCAAGATTGGTCAAGAAGATGAATTGCTTTAGTTTAGTTTGCTTATGCTATCTTTTATTTGGGAATGAAAAGGCAAGAAAGAATACATTTAAAGTTTGATAAGTAGGAAATAATTGTGCTATTTCTTATATATTTTTTAATATCCTTATTGGATCTTTTATTATTAGCGAGAACACCAAAGAATTTGGTTGATCTTTGGAATGCTTTTGGGATGTGTTTCATCTATACTCTATACTCTTAGTATATAGAGTATTTCATCTACTCTCTATTCTCTGTACTTCTCTATGTACTTGTACTCTTTATACTCTATTCATTGCGGGTAGTTTGAGCTATAGGAATATTTGAGGTGTTCTGTAACTTAACTCTTTGTATTCTCCTCATGGTACAAATTATTTGTTTATTTTTTCCCATTTCCACTTTTGCTTTGCAGGACGGAGAGGAATTGTTCACAATAACTTTAAAGCAAGTTGGATGCTCCTGGGTTGCATTTTTATGAGTTTTCTGAGGAGTTTTGCATGTGAACCCTCTCTATACTCTCTGTATCCTCTTTACTCTCTGTACTCTCTGTATTCTCTACTCTCTTTACTCATGTACTCTCTGTACTCTCACTCTCTACTCTCATCTCTAGACTCTTTATATACTCTTCTCTCTCATGGGTAGTTGATATAATATTCTACGATTATGATGATTTCTTTACTTGTTTGGAGAAAATAAGCTTAATTTTGATATTCAAATTATATCATATTTTAAATTGGATCAAGCGAAAGAAGTTAAAATTTACATTATCTAAAATTTACGTTATACTCAGTCACATTTGGAATGCCTCAATCTGAAAGTATGTAGGAGAAGCAATATGAACTACTTAGCATGTGAACGTAATATAAGTGGGTACGATTATTAAACTAAACTCTTTAATAAAGGAAATTATGATCTTTAGAAATGTGGTAGAATTTTATGAATGCATAAAATTACTTTCAATCAATCATGCTTCTTAAAACATACTTTTCTTGAAACATGTGCATAAAATAGACAAATAAACTAATGATGCGACACTAGCGTCTTATTCAGAAATTTAAATTTTGAAGGCAGTGTGGAGCAAATTCTATATTTTAAGATGTGGAATTTTTTCAAATAATGTAATAACTAAAATATCATCGAATTAAATTAATATTATTGATAAATTTATAAATAATTATTAAACTAATATCATCGATCTAATATCATCTTCATCACAATTTTTTTTTCATCTACTAAACTTGTTGATAGGAACATAACTTATCAAAATTGTAATGCATGAAATAAAAATCATTTCATAAAATGTAGAGTACTTTATAGAGTATATATCAAATTATATAATGCCTGCAATGAAAATCAGCTCATCCTTGTAAGCAAGGTAGACTCATCAATCAGAAATTGTAATTTGGTAAAATATAAAAAATTTTATTGCCACAGTCTAAGGATTATAAAGTTTTTAATAGTAAACTCATGCCGCTGCTTTAAGAGAACAAAGTGAGGAAAAAACCAAGCGAAAATAATTGACCCATGTTAAAGTCCATTTGGACCTTCCTGGTTTCAAGCAAGTTATGTACCCTCTCTACTCTCTGTACTCTCTGCAGAAATGATTGCACAGTTGAAGAATACATAACTAAATGATATCATGCTTTGAAATATTTTTCTGTAATATCCATCAACTTAGTGTACCCTTGATTGTTGAGCTCGAGTTAAATTCTTGAGGTAGAACATTGTATCATTTAATGATTTTCTGACATCGATGTATTGCTGCGTGCATTACCTCGAAAACACTCTGGCATAGCAGAGAAAGGTGTTGCAATGGGTGATAAAACACGTTCTGTGATACTATCAGTTTGTACTTTAGTTTCTGTAACAACAAAAATAGGATGGTTTGAAGATTAGCAGCAATATTTTAAATACTAAAAATTAAGAGGCAAATAGAGAATTACTCTTGGCTTTCTTGGATCTCTCCTAATATCTCTTAAGCCTTGCGTTGGAAACACCCTTTGGACGTTGCTTAACTGGATCCTTTAAGATGTCTTTTCCCTTGTCTGTTGTGGTTGACTTCTTCTTCTTAGCTACTCTGTCAGTTGGAAGAGAATTCCCACTTATTATAGAGTCGACATCATCATATAGTTTTTTTAAGGATTGAAGCATATAGTCCTCAGCTCTATTATTACCCTATGCCCTGATGCTTATTTGATATGTATATCGACTAATGTGGTTCTGGAAAATAATGCCAATAACATTTTCATCTATACCTTTCACATCTCTTAATTTTCTATATGAACTATCGATGTAAATATCCCTCTTTGCTCACGGTAGATCATTGCATGAGAAGATACTTATCCGAATACTACATCTTCATGACTAAGAACTCGATACAATGGGTAATCCCATCATTTCAAATTTCTTACAAGTACAAGTTACATCTAGTAGTTTCATTGAAATGGACAGTCCATGTTTTGGATGAATTTTTATTCTCTAAGTTTCTTACCATACTCCTGGTGTCATCGACGATTCTTGATAGGCCTCCAACTCCATGCAAAAATTCTTCCTCAAATATAGTATAAAGCTTTCTTGTATAAAATATAGCTGTTTGTTTTAGAATTGGACTGGTCTTAACAACAGGAACAATCGATGACTGGCTACACTTGAAGTCTTCGTTATGTTCATTCCGACATCATGTCTCCATAACCTTCTCCAAACCCAAGAAATAATATGTGAGCAAACTTGTTGGTTTAGAGATTCGTGACATATTGTTCATTGACTCACTACGTTGCATTGATAAGATGCCCATGCATAATGAGTCTTTCTTTGAATTGATGGACCACTTGGATCTAATTTTATAAAGCTCGAATAGCAAGCATGATCATACAAATTGCCTTCTTCTAGCATGACAGACCAAGCTTCTTCAAACTCTTCCTCTGAGTCACATTTGCTCATGCATATATAAAATAGCCCTTGTACCCTCTTATTACTATTAAAGCAGTGAACCTTGGAAGGAGCTTTCTTTGAAATATGCCATTGGCACAACCTATGATGAGTATCGTAATACAATTTTGATTCTCTCATAGCGATCTTGATCGTGAATATTAAGGATGTATGTCATCATCATAGAAGAAATGTTTGGAATAGCCATGAGAATGACTCAATCTCTTGATAAAAGGCTACTCCAAATAACACATTTTGGTGATGATTCACTCCAACAAGAGGGCACAAACAAGATTATATTTATTGAGTTGATAGCTTGTATCAAAATTATCACATCACCAAAATAGTCATATGCTATCCTAGACATGCCATTGCTCCTAAAAAAACTTACTAAGCAATAACTCATCAACTTGTACATCCCATGCAAACATGTTGTCTATCTTTCCTTGAAAACGTATTAATGCATTCTTGTCACCATTGTAATCCTCGATCTTTTCTCTTTTCTAAATAAAATTGAAAGCATCTCTTTTGTGAATCCAATATTTTCTACGCGCTTCCTCACTTAGATAGGAATGTATCGGTTTCTAATTTCCCTATCATTGTCTTCAACATGGAAGCCTTTTCATTAATGCATCTGATATGAGAAGATGTAGGCCAGGCTTTCATTAATGATTATGACTTTATATATTTTTAACCATCCGTTCCTCCAAGTCAACAGAGAATCTAATCATGGTCGGACAAGCAGTCCTTGTATCAGTTTTCTAGAATTTTGCTAAGCCGTTTAGACTGACAGATTTTTTTTAACCTTCTTTTGCACATAAAAAATCCTTTGATCTCAATTTCTTGGAGTTTGGCCAATAACTAGTATGGTCCTTTTGAACATTGAAGCCAGTTTGATGTGCGTAGTCGATGCATTAATCTCCATTTCATTCGACAATGCGAAGGAGTCTCCCCAAATTTGGGTCATTAGACATCACGACTTCATCATCCGCCATTGACGCATTCCCACACTCCACATAAATGTGACATGTAAAATAGCTCCGCAAATAAATATATTCTCTCCAAATAGGCCAAAGAAAATGAAAGGAATGAGATAAATACTGAGAGTACAGAGAGTATAGATACAAAAATCCTCTAGAAACCATCCAAATAGCCACCAAATTGCTTCCACTGGAATGTAATGAATATAATCTGAGCAACTAGGCCAAAGAAATTGGAAAAAAATGTCCACAAAATCATTTGTACTCTCAAGAGAGTATAGAGGAAATCTGAGATGCAAAATAACACTAAAAACCAACAACAACCTCCAAATTATTCCGATGGATTGTAATGACATATTTCCTCCAAACAGTCAAAGCAAAAAAATGACCAAAATGCTATGTACTCTCATGAGAGGAGAGTCTGAGTCTGAGAGTCTGAGAGGAGTACAAAGATGCAGATGCAAAATAACACTAAAGAAGCAACCAAAAAAATTTATTTCTAATAGATTTGTAATGAATATATTTCCTCCAAACATTCTCATAAAAACTAGGAAAAATGCCCAAAATACTTTGTACTGTACTCTCGTGAGAGTACAGAGAGTATACATGCAAAACTCTCCTAAAAATCAATCTAAATAGCCTCCAAGTTGCTTCTAATGGAATGTAATGAATATATTCTCTCTAGACAGGCCAGAAACTCATGAAAAATAATATAAAATTGGTTAGTACTCTCATGAGATTACAAAGAGTATACTCATGTAAAGCAGATCCTCAAAACAAGCAAAGTCCTCTTACAAAGAACTCCAAACAGTGTAAGAAATATACACTAAATAAAAGAATTTCAAGGAATAACACTAACAAACAGTAAAAAAATTGTACGTATACAACGGTTGAGAAAAATTATCGATGAAACATAAACAATATTATATCAAGTTACCGATGAGTTAAGAAAAGAGAGAGAGTACAAAGAGTCAGAGTATATAAAGTACAAAAGTGAGAGTCTGAGTCTTCTTGCTCAGTAAGGCTTCTTTTGCTTTTTGTTTTTTACCTTCAAGATGCTTTTTAAGGGCTTCCTCACTGGAAGTGCTGACCTCACAGATAGCATATTTCCTCTATGCCATAAGACCTTCTCCCCTATATTTGACATCCCTATTACCACTACAACTTCATCGACTGTGAAAGGAATGCCTTTAAAGAAAGCTGCTTCTCATGTCCCAAGAAGACCGATTGAGGTAATAGAATCTTGAATTCATGGAGTCTAATGAATTGATGTAGATGAAGCCTCTGTAAAATATCAATGACTTTATTACTAAAGAGTGCTACAGCATTATCAAACACCGTTAGAGCGGTAGCAGGACTGCATCTCGAAGTTATCATTTTCCCAGATATGGTAAACTTTAAAATGAGACGTCAGTAAATGACAGTACAGGTGCAAATTAACCATAAAAATCAACCAAGTCACCCTACAAAATTGCTACTAATGGATTATAATGAACATATTTCTTACAAACAGAATAAAGCTGTAAAATATTGGCAAAATCATCATACTCTCATGAGAGTACAAAATCAGATGCAAAAATCATAGAAACCATCCAAACATGCCAAATTGCTTAACGGAATGTACTAAACTAATCTCAAGCCAAAGAAACTAGAAATGGCCAAAAAATATCATGTACTCATGAGAATACAAATCTGAATCTCTAACAAATCAATTAACACCTCCAAATTGTGCCTTGAACATATTTCCTCCAAACAGTCAAAACAAAAAAATGACCAAAATGCTCAGACTCATAGGAGAATGCAGAGATGAGTCTGACTAGAGAGTAATGAAAATAATCTCAACAACCATCAAGCGAGAAAATGTCAAAATCATCTACTCTCAAGAGAGTATATGCAAAATAACACTAAAAAATAATAAAATCCAAATTATTGATGGATTATAATGAACATATTTCCTCCAAACAGCCAAAGAAAATTGTTTCTAATGAAATGTAATGACCATATTCTCTCCATAGACAAAATAAACAAAAAATATTCAAAATTATCTACTCTCGAGAGTACATATAAAATCCTCAAAAAAACAAAGTCCTCTTGCAAAGAACTCCAAACAAGAAATATACACTAAATAAAAGAATTTCAAGGAATAACACTAACAAATCGTAAAAAAAATGTATGTATACAACGGTTGAGAAAAATTACCGATGAATTTTTATTTAATACATCCTCAGCTATTTCCTCAAGGCCATAACTTTCAAATTCATTCCCCATCTTCATGGTTCTTTCGTAAAAAAGAAATGAGATTTTCTTTTTCTCTCTTTGAGCTCGGTTTGCAAGAAAAAAATGCACCCCTAAACCCTAAATCTAGATATATATTTCTTTTAAATTCCTCCCGCGCATTCCAACGATGCTTCTTCTCCATTGTTTGAGCGAGGGCGGGGGCTGGGATAAATGGCGTCGTCGTCCTCCGTCTGTCGTTAAGCGCTTAGGAAAAAACCAATGGACGCGTGCGATTGGAGTCCACGTAAAGCTACGTCGGACTCGACGTATTTTCTCCCCTAAAGACCCGTTGTTGTTGGTTAGCCCAATATTAGGTAGGAAATAATGAAATTTAAGAGCTTTAATCACAATTATCTATCAAATTAAATTGTAGCTATTTAATTAAATATTATTTTTAAAATTCTCAAATAAATTAATATAGGTATCATTTCTAAATAAATTTTACATTGATTGATCGGTCGTTTAGCGTCAAGCCATTTAGTTTAAGTCGGTGGCCGGTCACATTTTGGTTCAAAGTTGCGGCGTTACGTCCAACGACGGTGCAAACTCATCCTGAGCAAATAGTCTCATTTAATAGGTTTTCGATGTTTTGGCTTGACGATCAATTTCCACGAGCGATCGGCCATCATCCGATCTCGACTCCGATATGCGTAAGCTCGATGGATTTCCTTCTTGATCAGTTGACCGTCTAATTGTGAAATATGTATATTCTGATCAATTTCAATGTTCTGAATGCGATGGAGAAGTCCGTTCGTCGATCAGAGATCATTTCGACTAGTTTCGGTGACGTCCAGTGTATTTTGGCTTCAATTTGTGCATTGTTCTGAAGTCCTCGAGTTTTCAGGGCTCAACTTGACTGATGGAACATTCATGTAGGTCAACAATCCAAATTGGAAAAATCTTGTCTGCTCTATGCAAGTCTCTGTAAAACTTCTCTGCAAGATGTTATTGCCTTGTTATTGAATTATTATGTTTTTAATTTTTCTTTTTTAACGTGGGTTGTTTGGTTTTATGCATTTTAAAATGGACTAAATTCATGCAAAGAAAATGCGATCATTTTGACTATATATTTTCTTAGAAATGAACTACGAAGTAAACTATCTTAAAATTTTCATATTTATTTCCAACAAAATAGTAAAAAACAATTATACTTCATAAACAAATTATTTATTTTACATTAACTTTTCACTCAAAAGAATAAATATATGAGAAAACATAATTACTTATATATGGACGTAAAAATACTACTCGTTGCTAATAACTTGCACCTTATGCAACTACATAAGTAAAAGGCTAAATATATGCATTGGCCCACTATTAATCCTTTTCGAGCAAAGGAATCGTATTTTCGCTCTATTTATATTATATATATATATATATATATATATATATATATATATATATATATATATATATATATATATATATATATATATATATATATATATATATATATATATATATAAAGAGTGCAATGCTTCATTGATCTTTGGATTTTCCCAAAGAATGTTCTATTTATATCGTAATTTGATAAGATTTGCAAATCCTCGTTACTTTCTAGTACGTGGTAATCGATAGATATAGTCTGAAAATGATGAAAGAATATTCTTATAAATGTATCTGGCAATTGTGGTGAAATACAATAGATTTGTTTCATTTAGTGGATATGCTGCAACGAAGCTTCGGCTTATTCGTTAGCTTCCATGCCTTTAAATACGAGGCTGAAGTCCTTTGATGGACTGAGCTGGATATGGCGTTGATAGCTGGGCAACTTCTCCATTGGCAGGAGCTGTAAGTGCGTCAAGTTCCTCTCTCAGGTGTGGAGCGACTGTAAAATACTTTCTGCCAAGGAGATTTGTCCAGCAATTTCTCTTCACCGGAAAACGTGGGAAGCCATACTTCTGTAACCCTTTAATTTGGCATTTAGAAGTTATTAACTTTATATATCATGCATGCAGAGATTTTGAATACTTAGAGGTAGAAGTTGATATATAAAGCCAGCAATATTGGCACCATTTTACAGTGGTTGAAATCATCATAATTTCTATAATAGATGTTCAGAAACCTCCACACAAACGTTGCCATTGCTTTTTCCTTTAGATCTTGAGACTGCTGGCTATGTACTGTGATTGTTTTAACCATTATGAAATAAAATTTAGTAATGATTATGTATATAAGCATATAATATTATAATAATTATTTAAGGCGATTAAAATTAATGCCATCTACATAAATTTAAGATTTTAAATAATCATTGTAATGCTATTAACAAATATTGTAGCAGTAATAATTTCTTTTATTATATAGTAATATAGAATTGCAATGATTATAATCACTATTAGTTACAACAGTTTTAATTGCTGCACATATGTAAAATTATAACAACTTGGTTTTTATTTTTTTAATTTTGTTTTGTTTTGTAGCAGTAATGATAGATTGAAATCTGATTATCAATTATCTCGGACTATTATGATCATTATAATTAGTTATATATTTTGAAGTCAAATCTCTGACGGCATGGTACATATTTTATCAACATCATTCAAAACGAATTATATTTCTAAAACATTTCACAAATTTTGACATAAGTTACGATTAATGAAAGGCGCAATGATCAAGTAGCATCCATACAATATTTTATAATAGAGAAAGTACTTTTGTTTCTCTCTCTCTCTCTCTCTCTCTCTCTCTCTCTTTCTCTCTCTCTCTCTCTCTCTCTCTCTCTCTCTCTTCTCTCTCTCTCTCTCCATACCTCAATAAGTTCTCTTGTAAGCAATGCAACGAGCAACCATTATCAACCTATAAAGGAAACAAAATTTTATCATTGTCAGTAACAATTACTAAATTGACTATCACTATAATAAAAAATACAATCTTAAGAAATAGATTGATATGTAGATATAGATTTGGTAATTATATTATCATGTGCTATAGTTATTCAGTACTTCATTTTACTTGTGCTCAAACTTGATAAATACTTAATACAACCATTATTCTTGTTATGTTATTGCTTCAGTGTTTGATATCCCTAAGTAACATAACTTTCACCAACTAAAGAAGCAAAGAGGAAATGAATATTAAAATTTTAAGAAATTAATGATGATGTAGTGACAATGGAGAAACCCTGATAGGCATTTGATAGAGTTCCATGTATAAGCTTAAATAGCTCTTTGCATTTATCTTGTTGCAAATGAATTTAAATTCGTAAAAATTTTAATAAGGATAGTGAAACAATAGTATCATTATCCACAAAAACTTAAGAAAAGCTCAAATAGTTGAAAATAAGAAAATAAAAATAATATGAGAAAAAAATTTTAGACTTAAATAGTTTGATTACTATTTCAAAATATTTAATAGATATATAAAGACACCATAGAGTTTTTATATACATTACAAGTTTAAATAAGGAATTTTGACCAAATTATTTTTGGGTCACATCCTTAAATTCAAATTAATCCTAGGTATACTCATGATTTTTGTTTACTTCATCCATGCAATAGCTATTTTAAATACATTCATAAATATAACTTGATGCTTATAATTATAACTCTTATAAAATTTTAGAATGCTTAATCAAAAATTAGTTTTGCTTTCTAGCACTTTAATGAGTGAAAAGTTTAGTTAAATTAGCATGCATTTTAAGAAATTTTTTATTTTATGATTTATTTTCATAATTTTAAATATTTATGATATAAACTATCTTATTAGAAAAAAAGAAAAAAAATCATAGTACAACGTCATGGAGCTATATTTACAAGTTGATGCGCTAGTATAAGAAGAAAATATTGTGTAGAATAGAGAAGACAGTGCTGCGATGCCAAATTTGTAGCATCGAGACACTACATTACAACGTCAAAAATAAAAAATTTAAAACAAAAAAATTAGAGAGAGCAACACCTAAGCACTACAAAAAACGCCAAAGCTATGGCTCTACCCAAAATTTCATGACAGTTCAACAACAATTTGGGTAGTTCTCAAGGTGGTTATGAGAATGGAAACCGACCAAGGCTATCTATAAGCTATATAAAAGGCACATTTACAAGGCAAAAGAAATCTTTTTTCAGATTTTTTTCTTCCTTTCTTATTTTTCTTGTCAAGTGAGTGAATATATAAGAGTGAAGTGACATCATTTTGAGAGTAACACTACAAGAGTTGTGTGTTATGCATGCGCGCGCGTGTGTGTTGAGTGTGTGAAAGATATCACAATTGGGTGATCAAGGAGAAGGATACCTAACAATGGAAGAAAATTTAGTACTCTTTCCTTTTATTCTTTTTTTTTGTTGGTATTTTAGTATTTTCCACACATATTTATGTAGTGTGTTTGTGTTTTATTTTCTACAATGTTGAACTAAGTATATTAACTTGAACTTATGAACATTTGGTATGTTTGTGTTATATTAAACATTGTTGTGGATTAATATAATTAAATGATTTGTGCTTTGAATGAAAATATGTTTTGCTTTTTTTTTTTCCATTCTTCATTTACATGTAATCTGGCAATTACAATGTTAAAAATAAGTGTGATCTAGAGATATCGATAGAATCCTAGAAGAACAAGTAGGATAAAAATAAATAAATGTACTAAATAATCATTAATGTGCTAGAAGGTCGAGGTAACAAAATAACCATTAAATATATGATTATTTTTAGGATTTGCAATTACTTAAAGAAAAATATGGGCAAAGCAACTAATTAAATTTTATTTGTACTAAGTAGAAAATTAAGTAAAGGGATTTGTTTGGTTATACTTGTCTAGAAATAGAAAGTATACAACTTTTGCTCCTGGTTGACACTATAAGTTTTAAATTAATCCACCATATAGTTTAATATAATACATAGTCTAAAAGATTCCATAAATTTAGAGTACTTATTTTAAAATTAAAAAAAAATGTATATATTTTCTATAAAAATATAAAATTATAAAATTTATTTTTTAAATATTTTGCGAAATAGTAGATAACAATTTAGATTTAGCACTTACATTTTGTTAAATAAAAATTAGGTTTAAAAAGATTAATATTTAACTTAATATAAATTAATATCTAATTTTACTCTAATCCTCGTGAAAGCGATACTCTACTCATTATATATTACATGATTCGACACATGTAATTGCATATAAAGGGTAAAAAGTACTGATCACACTTCTATAAACTTAAGCGTCTTACATGCTTCATTCTAAAAAGATCTTTTTGGAATAGTTTCCCTCACAATTGATATGATACAGATATTTATAACATAATCATGTGTCTTCATATAATCAACTTCTTTTTTGCTCAAGCTCATGAATGAAATTGTATAAAATATTGATATGATTGTTCCTTTCATGATGGACTAAGTTTTTTGCTAATGTGATTGTTGATTTGATATCAATATTAATTTGTATCACTTCAAGTAAAAGAAGGCTCATTTTCTTGAATAATCATCTTAACAAAGATGGCATAATAATGCTATAACATATTTTGTTTCATAAGAAAAGATGTAATAATATTTTACTTCATGGATAATCAAATGATCCATAATTAATGTAGTAATAAACTAGCTTGTTGCATAATAAAAAAGCTTCACAACTCTAAAATAAATAACTAAATACAGAATTTTTCTTTACAAAATCATTTAAGAAAGCATATTTGACATCTTATAAAATCTTTTGATTATATTGGACCTCACAAGATAGTATCAAGTTAAAGGATTTTGTATGGTCAATGCTAGTAAACTTCTCATCATAATGGATGCCAGCTTGTTCTTTTAGCATTTACCTACCAATCATACTTCATGTTTTTTACTTATTCACTAACATTTCTCTTTAGTTTGAAAACCCACTTAACATTAATGACTTCATCGCTTTTTACAATTATAATTGAGCACTTTTATATCATTTTTTCTATGAATTAATCTTCTAATTCATCCTTTTTTACATATTTTACTATGCAAAGCTTCTTCGTATGAAACTGAACCTTATTAACAAGATAAATGAGATCAAGCTCATTAGTTAACTCATAGGCTGTTACAAAATTTTAGTTATATGTTGTCATAGATTAGCTTTCCTCTACAAGAGAATAACCTCTCTCTCTCTCTCTCTCTCTCTCTCTCTCTCTTTATATATATATGTATATATATATAAGATTCTTCACAAAATACTTTTGATAAGGACTAATCTTTAATAAATATCTCATTAAAAATACTTTTTAGTTACCAAATTCTATGAACGAGGATTTTTTTAGTAGATTTCTAGTAAAATAGTCTACTAGTTATTACTAATATTAGTGGATCGATTGCCAATAACTTCTAGCATATAGCCCTTTAGAAACTATCTTTGGTTAAGCTATCGAAAAGATTTGTTGATAAATATCAACAAACTATTTGGCAAATACTTTAGCAATATGATAAAGTGATTGAATTTTTTTTACATATACATATTAAGGCCTATTTTAATGCTTAATATTCTGACTAAAAATAAAATAAAAACTCAAAGTAATTAGTTCAATTGTCATAATGATTATTGATCTGTACACATCAAGTCATAAATTATCAGTCCTCATTATTGAGAGACTCCTCAATAGTTTATTTAATAAAAATTGTATCAAGTTGTGAGTCAATTAAATTAAATATCATATTTTTTTTTCATTTAATACTTTGACCATCATTTAACTATGTACAAATCATTGAAGCATCTTTGCGGATGTCAATAAGTGATGTCATGATATATGTTGCCAATATGATCTTAAAAACAATAATTAGTTACATAAATTTACCTTCACTTTGCTATATGTTAAAAAGACTTGTTTCTTGTGCTTAGACTATATTCACCTAAGTGTTTCTTTATAATGAATATGTAATATTGACATGCAATAGAAATAAATAATCTAAATCTACAAAGAAATTTAATTAATAATCACTTTCATTAGAGAAGAATTCTATTATACATCCACGAAAGTTGAATTATAACATCCATGCTCTATAATTGGAAGATATTAATAAGTTATAGAGAATATTATCCATAACACCTTTGAATTAATAATATTGTTAATAAGTCCTATTTAATTATGATTCAACCATATTCACTTAAATGAATTTATGAAAAATATCAAATTTCTGTATTAACCCTAAAAATAATAATTTTTAATAAGCCATAGAGATAAAAAAAATTTAATTCCTAAAAATCTAAATGCTATGATAAGAAAGACTATTACCCAAAAAAAAACATACAAATAAGAGATACCTTGAGAGTGTAGATTTAGAGGTGAGGATACCTGATGTGCTTGTGATGATCTAGGAAGCTTAGTGGAGGAAGAATAATAATTTATTTGTAAATGAAGATAAATAAAAAGAATAAAAAAGCGTAAGATAAAATATGAATGATAAATAAGGTGAGAGAACAAAGACTTATTAGTGGAGATAAGAGCCATTGACATCATGGAGGGTAAATAGAACCTTAAAATTTTAAATGGTAAGAAAATGAGTAAAAGTCATTTGGCTACAACACGTATTCAAGAAATAAGTGAATTATCAAAAGACATAATTTTCTTGTAATAAGTTAGTTAATGAAAGATATTATGCTAAAAACTTATCATTTTCGGTAAATTATTTATTTAAATATTGTTGATAAAATTTACAATCATAATTCAAAAAAATTTCATAACCAATAAATTCTTGCTGAAAATTATCAATCATAAAAGTTCATAATTTTTTTTAAATTGTTATATTTTCTTATAGCACCCACCCAAACTTGTAAGAGAAGATGATAGCTTGGGATCTTTCTCAATTCTTGCTTAATCTTATTCTTCAAATTGATTGGCCTCTTTATTATTTTCTTTATAACATGATCCATCTTCTTGAAACTCAATATCTCTCCTTACATGCAATGTCCTTTTTATTAGATTAAAGAGCTTATAAGCCTTTGAATGTACATCATATCAAGAGTAGTACAATCTTTCTTTAGCATAGTTTTATGTTGAATATAGTGCTACCAAATGTCATCTAATGTCCTTCTCCTTGCAATAATATTTAAATTCTGGATGTAAACTCTCCTCCATGATTTCTTAGCAACTTTGATTCTCCACCATTGCTTTAGAACTTTAGAACAAGCGAAATGCCTCTAATTTTTTATTTTGAGGTAAGCCAAAGTTTATCTGATATAATTATCAATAAAATTTAGAAATGAAAAATTTCCTCCAAATAATATTAAGTTATGGGTTTATAAATATTGGTTTTGTTGAACTACAATAGCTTTGTTGCATGTCATGATGCCTCTTATGTGAAGTTTCTCCTCACTTGCTTAATAATAACACACTCTTCATATAATTATTTTGGAGAATTGGGGCAATATATTTCTCATGTGTTTGATTGCTGGTAATTGTTGGAGATCATTAAAATGAAGATGCCTAATCTCAAATATCATAATCAATAAAAATATTTGGCATAAGATTAGCATACTTGATAAATAATGAGAATAAAAGACTATTTGGCATTTTACATGAACAAATAACTTATCATTTTAGCCTCTTAAATATATACTTTTCTACTTCATATGAATATTGTAATATTTATCCAAAAGTTTTTCTAAACACCAAATACTTGCCATAGAATAAACATTGGAAATAAATTGTAACATTTATCTTCCCAATGTGTGAGATTATTACTTTTACTTGTCACCCATGCCTTGGAAGAATCACCAAAAGAGACCTTTTATGCAAATTCATCTAGTTAGGACCAAAATTTTTTTTTTGTAGCTGCACATGAGCATGATTGATCTGGTGTATAAATATTATATAGATTGTTCATTAATTTCTTCTTCTTCACATTCTAATAAGAGAATGACATCTTTTCTGGTTATTTATAAAATTCAAATATTTATTAACTTAATTGAAATCTTTTATACCAACAATCTAAAGCATAATGATCATTTTTTTTTTTGCAATCATTACATTTGATCTTTACTTTTTCATACCTTAGATTCTTTACCTTTTCACATCCTCTTATTATTGTAGCCTTTTCATTCTCAATCATATTTTCAACCTCTCCCTCAACCATGATCACAACTCTTCAATTTTCCATCATTCATTTATATAATTTTCTTTAACCTTTTTTTAAGAAACCTATGTTTGAAGAACTTTCTCTAAAGGCTTTTTCTTCTTTATTAGCCTTTGCTCAGATCTCTATGATAAACCCGTAAGCTTCTTAATCATCATGGACTCTAAGTCCTTGTACTCTTCAATAGCCACTATAATGTATTCAAACTTTGTATTCACAAGAATACAATTTCTCTTAAAATTGGAAGTCTTACAAAGTTTTGTAATTCTTCCTTAATCGATTAATTGTATTGAAGACTTATGAAATGTATGTTGTAACACATTTTTTGGCACCCCCATATAAAGCCTTTAAACTTGTCTCAGCATTTGGAGGTGAACTCTCTTTGACGCAGACTCATATAAGGATGGAATTGTAACCTCATAACTTTCTTGAACATTGATAATATATCACTTGATAAATAAAATATATGATTGTTTAACATTCAACTAAGTTCCTTAGAGACCATCACTTTTAAAGAGGTGAGGCCACACATCTCTTTCTTGTGGCTCAAAAAACATTCATCAACAACTTCACAAATGTGTAGGAATCAAAATAAGTCGCTTTGGATACCCCAATTCATAACTGGTATTGGCTAGACAATGATATAATGGTTGTATAATTATTATTATATCCATCGCTAAGCTTTAATAAAACTTCTATAGAAATTAGAAGAAATATGAGGATCAAGACAAATTGAACATGATAAAAAAATGGTGGTAGAAGTTTGTAAGCTCAAATAGCTTAGTTTGTTATTCTAAATTATCACATGGGTATGTACTTCATGAAAATTTCTAGATAAATATAACTCTATAGTTATGATAATTATTCAAAGTCACATTCCAAAATGGAATTGACTTTGTGTTCTTTATACACACACAGATATATATATATATATATATATATATTCAATTGATATTATTTTTCTATCATTCTGATAAAAAAATTTGCTAAATTCTACATTATTAGAAATCAAGCTTTCTGCATCTTTGTAAATTATGCTTAAGTAGTATTAAAATTAACCGAAAATATTTCAAAGAAGAAAATCGAGCTATATGGTGAGAAAGACTGCACAGCTAGATGGGATACTTTAACAAATTCTAATTGCTAATTGAACCTACTAATGAGAAAAAACAATTATGATCAGCTTCTGCAAACTTCTGGCATTTTTTTTTAGATGTTTGAAACGTTACAACATAGCTATTTGGCGATGCTTGAAATAAATAAAAATTTGTCATGTTAAGATTTATTTTTCATTATTTTTCTTCCAGCCGAGAAAACAAAAACATTTCAGATCTTTAGCTAGAAAATCATCAATGAAGAAATCAGAGAACAAAAGCCATCAGTCCTATCGATCTTTAGAAGTAGGTTTAGGCAAAATTTTTAAAATTGGCCCATTCTTAATCTTAATTAACAATTTAGACATCAAAATTTTAAATAAATTTCCATCGTTTATAACTTCACGTGAAAGACACAAACTAAGTCCTTTTGGACGATGGTGCGGACTTTTTTTTTCTTTTCTTAGCAGAGAGAGAGAGAGAGAGAGAAAATTTTTTTTTGTTTACGTTTTGCTTCACAGAGAGAGAGAGAGAGAGAGAGGAGAGATTTTTTTTGCTTTTGCTTTGTTGAGAGAGAGAGAGAGAGAGAGAGAGAGAGAGAGAGAGAGAGAGAAAGAGATAGAGAAGAGAGAGATTATATTATATATATATATACATATATCATATATAATTAATTAATTAATTAAAACAATTAATTAAGCATATACACATTAACAATTAAATAATTAAATAATTAAATAACAAATAAATAAATTTTTTTTTTTTTTTTTATATGCAATAATAATTAAATAAATAAATAAATAAATAGTTTTTAATAAATAAATAATTAACTATATATATAATTTTTATATATATATATTAATAATAAATCTTTAATGTATATATATTTTACGTGATTAAAGATGAAATTATTATTTATTTTTTTATATATATTTAGATTTATATTTTTGTTATTATTATTATTTTAGATTTTATACTTTTATTTTATATATTTAATATTATTTATATTTTATATTATTTTATATTATTTATATTTTATTATTTTATATTTTTTATATTTTATTTTTTGTTATTATTATTATTTATTTTATATTTTATATATTTTATATTTTTTATATTTTATTATTTAATGCATAAATATAATATTTTTATATTTTATATATTTTTAATATATATATATATATTTCACGTGATTAAAGATGAAAGAGAAAGAGAGTTGCACAGAGAGAAGAGAGAATATATAAATAAATAATTAATTAAATAAATAGGTATATATATATGTATTAGTAATTAAATAATTAAATAATTACATAAATTTTAAATAAAAAAATAAAAAATAAAATTTTTTATTTGATATTTTATATGCACAATAATTAATAAATAAACAAATAAATAATTTTAATAAATAATTAATTAATATATATATATTTTTAATATATATATATATATATATATATATAAATTTTTAATGCATATATATTTGTGACTAAAGATGAATTATTATTTATATTTATATTTATATTTTTTGTTATTATTATTATTTTAGACTTTTTTTTTTTTTAAATATAATTTTTTTAATAACTTTGATAATATAAATTAAGAAAATAATATATAAAAGTTATTAGAAATTATGAAGATTTATAAATTAAAAAAGAAAAGAAAAAGAAATAAGTAAAATAAATAATAATTCATCTTTAATTCATCTTTAATCACGTGAAATATATATATGCATTAAAAATATAAAATATAAAAAAACATAAAAATATAAAAATATAAAATATAAATAAAATATAAAATATATAAAATAAATAATAATAACAAAATATAAAAATATAAAATATAAAATAATATAAAAATATAAAAAATATAAAATAATATAAAATATAAAAATATAAAAAATCTAAAATAATAATAATAACAAAAAATATAAAAAATATAAATATATAAAAAAATAAATAATAATTCATCTTTAATCACGTGAAATATATATGTATTAAAATTATTATTTATATATATATATATATATATATTATATATATATATACATATAGTTAATTATTTATTTATTAAAAATTATTTATTTATTTATTTATTAATACATATAAAAATACGCAAATAAAAAAAATTTTTCTTATATGTCTCACGTCTTTTGGAAGGGCTCTAGTTTTATACTGTTGGTTTTTAAGGTAATGATCTCAGGTTTAGATCTGGCGGACTGTTTAATTTGGTTTATTTAAAGGCAACGTAAACACGTGCAGAATATATAGGATCATTGTATTTGCTTTCCTGTAGATTTGTGAGAAAATAAACTATGAACTAAAATATTTCATTTATCATATTTTATATGTACTTGAAAAGAACAAAACAAAGCTAATTATCGGCATGAAAACAATTTATTTTGCATTAACTTCATAACTCAACTGAATGCATGAGGGAAATAAAGTTATGGGAGTAGAATATTACATCCATGCAGAAAATATATAAGTTACGTTAGTCTAGTCAAATGGAACAAGGCACATATGGGGTTCCATGATAAGGGCTATCAATATATAGAAATTATGAGAACTTTTAATCATTAAATTAATGGTCTTTTAAGAAAGCATTTATGTAATTCTTGAGATTTGTGTGATGTGAAAAATACCAAGTCATTAGGTATTCAACTCAAGATTTCTATAATTATGATAATTCTCATTTGGATGTTGATTATGCCTTTGAAATACTCTTTGCATGGCTTTATAAAGAATTGAATTCTCATGGGTTGGATGTACATGTACCTTTATACTTTGAAAATTCTTTATGTCTGCTGTAAAAATATCATAGTGCTGCTCCACTATATTGACTATGGAGTTTATCAACTCTTGGGCTAGTTAAATAGTTTTTATGAGCTTAATTTTATCTTGCTTTATTATCTTATCTAGACCAGTTGATACATTGAGATGTGAATTATAACGCCTTTCAAAATCTCTTATAATATCTTTCTTATGAATAAAAAAAAGTTATTTACTTAAAAAATAGAACAAGTCTTTTTGAGTTAGTGAAGGAATCATATTTTTCAATCACTTTTTTGTAACAACTTTTTTATTGATGTTGAAGAATGCATGGCAGGGAACATTCAATGGATCTTCCATATTGACGCTCTTTCAATCTTGATTTTATAGATTTGCAAATCCTCTTAGCTTTCTAGATCTTGGTTGAAATTTAGTACTGGGAGAGAGTAATGGAGGCATATGCTAATGAATAAGAGGATATTTGAAAATTTTGAAAGCTAAGTTACATTATTGCCATCCATTCAAATGCATGAAAGCTCCTCCATCCCTAAAGCTTACTATGCTAAAAAAAAGTTCTTAACCTACTATTCACATTATCTATGTCCACTTTATGATAATTAGAAATAATCAACAAGTAAAGAAAATTTTATTTACAACAAAGATTCATTTAAGGGCTGTTTGGGTTCACTTTTGTTTATATTCTTATTTTATTTTGTTTATATTTAGATTTAAAATAAAACTTGTTTAGTGGTTAGCATTGGACAACAAAAAAAACATGTTATTGTATGCCAATTTAAGGATGGAAAAAGAGAAAATTTTAAGACTAATGACATAAATGAAGAATGGAGAATAGTTAAATTAAAAGGATTATAGTTATATCATTTATTGAAGTTAGGGTACATAGTGAAAAATAGCAAGGTTATTTGATAATATATAGCAAAGGGTTAAAGCTACAAAAAATATGAAGAGATAAAAATATATTGAAGGATTAGTGAGATTTAATGTCTCACAAAACACTCTTTCGAAATGAATGAACTTGAAAGACTAATCATAAACCAGATTGAGTAATTTGGATAAGGTTAATGAAGATGATGTAGTATGCAACAACCGGAATACTTTTTAAAGAGGTTATAATGATATGCAATTTCATGAAATGATTTTTTTCTCAAAATTAAGATTAAAAGATGAAATGATTGTTTTGGAAACTAATTCTTCTATAACCATAACAACATGGATTTCATAATTTACTTACATTATATTTTTAAGGATGATGCATTTTAAATGGAATGTTAGGGCCATTAAAAGAATGAAAATATAACATATCTACCTTGAGAATAAGCTTACTAAATAAGTCATCAAACTATTCCATGGAATAAATTTTTTATAATATTTTTATTAATTGCACTCCCCGAATCCCTAAAGCAAGAAGGTTTTGCTCCACCTACAACCATGGATAACTTAGTGTGGAAGTAATAATGTTATTAGTCAAATCCCACAAACATTCAACAAAAATATAATTAGTTGTTAAATTTAGTCACAGTGCTAAAGACATTGGAAAAGGACATGAAGATGTTGGATTTTCATGTTTGTGTTTGTTAAACAAATCTATTAATCTAGAATGTTACTTATTGCAATACTATTTTGCATAATTATTCAACTCTCATATTTGAAATACTTTAGTTAACTTCATAAGAGTGCTCTCAAAGAATTCAAATACATACCATCGAAACCAAAAGATAGTTGATAAGAAAGTTTATAGATCAAGAAGAAATAAAAGTAGTGCACAAAAAGAATTCTAATTAGGTATATTAAAATTTAAATAAACTTTATTTATTAGTAGTTTTTTTATCTTATAAAACAAAACATAAACTATTGTAGTGCAACATGGTTTTTTCACAATATTATATGTATAATTATTTCTAGTCATCAATTGTTCCTCTTCTTCTTCTGTATATCATTATATAATGATTTTAAAAATAATGTTTTATGACCTATTAAAAAATAAAATTTTTATGTGTTGATAAAATTAAGTTTTATGCCCCTATTAAAAGAAATTTAGCTTTGCCCCTGCATGGAAGAACACTAATATTAGATAAAGTTTAATCAAGTTGCACCGTTCTTCTTGATCTCAAGATCAAGCAATAACCTATAGCTTGCTAGTATAGGAACATGCATCCAAGGATCATTAGTAAGGGTAGCTTGCATTGTTTTCTCTTCTGAAAGCAAGCAAATAGGTCCCCCAAAATAGCAAATTTCTAATTTTTTTTACAAATTTGATATAGATATTTGCAATGAAATTAGTCTGTTAAAATTTTGCAATATTCTTGCAACTCGCATGTTGTTAACATTCAATTTTTCATGGAACAACTATTTGTCATAATGTCTCATCTTAACATTACAATAGATTTACGACATATAATTTTTTGTTCCAAATTAAGTTGCAATCATTTTTAACTGATTCTTCCCACCCCAAATATGTGACATACTTATGATGTATAAATGCTTCATCAAAATAATGGAGGGAAGCATAATTAAGAAAGTGTAGTATGTTGAGACAAAAATAATATGCCATTGCAAATCCATCACAAAAACCTAAAAATATGTGTTGTTCTTTTCTTAATTTGTGTTTTATCCAAGAATTTGTATCAAATAAGCAATTTTAAAATTTCACTGAAAGCTATTAGTTAGTTTATATTATTAGTAGGAAACAAGCTTCCGTGCTTTTTGATAATTTATTGAAATCTTTTCGCATACTAACATTATTTTTTAATGTTTTATTTATTGGGTTAGCTGAATAAGAGATTATAAAAATAAGAACTATCTATGATTTAAAATTTAATTTCATTTGAGAAGATTAGTCCATTGTTAAAATTTTCTTTGTTGTGATCTTTATAATTTTTTTTAAGGTGTACGAAGAAATTAACTTATAGCATCATATGCTTTGACAAAGGAATAAAGAAGGAGATATACTTTTGATTAAAACATTTAAATTTTTAGAAATATATGCTTTAAATTTAAAATGACTTGTAAATATATAAGATTTTACTTTATATGGTATGATGGTACACAATTGTCATTGTTGACCACCATATATGTGTCATAAGTGGTGTCAAGCCCACAAGTTGAATTTGGCAGACTTTGGATGCAATAATGCACAAATCGGGGCTCAAAATGCACTGTACGTCACCGAAATCAGTCCAAATGACCTCCGATCAAAGAACAGACTTTGTCATTGCTTCTAGAATATCGAAATTGGTTAAAATATAAATATTGCATAATATAAAGATCAACCGATCAAGCAATCGAGCAATTAATGTTCTAACGCTCAAATTGGAGTCGGGAAGCACCGATGATGTCCAAACGACCTCCATTCATAAAATTGATTGCGTCGTTAGCTTAGAAACGTCGAAAACTACCAAATGAGACTGTCTACGCTCAATCCAGACAAATATGTGCAAATGTCGAATGATCGAAAGTGACAGCATGCAACTCGAGGATAAAATACACTGGACGTTGCCAAAATTAGTCGAAATGACCTCCAATCGATGAACCGACTTTCCGTTGCGTTCAAAATATCAAAACTAGTCATAATATAAAAATTACACAACCTGATGATCAATCGATCGAGTCGTCAATCCGCCTACAAGCATATCGAGGTTAGGAGGCACTGACGTGAACCAAACGACCTCTGTTTGTGAAATTGATTGCATCATTAGCTTCTAAACATCAAAATCTATCAAGTAAACCTGTTCGCACACAAGTCGGACAAGTCTGCATGAAAATCGAGCGGTCGAAAATGATAACGCATATTTTGAGGAAATTATTGAATTTGCGTCGACTTGAATCAAAATGATAAATAGCGTCATTCGTTCTAACATTAGAATAACATCATTATATAGCATATATATATATATATATATATATATATATATATATATAGCATATATATATATATATATATGTATATACTCTAATATATATATATAATAATATATTCTGTAAACAGATATTGAGATTCACATAAAGTTCATATTTCAGGTTAAGCAATAAAAAAATGGATTTAAATAATCTAATCTGTCATCTATCAGACCATCACCAACATAATCTCTTTCTTCATGGCTCGTCAGGCCAGAAATTTTTTAAAAATAAGTATCTAGAATAGTAATTAGTTAATTAAGTATTGTCAAAATAAAATTTAAGAATAGGTATAATTAGCGATTAATTGCGACTTAGCCACGTCGGATCTGGCATTGGCGGTATGTCTTAGCGTTGAAATGAGTAAGTCGCACTGGGCATTTCTTAATAATAGGTTTAAATAATTAATTATTCTTTGTAATGTTAAAAGTGGGATAGCTCAGTTGGCAGATTGTTAGATTGAAGATCAAGAAGTCGTGTTGAGCATTGCATTTAAATTCTATTTTTTGAAAAATAAATTTCTGAATTTTCTTTTAATAAGATAAATATTATTCTGAATGATTTATTTTTATTATATTTGAAAATAAATAATTATTTTTCATTCATTAAAATTAGTGAAATAATTAACTATTTCAATAGCTTTATAAATATTTATAATTATATCTATATTTTAAAACTATTATTATTTAAAAGTGATTTGTAATTCTTTTAATATAAAATCTTGAATTTTAGTGTAAAAATGTAATCTAAATATTAATAATATATTAGAATTTAACATTTATAATTTAATGATACATGCATACATAAATATCATGAGAATTATAAATCACTTTTAAATAATAATAGTTTTAAAATATAGATATAAATATTTATAAACTATTGAAATATATAATTATTTACTCAAATATAATAAAAAAATATAATAAATTTCCGATAAAATTTAAATATTTATTTTAGCTAATAAAAAAAATAAAATATTAAAAATAATTGAAATAAACTTTCATTCTCTCTAAGCTGTATCAAAATTGAAAATTTAAACCCACTAATTGAATTATACATATTCTTAAATTTTATTTTGAGCATACTTAATTAACTAATTACTATTTTTAATACTTATTTTTAAAAAAATTTCTCGTTGACCCTCTGCACATGAAGCAAAGTGAATCCTTATCTCCTTGGTGCACCCAGTTGAAAAGCTTACATTTGACCGCACCATTTACGATCTCAGCCACTCCTCTCTTCCGTTCATGCACGAACTATGTCAATTACCCGTTCCTCCTTCCTCCTCTCAAAACATGAGACAAAAGAGGCTCTGATTTTCTCCTTCCTCTCCCCTTGATTTTTTGCTTCCCTTGTCCAAGTGCCAAACCCTTCTCTTCTCTCTCAAGGATAGGGTTCTTCTCCTTCCTCTTCCCTCTTCTTCTTCTCTTCTCCATCTTCTCCATTTCCCTCATAAACCAAAATTTCCATTTCCTTTTCTTCCTTCTCTTCACAGAATCCTTCCTCTTACCCTCATTTCCTCCCAATGAAAATTCTTCTCTTCCATTTTCCTTATTTCTTCAAAACCAATCCCCTTCCATTCCCTCATTTCTTCAATCCAAAAATCCTTCTCTATTTTCCCTCAATTTCATTTGGCCGAAATTCCCTCTCATTTCCTTTGCATAATCCACTCCTTTCTTTTCTGGCGAGGGAGAGGCAACACCATCATCAGGCGGGTTCCTCTCGGTATACCTTCTTGCTTTCTCTTCTAATCAAGCGCCTAGTCATTGAATTACCCTTCCAATTCCTTTTACCGCAGCTGGAGAGGAACACCATCATCATGCGGGTTCTTCTCTTGGTTGCCGGCATCTCCCTTTCCATCTTCTTTCGACCTTGTTAACCTCCTCATATGTGTCATAAATCAAGATAAGTCCACAAGTCAAATTCGGACTTGGAGGTGTGATGCATCCAAGGCTCAAAATGCGGCATCATTGAAAATGGTGAAAGCGACCTCGATGCAAAACGAACTTCGCGTCATGTATAGAACATCAAATTGATCAAAATTAAAATATTGCATAATCTAAAAGTGGCGATAAGCGATCAAATATCAATATCGACACACATATCAAGTCGAAAGACAATATCACGACCTCAGTTGAAATTGATCATGCCGTTAGATTTGAAACATCGAAAACTATCAAATGAGACTATCCACGCTCAAATCGGATAAGTCTGTGTAAATGCCGAATGATTTGAAGTGACAATGCAAATCAAGGCTGAAATACACTGACACCAAAATCAACTCAAATGACCTTCGATCGATGAACGGACTTCGCCATCACATTTAGGACGTCAAAACTAGTTAGAATATAAATATTGCACAACTTGATGATCAACCGATCAAGCGATCGAGTCGTCAATGTGCCTACATGTATATCAAAGTCAAGAGGCGCCGACGCAAACCAAAAGACCTCCGTTCGCGAAATTAATTGCGATGTTAGCTTTAAAACATCAAAATTTATCAGGTAAGACTGTTCATACTCAATTCAGACGAGTCTGCACGAGTGTGGAGCAGTCAAAAGCGATGACGCACATTTTGAGCTGAAATTGACTCAATTTGTCACCGACTCGAACCAAACGGCCTCCAATCGTGAAACAGATTATGCCGTTGCATTCAGAATAACAGAATAACTTTAAATTAATATATATATTGACCATGTGATTTTATTGGTGTAAAGTTCACATTAAAGTCAAAAAATTAGTTTAAAAATCAATTTAATCTTAACCTAAAGCACAAATCTCTAACTCCCACTCTAATCACCGACGCGTGCTCTACCCCCCCACGGTTCACGTGACCTCTCCTTTTACTCCTCATGATGCCAAAGGAGCATGCAACAAACAAGCGATTGAGTGAACCCTCTTCGCATTGAAGCTCCTCCGCCCGCCTTTCCTGAGAAATGCAAGCACTCCTACCTCCACGCTCTTACGCCTCATGCATTCCCCCTCTTCCCATATCTTCTTCTCAACCGCAGGGATGATGGGTTAATTGATTTCTTTTCTTTTCTCCCAGGGACAAGCCCTCACTTCTTCTCCCCCTCGACCCCCTCGGTTTCGTCAGCAGCCACAATGTCATCATGCCATAGGTGCTCCTTTGAATACATCAATTCCTGATTGATCTAACATAGTATCATCTGGAAACTCATATCTCACTGGTCTCACATCTTTAATAATATTTTTGAGACTGGAAAATCTTGGATTTATATTTCCTATAGTTATAGTTTGGATAGATAAGCTTTAATTTGTTCTTCTAATGCATATGTTTGCATGTTTGGACTAAATATTTTAGCAGGTATAATTCCTGGGTATTGTACAATCGTTGTGGGTTGTTGTTTTTGTTAGGTTGATTCTGATGTTGTAGCTGACATTCTGAAATTTCTTTTAAGCGACTCTGGATTCCATGTCCATAGAATTCTGCTCCATTTTCCAGATATACCCACTGTCCACGAGACTATGTGGTTATTGGGTTTTAAAATGCCTTAACATGATAGTAAGTCCATCGGTCCTTCTCCAAAGTTTTCATTTTCATTTGCAAGTGTGGAAAATGAGGTAGAATACTTTAGATTTCTTCTACCTTCTATGGTGAACGCAGTATTTTTTTCATGGTATTAAGGAAGATCTCCAACTCATTTGGAACAATATAAGCTACTGTAGATTTCCTTTCCTCCCTTCCTTCATGCCGGTTTATGTAATTACCCAATTCCCTTTGAATTCCACTCCACCGAACTCACTCTTGGTGAACCTCCTAGCTAAACCTTCATTTCAATTTTACCTCGCCCTCGAAGCACCGTCAGGTGGGTTCTTCTTTCGATCAGATTCCTTGCATCACCTCTCCAATCTTTGCTTCATGTCGGGAAGAACACCGTCGAGGCGGGTTCTTCTTTTCGGTTTCATTACCATTCAATATTCGCCACAATAAGAGGAAGCAACACCATCGAGAGGCGGGTTCTTCTTTCGATTGCCAGTGTTGCACTCATTGCATTACATGCCCAATTGTATATCCAACCCCATTTCTTTGTCAATCTTTGCAGCGCACAAAAAAATGAGTCAGAACATGTATGGTCCGTGAATGTGGATGTATATACATGCTTGTATTTCTTTGCATGTTTGAAGGCATCGTCATGCGCAAGAGGGTGTGACGAGATGAAAAATCGACTATGATGTCGCAAGACACCACTCGCTAAGCACAATAGGGCGTACCGAGTAAGCCAACATCTGTTAGATGTCACTCTCCATAGATGAAATGCTGCTGAAATTTTGTCTAATTTCTAGACTTAGAAAAAAAAGGGGGGAAATGAATAGACATTGCATTTGTCTTCTTTCATGTTTGAAGGCCTCGTTGTGCTCAAGAGGGCAAGACGAGATGAAAATCCGGCTATGGTGTCGTAAGACATTGCTCGCTATGCTCAAGAGGGCGTACCTAGTAAGCCAAAACACCCCCGATGCACCTCCCTACACGGGGATGACACTGGGAGGCTGCTGAAATTTAGACTAAAATTCAAGACTTAAATAAATTCAAATGGAAATTATCTAAATTTAAGTCAAACAAAAGAATATATTATAAATATGAAGATAAATGTTAAATCAAAGAGAAATAAGGGGAGAACACTTAAAGAAAATTTTGGAAAAAAAATAAAACAGTCATATAATATACAAGTAAAATTTGGGCTAATATTAAACTCACAAAATCTAATTGAAATTTTCTATGGCTTAAATTGAAGTAATGAGTGAGTTATCTTTTCTTGTAAATTACTTAAAAACTAACAAGCACTAATTGAAATTTAGGAAGACTAATACTAAACTCATAACAAACTTGCAATAAACTTAAAGTCTAAGGATGAATCCAAATTGGGTTTAATAACTCTTATATGAATATGAAGGTGATTACTATGCTAGCTAATAAACATGAGTAGAGTTAAAACAATAAACATTAAAATCAACATAATTTAACAAAAGTGATGTAGATTGAACATAATCAAATTGGGAGAATTACAAAAACTCAACAAATAAACTACGTGTAAGTAATATTTTAAACTACAATCTAAATCGAAATGCCTTCTTCACCGATTTCTTTCTTTGTAAACAGAGCAAGGCAATACAAAATCAAAATCTATAAAAATTATAGGGCTTCCTTGAACCAAAATTAAGGAATTTCATCCAATTATGATTTTCAAAATCAATTATTTCATTAATTAGATGAAATTATCTAAAGCTATAAGCATGTGCTGACATAGAGATTTCAAGTGTAAATTTTGATGTATGAAAGAAAGTAAAATAAAGTTAGAATTAAATGAATTAAATAGAAAAATCTAAAAAATCTCATAATTCTTAAAATTACCTAAATATACACACATGGAGCCCCATCTTTATTTGAATTCTTAAATTCAAATTAATAGAGGATCTTCTGTTGCTTCCGGTTTAGTCTTAGGGTTAGGGTTAACAAAACAAAAACTATAATAAGAGTTTCAAATGAAATATCAGATTCTATTTGGTGGAGTAGATCTAATCCTCTGTTAGCATCTAAATAGAGCTGATAAAATCTAAAGCTCTTAAACATATTTAAATTAATTAATTTTTCAAATCAAATTAAATAAATATATTAAATGGAATTCTATCACTAAAGGCTTAAATCAAAACTCAATCCACCTTCCACAACTATTTGTTGGGAGCGACAAATTAAGAAAACTCTAACTCACAAAGGAGCCAATGTCAAATCAAGTATTTTGCTATGTTCACTCTCAATCAATCTCACGCGAGTAAGGATGTGACCCATGTCCTCTGACTATGTGGCTTGACTAGTAAGCTCCATAGATGAAGTAGTTACGACTAGAGTCCTCACGATGTGGTTTGACCGGTCGCTCCATTATATTATATGATCAGTGTGCATATACTCCCCAATGGCTTTGTCCCCTTTGGTTGTGAATCATGAGGTATACTTGATAGGCGCAAATCTCATCGGCTAAGGTAGACTTAAGATTGTCTCCTTAGACAAACACCACCACCAGGATTTCTTGGATGGCGTAACCCATGTGTTGTTGATAAGGATCCTTATCGGGTTGAATTGTACCTCTCCTAACTAAGTAGACTAGGGACCCATTATTTGCGGGATGATGAACCATGGGATCCCAATGACTAACCTTAATCGAAAGTTCTCTCTCAATCATTGGGAGGGGTAATTAACGATAGGGGCTTGCTTTATAAAAAAATCTAGGCTAGATCTAAAGTCCTAACAAAATGAGGGTGAAATCTAGGTAGTGTCTTATCACTATTCCGTATTTTTGAAAATTACACAGACACATCAAATCACTCTCTTCAATTCAATAATTATCGAGAGGTCGGTGGAGAATTTTCGGAGCCCACAGATTTCTAGCGACTCCATTGGGGACAGGATTCTCTTTCCATCTTTGGCTAGTCACATTTGTGCTATAGTTGAAATAAATTTTTTGAAAATTCAAAACAAAAAAGGTGATTTAAGTGTATAATAAATTCAGTATAAGACTCTATGTAGAATGAATCATTTTACAGAGTATATCTTTATTACACCTTTATTTTGTTCTGTAGTGCCTCTGCATCTTGAAAGTATGGGATGAAATAATAATTGCTAATTACTAATCCTCATCTTTCACTTTTGTAAAATAGATCTACAAAGCACTCCTTTCACCATTCAGCTAGGTCATGGTGCGAACATCTGCTTAGCCAACGCCATCATCAATACAGGTGATGTTGGGGGCTACCATTCAATTTGGTAGCTTGAATTTCCCGACTATCACAGCTGCAAGTCCTGAAGTACCCACTCGTGATACATTCGTCCGAGGCCATGCTAAAAGGCATCAAGTTATGGAAGCTCCTTCTAGCCGTGTGCGCCAACCAGTTCAACACCCAACCACTGTCAAGGAGTCCTATCGATAGAGAACTTCAGTTTTTAAAAGGCTAGGTCAATCTTTAGCCCCCATGACAAAAAACATTATCAGTGGAAAAACTGTGTCTTTAATTCCTTGTAAGTACTGGTTGAACCTTTTGTAGGAAAACATGATCATAAAGCTTCCTCATCGAAGCAAATTAACCGAAGATAGAGAAGAGAAAGCTGAGAGGGCTCTGGACTGAACGACCTAATGAACAAGCAATACTATGCGAGTGAGTATTCTACCCACAACAACTTTGACAATCTAAATTGGGTAAGAGAATAGCTCTCTTGGCAAAATAAAGCAATCAACCAATCATCAAGCTCCACCACCACAGGAGAGCACGAAACACTATCTTCCGGGATACATAAAGTTCTCAAAGTAGCCAAGGAAGAGGCTAATGAAAGAAGATTTGAGGCTGGATGATGAAAAAATCGAAGCTCCACCAAGAAAGTTATCATCTCTTCTAAGCCATGAGAGACACTTCATATGGTGAGCATCGGAGCGTGACACTTGGACCGTGTGTCCAAGAATCCGATGTTGAAAGATCCTAATGAAAGGATAAGTAAATATAGAGGCCAAGACTCCGTAATGAAACCCTGAAGAATGGAAGAGGTGTGACATCTGCCACACATGTTCAGAAATTTGCCTCAAAAATAACTCATCAGAAGTGGATACCAAAAAGAAGGGATATCATTGATGAAAGACATGATGGTCGACACCTTGGAGAATCCTCTAGGGGATCCCATCGCCGACCAAGTTCACCCTCACAAGAGAAGGTTGACTTTGATCACAGTCCTTTAATAGAAGAAGTACTTATTTCGCACACTGAACCAGAGATCCACTGGAAACGTCGATCAAAAATTCATGTGCAGGAAGAAAATGATGAAGAGGATTCTATGGAAATAGAAGTCGTCTATATGATCAGAGATATAGATGAACTCTCTGCTCAGCACCATCAGCAGCAACGTGAATCCAGGGAATCTAAACCTGAATTTGATGCTTATGAAAAGAGTCTTCATAAACAAATAGAGGATGGATCTTGATCTTTGAAGATGAAGAAGAGAGAATGAGAAAGAGATCATGGGTGTCAAAGTCTATATGGTTGAACCAGAAATGAATGAATGTACGCTTCATATCATCATCATCATCCCACAAAGCTATCTCTACAAATGTACAAGGAGAAGGATAGTCAAGTTCTTCTCTTGAGGATGAAAAGTAGAGCAAGAAACAAGAAATAGAAGAAGAAGAAGAGCTGTCTTGATTGATGTGGCCTAGAGAGCAAAGAGAAATACAACATCAATATAATTCAAAGATACAAGGAGATTGCAAACTTGGTACCAAAATGAATGATATGATGGTACAAATGAACATCATGATGGAGATGTTGTAGAAGAATATCACATCAAGTGCAACACCTATTTTATCACTAATCAACAACATCTAATAATGCAACTTTTACCACATCACCTACCTCAAGCTCTACGCATTACTCGCATGATGAGCGAAGTTAACCCACTACCTCTCAATCAATATTCAAAATCGGCTAGCACGGAATAGTAACAAATTTTCATAGAAACAATAATCAATGAAAACATAAAAGACTTCAAATCAGGTAGTGGTAAAAGTGCTACCTTTGAATATGACCAAATGTCATACCGAAGGTTACTCAGCCAAAATAATACTTTCAATGGGCTTGGTAATCCGAAGTAACATCTAGCTCAATTTAAGGCTACTTGTGGTAACACAGGAGGGAATGATGCATTGCTTTTCGGTCAATTCATCAGTAGCCTGACTTCAGCTGCTATTAAATGGTACGCAGAATTACCGAATGATTTAGTTAAAATATTTGTTGAATTAGAGACTATATTTGTGAAGAGGTTCTCCAGTACAACCGAAAAAATTACAATCGCTGACCTTGCCTTGCTGAAAAGGAGGAAAGATGAGTCAGTGACAAAATTCATAAGTCGTTGACACAACCTAAGTATAAAGTGAAAGCAACAATTAGAAGAAGAACATGTGATCCAATTGCTAATGGGCAATATGGATGATAAAATGACACCATTTCCATGCATGACATCGATTGTAACATTCTAGGACTTGCTTGATAGGGTGGCTAAATTTGAAAAATTGAATCGCCCTAAGTCTAAAGTCTATGCAAATAAAGCAAAGAGAAACAAACCTTCAAACTCAAGAAAAAATGAAATTCATGCGCTTCCATAGCTCAAATGGTGTAAAGGGGTGATATATAATGTGGATAAAGGAAAACAATGTACAATAATGATAAGGGAAATAAGCCTATTTATTCTAATCCACAATCAAAATTGGTATTAGGAGGCAATGACAAACCTCAGACTTTTCCAATTGGTGGGGAGCGTCCAAAATAAGTAACAAGAGTTGATGAGCGAATACGACCATCTCTTAAGAAAAAGGTGACCAAAGAATATTCTTTTAGAAGGGATAGTGTGGCTAAATTATTTGGCATGCAGTCAAAGCTGGTCTATAGTTACTATAAATTAAAAGGCATGAAGAAGCTGATCAAGTCAACAATCCAAATTATTGTCCTTATTATCGGATGATCAGTCATCCTATCGAAGACTTTTATATCTACAAATATTGTCTAGAAAGAAATTATCGATGAGGTGAATTTATACTATCTAACAGTATTCTAGTCAGCCCAAAAAGAGAGTCTACAAGAATGATTAATCCTCTTTCGTATCATCCATCAAAGACAAATAGAAGGAGAAATCAGTTCAGACTAAGAATGGCAAGTAGTCTCCAAAAGAGCATGAAAATCAAGCGACTAAAAGGCGTCCCTAGTGTTAAGTGAAAATCATCACTTGAACCTATATTGGACTTAAAGAGATGCCTAAACCAAGTATTTGGGCTTCCCAGTAGCATTCTGATAAGGTTACTTTATCATAGCATGAAGCGATCTACTAAAGGCCTCATAAATCAAAGAAGCTGGCCAAGAAAAGGAAGATCAAGAAGAAAACTACAACTCAAAAGATCATTAATAATCTAGAGGAGTATCACCAGCCAGCAAGACAGCCATTTAAGCTTGCAGTCTTCATGCCCAAATTTCGCATTGCTAAATCAGATAAAGAAGATAATGATGAATCTTGTCTAGTAGAGACATACAAATTATCTGTGTAATGTCAGATGTTCTTCAACATCAGTTACTCTGAAATGATAAGGGTATTCCGACAAACTAGGCCAACCTATCATAATTCTTATCAGGAAAGCAAGAAGAGCTTGAGGAGTTAATATCTGAATTTTATTTCATGACTCAACAAGACATTAACAATTCAGATGAAGATGTATATTTTCCTGATGGAGAAGAGTCAGACTCATCGATATCATCACATATGAAATACATTGAAAATGAGTCTAGCCCTTTTGGTAATCTTCCGAATAAGAAGGAATTTGAAGAAACTACCTCTTCAGAAGAATTGAGCAAGATAAGGTGATTCAAGTTCAATTGAGAAGTAGTAAAATTTTACCACCAGCATCAATGAAGGGAAATGCAAATGAAGACAAAGATAAGAAAATTGAAGTCAATGAAGATATCATTCCTAGAAATCCTAAAGTGAAGCCTAAATCAAGCGAGAAGATAGATTATTATATTCTATCATAATTGAGAAAGATCCTACTGGCGAGTGTGTGAGGCTCTCTTGATGTCAAAAGACCTCCGAGAAACTTTGATACAAGATCTCAAAGATTCAAAGAGTTATGAAGCTTACTTTATTGAGAAATGCATGTCTGAAGTATTGCAAACTCAAGATCTCCCAGTAATCATATTTTCTGAGGAAGATCTTATGTTGGGGACAGCAGATCACAACCATCCTCTATATATTACTATAGAGAGTGATAGCATCTCGATCAGCGGAATATTGATTGATCTAGGTTTTTCTATTAATTTTATGAGTCTAAAGGTATTAAGAAGATTATCACTTGATATCCAACATATTGGGAGAGATAAGTTGATGGTTCATGGTTTCAATAAAAAAGAAAACTTTGGGTTCTTTTATTCTCTCGCTCAGGTTCAAAGATTTACATACAAAAGCCAAGTTTCATGTAATCGATGCTGATACATTATTTAGAGCTCTTTTGGGCCAATCGTGGTTGTATGAGTATGGCATGGTCCCATCAACTATGCATCAGTGTATAAAGTACCTAAAAGAAGGAGAAGAATTTAGAATCCTCGGTAACCTACAACATTCTCATTAATGAAGCAAAGATCTATGAAGATGCAAAATATTTCATCCCTAAAGAGCCCAAAGAGCCTCTTGAGTAGCATCCACTCTGAGAACTAAAAGCAATTTCACAAAGTGAAAGACTAGAAACAAGAAAGAAAGAAGGCAAATGACTCCTAAAGCACTTGATTACACTAAGAAAATTAGTTCCTCATTTGGGAAGTGACATGGAAGAAGAAGAAGAAGAAGATATGTCTATCAAACCTAAGGGAACTTATAAGCTTTCAAGAAAGGCAGAGTATGAAATAAGTGATTCTGATTCAGACTATGATTTTGAATCTACTTATGGAAATAGAGTTCAAATGGTCGCATCAAGGAGGATAGCTCACTTGGCAGTCGGATGACTCACAAAATTATATCCATCCCTCATGCTTTAAAGAAATCATCCACGAGGTTCATAATATTGAAGAATTGATAACATTTTATGTCTTGGCCAGAGTGAGGAAACAGAACTCTATTTTACAAATTTGAAGAGTCTTAGCCTCACAATTTTAATTGGCCCACTCAACATGAAAATTTTGATGAGGTAGTGCCAACAAGAATACCAATACACTATCCATATAAATTATGATGAATGATGAATAAGCTTGGAATTCATATTGGGACTATTAAATATAGATCCCAAATCTTTAACAAGATGTGGAGCCAAAGAAGTCCTCAAGCATCACGAAGAAGTGATAAGTTTATCACTAAAGGTCTTGGGTTCATCCGTAAATCTCATCAAAATAGAACCTATTATAATATAATAGAAGCTGAAATAGAAACTCATAGTGAAGAAGATGATTCCCATGAAATTCTTCTTAAAAATGATAAAGAAGTAGAAGCCAAGCCTGCACTTGAAGAACTTGAAGATGGTGGATAAATAGCTACTATAAATGATCTTAAAGAAGTCAACCTAGGAGTTGAGGATGACCCCCATCATACTTTTGTTAGTGCCCTTCTGCCTGATGAGAAAGTTGAAGAGCTAAAAATGCTACTTTGTGAATTCAGGGATCGCTTTACTTGGACATATTCTGAAATGTCAGGCTTATCCCATGATATATCAGTTCATAAACTAGCTATTAAACTAGATGCAATGCCCGTTAAGCAAGCTCCTAGGAGAATGATATTGGAGATTGAAGAACAGGTAATTATAGAAACTAAAAAGCTAATTGAAACAGACTTCATCCGAGAGGAGAAGTATGCAGATTAGATAGCCAACATTATCCCAGTTAGGAAGAAGAATGGCCAAATCCATCTCTGCATTGACTTCTGGGACCTAAATAAGGCGTGCTCAAAAGATGACTTTCTACTTTCAATATCAAAACTATTGGTGGACAAAAATTCCAACTATGACATGTTCTCATTCATGGAAGGATCATCGGGATACAACCAAATTAAAATAGCACCTGAAGATGAAAAATATACAACATTCAGAACACCTATTGGCATCTATTGTTACATGGTCATGCCCTTTAGCTTGAAAATTGCTGGAGCTACATACTAAAGAGTCATGACGCATATTTTTGATGAGTTGATTCATCAAAAGCTAGAATATTATGTCAACGATTTGGTGGTGAAAATCTTAAATCATGAAAACCACTTCGAAGACTTGAGAATTATACTGCAGAGAATCAGAAAATATGATCTCAGGTTGAATCATCTAAAATGTGGTATCCCGAAAGTTCACCATTGTATGTCACAGATGTATTAAAATTGATCCTGCTAAAATCAAGGCAATCGTGGAGATGCCTCCATCAAAAAGTTTGTGTTAACTCCGTTCTTTATAAGGACAGCTTGCATTCATCCATCGGTTTATATCAAACCTATCAGAAGATTTGCATTTCCATTCTGGGATAAGAGCGCCATTCTGAAGCCACCTCACTACTCAGCCTCATACCAAGAGTCCTACGCTACAATGAAAGCAAAGAGTGCTTTTATTAGTTGGAGGCGGTGGATCATAAATGAGAGTACTCTCGATAGAAACTTCTTGGCATTGATCATTGTAGTCCAAAAGCTTCATCACTATATATTATATCACAAGATTACCCTTATCTCAAGGATTGATCCACTGAAGTAATTGATGACCAGACCAACATTAACAGATAGCTTGACAAGATGTGTAGTATTGCTTTTACAATTCGATATCACATACGTTTTGCAAAAAATAGTGAAGGGACAAATCTTAGCAGAATTTATAGCTGCACATCTTATCCCTGCTGACTCTTCTCTTAATGAAGATTTTCCGGATGAGCAAACTATGATCATTCATGAAAGTGAAAAATTAAAAATTTAGGAAATGTACTTTGATGGAGCCTCATCGATCAAACAAGTATAATATCTAAATTTCTCAAGAGCAAGAACAGGAATTAGCATCGTCTTCATAACATCAGAAGGAGGGATAATGAGATGATCATATGGATTGACCAAGCCAAGAACTAATAATAAAGCTGAATGTGAAGCATTAATGGTAGGTCTAGAAGAAGCTATTTTCATAGGCATTCAAAACTTGCATATTTTTGGTGATTTTCAGCTTATTATAAATAAAGTACTCATCATCTATAGAATCAACAAGCTTGAGTTAGCTTTCTATCACAAGCGAGCTCTCGAGCTAATGAAGTAGATACCAAATATCACACTAACTCGAGTCTCTCGATCCAAGAATAACAAAGCTGATTGCTTAGCAAAATTAGCTAAGAAAATGACAAGTATGAATGGTGATTATGTCATGATCGACATATTTACTCGACGAGTTCTAGAGTCAATAAAATATCAATCCCTGTAGGTAGAGGTGTATCAAATCTGACCCAGCAGGATGCGACTTAAGTTGCTCCTCATACTCCCCAAAATCAACATGAAGTTGTACCAAGAAGAGCAAAGAATGACATTGCCTCAGAAAAGCAGTGTGAGGCCTTTACGGTAAAAGAGTCACGTGATTGGAGGTAACCCTTCATCGACTACTTTAAAGAAAGAAAATTGACAAATAATAAATCACTAGCAACTTAAATCGAGAAGAGAATGCTATGTTATACTTTTGTCAATAATACTCTATATCATAGATCTTTTGAACAAATGTGGCTACGATGGCTATAAGTAAATGAAGTTATTCAAGTGATGGTTGAAGTTCATGAAGGACTTTATGGTGTACATCAGTCAGGTCCCAAGATGGCAATAAAAATCAAAAGGATGGGCTATTATTGGCCATCTATGGTGAGAAATTGTATCAATCATGCTAAGAAGTGTCATGAGTGTCAAGTACATGGGAACCTCATCCATCAACCTCCAAATCCATTACACCCGAAAATTGCATATTGCATTTAATAATAAAAAGTAGTACAAAAACTAGCAAAGGCTAGAGAGTCTAAAATAAAGAGCTAGATAGAAGCAAAATGCTTCTTATCATTCTCAAATAATGAAATAAAAGTAGAAGGTAAAGTGGTAACATCTAAAGAAAGCCAAGTAAAGTCATCGTGGCAGCGATGGTCCACCAGTTGAAGTCCCGTGAAATGTGAGAACAGACTTGGTGGAAGGCTAGAGAAAACCAAGTCTGAGCCTGAGGAAGAGAAGACCGAAAGTCTAATGGTCTTTCTAGGAAATTGACAACACTAATGTTGTCCCCCCTCAATATGATGCCCTTGTACTCATACATCCAAGGGTCTATAAGCTTGCTAATGGCAAGCATCTCTATGAAAGCACTGTCCCAGTGGAGAAATTGGATACCAGCAGCCTTGATGAAGTCACCAGCACCATCCCTGAAAATAACTCCAATGCCAGCCAATCTAGAGGAGAGGAGAGTACCATCTACATTCACCTTTAGCCATCCAGGGAGGAGTCAGGAAAGGAGTAGGCAAGCCCTGGCGGAGTTCCCATTGCCCCCGAAACATAAAGGTAGATGCATTAGTGAAAGCCTCCAAAATACTAGCAGGAATGACCTTTGGTGTCCCATGTTGGTGCCCATGTGTCTTTGCATTCTGTGTCCTCCAAACTTGATATATCATCTGCAATAAACTCTTCCCCAAGCCATGTCGACTTGGCGGTCCGTTCAGCTGAAATAGATCATGAGCATTAGAAAATAAGAGGAGGTTAACTCCCCAGGAGGACAAGACCTATGATGGAAGAAGTAAGAAGCGGTGGTGAGGATATGATCCGGTCTTCAATCTCCATGCCACCCAGGCAATGAGTCTCCTCTAAGACCTCGAGAGTGGAGCCGGTGGTAGGTTGGTAAGGCATTCTTCGATGTGCCACCAAAAGAACTTCTCTCATGGGTGCTGAACCTCAGCGGTGGCTAGCGGGGGAAGAGGGCATCAAAGGCCGGGTCACGCTTTTCCCCAGAGGAGGTGGATAAGCTCAGTGCGTCTTCATCTAAGAATGAAGCTCCACCTTGGTAATGTGCTCCACAAGATCCTTGCCAAACCGGCTCAAGTTGTGTAATATCCCATGTCTGTCCCTATGGATGAGGCTTGCCTCGATCCTCAAGGCTATGCATCTAAGAAAGTCGGTCTTCTGGGAACAATCAAACCATATGATCCAAAATCGAACTTTCTTTGCCATCGAATCTTCCGTGAATGAGGGGTTCAAGACTTTGAGCCCCAGAATGACGACCCAAGTTTTGGAGTCCCTCTTCAAGCTCCCACTCCAAATATCTTCCCCATAGCTCCATGCGGTGAAGTAAGGAAGTGCTAAAATCCCAAACCAACCTAGCCGAGAGGGGCCGGGGTGGGGTAGTGAAAATAAGTCCCCATGCTTAATAGGCAAGCAAATAGTACCCCAATTGACATAGTGTATGCCCCTCTGAGTTGGACTCTTGTCCCACAAGAAGGATCTACATAGCTGCTCGATCTCCTGTAGCACATTCAAGGGAATAGTTGTATGTGTTAGTTGATAAACCGAACTGGTATAAGAGCGAGATAAGGGTAAGCCCACATAAGAGGTGTCGAGTTCCCAGACCATAATCTTCCCTTTGTGGATGAACGAAATCATGCTTGTAGAGCTTCCTCATAGCCAGCTTAAGGCCAAGATACTCCATCTCTTGGACCTTGTTGAACCCAATAAGCCTGGCAATCCGATTAGTCCTCCATCTCTTGGCGGCTTTGCTAAAGAGAATGGCGGACTTAGCACCGTTGATCCGTTGGCCCGTCCAGTCACAATAATCATCAAGTATGGCTTTAATTTGCTTGGCATGGAGAATAGAAGCCTGAGAGGTAATCAGAATATCATCAGCATATAGGAGATTAGAGATAGAGGTACCTCCCATTTTCAAAGTCACACCCAGGTGTGGCCTCCCTCAAAGGCTAAAGAAAGTAGCTCAGAGCATAGAATAAATAGGTAAGGTGAGAGTGGACAGCCCTGTCTGTCCAAATCCACATTCTGCATCGATCCAGGGAGACCTTCTGCCATTCAAGATGGAGAATCTAGGGTGAGTGACACACTGCAGAATCCACTTGTTGAATCTATCAGGGAACCCCATCAAGGTGAGCATCTTGCTCAAAGTATGCCAGCTCATCTTATCATAAGCTTGCTCCATATCAACTTTAATCGCCATGAAACCAACCTGGGAGGAAGAATGCTGGAATTTGTTGATGATCTCTTGGGCAAGGAGAGCATGATGGGAGATGTTCTCTCAGGACAAAAGCACCTTGTTAGTCAAAACAAGAAGAGGTAGTAAATGCTTCAACTGACCGGGATCTTGGCCACCACCTTATAGATCGTCGGCCGCAGAGCTAATGGGTGGAAGGAGTGCTAGCCCCAACAACTTTGGGGATAAGAACAATAAGTGTCTCCTTCCATGAGTCCTCCATATGATCAAGTTCAAAGAACTCGAATGGCATCCTTCTTCACACAAGGCCGAAATGCTTGTAAAAGAGGCAGTGATCCCATCAAGTCCCGGTGAGCGGTTACTCCCCATGGAATGTATTGCCTCCCAAATGTCTTGATCACGGGGCTTGGAGGGATTTGGGCGGCAAGGAACACGCTCTCAATAGGCGTGAATAGGCCACCCGTCGAGGGAGACATCCCTCAACCCATTTTGCCTAAAGAAGGAAGTGAAAATATCGAAATATCGAAGGGTTCTCAATCATACCTCCCTCCGCGATTGCAAAGACTAAATCTGTTGGTCCTGTGCGGCGAGGCCACCGTGAAAAAATGAGTGTTCCCATCTCCATCCTTGAGCCATCCTTTAGCCTTGTCACCTATACAAATCGAGCAGCCAATGTAGAGTTAAGCTCACCTTGGGGCTCCCCTTCTTGGGCGAGTGAGTCCATCATCAGAGCATTCAAGAGTCTGGAGAGAGGTAATGTCCTTCTCCAAGTCAATCGAGAGAGTGGAGGTTCTTCAACATACTCTTACTCCAATGGAAGAGATAGATGCGAAAACTCTTTCTATGGAGAATTGCGGCCTTTGAGCCAAAGTCTTTCTTCTGCCAGTTCTTCCAAACCAGCCTCCAACTCATAGGATAAGAGAGCCAAGTATCTTCAAACCTTAACCATCGGGGTTTTGTGTAGGAGGAGAGGAAGTAGGAGAGGAGCATGGTCGGCAATCGAGGTAGGTGACGACCTTCCCCCCAGTTGAGAGGCCATGAGTTGATCAAGATCCGATCAAGCCGGACCCAGATCCTACAATTCCCATCTTTGTTGTTGGTCCAGGTGAACTTTGGGCCAACAAACTCCAACTCATGCAAGTCTGCCAATGCCATACAGTCCTCCATCTCCTGTGCTGCAAGTGTGTAATGAAAGGGCTTCCCACCCTTCTTGTCACTCTGGGCCAAGATACAATTAAAGTCACCCCCAATAGCCACAGGGGCTTGAAGATCCACATTTTCCTTGATGGTTTGCCAGAGGTCCCGCCTGCAAAGATAACTCTTGTTGGCATAGACCCAACCAATGGTCCACCTCATCTGGGCAAGAGCAAGTGCCCAAAACAAGGCGTAACCAAAGTGGAGAAGTCCACAATATCCTTTCTCCAAAGGATGATAATACCTCGAACCCATTAGAGGGTTTGCAAAAGAAGCACCAGTTGGTCCGCCATTTTGTCCACTTCATGTCTTGAGATGCACTCTTCGATTTCAAGTGGCTTTATAATCGAGGTCGTTACCACCAATAAGGTGGCGTAGTAGTGCTGTAGTCTTTTTGAGCCCCCACAATTCGAGCAGAATGGAAAACATTAATCTTCCAGGGAATCGTCCCGATTAGAAGTGAGGGTGAGGCTTTTCTCTTCTTAGAACTGGCCTCAGGTTTTTCTTCCTCCTGCCTCTCCCCGCTAGTGTGGACCTTTGGGGCCTTCCCTTTGCTGTTATTACTCTTTCCACCTCTATCCTTGGGTGGTTTAGTTTCCTTCTCTAAGCTTGCAGGTGCTTGGAAGATAGGAGGGACTGAGATATCCACCTCAGGAAGGATCTCAAGTAGAGGAGGAGCCTTGGGAGGGGTGACCCTTGGTGGCCGAGCCCTAGGTATGGCTGGGGCAGGCTGCTGAGCTGGCTTCACTCCTTCTTTGCTTTTCACAGGCAATGGGGGCTTAGTCTTCTTCTTCCTGGTCACCAAAACCCATGGACCATCGGTTGGAGTAGGAAGGACCTCTCCCTGGGATGGTGGGATCTTGAACCTTGGTTCCTTTCCTTGCTACTAGTGGCGGGGCATCGTGGTGAAGAGCTCGCTCTCCCCTTTCTCAAATCTCTGGGAGAGGCCACGGGGCACTAGAAGGGTTAGATGGCATAGGAGGGTTGAGTATTCTTACCCAAGGGTGGGGAGAGGTGGACTGGGAGATGGGCAGTCACTTGTGGCCAACTTTACAAGAGAAGCATAAGCGAGAAATCCCCTCATATTCCAGTTGGAAGAAGCTGTCTTCCATGGATCCAAACACTGGAAGTTTAGCAGAGAGATCTAACGATGCAAACTGCATATAGACTGTCCCCATGAGTTGGTTTGGTGGTCCATCCATAGTGGTTCTCCAAAGAAGGATGCAATCTAGCAAGATTACCTTCCCAATAGAGTGGCGGTGAGGAAGTCGAACCCAGATAGGGGAGGAAAGTCCATGAAGAGACTTTGGGTTGAAGGATGGGGTCCATTTGTCCAGACCAATCACATTTCCAGCCACAAACCATGGTCCGTTCATTAGAACAGCATCCCTAGCCTCAGTGTCAAACAGGCACACAAAACAGTCATCAACCACCATAATTACCTTGAAGGTTCCCCATTGTCCCCATTTCCTTTGAAAGTCAGCATTTAGGAAGTAGAAAGATGGCCTTCTTCCTAGAATTTTCCCCACAAGAGCTTTCTTGGCTTGGTTTGCATGATTGTCATCTATCTTAATGGTGACTCCATCCTCCATGAGGGAAGAGGATCTATCAATCTTGCCAAACTTTATAAATTCCTTTCTCCTCCAAGGATTAGATTGGGAGGGCATACCTTTGCCATTGCTTGGCTTTGTAGAAGATTGCTCTTGATGGCCAAGTCCTCCCTCTGCGTCCTTGGTGCTCAAATAGTGGGTTTGAGGTAGTGGAGTGGTTTAGGCAAGGCATCAAATTCCCCAAGAAAAGTTCTAGGATCTGTTGAGGCATTTCCACAAACACCTTGTGCATGAACCTGTAGCATTTTGGTCACCATAGGGGCATCGACTTCTTGTGTGTTATTAGCCTCGGTAAGAGGCCGATCTTCATCATCCTCCATATCAGGATCCCCATTGGCCACTTGATCGGCCAGTTCTCCTTGTCTAGCCAAGAGTGTAGAAATCTGGCCAGCCGCAGAGTGAATAGTGCCCAGCTCCTTGCTTCCTCTGAGAATGTCACGGTGGCGCTCGCCCATGGCCCTCCATATGCCACCAGCCGGCATGAGGTGATTTCCATCCCGTCTCAAAGCCTTAAATGGCCCCGCTCAAATGGCCCCTCCATGATCAGTATGCTAGCGCAGAGCGTTCTGGCCCTAGGTCGCCAGGTGGGATGTCGTCGTCATTGCAGACTCTACAGAGTGAGCGATCAGAGGCCATGGAATTTTCAAACTCCATTTTTAGGCCAAATCCGCCTTGCCAAACCAAGGATGATATCATCCTCTCCATGCACTTTGGGTTGTGAGCTTTTCCCCTTCACTTGGATTCCCATGTCCAAATCTTGGTCGGTTTTGCCTTCAAAGCCATTGCGACCATGTCAAACCATTGGCCGACCTTCCTTGGGCGTGTAAGGTGAACAGCATGCTCCCTATCCTTCTTGGATCCTTCGCCCTCCTTTCTTGAAGCTTTGTCCCTTGGGGGAGGTGACCGACGGCCACCCCCAACCATGGGAAGAGTGGAAACGTGAAAACCCTTTCCCTAGGAGAGAGAAAGATTGTGTAAATCCATTACACCCAACAATAGTATCCTAGCCATTCGAATGTTGGGGTACAGATGTAATTGGACCAATTAATCCACCATCGTCAGTTGTTCACCGCTTCATCCTAGCAGGGACTGATTATTTCTCTAAGTGGGCTGAGGCTACCCCATTTAAAGAAGTTATTACTGACCGAGTGATCAATTTCTTCATGCATAATGTGGTACATAGATTTGGAGTGCCGCACCGAATAATTTCTGATAATGGCATAGCTTTCAAAAGTTCAAAGATTTATTGATTTGTTGATCGACATAAAATTGATTGGCGATACTCTTCAATATATAATCTAAGAGCAAATGGTTTGGTAGAAACTTTCAACAAGACATTGGTCACTGCTCAAGAAAATTCTCACCAAAAATAAAAGAGAATGACATACCAAGTTATTAGAGGCACTATGGGCATATCGAACTACCTACAATACACTGACTAAAGCCACTCCATATTCATTGGTATTTGGAACCGAAGCAGTTCTTTTGCTAGAAGTTAAGATGTGTTCACGTCGAGGAGCCATCCAATACAATCTAACTGAAAATCAAAATGCTCGCCTGAGAATGGAGGAGCTCGACGTGCTTGATGAAGTTAGAATGTAAGCTCATCAAAATTTGGAAGTCTATCGAGCAAAGATTTCCAGGGCTTTTGACCATACGGTGTAGCCTCGAACATTCCAAAAAGGAGAATTTGTTCTAGTGTTGAGAAGATGAATTACTCCTAATCAAAAATTTTGTAGCAAATTTGAGCCTAATTCGGAAGGCCCTTTTGTCATTGAAAAAGTATACCAAAGAGGGGCATACCAACTCATCGAGCTAAATGGTGAAAGACCAATACTATCAATTAATGATCGATACTTGAAAAAGTATTATACTTGATGATCACATCCGTGAGGTATAATTTAAATCCTCCTGCAAGACAGAGGATATGTTTTTTAGTATATCTATTTAGGTCGACATCGTACTTCATGTCGAGATCCCTAAATAAACATACTCCAGATGAAGAACTTTTCTGTGAAAATTCTCCTGTTATAAGGGCATTTTTAGATTTTTATATATAGATGAAATCAATGTTGTATGTTAGAATCTCCTTTAGAGTATATCAATTCAAATATTAGTATGTTTGTGTAATTTCATCTTGAAAATTCTCCTAAATGTGCTTTAGAATTCCCCCTGTAAAATAGGGGGAATTTTTTAGTTTATATTAAGTTTATTTGAGTTGTCATCATGCCATAAGATGAGATTCTCAAATATATTCTGATTCAAGTTGACATCGAGCATTACACCAAAATCCCTAAATATATCTATAATTATCATTATTAAGTTGCAGGATCTTACAGGAACAAAAAGAATCTATTACTACGCAGGAAAAGACAACCCTGCATGTTAAGAAATTTATTTCCTATATTTGCCAAAATTCTGGAGATTAAGCTAGAAGAACTCCCAATTTTGAAAGTTTCAATCAGCGAAGTTGAAAAAACATCAACATCTACATCCTGAAGTCTAGGACACAGATGAGTTCTAAAGGTCGAACTCAACAAGCTCATAAATGGCCATATTCTTTTGGCTCTCGCACCCGAGAAAAGGCTATAGTGAAAGAGCCCCTATTCGTCAGTCTAATGATAAAAATACCAACCCACTACAACTTAAGTCGAAGACTCGAGTAGGTTCTAATGGTCAAACTCAATAAAAAATGTGTGAGTTCGACGCTCTAACTCAATAAGCCATAAGAAAAGACCACAGTGAAAGAGTCCAGCTCATTAGTTCAATGATGATAGCTGTTCAGTCTAAAACTAGATCCAACTTAGTGATTATAAACAACCAGGATCCAAGAGATCTTTCTATTTGATTGATAGATCAAGATAATATGAGGAAACTCTCAACTCAGAGTTGCCTCAAATTAATTTATATATTACCCACAGGGTGATATCTCACTCTAATGATCTGATCAAGCTTAAAGCACAGATCGAAGCCAATCTCCTAATCAAGTCTATCAAAGCAAAAAGCACAGGACCGAGGAAGCCATTCCATAGTTCATACAAAACTAATGGCTGAACTAAAGAAATTTTATGGTTATTGATGCATTAATCGTTGCTAGACTAATAACTCAATATTGACCCTATATAAGCTAAAAGGCTGAGTCATCTGTATGTACCCTTCAATGAATCTATTAAAGTACCAAGCATAGGGTTCATGGCGTACATACACTTCCTGACAAGTCAATATGAACAAATCAGGTCAACCCTTCATCATGGGTGTCAAAGCAGGCTGAGTCATCTTCGATCTTTGCTGAAGATGAAGAAGAAGAAGACCAGAATGAGAAAGAGATCATGGGTGTCAAAGCATCCTATATGGTTGAACCAAGAAATGATTAGCCTGGTATACGCTTCTATAATCAGCGTCATCGTACATCCCCAACAACAGCTATCTCTGCAAATGTACAAGGAGAAGGATAGTCAAGTTCTTCTCTTAAGGATGAGCACAGAGTAGAACAGCAACAAGAAATAGAAGAAGAAGAAGAGCCTGTACTGATTGATGTCGTGGCACTAACTAGAGAGCAAAGAGAAATACAACATCAAATAGAATTCAAAGACAAGGAGATTACACAACTTGGTACCAAAATGAATGATATGATGGTACAAATAAACATCATGATGGAGATGTTGTAGAAGAATATCACATTAAGTGCAACACCTATTTTATCTGTTAATCAACATACATCTAATAATGCAACTTTTACACCACCAGTCACGCTGATACTTCAAGCTCCTATAGTACATGCTACGCATGATGCGAAGAATGAAGTTAACCCACTACCTCTCCAATCGATAATTCAAAATCGCTAGCACCGGAATAGTAAGGTGCTTAGGTTAGAAACAATAATCAATGAAAAGATAAAAACATATAGCCTCAGTGCGTAAAATAAGGCCCTTACCCGAATATGACCAAATGCCATACTTGAAAGGTTACTCTGTGCCAAAATTTAATACTTTCAATGGGCTTGGTAATCTGAAGTAACATTTAGCTCAATTTAAGGCAACTTGTGGTAACACAGGAGGGAACGATGCATTGCTTTTCATTGATTCATGATCGACTTATTAAATGGTACATAGAATTACCGAATGATTCAGTTAAAATATTTGTTGAATTAGAGACTATATTTGTGAAGAGGTTCTCCAAGAAAATTACAATCAGACCTTGCCTTGCTGGAAAGGAGGAAAGATGAGTCAGTGACAAAATTCATAAGTCGTTGACACAACCTAAGTATGAAGTGAAAGCAATAATTAGAAGAAGAATATGTGATCCAATTGCTAATGGGCAATATGGATGATAAAATGACACCATTTCCATGCATGACATCGATTGTAACATTCTAGGACTTGCTTGATAGGGTGGCTAAATATGAAAAGTTGAATCGCCCTAAGTCTAAAGTCTATGCAAATAAAGCAAAGAGAAACAAACCTTCAGACTCAAGAAAAAATGAAATTCATGCCGCTTCCATTGCTCAAATGGTGTAAAGGGGGTGATATATAATGTGGATAAAGGAAAACAACCAATGTACAATAATGATAAGGGAAATAAGCCTGTTTATTCTAATCCACAATCAAAATTGGTATTAGGAGGCAATGACAAACCTCAGACTTTTCAATTGGTGGGGAGCGTCCAAAATAAGTAACAAGAGTTGATGAGAATCGACCATCTCTTAAGAAAAAGGTGACCAAAGAATATTCTTTTAGAAGGGATAGTGTGGCTAAATTATTTGCAGTCAAAGCTGGTCTATAGTTGCTATAAATTAAAAGGCATGAAGAAGCTGATCAAGTCAACAATCCAAATTATTGTCCTTATTATCGGATGATCAGTCAATCTATCGAAGACTTTTATATCTACAAAGATTGGCTAGAAAGAAATTATCGATGAGGTGAATTTATACTATCTAACAGTGTTCTAGTCAGCCCAAAAAGAGAGTCTACAAGAATGATTAATCCTCTTTCGTATAATCCATCAAAGACAAATAGAAGGAGAAATCAGTTCAGACTAAAGAATGGCAAACAATAGTCTCCAAAAAGAGCATGAAAATACTGAAGCAGCTAAAAGACGTCCCTAGTGTTAAGTGGAAATCATCACTTGAACTTATATTGGACTTAAGAGAGATGCCTAAACCAAGTATTTGGGCTACTCAGTAGCATTCTGACAAGGTTACTTTATCACAGCATGAGAAGCAGCCTACTAAACGCAGGCCTCATAAATCGAAGAAGCTGGCCAAGAAAAGGAAGATTAAGTAGAAAACTATAACTCAAAAGATCATTAATAATCTAGAGGAGTATCACCAGCCAGCATGACAGCCATTTAGGCTTGCAGACTTCATGCCCAAACTTCGCATTGCTAAATCAGATAAAGAAGATAATGATGAATCTTGTCCAGTAGAGACATACCGAATTATCTATGTGATGTCAGATATTCTTCAACATTAGTTACTTTGAAATGATAAGGGTATTCAGACAAACTAGGCCAACCTATCATAATTCTTATCAGGAAAGCAAGAAGAGCTTGAGGAGTTAATATCTGAATTTTATTTAATGACTCAACAAGACATTAACAATTCAGATGAAGATGTATATTTTCCTGATGGAGAAGAGTCAGACTCATCGATATCATCACATATGAAATGCATTACGTTGAAAAATGAGTCTAGCCCTTTTGGCCAATCTTCCAGAATAAGAAGGGAATTTGAAGAAACTACCTCTTCAGAAGAATTGAGCAAGATAAGGTGATTCAAGTTCAATTGAGAAGTAGTAAAATTTTACCACCAGCATCAATGAAGGGAAATGCAAATGAAGACAAAGATAAGCAAATTAAAGTCAATGAAGATATCATTCCTAGAAATCCTAAAGTGAAGCCTAAATCAAGCGAGAGGATAGATTATTATATTCTATCACAATTGAGAAAGATCCCTACACAACTGAGTGTGTATGAGGCTCTCTTGATGTCAAAAGACCTCTGAGAAACTTTGATACAGGATCTCAAAGATTCAAAGAGTTATGAAGCTTACTTTATTGAGAAATGCATGTCTGAAGCATTGCAAACTCAAGATCTCCTAGTAATCACATTTTCTGAGGAAGATCTTATGTTGGGGACAGCAGATCATAACATCCTCTATATATTACTACAAAGAGTGATAGCATCTCGATCAGCGGAATATTGATCGATCTAGGTTCTTCTATCAATTTTATGAGTCTAAAGGTATTAAGAAGATTATCACTTGATATCCAACATATTGGGAGAGATTAATTGATGGTTCATGGTTTCAATAAAAAAGAGAAGAAAACTTTAGGTTCTTTTATTCTCTCGCTCAGGTTCAAGGATTTACATACAGAAGCTAAGTTTCATGTAATCGATGTTGATACATTATTTAGAGCTCTCTTGGGCCAGTCATGGTTGTATGAGTATGGCATGGTCCCATCAACTATGCATCAGTGTATGAAGTACCTAAAAGAAGGAGAAGAATTTAGAATCCTTGGTAACCTACAACTATTCTCCTCTAATGAAGCAAAGATCTATGAAGATGCAAAACATTTCATCCCTAAAGAGCCCAAGCCAACAGAGCCTCTTGAAGCGGTAGCATCCACTACAGGAACTAAAAAGCAATTTCACAAAGTGAAAGACTAGAAGCAAAGAGAAAGAAAGAAGGCAACCCGACGCTCCTTAAAGCACTTGATTCTGCACCTAAGTCAGGAAAATTAGTTCCTAATTTGGGAAGTGACATGGAAGAAGAAGAAGAAGAAGAAGATATGTCTATCAAACCTAAGAGAATTTATAAGCTTTCAAGAAAGGCAGAGTATGAAATAAGTGATTCTGATTCAGACAATGATTTTGAATCTACTTATGGAAATAGAGTTTAGATGGCTGCATCATGGAGGATAGCTCACTTGGCAGAGTCAGATGACTCACCCAAAATTATACCCATCCCTCAGCAATGCTTTAAAGAAATCAGTCCACTGGAGGTTCATAATATTGAAGAATTGATAACATTTTATGTGCCGTCGTTGACTAAGAGTGGCAGAACAGGAACTCTATTTTACAAATTTGAAGAGTCTTAGCCTCACAATTTTAATTGGCCCACTCAACATGAGAATTTTGATGAGGTAGTGCCAACAAGAATACCAATACACTATCCATATAAATTATGATGAATGATGCATAAGCTTAGAATTCATATTGGGACTATTAAATATAGAACCCAAATCTTTAACAAGATGTGGAGCCAAAGAAGTCCTCAAGCATCACGAAGAAGTGATAAGTTTATCACTAAAGGTCTTGGGTTCACCCGTAAATCTCATCAAAATAGAACCTATTATAATATAATAGAAGCTAAAATAGAAACTCATAGTGAGAAGAAGATGATTGAAATTCTTCTTAAAAATGATGAAGAAGTAGAAGCCAAGCACACTGAAGAACTTGAAGATGGTGGATAAATAGCTACTATAAATGAATCTTAAAGAAGTCAACCTAGAGTTGAGGATGACCCCATCATACTTTTATTCTGCCCTACATGAGAAAGTTGAAGAGCTAAAAATGTTATTTTGTGAATTCAGGGATTGCTTTGCCTGGACATATTCTGAAATGTCAGGCTTATCCCATGATATAGCAGTTCATAAACTAGCTATTAAACTAGATGCAATGCCCGTTAAGCAAGCTCCTAGGCGAATGAGATTGGAGATTGAAGAATAGGTAATTGCAGAAACTAAAAAGCTAATTGAAGCAGACTTCATCCGAGAGAAGTATGCAGATTGGATAGCCAATATTGTCCCAGTTAGGAAGAAGAATGGCCAAATACGTCTCTGCATTGACTTAGGACCTAAATAAGGCATGCCAAAGATGACTTTCTACTTTCAATATATCGAACTATTGGTGGACAAAATTCCAACTATGACATGTTCTCATTCATGGAAGGATCATCGGGATACAACCAAATTAAAATGGCACAAGATGAAAATATACAACATTGAACTATTGGCATCTATTGTTATTTACGGTCATGCCCTTTGGCTTGAAAATTGGAGCTACATACCAAAGAGTCATGGCATATTTTTGATGAGTTGATTCATCAAAAGCTAGAATATTATGTCAACGATTTGGTGGTGAAAATCTTAAATCGTGAAAACCACTTCAAAGACTTGAGAATTATACTGCAGAGAATCAGAAAATATGATCTCAAGTTGAATCATCTAAAATGTGCATTCGGGGTATCCTCTAGAAAGTTCCTGGGGTACATTGTACATCACAAAGGTATTAAATTGATCCTGCTAAAATCAAGGCAATCGTGGAGATGCCTCCATCAAAAAGTTTATTAGCTCCATTCTTTATAAGGACAGCTTGCATTCATCCGTCGGTTTGTATCAAACCTATCAGGACACTGTCAACCATTTGCAAGGTTGATGAAGAAGGATGCTCCATTCAAACGGGATAAGGAGTGCCAAGAAGCCTTTAATAGCATTAAAAACTACCTGTTAAATCCACCAATTCTTATAGCGCCTACTCATGGGAAGCCCCTCATTCTATACACAGCTGTGTTAGAAGAGTCCCTTGGAGCATTATTGGCGCAACACAATGAAGAAAGCAAAGAGAGTGCTTTTTATTATATTAGTTGGAGGCTGATTGGATCATAAATGAGATACTCTCTGATAGAGAAGCACTGCTTGGCATTGATCTTTGCAGTCCAAAAGCTTCATCACTATATATTATCTCATAATATTACCCTTATCTCAAGGATTGATCCACTGAAGTACTTGATGACAAGACCAACATTAACAGATCGCTTGGCAAGATGTGTAGTATTGCTTTTACAATTCGATATCACATACGTTCTGTAGAAAATAGTGAAGGGACAAATCTTAGCAAATTTTATAGCTGCACATCTTATCCCTGCTGACTCTTCTCTTAATGAAGATTTTTTGGATGAGCAAACTATGATCATTCATGAAAGTGAAAAATTAAAAATTTAGGAAATGTACTTTGATGGAGCCTCATCGATCAAACAAGTATAATATCTAAATTTCTCAAGAGCAAAAGAATTAGCATCGTCTTCATAACACCAGAAGGAGGGATAATGAGATGATCATATGGATTGACCAAGCCAAGAACTAATAATAGAGCTGAATGTGAAGCATTAATGGCAGGTATGGAATAAGTTATTTCATAGGCATTCAAAACTTGCATATTTTTGGTGATTTTCAACTTATTATAAATCAAGTACTCGTCATCTATAGAATCAACAAGCTTGAGTTAGCTTTCTATCACAAGCGAGTTCTCGAGCTAATGAAGTAGATACCAAATATCACTAACTTGAGTCTCTCGATCCAAGAATAGCAAAGCTGATTGCTTAGCAAAATTAGCTAAGAAAATGACAAGTATGAATGGTGATTATGTCATGATCGACATATTTACTTGATGAGTTCTAGAGCCAATAAAGTATCAATCCCTGCAGGTAGAGGTGTATCAAATCTGACCCAGCAGGATGCGACTTAGGTTGCTCTTCAAACTCCCCAAAATCAACATGAAGTTGTACCAAGAAGAGCAAAGAATGGCATTGCCTCAGAAAAGCAGTGTGAGGCCTTTATAGTAGAAGAGTCACGTGATTAGAGGCAACCCTTCATCGACTACTTTAAAGAAGGAAAATTGTAAAATAATAAATCACTAGCAGCTCAAATTGAGAAGAGAATGCTATGTTATACTTTCGTCAATAATACTCTATATCATAGATCCTTTGAAAAATGTGGCTACGATGCCTATATGTAAATGAAGTTATTTCAGTGATGGTTGAAGTTCATGAAGTACTTTATGGTGTACATTAGTCAAGTCCCAAGATGGCAATAAAAATTAAAAGGATGGGCTATTATTGGCCATCTATGGTGAGAGATTGTATCAATCATGCTAAGAAGTGTCATGAGTGTCAAGTACATGCGAACCTCATCCATCAACCTCCAAATCCATTACACCCAACAATAGTATCCTAGCCATTCGAATGTTGGGGTACAGATGTAATTGGACCAATTAATCCACCGTCGTCAGTTGTTCACCGCTTCATCCTAGCAGGGACTGATTATTTCTCTAAGTGGGTTGAGGCTACCCCATTTAAAGAAGTTACTACTGACCGAGTGATCAATTTCTTCATGCATAATGTGGTACATAGATTTGGAGTGCCATGAATAATTTTGATAATGTACGACTTTCAAAAAAAGATTTATAGATTTGTCGATCGACATAAAATTGATTGGTGATACTCTTCAATATATAATCTAAGAGCAAATGGTTTGGTAGAAACTTTCAACAAGACATTGGTCAAACCGCTCAAGAAAATTCTCACCAAAAATAAAAGAGAATGACATACCAAGTTATTAGAGGCACTATGGGCATATCGAACTACCTACAATACACTGACTAAAGCCACTCCATATTCATTGGTATTTGGGGAAGCGTTCTTCACTAGAAGTTAAGATGTGTTCACTTCGAGGAGCCATCCAATACAATCTAACTGAAAATCAAAATGCTCACCTGAGAATGGAGGAGCTCGACGTGCTTGATGAAGTTAGACTGTAAGCACATCAAAATTTGGAAGTCTATCGAGCAAAGATGTCCAGGGCTTTTGACCATACGGTGTAGCCTCGAACATTCCAAAAAGGAGAATTTTTTCTAGTGTTGAGAAGATGAATTAGTCCTAATCAAAAATTTTGTGGCAAATTTGAGCCTAATTCGGAAGGCCCTTTTGTCATTGAAAAAGTATACCAAGAGGGGCATACCAACTCATCGAGCTAAATGGTGAAAGACCAATACTATCAATTAATGGTCGATACTTGAAAAAGTATTATACACATCACATCCTGTGGTATAATTTAAATCCTCACAAGATAGAGGATATGTTTATTTAGTATATCTATTTAGGTGACATCACTTCATCGAGATCCCTAAATAAACATACTCAGATGAAGAACTTTTAGTAAAATTCTCTGTTATAGGGGCATTTTTAGATTTTTTATATAGATGAAATCAATGTTGTATGTTAAAATCTCCTTTAGAGTATATCAATTCAAATATTAGTATGTTTGTGTAATTTCATCTTGAAAATTCTCCTAAATGTGCTTTAGAATTCCCCCTGTAAAATAGGAGGCATTTTTTTAGTTTATATTAAGTTTATTTGAGTTGTCATCATGCCATAAGATGAGATTCTCAAATATATTCTGATTCAAGTTGACATCGAGCATTATGCCAAAATCCCTGAATAAATATATAATTATCATTATTAAGTTGCAGGATCTTACAGAACAAAAGAATCTATTACTCTACATGAAAAGACAACCCTATGTTAGAAATTTATTTCTATATTTGCCAAATTGGAGATTAAGCTAGAAGAACTCCCAATTTCGAAAGTTTCAATCAACGAAGTTGGAAAAATATCAACATCTACATCCTGAAGTCTAGGACACGGATGAGTTCTAAAGGTCGAACTCAACAAGCTCATAAATGGCCATGGCGCTCTCCTCGCTCAACCAGCCGCAAGAAAAGGCTATAGTGAAAGAGCCCCCATTCATTAGTCTGATGATAAAAATACCAACCCACTACAACTTAAGTTGAAGACTCGAGTAGGTTCTAATGGTCAAACTCAATAAGCCCAAATGTGGCTGAATTGCTGACGCTCTCCTAACTCAATAAGCCGTAAGAAAAGACCACAGTGAAAGAGTCCAGCTCATTAGTTCAATGATGATAGCTGTTCAATCTAAAACTAGATCCAACTTAGTGATTATAAACAACCAGGATCCAAGAGATCTTTCTATTTAATTGATAGATCAAGACAATATGAAACTCTCAACTCAGAGTTGCCTCAAATTAATTATATATTACCCCGCGGTGATATCTCTCTAATGATGATCAAGCTTAAAAGCATCAAGCCAATCTCTAATCAAGTCTATCAAAGCAAAAAGCACAGGACCGAGGAAGCCATTCCATAGTTCATACAAAACTAATGGCTGAACTAAAGAAATTTTATAGTTATTTAGTCTGTTAATGCACACGTTGCTAGACTAATAACTCAATATTGACCCTATATAAGCTAAAAGGTTGAGTCATCACAACCTTCAATCTATTAAAGTACCAAGCATAGGGTTCATGCATACATACACTTCGACAAGTCAATATAAATAAATTGACTTCATCAAGTCGTCAAGCTCGAAGAAATTTCAACTAAAGCTAGAAGGAATTTCAAATCCAACCAACGGATAAACTAATTCCCCAGCGGAGTCCTTCATAAAAAAAAGCAGATCAATTCCTCCATCAAACTCAACCAAGCACGAAGCTAGGGTTGGAGGAAACTCAAATCTGTAATGACATAAAAGAAAGAGATCTTCAGCAAAGCCATTGAAGCATAGAGTAAGTGGTGTAAGAACTCTTATCTTTCTAACAAGTTGTGAAAAATCGTTAATCTTGTCATTTAGCATGTCCTGAATTAGGCAGCATACTAATGATGAATCCTATCAAAGCTCTGTAACCTATTGCAAGCGAAGCTGAAATGATCCAAGTTTTATGGCCAGCCCAAAAGGTCAACCAGTTTTCAACAAATGTGACTCGCTCCATGCAAATCACATTTGTTGGAGGGCATTTGTTGACCTCCTCATATGTGTCATAAATCAAGACAAGTCCACAAGTCAAATTCGACGGGCGAGGTGATAACATAAGGTTCAAAATGTACGAATCACGAAAATGGTCAAAACGATCTCTGATCGATGAATGGACTTTACCATCATGTTCAGAATGTCGAAATTGATTAAAATATAAATATTACACAATCTAAAGAGCGACCAATAAAGCCATCAAATTATCATCGATATCGTCAATCGGAAGCTAAATGTCCAGCGACCTGTTCATTAATCAAATTTAGCTTTGAAACATCAAAATTATCAAATGAGATTGTTGCTCAAATCGGATGAGTAATGCAAAATGTCGAATGATTTGAAGTGATAATACAAATTGAGGCGAAATACGGGCGTCACCAAAATCAACTTAAATGATCCGATCGATGAACTTCAATCACGTTCAAGATGTCGGTCGAATATAAATATTACACAACTTGATGATCAACCGATCAAGTGATTGAGTCATCAACGCGCCTACATGCATATTAAAGTCAAGAGGTGCCGACGCAAGTCAAATGACCTCCGTTCACAAAATTGATTGGGTCGTTAGCTTCGAAACATCAAAATATATCAAGTAAGACTGTTCGCACTTAATTCGGATGAGTCTGCATGAGTGTCAAGCGGTCGAAATTGATGACGCGCATTTTGAGCTGAAATTGACTCAATTTGGCTGACTAACCAAACGGTCTTGATTGTGAACGAACTTCGACGTTCAAACAAGAATAATCTTAAGTTCACAATAAATTTGAAAAATCAGCTTAAAAATCAATTTAATCTTAACTTAAAGCCCAGATCACTAACTCCCACTCTAATAAACTCGCTCGATTCATGCCCTACCTGACCCGACTCGGTTCACGCGACCCACCTCTCCTTTTTTTCTCGCGATGCCAAAGAGGCAATAAACGACGGCTAAGGCGAACCCTCTTCACGTGATGCTTTCGTCCTTCCTTCGCACGAAATAACCACTCCTCCCTCCACGTGCATCCCCCTCGAAAATCATTCGCCCTCTTCCCCTTTCTTCTTCTCAACCGCAAGGGATGATGGGTTAGGGGCTTCTTCGATTTTTTTTTCTTTTCACCCACAGGACAAGCCCTAGCTTCTTCTCATCCACTCTGACCCCTCTCGTTTATGTCAAGCGCCGCTCGTCCACGCAGTGCTCCTATACAACAATTCTGATTGATCTAACATAGTATCGTCTCAGATCTCGGTCTCATATCTTTAATAAAATTTTCGAGATTTGCAAATCTTGGATTTGTATTTCCTATAGTTAGAGGTTTGAATAGATAACTTTAATTTTTCTTCTAATGCATCTGTTTGCATGTTTGAACTAAATATTTCAATATAATTCACGGTATTGTACAGTTGTTGGTTGTTGTTGTTATTTTGTTACATGTTGTAGCTGAAATTTCTTAAATGACTCTCTATGGATTTCATGTCCATAGAATTCTCGGGCTCCATTTTCCACAGATAGACTCGTGTCACTGAGACTGTGTGGCTATTGGGTCTATTGGGTTTTAAGTCAAAAAAACTCCTTAACATGATAGTGAGTCCATTAGTCCTCCAAAGTTTTCATTTTCATTTGCAAGTGTTGAAAATGAGGTAGAATACTTTAGGATTTCTTCTACCTTGCTGTGGTGAACATCGATATTTTTTCATGGTGTTAAGGAAGATCCCCAACTCATTTGGAACAATATAAAAGTTGTACCTTTCCTCTCTTCCTTCATGCGCTTCAGTTTATGTAAATTCCCCGAATTCCCCTTGCTGAATTCCACTCCACCGAACTCGCTTTTGGCTTGAACCTCCTAGCTAAACCTTCATTTCCAATTTTCTCCTCGCCTCAATCGGATGAAGCAACACCGTTAAGAGGCAGGTTCTTCTTTGGTTTTTCGCATTCACATCACCTCTCCAATCTTGCTTCATCATGTCGGAAGAACACCGTCAAGAGGTTCTTCTTTCAGTTTATCGCATTCCTTGCCTTTCCAATCTTGCTTCTGTCGGATGAAGTAACACCGTCAAGAGGTGAATTCTTCTTTCAGATTTCGGCATCGCATTCCTTGCGTTACCTTTCCAATCTTCGCTTCACCACAATCGGATGAAGTAACACCGTCAAGAGGCGGGTTCTTCTTTCGATTTTCGGCGTCACACTCCTTGCATTACATTCCCAATTGCATATCCAACCCCATCTCTTTGCCGATCTTTATAGCACGCAAAAAAATGAATCAGAACATGTGTGATATATGAATATGGATGTATTTACATACTTGTGTTTCTTTGCAGGTTTGAAGGCTATGTCGTGCTCAAGAGGGCATGACGAGATGAAAAACCAGCTGTGGTGTTGCAAGACTGCTATGCTTAAGAGGGTGTACCGAGTAAACCAACATCTGTTAGATGTCGCTCCCTCTAAACGAAGACGAAATACTATCAAATTTTTTTCTAATTTCTAGACTTAGAAAAAAATGGGGGAAATGAACATATATTGCATTTGCCTTCTTTTAGGTTTGAAGGCCTTGTCGTGCTCAAGGGTGTGTGAGATGAAAAACAGGCGTGGTGTCATAGACAAGCTCACTATCAGAGGGCATCAGGTAAAAACCCGATGTTGCCCCCTACACGGGGATGATGTCGGGAGGCTGAAAAAATTTAGACTAAATTTGAAGACTTAAGTAAATTCAAATGGAAATTACCTAAATTTAAGTCAAACAAAAGAATATATGATAAATATGAAGATAAATGTTAAATTAAAGAGAAATAGGGGAGAGCACTTAAAGAAAATTTTGAAAAGAATAGAATAGTCATATAAAATGTAAGTAAAATTTGGGGAGGTTAATATTAAACTCACAAACTCTAATTGTGATTCTCTATGGCTTAAATTGAAGTAATGAGTGAGTTAACTTTTCTTATAAATTTCTCAAAACTAAATAAGCTTTAATTGAAATTTGGAGAGATTAATACTAAACTCATAACAAACTTGCAATAAACTTAAAGTCTAAGGATGAATCCAAATTGGGTTTAATAACTCTTATATGAATAAGGTAATTACTATGCTAGCTAATAAAAGTAGTGAAATAAAATAATAAATCTTTGTCGACATAACTTGTCAAAGTGATGTAGATTGAACATAATCAAATTGAGAGAATTACAAAAACTCAACAAATAAACTAAGTGCAAGTAATATTAGCTTCCTTCAACCAAAAATTAAGGAATTTCATCATAATTATGATTTTCAAAATCAATTATTTCATTAATTAGATGAAATTATCTAAGCTATAAGCGTCTGCATGTGCTCGGACATAGAGATTTCAAGTGAAAATTATGATGTCTAAAAAGGCTGTGCAGGATAAAGTTAAAATTAAATGAAAATCTGAAATAAATCTCATATTTTAATCACAAAATTACCTAAAATTACTATACACCCGCATGGGCCCCGACACTGCGCTGAATTCTTAAATTCAAGTGTTTGAGGATGTTGTGCAGGCTGCTTCCCGGTTTAGTCTTAGGACTAGGTCCGGGTTAACAAAACCTAAAAACCTATAGTAAGAGTTTCAAATCAGTGAAATATCTGAGAAACTGATTCTGTCATGTGACCGTAAATCTAATCCTCTATTAGTGGCTAAACAGAGTTGACATGATCTAAAGCTCTTAAACATGTTCAAATTAATCAATTTTTCAAATCAATTTAAGTATCAATATAAAACTACTTAAATAAAATTCTATCATTAAAAGCTTAAATCAAAACTCAATCTATCCACCTTCTGTAACTGTTTGTCGGGGGTGACAAATTAAGAAAACTCTAGCTTGCAAAGGAGCCAATGTCAAATCAAGTGTTCTACTATGTTCACTCTCAATCAATCTCACGCTAGTAAGGACATGACCCATGTCCTCTGACAACGTGTCTTGGCCAATAGGCTCCATAGATGAAACAATTATGACTAGAGTCCTCTGAGCAGGTGGTTTGACCAGTCAGGCTCCATTATATTATGATCACGATCGTAGCCCGTATGCTCCCCAATGGCTCTGCCCTTTGAGTTGTGAATCATAGGATACATTTGATAGGGCAAACATCCCTCTGTCAGCTAAGGTAGACTTAAGTCTGTCTCCTTAGACAAACACCACCCCAAGTCTACAAGAATTTCTTGGACGACGTAACCCATGTGTTGCTGATAAGGATCCTTTGGTTAGTTGGTCTATCTCCTATGAGTAGATTAGGGGCCTCGGGATGACGGAACCATAGGATAAAGATCATGCGTGTCATCATTCCCCCAACCATCTGGTTTAAGCTGAAATGGTGAATTTCATAATCTAAATTCTGAAACTCCGTATGATGCTACTATATACTACGCATTAAGCGATCTAACGACAAGCCTTAATCAAAGTTTTTCTCACTTATTGGAAGGGGTAATTAACTATAGGGGCTTGCGCTTATGGGAAACATGGAACCAAATCTAAAGTCCTCACAAAATGAGGGCGAATCTCTGGGTAGTGTCTTATATACTATTCCATCTATCTTCTGAAAATTACACACTCAATCAAATCACTATGTTCACTCTCAATCAAATCACTCTCTTCAATTCAATATTTGTCGAGAGGTCGATGGAGAATTTTTGGAGCTCATAGACCTATCATTTTGTTACTGCCGCAGAGGAACACCATCATCAGGCGGGTTCTTCTCTTGGTTTCGGCATCTCCCTCTCCGTCTCCTTGTCGATCATTGCAAGTGCGTAGAAAAAAATAAATCTGAACATGTGTGATGTGAATGTGTATATATATATATATATATCAAATGTTCCATATTATATCAAATGAAGTATACATCATAGAGTCTAAATGATTTTTGACACTATGTGTTACATAAGAGAGCTCTTATAAAAATCATAATCAAGGAAAATCAAAGATAGGTTATAAATTATGCAATATGTTGATCATATTAAAAGAAACATGTATTCCAGACACTTTGAGAGAAAGTACATGAGATTATATAAATAATAATGAATGTCTATTCATATTAATCGCCATCAACACACTTTGATGGCCTCTTGCTGATTATAGATACTACAATTATTCTTTTCATTTGCATCAAGTGGCTCTCATGCAAAAAGTGCATCGACTAAATATGTGACATTTTCTAGAGAATGTCAAGGGCAAAGAGCTTATGTCCTCAACTAAACAAGAAAAAGGTTATATTAGAATATGTTAATCAAAAATTAATTAAAATATATTTTAAACTTCTAAATTTTCTTCGAGTGTAATACATGAACAATCAATTAAATCTTATAATGCATTAATTTCACAAATCTATTACCTTAGGTTTATTTAAACTTCATATATACTAGTCAAATATTTTTCATCAAGATATCATCGCTCAATTTTTTCATATATACTAGTTAGTTTCACTTATATGACTATGAAATTATTTTTAAAGATGTTCTCTTTTAGTCAAATAGAGTCTTCATCCTCGATATTTAGGTTCTATTGTTCAAAATGATGGTGAAATAGATGGAGATGTTATTAGTAGAATTCAAGTTGGATGGTTGAAGTGGTGGAATGCATCTGGCCTATTATGTGATAGAAAAGTTCCACTTAAACATAAGGAAAATTTTATAAGATGGTGGTAAGACCTGCAATGACCTATGGTGTAGAATGTTGGCCAATAAAAGAGAAGCATAAGACTAAGTTAAGTGTTACAAAGATGAGGATGCTCGGGTGGATGAGTGGCTTTACTCTTAGAGATAGAATGCAAAATGAGTATGTTCAGGAAAAAGTTGGGTAGCTCAGTGGTAGATAAGATTCGGAGAGTCTTTAGATGGTTTGGCCACATAAAGTGTATGTCGATGACCCAATTAGGAGAGTAGATGCATTAGATTTACCTTATGTTAAGAAAGGTGAGGTAGACCTAAAAGACTTGGTTAAGATGTATAAAAAATGATCTTAGTATACTTGAATTAAATGAGAATTTGACACATAATAGGACACAATGGAGACAAAGGATTCATGTAGCCGACCCCACCTAGTGGGATTAAGGCTTGTTGTTGTTGTAGAGTCTTCATCCTCAAATAATTCTTACTAATATCGTTGCCTCTATACCTTCTCCTTTATGTACAAGATGGTCTCCTTGCCTCTTGGGGTTGCAATTTTCAATTCATAAGATTAAAGCTAAGTGATACAAGAGTTCATGTTTGAGACATATAATCGCTCCCTATTCAAGTTTATTAGATGCTCAAATTCCACACTCAATCAAGTCTGCAGCCTTTTTGTGATGCTAATTTTTCTTTAGAGATTACTCTATCCTCTCGCTCGATCACCACCTTCATCTAGTCCGCAGGAGATACATCATTTTTTATGAGAATCTAGAGATTATTCCAGCTTATGGTCAGCTTTCATGTTTTATATGATTGAAATTTTGTAGTGTTGTAATACTTTTGGTTCTTTTTTCATTTTCCTTTTTTTTTTGTAACTAAGTTTCTTCTTTTATATATGTATTCTCATCATTGTAAAAAAATTTTCTCTAACATAAGAAAATAAAGAAACTATATGAAGTAAAAAATTTTTCATCTCAGCTTGTGCTATCTGCTAACCTTGGAAGGACTAAGAGCGTTGTTCTTAGGGCTTAAGAGGAGCTACAACTACTCATTTCTTTCAAGGCTCAGGGTCATCCCGGTGGAGTGGTTTAAAGGGACGCTCCTTACTGCAGAGAGATTAAAAGCTACCAAGATTTAATTTAAAATACCAATGTGCCTGTGGGCTCCAAAAATTCTCCACCGACCTCTCGATGAATAGAGTATAATTTAAAGTGTCGATTTTTTGCGAGATGAGATAGTAGATAAGACACTACCCAGAGATTTCACCCTCATTTTGTGAGGACTTTAGATTTGGTTTCAGGTTTTTTATAAGCAGCACTTATAGTTAATTACCCCTCCCAATGTTGAGAGAGAACTTTCGATTAAGGCTAGTTGTTAGGTTCTTTTAATGCGTAGCATATAATAGCAGCATGTGGAGTTTTAAAATTTAGATTGATGAAATTTATTATATTTAACTTAAAGCGGATGATTGGGGGAACGATGACGCGCCCGATCTAGATCCCATGATTCCGTCATCCCAGGCTATCGTGGTTCCTAGTCCACTTAGTGAGGAGTGTACCCCAAGGATCCTTATTAGCAACACATGGGTTCGTCATCAAGAATCCTTGTAGACCTGGGGTGGTGTTTATCTAAGGAGACAAGCTTAAGTCTACCTTAGCTAACAGAGGGCTTTTTGCCCAATCAAGTATACCCTACGGTTCACAACTCAAAAGGCAAAGCCATTGGGGAGCATACGGGCTACAATCGTGGATGTAATATAATGGTTCCATTTGGTGGCAATCCGTCAGAATTAAATGCTCATCATGTGAGCTCTGGCCAATGCGTCAGAGGATCTGGTCCGTCCTTGCTAGCATGAGATTATTTGAGAGTAAACATAGTTGCATACTTGATTTGACTTTGTGTGAGTTTTCTTAATTTAACAATTACGGAAGGTGAATTAGATTTTTAGCTTTAAGCTTTTTAAAAAAATTGAATTTCATTTAAGCACTTATAATTTGGTGGTTTATTTGATTTTATAGTTACATTGATACTTGAGTTTGATTAATTTAATTTGAGGTTGGGAGCACATTTTTATGATAAGTACCCCATCCGGTTGAAATCTTCATTCAACACTGCCATCATCGGGGTGGTTAATTGATTGAATTAAATATATTTGAGAACTTTAGATCCTATCAACTCTATTTAGCTCTTAACAGAAGATCAGATCTACCTTCACATGAGAGAATTAGCTTCTCAGATATTTTACTAAGTTGAAATTCTTATAATAGATTTTTAGGTTTTGTTAACCCGAACCCAGTTCTAAGACTAAACCAGGAATCAACCCGCGCAACATCCTCAGACACTAAATTTAAGCATTCAGCATAGTGTTGGGGCCCATGTGGGTATTTAAATCATTTAATTTATTATTTTAGATCTTGTCGACTCTATTAATTTAATAATAGAGGATCAGACCTAAATTTATATTTTGAGGATTTTGAATTTGAGAATATTGAATATAATATCATAAATATTTTGATAATATTTACTCCTCTAGTTGATATCTTCAATCAACTTCGGTATCATTGGGAGTTAGGAGATAGTCGTTATCTTGCCAAATGACATTAACTTCACAGATTTTTTTTAGAAAGCTATAACAACATCATTAAGTTTTGTTAAACCCAATCTAGACTACCGGTAATCAACCCATGCATCTCGGACACTTGAATTTAAGCATTCAACATAGTGTCAAGGCCCATGCAGGTGTATATAAGAATGCTTGCACACTTTTGAGGAATTAAATTTGAGTTTTAATCATACTTTATAATATGTGTAAGAGTTTAATTGAATCCTTAATTAACGTCTTATGTTCTCTTGTACGATGTGTTGCGAATCCGATGGCATAAAAGATGTTATAGATTGATCTAATATCTTATTAGATTTTTCAGATTAATATTTAATTGATTTCAATTTAGCCTGCGTAGTCTTTTCAGACATTAAAATTTACACTTTAAATCTTTATGTCCGAGCACATGCAGGTGTATCTAAGAATGCCTTAATTAACGCATTCTATTCGCTTGTATGATGTGTTGCGAATCCGGTGGCGTAAGATGTTTTAGATCTTATTCAATTATTTAGATTAATATTTATTTATTTGCATCTAGTATTTAAGTTTCAATGGAGCTTAGTTTGTGATCGCTAAGAAGCTTATAGACTCATTCTTATTTAAAGTCCTTTAGAATTTTTGTGAGTAGGTTTAGCTTCGATTAATCATTTTTTTATTTAAGTTTAGTTTAAGCTTATTAATACTCTTATTTAATCGTATTTAAGCTTTGTGTCAATCTAAATTTCAGCAGCCTCTCGGCATCTTCTGCCCATAGGAGGCTATTCGACCTTCCTGTCAGCTCTACTGAGCATAACGGTTAGTGTCTTGCGACACTACGGTCGTCATCTTCTACCTATTAGCTCTACTGGGCATAATAGAGTCTTCAAACACCTGCAATAAAAAGAGCATATATGTTGGTTTATTCTTTAATTTATCATTCTCAAATAAGTTTAATTTAATTTCGTCAACACTTTTATTTGTTTTTGTTTAGATCTCCCGTCAGTCCAAAATTCAGCAGCCTCCTGACGTCGTCCCCACATAAAGGGTTGCATCGGGGGTCAATTCGATCTTCCCGTTAACTCTACTGAGCATACGGTCAGTGTCTTGTGACACTACGGCCGTTGTCTTCTAACCTGCTCAGCATAACAGGGTCTTCAAACTCCTTCAATTTCAATTCAGATTTTAATTTTGAGTTTATTGTTCATTTTGTGTTAAATTAATTAAGTTCTCTATTAGTTTGAATTTCTGACCTCCGATATCATCCCGTGTACATTGGGACTATTGACCTTCCCGTCGGCTCTACTAAGTATAACGTCGATTGTCTTTGCGACCTCGACCATGTCTTAACTTGTCTCTAAGCATACAGTCTTCAAACACCTTGTAATTCTGGTTGCTTTCATGAGGCCTCTTGATGGGTCTAAATTGGAATGCCGAGATGGTTTGTCCAACCTTTTCTCCTTTCTCCATGAGGGTGCTCGTGTAATATCCTTCATCTCTTGTAATCTTTGAACCCTAGATTTAGTAAAATTAAGTAAAACGAGCTTCTTCAAACTCTGCAATCTTCAACAATCATTTGAGGCGATGAGAGATCAAAATTCCATCTTGAAGAAGTTCTTTGGAAATAAGAAAAGTTCTCCACGAACTCGGGACTAGAGAACAAGCTTCTAAGGCTCTCATGAGTTTTAGAAGTATCAATAGAAGGAAGATATTTCATCGTTGTTCTTTGTTCCTCCTTTGTCATATGTTCCTTGAAAACCTCGAGATTAATAATGTCCTTAAGATAAATCTCAGGTGAATCTCATACGATGTCAAGGTTCTCCAGTGAAAACTTGTATCTTTTAGCGATTCTTTTGCCGTGCCGTAGACTTCTCAAAATTGTTTAGGCTAGAATTAGGCAAATTAGTTCTTTTGCTTTATTTATCTACAAAGCTGGATGCGAGCTTGAATAAGGACTAATTAACTTCTTATCAGAAGTGAGCTTGTCTCAAATTCCTCCTCTACGACTTTGACTTGGATACCTGAAGAACACCTCCATGTCCAATCTCAATGAGCCCATCGCATTTCACCTTCAAAAGCAAGTCTTCTTATGAGGATCCAGATAAGTTAGATGATTGTTGTTCACGCCATGTGGAGTATGATGAAAGTATAATTTTCCGAATTTGGATTTTTCTAGAGAGAAAATGGACACCAAAAAAATATGCTTTTGATAGATTTCTTTCTCTATATTTAACAAGAGTACAATACCAATATATATAGTCTTAAGTTAGACTCTTGAAATTCCTTAGACTCTTTCAATACCATAAAAGCTAATAAAAACAGAATACCAAAAGACTAATTTTTTTATGACTATTCAAATTTACGTCCTAAAATCCCCTTGAGTTTAATGCTCAACAAATTCCTCCCTTAAACTCAAACTTTTCAGATCCTTCATTCCCATCATCATTTTGAAGTTTTCAAGCGAGTCATCGGTAGAGGCTTAGTAAAGATGTCTTACTTGGTCATGACTTGCAACGTGAATTAATTTCACTTCTCCATTCTTTACATGTTCTCTAATGAAATGAAAACGTGCGTCGATATGCTTACTCCTCTCATGATGAACTGGATTCTTTGCCAATTCAATGGCTGATTTGTTGTCGACTCGTACTTCGGTTGCCTCATGTTGTTGTAGATTTAATTCATGTAGTAAATTCCTTAGCCAAATTGTGTGACACACACACCAAGATCACATATTCTCACATGTTGACAAGGTTACGATTGGTTGTTTCTTGAGAGCCATGTGAATCGTATTCCCCATGTAGAATCATTATCTATTTGTACTTTTAGGTCATCTACATCTCCGCACCAATCACTATCAGTATCCTACCAACTTGAATTCAATTGCTTTTGAGTAGAACAGCCTGAGTGATTCCGTTCCCCGAATATAGCGAAGAATTCTTTTAATAGCTTTGAGGTGCGAGTGTCTTGGATCTTCCATGTATCGACTTACTATACCGACTATATGCAATATCGGCCTTGTGCATGTGAGATACCGTAGACTTCCTACCAAACTACGGTAATCATTTGCATTTACTTGATTTCCTCCCTCAAATCTAGAGAGTTTAGCAAGCTCCATTGGTGTTGCTCTGGTTTGCAATTTTCCATCCCGCTCTTCTTCAAAATGTCCCTCGCATATGCTTCTTGTGATACAAAATTCCAGATTTTCCTTGTTTTATTTCAAGACCAAGGAAGTACTTCATTAATCCTAAGTCCGTCATTTCAAATTCCCGCGTCATAGCATCTTTAAAGTCTTTGACCATCTTCTCATTGCTCCCCATGAAAATAAGATCATCAACATAAAGGGCAACAAGAAGCAAATTACCGTCTTTCTTCACATTTTGCGCATGCTCATAAGGACATTGGATGAACTTGTTCTTCTTGAAGTAAGTGTCGATTTGGGTATTCCATGCTCGAAACGCTTCAACCAGTAGAGTGCCTTCTTCGCTTTAACACTTTGCTCTCCTTTCCGGGTTTTATGTATCCGGTTGCTCTACATAGACTTCCTCTTCAAGTATACCATTTAGAAATGCAGATTTCACGTCCATTTTGGTAGGCCACTGAGTTGTGCGACTTGAGATAAGAGAAGTCGAATTGTCTCCATTCTATGAGCAAAACTTCTTCATAATCAATTCCGCTTTTGTTTGTAACCTTTTGCAAAGTGCCTTGTACCTTTCAATCTCTCCTTGGGTATTCATCTTCTTCTTGTATACCCATTTTACACCTATGGGGTTATATCCTTTTGGCAACTCCACCAAATCCCAAGTTTGATTTTTTTGATTGCTTATCTCTTCATCCACTTTCCACTTTTGTCTCTTACATCTTCCTCAAAGGAAATATTCTCGAGTTTGCTAATAGGCAAACCAAGTGCACTTCATCGGTTGATTCATAGAGATCTTGTAGACTCGCATCTTAGGTTGACTTGGTTCTTCTTCTTCGTCAGCTTGAGAGGTTATTTGAGTGATTGGTGCGACTCAATGATTCTCCTTTCTCTTTATCTTGTGTTGCCTCCTTTTGGTTCTTCCAATCCCATGTGCTTTCTTCATTTACTTGAGCATCTCTGAATCATCTTCTTGTCAATTGGATCAAACAACTTAAAAGCTTTCGTCTTCTCGTCATACCCAATGAACACATACTTCTTGCTCTTATCATCGAGTTTGGTTCTTCTTTGGTGCAGTACATGTCGTAGGCCACACTACCAAACACTTTGAGGTGTGAGCGTTTGGTTTGTGACCACTCAAGCTTCTTGTGGTGTTTGATTATATTGTATGTGGACATCTATTTTGCAAGTACAGTAGCATTTCAGCTTCGCCCAAAATTCTTTTGGCATATCTTTGCTCTTCAACATTGATCGAACCATATCAAGAATGGTTCGATTTTTCTTTCGGCGATGCCATTTTGTTGCGGTGAATATGGTGCATCAAGAATCTTGATACCTTGTTCTTCACAATAGTTCTTGAAGGGGATTGACATATATTCTCGCCTATCCGATCGTAGAGCCTTGATGTAAAGATTGGTTGTTTTCTCCACCATCACCTTAAATTTTTGAATACCTCAAAAGCTTTTGATTTTTCTTTTAAAAAATAGACCCAAGTCTTCCTTGTATGGTCAATGAAAGTGATAAAGTACCTCTTCCCATGAAAGACTTTGGAGTGATTGGACCACATATGTGGTGTGTATCAACTCGAGATCTCCTTGCATGATATCCACCTTCTTTTGAAAAGTTGTTCTTGCTTGCTTGCCAAGTACACAACCTTCACAAAATTTTTTAGTGAAGTCCAAGTTTGGCAGATCGTGGACCATCTCTTTCTTTGCTAATTCTTTTAGCCCACCGTAATGTAAGTGTCCGAACGCAAGTGCCATAACCATGTCTTGTCCTCCATCGACTTGCAAACACCTTTCTTGTATATTCTTCAAGTTGAGTTTGAACATTCGGTTCTTCGCCATTTCCACATGTGCGAGCAATCGACCATTTTTGTCTTTCAAATGCAACATCCAGTCTTTCATAAAAACCGAACATCCTTTCTCCAATAACTGCCCCATACTAAGGATATTGTTTTTCAAATCAGGTACAAAATAGACATCTTCCACTGTACCTCTTTCTCCATCCTTTTGGGAAAAGCATATTCTTCCTCGACCTTTGACTTGGACCTTGATGCATCTCCAAAAGACGTGTCCATCTTCTATCTCTTGTATATCAACAAAGAGATGTTTGTGCCCACATATGATTCGGCACCGGTGTCGAGATACCACACCATGTATCAAGTGGCACCTTCATGGGTCATCATGAGAACGCCATCATCTTTTGTCGTCTTCGCGACCCATTGCTTTCTTCCGCTTTCTCCTTGGAGTAGCAATTCTTTGCGTAGTGTCCATATTTTCCGCAGTTATAACATTCGACATTTGGACAACTTGATCGACCACCTCTTCCATAACCGCGACCTCGACCACGCCAATTTTGTTGGCTTGTTCGTCCTCTTTCTTCACGACCATGATCTCTCTGCGAGCATTGATACCGACCACCGTGATCGATCGGTGCGCGACCTCCACGACACTATTAAAATGCGGCCTCGCGCCTCTTCCACGGTTGTGTTGCATACATCATCTTGTCTTCCTTGATTGTCATCTTTGTTTGTAAGACCTCCTCCAGACTTCTTGTTTCTTTTTTTCTTTTCGTTGTTCATGCGCTTCAAGAGAACCAGAGATCGTCGATGGTCATTTTCTCCAAATATCTTGACTCCTCGATTGCACATACAACATTCTCAAAATCATCGATCAATGACGAATTTTCTCACAACTCTTGTATTTGTGAGACTTTCTCCGTTGCGTTTGAGTTGATTCACCACCGTTTGCACGAGTTATATAGGATACGTCTTGACTCCTTCATCTTGATGGTCTCCAATTGACCTCGTAGAGTTTGAAGACGTACTTGCTTAACTTCGGTCGCCTTGAACACATTTTGTAAAGTGTCCCGGGCTTCCTTCAATTGATGCACCGAATCTTCTCAAAACCCGACTCATCTACTTGGAACATGAGGTAGAGCGGTTTTGTCCTTCATTCGCATTTCTTTCAATATCTTCAATTGGTTTGTTGTGGAGGCGGTAACTTGTCTCATTAAAACCCGGTTTCAACTACGTTCCCCGATCTTGTGCTCGGTAAGACGCATTTGAATACTCAGGTTGTCGTAGTCTTGGTAAATCGTGGCGGTGGTATTTGCCCCGACATGGTGCTCCCTTGGTTCATCATTTGCTCTGATACCAATTTGATGAAAGTATAATTTTCCGAATTTGGATTTTTCTAGAGAGAAAATGGACACCAAAAAAATATGCTTTTGATAGATTTCTTTCTCTATATTTAAGTACAATCTACAATATATATAGTGTAAGTTAGACTCTTGAAATTCCTTAGACTCTTTCAATACCATAAAAGCTAATAAAAACAGAATACCAAAAGACTAATTTTTTTATGACTATTCAAATTTCTGTCCCTAAAATCTAACAGTTGAGTTTAATGCTCAACAGAGTAGAGGTCCTTCGTAAGCTTCTCAACAGAAGGTTTTAAGTCGACAACAGTTCTCTTCTTTGATGGCATTTGACTGTGCTGAACCGAACGAAGGCCATAGACACGAAGCTATAAATATAGCAGTGGAAGAAGGTGGCGTCCGGGAAGGAGGGGGGTTTCAATGTCTACGATCTGCACAGCGGAGAGCGAGCGAACGGTATCCCGTGCTGTAGCTTTCGCTGATGGACGGAGAGGCCTTGCTGGCTGAGAAAAAGAGAGGAGTAGTTCGGGTACTGGGAACAGAGGGGCTCGCTTCTGCGTGTCTCCCCCTTATTATTATTATTTTTACTTGGATGGAACGGACGGGTTTTAGGAAATAGGGAAGTATCGGGAAGGTGATCTGGCAGCATATTACTGGTAGAATCAGAGATGAGATATGAAGATGGGCGGCTGTTAAATGATCGCAATTACAAGATAATTAAATAGATTTACTTCAAAATATATGCTAATTTTAACAAAATTTTAATCACAAAAAATTTAATCAAATTGAATGTCTAGTCTAAATAATTTCGACGTTAAGCCTTGATCAATCCCATTTCTGAGAGTCGTTTAGCAACTCGACATCAATTGGATCGTTTTGATTCAAAATACATTATCGCGACGTTCGGCGTTGTAAACTCATCCAATTGGCCGCGAATGATCTCATTTGATAGGTTTTGATGTTTTGGGAGCAAGCAATCAATTTCGTGAGCAGAGGTTATTTGGTTTGTGTCTTAACCTTAATAGTGCGAGTGTACGATTTCGGCCGCATTAGTTGATCGTCAGTTGTGCAATATTTATATTTTGACTAGTTTTCGGCCTGAGCTCAGTCCTTCATTGATTAGAGGTTGTTTAACCATTTTGGTGGCGTCAGGTCGTTTTGAAATTTAATTTATGCCACTTCCTTAGAAATTCTCGAATTCGACTGAGCTCGACTTATGACACATATATGAAGGTCAACAGTGCCACGCAAGTATCAAAATAATTTTTTTGTAGTAAGAAAAAATATAATTCAACATAACTGTGTTTATATATATATATCAAATAATATAAATATCATTTTGTAAGATAATTAATTGTTTTGTAATTACTCTACAAATATTTTATACTCCTGGCCAAACGATAGCCATTTATATAAAGCCTAAATTTTGATAATAATAAGGCGATTTGATGCAAATTTTTTCCAATATCAATTTATCAGTTGTTTTATCAAACTATTTATAGTACAAACCAAGTGAAATTCATCGTAGTATTCAGGTATGGTTTCCTTCCATGCATCGTTATAATTAACATAAATCATATTTCACAGAAGATCGTAGAGCAGTAAAGGCTGCATAATAAACTTTAGTAAATGACTTCTTCCTGCATCAAATAAAACCTGAAAAGAACAGTTTCAGGAGCTTTAGACGTTTTATTGTTATATTTACATGACAAATAATCAAAACAAAAAATAACAAAATTTTACAATACATTTATAAAATAACTGCAAGACGATTTTTTATGCTATAAAAGGCATTCAAACTGATCTTTTAATCCAAAAACCAATTTTTTTTTTATATATTTTCACAAATATTATTCTATTTTGTTCATCTATCATACGCTCATAGCCTAAAAATACATCAGAATCTCATAATGTATTTTTCAGGCTTTATTTTGATGTTTTGAACTTCAACTGAATGAAAATTAATTGATAATATGAAACTTTGTGGATGAAATCTATAACAAGCAAAACTGGGTGAAGATGTTGAAGAAAGAATTGAGCATCCTTCAGCTTTAGATCTCAATTTTCATTTAGAAAAATAATTTTGAGCTATAATTATATCTTAATTGAAATTTTTTAATAATTTTGACTGAAACTAACACTCATAGCCACAAGTTTAATCATATAATCACAACACCTGAAAAATATGATTAATGTGTGATTAAAAAGATTTAATCATTTTTATGATAATGTTGTTCAATAACTATCTTGAGTCTCAAACACTTTCAACCGCAGAAGCATCAATACTCTCTTTTGAAAATTGGACTGAAGATAAAGTGTACTATTTTACTTCAAAATTTCAACCTCATAACAATACATAATTAATAGATAAATGATCCATCATATAATGCATTGAAATACATACATTTTTCTATTCATTATTTATTGAACTAGTGTTAAAAAGTGCACTTACATTAAAGCATTACTCTAATATTAGAGCGTTGGGACAAACTTTTATTTTTTTTGAAAGAATGAAAGAAAATAAATATTTGACTACCAGTTTTTTTGGCTATTTTTCAAAAAAATTTGTAAAGAAAAAATTATTTTGAGTATCAGTGTTGTGGTTATCAGAAAGTTATTATTTAAATTTTTTAAAAAAAAATTATTTATAACACACAGAATTTTTTCAAAAGCTGCTTTATCCACAATAGTTCTACAACCAACATCCCCAAACAGAGCCTTAATGTAATAAAATTATAATTTTAGCCACTCCTCTTAAAAAGTATGTGATTAATAATAAAAATTTAATCATATATATATATATATATTAAAATTTTATTGTCCATGCATGCACGTACGTCGTGTTTTATTTGTCCATCGATACCATTTAAAGAAATCAGAAAAAAAAATCCATTACGTTTAATGAGCCTGTAAGTAAGTTCTGTTTACCTTGTAGTTGGAAAGTCTTCCATCATAATTACCCGGTAAGCATTCATGTATCCTTCTTGTTTTTGTGTTGTTGAATAACAGGACAATTCTCCTTTGGCACAGAATTAATAAATAAAAAACTTATAGTTTGATACAAATAATACTACAAGAATTTTCTATTCTTTTGCCAAAGGAGATTTGCCTGTTATTCTGAAACCCCACAGGGCCACTTCCCCTTCACTCGACAATTTAAGAACTTGATTGATTCCATTATTGCCGAACTTCTGCTTCATATGTTCACTACTTATAAGGGTGGGTAAATCACAGTAATACGGGTTTGGATATGCTACAGGATATGCTTTGAACTATTCTTGAGGAGCTTCCATTATTATGCCTTTGCTTTTCTTTTCTATCTCGTTGTGAACACGACTGTACTGGTCCAGATTTTCTTTATCATTCCTCGCAAAAGCAAAATATTTATTCCATCTTCAGAAATATTATATTCTCGTATTTTTCATGGTTGTTACCTTTCGTTGATAAATGATTTTTTAATGCCTTTTAACCTTTTAATGAATCTTTCTGCGTAACACAGTGAATTCAAGGAGGTTCAGGTAATAATAAGAGCCTGGTAACAGTTGGAATTACAGTACTGAATATGACTCTCACTTTAAAGAATTGTACGTATACTGAAATTTTGTATGCACTTATATTGACCTCAATATATACTACATAAATCGAGTTGAGCTCACGGAGATGATGAGCTTTGGATGGGATATCGTGCAAATCAAAATTGAAATACACTGGGAGTCACCAAAATTGGTTCAAATGATCTGATTATCGACTAAAGTTTAGAATTTTGATCAAAATATACATTTTGCATAATTCGATGTGGCAATCAAGAGTCAAAGCTCACATATCGTTGGGAGGTGCGGCGATGCCAAATGATATCCGTTAAATTGAAATTGATTCGTTAGCTTCAAACATTGAAAATCTACAGCTTTCAAATTCAGTTTGTAACGCCCATCTAAAGCGATAATGCACATTTTGAATTAAAAGTGATCAAATTCATCGCCAAATTGAATCGAATGAACTCCGATGGCGAAATAGACTCTGTTGTTACATCTGAAATATCGAAATTACGTAGAATATACATCCAATTTTACTAAGGTTATCACGCTTAAAATTTGAACAAGATTAGCATGCATTTCGAGATAAGTTTGCCTAATTATCACACCAGTCAATGCCTTAAAACTCGCAGCCGGCCATCCCCATACCTCCACCTCTCATTTGACCAATAACAGGCCTCCACATCATCCCTCCCATACTATTTTATCCCGTCATACTCATGAGCAAATATTATGTGCGGAGTCTGCATCGTGCGGACTCCAATCAGAAGGCTCCGTTTTTATTTTACTTTATTTTTTTTAAATTTAAAAAAAAAGAAAAATTTTGATTGGAGCTTCGCACGTAATAATTTTTCATCCTCACACACGCAAGGAAAACGGACATCCAATCAATTAAAAGTGACTCAATTAATCAATTTAATTAAATGACTATTAACTGTGTTATTTCAAACATCAAATTACTTAAGATCAATTTTACTAAGGCTATCGTGCTTAAAATTTGAATAAGATTAGCACCATTTCGAGATATATTCGTCTAATTATCACATCATGCCTTCATGTCTCATTTAACCAATAACAGGCCTCATCATCCCTCCCATACCATTTTATCCCGTCATCCTCACACACGCAAGGAAAACGGACAGAAAACCCGAGCCTCCCTCTTCCTCTTCTCCGGATTGAAACGAACCCCTTTCGCTCTCGTTTTCCCTTGGACGAGAAAACAAAGGCCAGCATCGAACTCCCTCCCCTTTCATCTGTTTCTTCCTCGTAGTCGCGCGAGCCAAGCATCGCACGTGAGCCCGTGTCTCGTCCCTCGTGAGCGGATCAGCTGAACGCACTGCCTAGCTGAGCGATCGAACTTCCTCTTCGGCCAACCTTCTCTCAACAGGAACTTCGATCCTCCCTCCCTCCCTCTCGGTTCGAATCCTACGCACGCGAGCCCTACCTCCAGTCTGGCTTCCTTTACTTGCGGACGACAACCTGGCCGAACTCCACATAGAGAGCCGAAGCCAGGAAATCCCGTCCTCACTGTGCCAGCTCCAAATCTGATGACATCCTATCTCCGGCTGACATAGGAAGCTAGCGAAATCTCGTCCATCAATCTCCAGTTTGCTGCTACCTTCCCTTCCACTTCGTACTTGCCTCAGTTTGCCTGAATCCCATGACTCTGCCTATTAACTGCATTCCTAGATTTTGCCATGCTAAATTGACTTTAGAGATTATCATTGGTTAGATTTAAGTTAAATCTATCCTGAATCTCGATCAAATCCGACGACCGTTCAGCCCAGCCAAGTTTCTCTTCCACCCCGCTTTTCCATTTGCTGTACAGAGCCCAAGGAGATAATGGGCCAAGAGGATTTCAAGTTGAGCAACCCATTACTCGAATTCATCTAATCTAAAACTTTGGATAAAATGCGGAGGAGATAAGGCAAAGTTTTGTAGGATTCAGAACTATAGTTCTCATTGTTTGGCATAGTGTAAGGTAAATCCTACTCAAATCCTATATGCGGTGCATTTGGCGCGACGAGCGGAACCTATATGCGCTCTTTGTAGCACTGCGGGGAAAACTCGTAGGCGAAACTCGCGACGCAAAGGGAAAAATTACATGATTTCATTTGTGCAGGTAACCTATATACACTCTTTATAGCGTGATAAAGAAAATGAAGACTTAGGCTGTGGTTTATACTACTCATACGCATCTTCGTGGCGGTGACAGCAGACTCAAGTAGCCCCCGCGGGATGATCGGGAGGCTGTCTCTGACATGGGATCCAATAGCTCGCATATGAGTAATAATAGAATTCAAATGAAGCTTATAAAGAAAATAGTGTATAATAAACTTGAAAGATCATCTTTAAACAAAGATTAATGGCAAAGCTGGATCACAAAGGACTTGGGAAATCACTTACAAACAAGAACATGATCGGATAGCCAATGAGTATACCATGACTATTAAATGTACAATTGGACACCACTACAACCCTCATTGGACAAATTGGTGAAATCCTAGAAGAACTCGAATGAGATTTATAATAAGTTTGAATGTTCGCTAAAGGATGCAAGTGAAAACCTCCAACAAATATTTGTGCTATCTTACAGGCTGAACGAAGTGGGCAATGAAGAATAAAATTAAGTATAAGTAGAACCTGTATAGTACATATAAAGGATTTGAAAGCGTATTATTAAAGACAAGTAATATCCACAGAAGACTTTGATATGATATGCAAAGACTTATATGAAACACGATGATGTTTGGATGAGCAAGAATAAAACTTTCTGAGGATTCAAATAATATTGCATATTAAAAGAGCTAGATTGATTCAAACTCAGAATAAATGACTATGAAAGATTCAATAGCTTACTCATAAGCATAACTTGATGACTTGTCGATAGTCATGAATACTACACTCTCAAAGTCTATGAGTTTGTATTTTAATGTAAAACTAAAATCATAGGAAATTTGTTGAGTGTCATGTTTAAAAAAAAGAGAAGAAAGAAGAGAGAGATTCATAAGAGACCTATGGCGGAGCTAAGTAACATGTTGGCAAGCATAACTAAAGCTCCTTAATGAATGTTTGGATTATGTTGCATCTTATGCAACAATGATCTATGGTGGAGCCAAGTAGTTTGTCTATGAGCATAGCCAAGACTTTCAGATGTGCACCTAAATCATGTTTTATAACTCATATTACATAATAAAAAAAAGCAATTTAGAATATTTATATGAGACTCACAATAAATTAATAGCCCATCAATGAATTTAGGTGCATCTCCTATAATATCTCACTCTAAATGATATAAAGAGAAATTTAGTTAAACATACAATTGGATCATAGGAAGCTTTTAACAAGCTTGAAAGCTAGCATTCTGATATGAAAGCGAGTTGAATAGGAGTTGCAAGATGTTTGTAGCAAACTCAATTGTTCTTTCTTGAGTGCTAGCTAAATAACTTTCTTTCTTACATTTAGTTCATTAATAATTTAAATGCAAGCAAGAATGCAATGATTTGATTTGCAATATAAGTATATAACAACAACACCATCGGATTCACAATACATTGTACAAGCAAACATAAGACATTAATTTCAATTCTAAATAAACCTCACATGCTTCATAAGGTATTTATTAAATTCAACTTGGATATTTTTTAAAAGTCATATAAATATCCAGATGAATTTAACTTGATATGCATGTATCATAAGATAAACTCCTAATTGAATTCAAGTGTTCAAAATTCCTATCAAATCGTTGATATCAAAACATATTAAATTATTTGAAAGTTCATATGAACACTTTAATTGAAAGAAAAAAACATGGGCCACGACCTGCTAAATTCTTAAACTTAGTATTTGAGGATGTCGGGTTGATTCTCGGTTTGGTCTTAGGACCGGGTCCTGGTTAACAAAACCTGAAAAATCCAATTATGATGTTATAAGAAATTTAATTTAATAATATTTGAGAAGTTAATTCTATCATACAATTACAAAAAATAAACTCGTTGACATGACTTCTCAAGTTCAAGCTCCCAAGTAAAAAGTTCCAAACTCGATCCTCTACGCTCAAGCTAGAGTTGGCAATGTTTAGATGATTATAAATCTTGGGAATTTAGACGATCCTCTAGAAAAGATAGAGTTGACATGATCTATTAGCCAACAATAGTCATGAGATCAAAAGGCTATTACTACTATGGTTTAAATGATCAATCTTTATATGTTAAAATTCAAATCAATTATAAAATGATCAAATATTCAAATTCAAAAATATAAATTAAATAAAATTAATTATTTAAATTTAAAGTAAAATCCATCCACCCATCCGCAATCGTTTGTTGAGTGTGACAAACTAAAAATTTTTTTTTGTTCACAAAGAGCCAATGTCAAATCAAATACATAACTTTTTTCATGCTCAAATAATCTTAAGCTCATAAGGACGTGGCCCGTGTCCTCTATCTGCATGATTTTGCCATAAAATGACACTACATAAATGACGGTTACGACCAGAGCCCTCTGACCGGGTGGCTTGTCGCAAAATGACACCACTAAATTTCATGGTAGCATATGTTCCCCAACATGTCTTTTCTTTGTTTGAGCTATGAACTATAAAATATATTTGATTGGGAGAAAAGTCCTTTGTTAGCTAAGGTTGACTTATATTTGTCCCCTTAGACAAACTCCACCCTAGGTTTACAAGGTTCTCTTGGACGTCGCAACCCATGGCTGCTGACAAGGATCCTTGATCGAGGTTGGGTACTACCTCTAACTCTAGACTAGGGACCACGACAGCCTGGGATGACGAAACCATGGGATCATGATTGGGCACATCATCATTTCTCCAACTATGGTGTTTATTTTTGGAAAGTATATGGGGGACACCACGCAGATCTGAGGGTGTACTTATTAAAGTGATCGGGTACGAAATTGAGGTATGATGTATTATCTTGAAAGATAGAGGCATCACCCTTCAATGGACTTAATCACCTAATAAGGACTCCTAAGACATGATGGGGTTTCAAATATACCAGAGATTTTTTTTTCTACTTTACATGGATGAATAAAGTAGGGTTTATATTAAACCGAGTTCTAAAGTTCATTATGAGGGCAAACCCCCATAGTTAATTACATTCTAAGGAAGTTGAGTTCCTTAGGAATACTCTCGATCAAAGTAGAAAATTATTATCTCCAAAGATTTTGAGGGTAAGACTATCAACAAATTGGTTATGTTTAGAAAAATCAAATGAAATAGTTCAAAAGGAGAAACTTATTTTTTGGAAGTGTGTTTACTTTTGGATATGTATGAGGGACACCATGTAGATCTGAAGGTGTACTTATTGAAGTGGTCGGGTATGATATTGAGGTATGATATACTATCTCAAAATATAGAGGCATCACCCTTCAATGGACCTAATCACCTAATATGGACTCCTAAGGCATGATGGGTCTTCGAATATACCAAAGATTTTTTTTCTACTTTACATGGATGAATAAAGTAGAGTTTATATTAAACTGGGTTCTAAAGTTTCTTATGGGGGCAAGCCCCCATAGTTAATTACATCCTAAGGAAGGTGAGTTCATTAGGAATACTCGATTAACGTGACAAGTTTATCTCCAAAGATTTCAAGGGTATCAACAAATTTATTTTGTTTGGAAAATAAAATGGGATAGTACAAAAGAGATACTTATTTTGGAAGCCAAAGGGAATAAGTAGGAAATGATCATGATACTAGGAGGCATAGTGAGCATTCCTATCTATATTGAGCTTTATATATTTGAAAGTGAGAAGAATTATTTATTTGAGTTGAAATTTTATTTGATTACTAGGGCTTACAATCCACCAACACAAAGTTAGGGGAATGCCTAAGAGGTGAGGATTTATGCTTGTAGCCTGAAATAAATAGCAATCTCAGATCCTAAATCTAGGGAGCTTTAGCAAGAGCTAAAATATGACCTAAATCTAAGCGAAAATGGGCATATGGTTTACCTCCACGAGAGAGAGTAGACCACCCAACTGCTGGACTTACAACCGCCTAAAGTAGCAGTCAGCTAACTTCACCTATGCTTTAAAATCATGTAGGCAAGTCTTATGATTTTGCAACATAGTTAGGTTGTTATTATTTAGAAAGAAACTAAAGTCCTTAAACCCACTCCCTAAGAGACTAGAGCATGAGTGGTATGAGTAATGACTTAGTCTAATGCAAATCTTTTCAATTTTTATTTGATTTTTGACACTTCATCTTGACAAAGGCCATGGGATTTTCATATGTCTAAATGCATGATGAAATGAGATTATTGGCTAAATCAGCAAGAAGGGGTGTTTTCTACCATAAGGGATGCCCTCATAGGTCAAGCATTCCCCTATCATGTAAGGATGGAAATCCCCTATTTTTAAGAGAGAAAGAATATGCATGCGTGATCTAAAACATATAACATTCAGCTAAGGGGTTGCTAAATCTTTTAATTATCTTATTTAATGAGTAGGCTTTTATTATAAGGTTATGAATTATTTAAAACTTTAGTTATGAGTTGTAGTTGGATAAAAGATTTATTTTTTTCTAAGAGCCTAATCGCATCTAGACTACAACAAACACCAATCATAAAAAAGCTATGAAGAGGCATGCCATTTCTAATGCACAAGTTAAACATAACATCAAATAATTTTATAACTAGTGCAAAAGAATAACAGGCCGGTGTGGCCAGGTACCACCGTACAACTCAAAAAGAGAAATTAGGTAGCTGAGCTCTACCCTTATACAATCTAGAATATAAAAGAATAATTATAATTTATAAATGAATAAGTACTATGGGGGTCTTCTTTTCTTCATACTTCATATCATCATGTTTTCTTTGATTTGGATATGCTTACTTAAAGGTATTACAGGGCCTCCCAAGACAAAGCCTTCTATCCACTGTTCATCCTAATCCCCCATAACACTAATCTTAATTTCTAATGCAAAATTATATTAAAATAGAAGCAATTATTTTTATTTGTTCAAACCCACCTATCCTAATTTGGATTATGCTTAGGGGATTAAGCAACCTATAAAAGAGCATTTATATTTATTTTTAAGCAAACCCCTAAGCACAATCTCCTATAGAAAACATGCATAGGTTAATAACGACCTAACATCCAGTTTATGAAATATACACTCTAACATCTAGTCTAAAATAATATATCACAAAATAAAATATACATTATAATACCATGCCCAACATAAAGCTCAAAATGACATGTCCTAAGCATTGGAGTATTTTCTAAGTCGAAAGGGCATTTAATCATAAGAGGTTGCTTTCACTTCAAGTGGTTTAAATGATTTGAGAATTTTACTTAGTGTTTACTTTCTTTTATTTGATTAACACTTAGCAACTAAGTGTTATAAAGAGAGAAAAAAAAGAGAGGATTACTCTATTTCATCCTTACCTTAAGTCATTTCTAAAGTCATGCATCGCCGTACTTCGCCATTGTTAACTAGGGGAGTGAGATAAAGACCTCATTGGGGCTACTTAAAGCCGTGCATCCCTGGAATGCCCACACTAGATATATCTGTTATTCTTAAATACACATGAATGTACAAGTGACTACAAGAATAAAAATCATGCAAAAGTTATATGTTGATTTAATAGAATTATTTATACATGTGAGCTAATGTTCTATTTAAATTCTAATATGAAGATACATAATAATGAATCCAAACAAATGTTGTGTCCTTTTCAAATGAACTATACACTTGTTAATATTCACATTTTGTTTTATGTAAATCCATGAAGATTAAAGAAAAAAGAACTCAATATCACATGTTCTAAGCTATAGGCACATGCAAGCTTATGAATAATAATAATTGTCATCACTCCATATGTTATAATTGATTTATATATACTTTGAAAATAGTTTTGATTTAATAATGATAATTCCACACATAATTTTAAATTTAAATCAACCATGCAAGCTTGACATAAAGGAAACCATTTAATTTACTCAATTTTGTAAGAGATGAATGCATGAATCAAGTGACATACAATATTTAATATGATTGAAAAGAAATAAAGGGACATAAGCACATGATTTCATTTAATCCAATTAACTCTTAAGGACAATCATATTAAATAAGTTCATTTAGAATAAACCAAAATTTCTTAATGTCATTTTTAATTTCATGTTTGATTTCCTTTAGGATATTTGAGAAGAGGTTTCCTAATCCTAATCTCATTCCTCATGTGTGAGTTAATTTAGTTTAATGAGAGGTAATTAAGTTGATTTTATGAATTAATTAAGTTAAGGTATGAATTAAATCAATTAATTAACCTTTACCTATGTTACCTTAAGATAATTAATCAAATGATTATGAGCCAATACAATATGAAAATGAATTGAAAGGTAAATAGTAATGATCCTATGAAATGAAAGGGGCCTAATATAATTAGCTTACAATCATTAATTAATTAAGCCTAAAGAACTTCATTAATTACTTTTATGGTTTTCTCACACTTGTGAGCTAACAATAATTTCATTAACCCTCTTTAGGCTACTAAACACCTAAAGCTCTACCCATGGATCAATTAAGAGAAATCAGATGCATTTACCCTTTTAATTAGGTTAAGCAAGTCATTAATACATTCTTCTTTGTTCAATTAGAAAATTTAATTGATTAACCTTTGAAATGAAATGGGTTTAAGTGAGAAAAGGTTATGAAAGAGGTCCCAACCTAATATCATAAGCCTCTTACTTAATCAAAGATGATTTGGCATGATTTGAGTTTCAATTTAACTAATTAAATCATTAATTATTAATTAATCTTTACTTAGTATTTTTGTTGAAAGAGAAGGAAACTTAAGGGGAAAGATTAGGGAGGCCCCAATCCAATTTCCTAAGTCTCCCCACTATTAAATAGTGATTAAGGGGTATTGATTAATTACTATTCACATGCTTAATTATCACTTAATTAGGTTAAGAAGAAAATTAGAGCTTAAGCAATCAATTTTCCCAATTAATCAACCAATAAATTCCAAGAAAAATAAGAGAGGCAGAGGTCATCCCCCTAAACATTCTCAGAAAGTTTGAAATTGATTGGTTAATTAATTAAAGAGTAATTAGACTAATTAAATTTTTAATTAAACTCTAATTAAGCCAAAATTACTATTCAAAATTAGTTAAGAATTATTTTAATGGATTTCCCTCTGAAATACCTTTAAAATGAGCTATTATTTATATTTTTTAGATTTTTCTATAATTTGTAATAAATTATTGAATTTTTAGCACTAAAAATACCTTAATTAACCTAATTAAAGTCTTAATCCCATCAGCCATGTGGCATCGCCAGCTTTCCACCATGAGATTGGCTATTAAAGTAGTCACATTGTGCGAGTCACTGGGGTGTATTGATCCCGTTGTCCGATCTGGATCGAACGCCATCAATCCTGCGTAAAGAAAATATAGGAAATCTAGCATGATTTGATCAGATTTGTCCATTCCAATCATGCAGAACGGACGACCCATGATCCTTCTTCCCACGAGTGACGAACGACAGAGTCCGTTCACCATGGACCGCTCAATATGAGCTCACCCGAGCTCAGATTCACTCCAAAATCAACCCACACCATCAGGGAAGGAATCCACACACATCCAATGGTCAAGATCCACTCACATGCAAATTTTCTTCAAAAAGCTCCAACAAAAATTTCTTATTTCTATGGTTTTGAGAAATTACCTCACCGGAGCTCAAGACTGGCAATGGGATCAATGGATGTAGCTTCGTCTAGTAAAGATGAGGCCCTATTGAGTGGAACGCAAGCCAATTCCCCTTGGTTTGCTCGATGGATCAACTTCCATCACTTTGAAGCTTGATGGTGATTGAACTCCTAGCTCCAATGGCTTTGGAGCTTGGGAAATGACTTGAGTGGCTCCGATGACGTGCGTGGAAGATGTGTGTAAGGAATTAAAGTTTGGTTGAGATATGAGGGAGTTGGAATTGGGATTGAGCTCCCCTATTTTGGTTTCACATTAGGAGAGGAAATTCCAAAGGAGGAAAGCTTGGAATCACTCTGGTGATTACAAGGAGGCTTAAATTTATCATTGGAAGCTTCGTCGATTCAAATTAGTTCATTTCTCGTGTGAATTGAGGGGGTATACCCCTCAATTTGCTGAGGTGGATGGATGAGATTGCTTCCCATTTTTTGGCCGGCCAGCCACCGCCAGAGCACCGGAGTGATTTCCATCAAGTCCACGTGCCTCGTCTAGATTTGGGAGAAGCCATGGCAAGAGGCTCTAAGCTTGATTTGGTCATATTGCCTTCCCTTAATCTTTTGGGTGCTCAGTTTGTAAAGGAGGTGAGTTAATCACCTCCCTTTGGTCCATGGCTGACCTAACATTGGTTAGGTGACTTAAGTCATGCCTCATTTGGATGAGTGAGGGCTGCCAAGGTGAAAGGAAGAGTGGACTTTTCCATTAGAGGAAAGAATCTAATGTGGGAGAGGATCCATAGAGGATTTGCATTGAACTTGGCTCCAAATGGGTTTAGGCTGATTTTAGGCTAACCTAAGATGGGTTTGGATCAGGTTAGGTCAGCCTCCAAATTCCCATGAGTTGGTTTTATGGGTTTTGGCTCAATTTGGTCATATGGGTTCAATTTAGGTTATGTTGAGTTAGGTTGACTAATTGGTCAAATTGGATTAGGTTCAAATGATGATTTGAGTGTTTTGTTTTGTGGTGTTTATTTTTGCTTAGTAAAGTGTGGGACACCAAGTAGATCTTAGTGGGGGTGGGGTGGTTATTGGGGTGATCGGGTATGATATTAAGGAATGATGTACTATCTCGTAAGATAGAAGTCATCATCCTACAATGGACCTAATCACTTAATAAGGACTTCTAAGTCCAATGGGCCTTCAAATGTACTAGAGATCTTTCCCCTATTTTACATGTAAAAGTAAAGTAGAGTTTATTTTAAGTCGAGTTCATTAAATTCCCTATGGAGGCATGCCTCCATAGTTAATTATATTATAATGAATGAGGTTTCTTAGGAATACTCTCGATTAAGGTAAATGATCATTTTTTTCAAATATTTCAAAGATAGGACTATCAATCATTTGATTATTTTTAGAAAATCAAGTGTGATTGATCAAAAGGAGAGAAATATTATTGAAACCAAAGGAAGATGAGTAGGGGATGCTCATGATACTAAGAAACCTAGTGAGCATCCCCAACTATCTTATGGTTGGGCTTTATATTTTTGAAATTAAGGAGAATTATATGTTTGAATTGAATTTTTATTAGAAATCTAGGGCTTACAATTCCACAATTCAAGATTGTAGAAATGTCTAAGAGGTGAGTATTTATGCTTGTAGCCCCAAAGAAAAATAGCAACTTCAGATCCAAAATCTAGGGAGCTTTGGTGAGGGCCAAAGCATGACCCAAATCTAAGGCAAAAATGAGTATATGATTTACCTACATAAGAGAGAATAAACCACTTATTGGACTTACAACTAGTAGCCCTCCTCTAATTTTAAATATAGGCAAGTCTTATACTTTGCAAGATGCCTAGGTTATTGTTTATTTAGAAAAGAGATTAAGTCCTTAAACTCACTCCGTAAGGGACTAGAGCATGAGTGGTATGAATTCATGACCTAAATCTAATGCAAAAATTATCAAATTTTATTTTGATTTTTGGACATTTTTATTTGACACAGGCTTTGGGATTTTATATGCCTAATGCATGAGAAAATCAGTTATGGGCTAAAATCAGAAATAAGGAGGTGTATTTCCACCATGGCTCTCAAAGGTCAAGCCATTTTCTCTGACAAAGGTGGAAGCCCTCCATTGGCAAGAGTGAGATAATATAATTTATGCATAATATGAGACATACAACATCCAGCTAAGGGATTGCTAAGTCTTTTATTATCTTGATTTATGTCCTAGGCTTTAAGTGAGGTTATGAATTATTTAATTTAATTTTAAATTAATTAATTGGATAGAAAATTTATTTTTTCCTAAGAGCCTAATCGCATCCAAGCCATTCAATAATCATCAAATAATTAAGAAACCAGGAAAATCATGCCATCTTAATTACGTAATCATAAACATAACATCAATCAATTTATAAAATTAGCACAAAAGAATAAGAGGCTAACGCGGTCGAGTTCCACCCAACCAACGAAATGTGTGAGAGCTCTACCCTTATACATCCCGATATAATGAAAGAATAAATTATAATTATGAAATGACAAGTGTTATGGGGATCTTCATTCTTCATCCTCCATTCTTCACTCTTTATCCTTCATTCCTTCATCTTGGTTTGCTCCATTTCTTTCTTTCTTTTGATTTGACTTGGGATGTAGTTTTCACATGGTATATGGTATATAAGACATGGTCTTATAACCAATGTTCACCTTAGTCCTCATAACACTTATCTTAATCCTAATGCAAAAATTATATTAAAAAGAAGGAAAGTAAATCTAGCTACACCTACAAAATAAATGTTAGCTAAAATATACCATACAACCCAAGCAGTTATATGAATAATTTAGACTTAGTACCCTACACATGGGTAACCAAGCCCTCCTATCTTAATTTGGGTTATGCTTAGGGGTATAGGCAACCTGCACAGTAAAAGCATTTATATTCTTATTACAACACCCCTTAAGCACAACCCTCTACAGAAGACATGATTAGGCTAATATCGCCCTATCATCCAGTCTAGGCACATACACCCTAACATCTAGTCAAAAATATTACACCACAAAATAAAATCATGCATCAAACCATGCACCACCCTAACAAAGAGCTAGAAGTGGTGACTTAGCCTAATGTGTGTGTGTCGTTTAAGGCTTGTGTGGCATGTCTTAGCTAAGCTTTAAAGTTGAAATTTTTCAAGTGTGAAATATTCAATTTAGATGGTGGTTTTTTTTTAAGTGGTTTAGTTCACTTGTCAATTTTAGTTAGTGATTTAATTTGGTTTGAATGAACATACACTTAGTGACTAAATATTGTGAAGAGAAGAAAAGAGAAGAGAGCTCTCTTTCATCCCTACCTTAAGTGATTTCTAAGGTAAATTTGATTAATGAATTTCATTTAGTGAATGGTTTCTTATGTGATTTAATTAACCCTAAGTTTAGATTCACTCTAAGTAGCCCTATTCAATAAGAAAGGCATCTTAGGATTAGTTAGGGTGGATTACTATCTCATAACACACACTCATTCATTTCTTTCCACCATGTATACCATGTATATGAATAATCCTAAGCATATCTATACATGCAATGCAAATCTTAGCATACTTTGATGATGAGTGCAAAGAGATGTGATTTGAAATTTTTGATATTCCATTTGTTAATTGGATCATTAATGAATATAAAGAATCATGCAAGAGATTATACTTGATTTGATTGTGTGATTTATATGTGTAATATGAAGGTCCTTCCAAAGTCTTAACATACAGATGCATAATAATAGATTTGGGCAAGTGTTGTGTTCTTTTCAAATGAACTATACACTTGCAAATCCTGAATCCATGTTAAGAGAAGGAAAGAGAACTTCAATACACACCTATGCTATCATCATACAAGCTTATAAATATTTATAACTAGCATCACTTCATTTATAATCTTTGATTTATATGTTTAAAAAATAACAATTTTTGATTTAATAGTGATAATAGCTACTCATATTCTTAATTTCAGCCAACACATGCAATTTGACATAAAAGGAAACATTTAATTTAATTAATTTTTAAAAGAAATGAGTGCATGATTCCATATGGCAAATAACATTTAGCATGATTGGAAAGAAATAAAAGGATATAATCACATGATTTCATTCACCCTAATTAATTCCTAAGGATAATCATATAAAATAAGATCATTTAAAATGAATCAAAAAATTTTAAGGATATTTTTGTCTTTGAATTTGATTTGACTTAGTTAATATGAAAAGGGTTTGCTAGTCCTAACCCATTTCTCCCATGTGTGAATTGGTTTGATTTAATTTAGATTAATTAGATTAATTTTATATTTTGATTAGGTTAAGGAATGGAATAAATCCATTAATTATCTCTTACCTAGACTAGTTTAACATAATTATCCAAGTAATTATGAGCCAACATATGATGTGCAACCACATAAAAATTAAATAAGTAATACACCTAAGAAATGAAGGGGCCTAATGCAATTGGGTCATAATTATTGGTTAATTAAGCTAAAAGGGTTAGATTAAGTACTTTTATAACCCTCATACACATAGGGCTTTGGATAATTCAATTTAAACCAAAAATCTAATTAAAATTGAACCGAAATTTTAAAATTGGATCAGTTTTTAAATTTTATTTTGGATTTCGGATTTAATTTTAGGTAAATTCGATTTTTGGATATGGATCGGATTTAAAAATTTATAATCCAAAAAAACCAAAAATCCAAAATTTAGCGCTTAGCATTAGTCGAAGTCCACTGGCGACTCCGTGACCCCATGTCCGTTTAAAATAGAAATGGATATTACAAATCTGACCAAACCCAAAAGCGATTAAGGGCAAGGAGAAAGTTGCAAGGCAATCCCGTGGCGTGGGCGGTTCTCTATTTCTGTTCTTTTTATTTTGTTACTCCCACCGACTCTTCTTGTAGTTGTCATCATTTTCATTCTGTTCATCTGTTCTCTTCTCAGCTTCTCCCTTCCTCTCACATCTTTAAGTAGGCGCTTCTCCCTTCTTTTAAGTTTTCTCTGCTCTTGGGTCTGCGGTCTGATTCTCAATTCTCCGATTACTGATTCCTGTTCAAATAGCATTCAATGTATGTAGAGGTTTATCTCAATTCTCATGGATTCTTTTTATGTTGTTTAGTGTTTTCTTCTTTGGAGACTTGGAGTTGGAGTTGTTTACTATTCCGGAGGCAGGTTCTGTAGTTTATATTCTGTGGTATTACTTATCGGCTGAAATCTGAATGGAGTAATGGATTATTTTGTTATGTTGGATGATTTGTTCTAAATTTTTGTTGTTTTTTATGTTGTTTAAGGCTAATGAGGATAACAATGATGCTCGCATGTATATGCAACTCTTCCAGTATATTCTTTGTCATGTTTCATGAGCTCTTAAGAAAGTAACCCTTCATGGCTTATCTTTCATTTGAAATGAGTGGGATTATCTTTGTATAAACTTTTGTATTTTTTTAAGATGCCATTTTTTCACGTTGTATTCATATTCATATTTATGCATTCTTATATATAGATATTTTGAATTTTTTGGAAAGTTGTAGGAGAGATAGTAGCTTGCTTAATAATTTTTTGAAATCTTAAAAATAAGAAAATATGTTTAGTGTTGTTTTAAATTAAAATAGGTATTAGGATTATCGATTATAAATTTATGCATAACATAACGTTATGATTGGTTAAAATAAAACCTTAGAAAGTCATGTTAGCATTAGAGAAATCAATTTTATTTCTTGTTAGAAAGATCTATTGTGTTGAATGATTTTTTTGTGCTAGAATAATTAGTAGAAATAATATGGGTAAAAGAATATTTATATGGTTTTCATTTTTATTATTTTCGATTTATTAAAAACTTAGCCGAAAATCCAAAATTTTGTTTGGATTGGATTGGTTCAGATTATATTAAATCTTATATGGATCGGATTTTCGGATTCTAAATTTCAAACCAAACAGATTAGCAAATTAAAAAACCAATCCGATCGAATGCACACTCCTACATACACATGTAGTTTGATTATAATTTTCTTTGGGCTTCTCTTAGGATATTGAACACCTAAGAATCTATCCAAGAATTGGATGATTGATTTCTGGAATGATTTGGTTCTGAGTATTATTAATTAAGCTATTTAGTGAAGTGATTAAGTCCTTAATTAGTTGAAAATTGATTAAGTGTTGATATGATGAAATAAACTTAGGGAAATCTTGATGGAAAGAAGCTAATCAGATTGTGTATCACTAAAATATCATTGGAAACTTTAAGTGGTTAAATTCTAAATCTTTTAAATATGGGTGTTTAATCAAATTGAGGGAATGGTTAACAAGCCAAAGATCTTCAATTTAATCATTTGAGCATTCAAATACACAAATACATTATATGATGGAATCATCAGTCATGAATTGGGTATTTTGCATGTATTTACAGAGATTACCACTCCTCAATTTATAAATAGTTCATTTCATGAAGGCCAAAATGAAGGAGAGAGAGAGAAAGAGGGAGAGAGATTAGTCAATCTGAATTTTAATCAACCAGTTGAAGATCAATTGGCCATGCATAACTTTGGTCGATTATTTGTTGGTCAATCATCATCGACCACTATCGTCATCATCATCAACATCATCGTACATTTGATCAACATCATGCAACATTTGGATTGTCTATTTTTGGTATCCTTTCTTCAATGATGTAGGATCTTGTCAAGCGATACATAGTGGAAGCTTTTTTTTGCAGGTGATGATTTTTCCCTCATTGAGGTTTGAAATGAGTTTTATTGTTTCTTTAAATACATGGATTTGGACTAAAAGCTAAATAAATTTATCTTAAGGTTTGAATTTTAGCATTAAATTGGATTTGGAAGTGATTCATTATTTTATCTTTGTGAGACCAAGTTAACAAGATGTATGAGTGGAGCATTTGACTTTAAAGTGAAAAGAAAGATTCATCAAACTTGTTTTCATATTTGACAGGGGGACAACTCTTAATAAGATGATGTTAAGATCTTGATCATCCAAGAAACAAGTTAAGTTGGGATATTTCAACATTGAGAAGAGATATAGCTTTGAAATTGATTTTCTTAAAGGATGGTTTGAGCTTTGGAAAAGAGGAGTTTTTGAATTGATTTATTTTTTTTTGTTTGAGGAAATGAATCTAGGTTTGATTTGAGGTTGGGATTTGAATTTGGCTATGTTGGTTTAAGTTTGATGATTTTGATTTGGAGATCATTATTGGGGGGTTTGGGCGGTGTGAGACAAAGTCTTTAAATGGTGTATTGGGAGGGTTGATTTAAGTGATATTTGAGAAATATTGGCTTCATGATCATTTGCCAAGTAAGGAATGGACCAAATTTCATTGGAATTTTTTATTTTAATTTGGATTGAATTTATTTGGATGATTGAGATAATGAAAAAATGGTTAATTTTGATGAAAATTCCTCAATCACATTTGATTGGATTGAGATGATGAGATCAAGTTAAAATTCATTGAAATTGACATCATTTTAGCTTCAAATTGGGTTTTATAATTTGAGCATCATATTCAAAAACCAAAGATCTTAATTAGAATCATTTGACATTTCACAAATCATCTTTTGATAGGTCATGGATGGTAAGTGGTGAATGGGTTTGCATGTATTTGATCATTCAATTATAAATATTCATTTTTTGGACTGATTTTAATTTTTTATCATTTTCTAAATTACCTTTAAAATGAGTATTTATTTAGATTTTTTAGATTTTTTTATTAGATTTTGGAAGTTTCATCATTAAAATTAGATTATAAGCTAATTAAACTCTTAATCCATTGCCATGGCATTAGGTGCTTTCCATGTGATGATGGTTAATTAAGTTGTAACATCATTGGCTAGTATCATATTTTCATCTATGGACTATAATCTCATTTGGAACATCAGATCTAAGCATGATTTGATAACTATCCATTCCAATAATGTGGAATGGATGGTGTATCACTCTTTTTTTGATGATGAGAGAACACTTCATTCATCAATAGGTCACTAGAGCTTGGATTAGATCAAAACAATCCCACACCTTAAAGGAGGAATGCATGTCTCAATTGCATGGGATGGAAATTCCATAAAGGATCAAATGAAAATTTCTTATAGCTACATTTTGAATAATTACCTCTTTGAGGCTATCAATGTTTTTGAGGTAGTTGTCTAGTAGAGAGGAAGAACTTGAAATGGTTTTGATTTACTGGTTTTGCTATTAAATCCTCTTCAATGATGATCATCTTGATCAAAGTTGCACTTTTGCTTAGAGACTTGAAAAATGGTTCAATTTGGCTTTGGTCCAATTATTCAAGATTAATTTTCTTTGGTTGATTGATTTAACTGAGATTGATCTCCCTATTTTTTGCTTTGAGTAAAATCAGAGTAAGCAAGGGTGCCGAGAATGGCTTGGAAATTCTTGAGCTTTTAACTCAAGGCTTTGAACCAATTCTTTTTTTTTTTGGTGAGCGAATATTCTCCCTACTTGGGTGGAATTTGATTTATAACAATGGCTTGTGATTGGAGGCAAAGAAAAATCCCATGGGTCGTTTTGGGTGGAAGAGTAGAGTTTCATGTGATTGGTGAAGAATTTGGTGAGCAAGTGCTAAAGATGATTAGGAGGTTGGTTTGGCCTCCCTTGGGTCATTGACTCAAGCTCATTGGGTTATGTTCACCATCCTTGGTGATTTGACCAAAAGAAGATGTCAGTGGCATTGAGAAAGAAATGACCAAAATTTGATCATGGAATACCTTGACCTAAGCAAAGTGGTCATTTGGCTATAGTTTTTGGGTAGATTTGAAATGATTTAAAAATGGATTGCCAAATTTTAAGTAATTTGAGTTCATTTAGTTTGATTTGCTCAATTTGACTCACTTACCAAGTTGTCAATGGGTTGACCAATTGGTTCTTGGATCAAACCATAGAGTCAAGTTCAAATGATCATTTAGCCATGGGTATCATTAGTTTGGTTTAATTTGGCGATTTGGTTTGGATCATTTATTTCATTTGGGTCAAATGGGTGAATTGACCAATTTGATTAATTGACCAAATTGTCATGGGTTGGTTTAGGTTTGTTGATCATTCAAAATGGTTATAATCTTTTGGTTTCAATCAATTTTGATTTGATTTCAAATTGATTTTTAGGTCAAGTTGGGTTTGGTCATTGGGCTGGGTTGTCAATTGGTTTAATTGAATTGGTTCAACAAGTGATTTGGAATGAACTTGAGCATTGGTTATCAATTTATTAAATCATGATCATTTTATTTTAGGCCAATTTGAGTTAGGTCAAACCAATTGCTTGATTTGGCTCATTGATGGCTTGATGTTCAATCATTGATTATAGATGGGTTGGTCAATGGTTTCAATCAATTTGGCATATGATGGATTTTGGCTAGTTTGAGTTTCATTTGGGCTAAATGTTGACTTGGTCAAAGGCTTTTGACTTGGTTTGACCCAACAAGGTCACCCCATTAATTGTTGATTATGATTGAGATTTAGATGCTTAGTTTAATATAATTTGGTTGGATTAGAACTTGGCTCAAAGGCCCTTTAGGTCACTTGGGTCAAGTGAGCCTAAATGGGTCCTTGATTCAAGTTTGGTTATATATGGACTTATGATGAAAATAAATCTAAATTGCAGTGGTTTGGAGTCAAATGGGTTTGGTTCATTTGATAATTTCAAGTCAAAATGAACATGGACTTGGGTTGATTTTTTAATTGGTGATTGTAGTTTATGTTTATATTTGGGCATGTGATTGAAGGAGTGATTGTTTGAAGAAAATCCAAGGGTTTGGATTGATTTGAGAATGATTTGGCTAAATCCACAAAATTTGGGTTTGATTTGAGTTTTAATTTATATTGATTTGATTTTTGGAATTTATATTTCATTTATATTTGAAGATAAATGAGAATATAATTGTTATGAAGAATCATGGAAAGGCTAGAAGGTCAAAAAGTTTGAAAAAGGGGATTTGATTTGGTTTGATTTGGATGATTTAGATGTCAATTTCATCTATAGTTGTGAATACAAATGATAGAATAAGTGATTTATAAAGAAATCACTTGGCTTTGGTTGATTTGAAGGGTTTGGCTAAGCTTATGGATGTGGTTCATAAGGCTTGAAGGTTTTATTTGGAATTGATCATGGGTTTCAATCATTTGGAGTTGGATTTGGGTGAATTTAGAGTTGATTTTGGGTTTGAGAAAATCAATTTGAGATTGATTTAAGATTTACGAAAATCAATTGGTTAGTTGGTGAGATTTGATTTGGATTGGTTTGAAGGAGTGTACAAAGGCTGGATTTTAGCTATAGGGTAAGTGGTTGCCTTAAACCCCTAATGCATAGCCTAATCTTAAGATAAACCCTTCTAAGTCTCTAAGATTAGGTTAAGTGTTTACCTAATCACTAGAAGTGTCATAAGACTAAAGAACTCTTGGTGTCTAGAGGAGTCCTATGAGATGGATTAGATCTCTCAAATGTGAGGTCAACATGGTTGTGGTGTTTCATGATCATAGGCTGGGTGATTGGTTTGGTCAATTGGTTTTAAATGTGATTTGAATTGATTGAGCCATTAGTTTTTAATCAATTTGGGTTAGAATAATAATTTGTTTGGCCTTTTAGGTCAATTGAGTCAACTTGGATCAAATAATTGGGTTTGATTTGACTCAATTGAGTCAAGTGTTCAAACATTGATTATGGGTTGGTGTGAATCAATGGTTTCAATCAATTTGTATTGTGAGTTTTAGCTAGTTTGGGTTTCATTTGGGCTAGGGTTGACTTGGTCAAATGACCAAGTTGACTTGGTTTGACCCAATTAAAAGCAATTGATCACTCTAGGGTGATTGTTGATCATGATATGAGGCTTGATGGGTTTGGTTCAATCTAATTTTTTGGATTGATTAGAACTCAAAAAGGTCCTTTAGGCAACTTTGGGTCAAGTGGACCTAAATATGTCAATTAGCTTGGTTTTGGTTTGATAAAGGTTTAGTTGGATTTATATGAGTTTAGGATTGAAATATAAATAACCCAATCAATTTGGGTTATGATAGGTTTTGGTTCATTTGGAATTTTCAAGTAAAAAGGTTAACTTGGGCTTGACTTGGGTTGACTTAAATTTGGCTTGATGATTGTATTTCATTTATATTTGGATAGATGATTGAAGGAGTGATTGATTCAAGAGAAAATCCATTGATTTTGACTTGATTTAGATAGATTTTTCCAAGTTCAAGGAATTGGCTTAAAGGGCTTAAATTGGATTTTAACTTGATTTTGGACTTGGTTTTGGTCATGTAAATTTATATTTCATTTATAATTATGAATATAAATGAAGATACAAATGATTTATGAAAAAATTACTTGAGTTTGGAGTGATTTGGGAGCAAATTTGATTAAGCCCATAGAGGTAGGTCAATTGATTTAGTTTGATTTAGTTTTGATGATTGGGATGAGGGTTTCATTTATATTTATGAATATAAATGAAAGAATAATTATTTATAAAGAAATCAATTAATTTAGTTGATTTGCATGAGATTTGGCTAAGCTCATGGAGGTAGGTCCATATGGCTTAAAAAAGGTTTTTTGATTGATTTAGTTTGATTTAGTTTTGGCTATTTGAGTTTATATCTCATTTATATTTATGAATATAAATAAGATATAAATGATTCATGAAGGGATTAATCAAATTTGGGTTGAATTGGGTGGAGATTTGGCTAAGTCTGTGGAATTCAATCATAAGGCTTTAAAGAGGATTTTGATTTTGGATTGGATTATGAGTTTTGATCATTTGGTTTGGAATTTGGATTTTGATTTGTATTTGAATTGAATTTGAGGTTTGGTTTGAGAAGGTAAACATAGGTTGGGTTTAGGCCATGGGATGGCAAGTCTAAATCCTTAAGGCACAACCTACCCTATGGCTAAACTCTAAGTCTGGCTTAGTTAAGTGTTCTTCACTAGAAATGTCTTAGACTAAGGAGCTCTTAGTGTCTATAAGAGTCCTAGATCTATGATGAGAAGTTTGAAGACTCACTCTAAAAGTGAGGTCAACAAAAGGATCCCCAATAGCTGTGGTGTAACTAACAAGGCACACCACAAGTATTGGCATTGATCGAGGTGATCAACAAAGTCTGAAGGATTGCAAGCGCTAATAGAACGATATGTACCTAAACTCGGAATGTAGACATAATCATGATCTTAGTGCAATGCAACTTAACTTATGCCAAGGGCATAAAGAGAGGAAGGAAGGATCCATTGAGGGATCAAGTATATGAACCTTCCACTAGGGAAGCGGTTGTTCTAGCTAGGGATAAGGGTTTGAATTCATGATTTGTGGAAAGAAGATCCACCGATTAGAATCTATAATCCATCGGGGATATGTATGAACCTTCTACTGAAGCAGTTCAAAGTTATATGAGTTTGATTTGCTAGATGTATCCACTTTGGGATAGGATTTGGTTTGGTTTGTTGAATTTAGGTTTTGATTTAGGCTCTACAAAGGGGGTAAATCGATTTGCGCCTCATTGGGGATGAATTTGATTTGATTTAATTGGTGTGCATCCACTAGGGCATGAGAATTTGATTTATTTGCTTATGATTTGGGGCTCAACTGGGGAGAGGATATGATTGGGTTTAATTTGATTTGAGGTTGAGGCATATCTACTGGAGATATGAGCTAGGATCCGCTGAGGATAAGGTGGACTTAATATATCATATTTCTTTGGTTTGTTTAGGAAGTATCCACTGGAGATAAAAGTTTGGATGGATTTAATTCAAACTCCACTAGGGAGGATGGTGGATTTAATATATGGACATGTTGTGCGATGGATCCATAAAGAAGAGGCTATATCATCCTTGTCCTATCTTAGATTTACAAATCCAAAGGGAAAGTACCAACCACAAGGTAGGACTAAACAATCAAAGGGTTTCCTTTCGGTGTGCAATGGTCAAGTATGGAAGAAAGTTTATAGACTTAAATCCTCCTAAATAATGAACCGTTGGGGTGATCTGCTAATAGCACAACAAATCAAATTCGACCTAGGGCGACTATTAAGTGAATGCCACTGTGGACTCATATCAACTCAAAAATAGTCAAGATTAATTTCATTTTAATTAGATGGACCCTATGGATCCAGAAGGGGATATATCAGCCATGTCCTATCTTAGATTTACAAATCCAAAAGAAGTCTACCGGGTGTGGGGTAGAGCTAACCAACCTAAGGGGTGCCTTTCAATGTGCAACGGCTGTACTAGGGAGAAATTGTATAGACTTACATCTTCTAAAGCAATGAATAATCACTGGGTTGATCAGTTGATAGCACAACAAATCAAACCCAACCAAGGGTTGTCTGTCGATGTGCAATGGTCATGTAGAATGCGTAGTAGACTTACATCTTTCAAAGCAAGGTCGACCGCCGGGGTGACCCATTGGTGGCACAACAAGTCGAACCTAACCTAAGGGTGACTCGAGAGAGTAGTTGGGGACTTATCTCAACTCAAGAGTAGTCGCGATTCTATAGGAGTTTCTTTGACACTAAGATAGGATGCACTTGGGAAAAGGTATCTGAGGTGTCATCTTAATCCACAAGCAAATATATATATTTTTTGTTTATATGTTTGTGTGGACCTGTTGTGTCAGGGACCACCGAGAAGGAGCTTATATGACTAGTCCTATCTGACTTACTAAACCAAGGGAGGGCATATCATGAGATAAGTTCTCCAACCACAAGAGTGGCTACTAGGAAAGGGGGACTATCCAATCCAAGAGTAACCTGGGTTGTGTCTAAATGGGGTTGCAAAGGATGTGGTCCAAATAGAGTGCCCATAGGGAAGGTGCCATTAGGGGGCTTTATCTGGAACAGAAAGAAAGCCTATAGGTGTACTGGCCAACTCAAGGAGAAAGCTTGTAGACTTACATCTACCATGAGGTGTATCTATCAGTGGGTTGTTAGATAGAGACCAACCAACCTAAGGTATGCATATTGCGATGATTAATCAAGAAGGCTTGTACATCATCATCACAGATGGAAATGATGATCAGGGATGTCTATGGTGGGATTTCTTACCTAGGACTACTGCGGGAGTCTCATATAAACTAGATCCAAACTTGAAGTAGCCAGAGGAAAGGAGCCTGGGACTTACCCTAAGCCTCAAATATACCTGAATTAGTGCATGATGGCTAGTTCAAGAAGAAAGCGTGTAGACTTACATTTTTAAACAAAGTGACATGGGGCGCCACCGGCGGGTAAGGCCTTCAAACTAACAAGGCACTTGTCGGTTTACTATCGTCAAGTCAGGATGAAAGCTTATAGACTTACATCCTCCTAAATAAGGAACCATTGGGTGACACACTAGTAGGATGTCACAACCTTAACCATGGAGTGTTGTTGGGACTTTATCCCAACTCAAGTACGAGACAAAAGATATGTGTTTGTTTTACATGTGATTGTGTGTAGTTTGTGTGTTTGTGTTGTTGATAAAGGATAGGATGCTCCTCGGTTCCTTACACCTACCCTAAACACATCATGGTGGATTCACAAACAAAGATGTTTCTTAACATGGAAGAGATGAAATTTTATTGATAATTATTTTCAAATAAGATTTATGGATAATATTTCTTTAGGTAGAACTGATTGAAAGCATTGGGTGCTCTCTCATATGATTTATGAGCTGATAAGCTCTTTAGTAGGCCTTCTCATGATAAAAGGGCCTTCCCAAGTGGGTTCAAACTTGCCTCTCATCTTGAGCAACAATTGGTCTCCTTAGAACTAAACAAGCTCTAGGATGGACCAACTTGTTGTGAGCTTGAATCATTTTGGTTGTGTACAACTCAAGGTTCTAGCATGCTATAGGCATTTCTCCTCCAAACCTTGAGCTCTTACCAACTGTTAGCTCTATTGTGATCTTACCATAGTTATCCTTAGTGATGGAAGTTGACTTTTAATGGTAGAATGACTTAGATCCATACACCAGGAGAGAAAGGATTGGGTTGGAGTTCTATATGGTGTAGTAACCCACAAGGCTTCAACTTTGCTCATGCCTTATTGTCATGAGTGTCTTCTTTAATATATGGATGAGAGTTTTGTTAAAGGCTTCTGCTAAGTCATTTTCCCTCGGGTAGTAGATGGTATAATATCTCTAGTCTATGCTGTGTCTCTAGGCAAAGCTGTTGATCTTAGTGCTCTTGAATGTAGTATCATTATCAGATATAATTCATCGAGGCACCCCGAACCTATATATGATATGACTCTTAAAAAATTGGAGCACATGATGAGTTGTGACCTCTCTGAGTGGGATCACCTACTTGGAAAAGTAGTCTGGCGGTGAGGATGAACCAATGACCCTTATAGGAAGGAGGATCAATCAAACTATGTTAACACTCAAATGGCCATGAGGCCAATGTAGGGGTAGAATGTTGAGTTGGTGTAGGACCACACCTTGATATTTATGACATTGTAGCAATATCCATGGAGTTGTGATCATCGATGGCAGTATCTTAGTCTTGATCTTGGCTTTCATCTTCGGACCAGATTGGTGTGCTATGCATAAATCTAAGTGTACCTCAATCACGATCTTACAGGCTTTGTGTTTGTCCAAATAATGTAACCACATACGATTGAAGGACTACTGGAACAAGGTGCCATCCATGAAAGTGTAGGAAAGGGCTCTCTATTTTATCTGATGGGCTAGTGACTTCTCTTGAGGTAGTTTATATTTAGATAATCCATGAATGGTTGCCTCCAATCTGACTCGTCATCCTTTTTGGCAACGGTAACCTCCCCTTTAAGAGAGAGTCTCTCGATGTGTTCAACATCAATAAGGGATAAAACTTGTCTATTTTTGACCCTTACTCGTATGGACTCATCTTCTGGACATGCAAACTCTTTGGCAAGCTTGGCTAAAGCATCTGCTATGGCGTTCTCTCCTCGAGAAATCTTATAATTTATGACCTCTAAGATTTGGGCTAACAACTCCATAGTGTACTTGAGGTAGTGATGGAGCTTAGGCTTTAGAACTTTATAAAACCCAATGATTTGGTTGATAACTAATTGAGAATCACTAAAGATGTTGATATTATAGATGCTCAGAAATGGCTAACTCTAAATTGGCAATCAGAGCCTCATATTTGGCTTTATTGTTGGTGCATGGATTGGACAGATGATATGAGAATCTCATCATATCATAGTCCGGAGTTAAGAGAACTATTCGTACCCCTACCTTTCTTGGGAGAGTAGATCGTAGTTCTTCTCCCTTTTGAAAGGTAGTCGTACCATCAAAATATATCTCCCAACGGTGAATGCTAGTGCCCCATAAGTTCATGATTTATTCATCGGGGAGGTCATCATTATGCAAAGAATTAACATGAAGTAGGTGTGCTGCTAAGAAATCTACTAGTGCTTGTCCTTTCACTGCACGGAGGGGTATGAAAGTAATGCCAAACTGTAACAAAATCATGGACCATCACACCAATTGTTCGGATAGCGTTGGTTGTCATGAGATATTACAGAGGGTTGATTCTAGAGATCAAGTTCACTTTATGAAAGGATGTAGTGCCATAGCTTTTGGGATGCAAAGATTAAAGCTAGGAAGCTTTTTAAATAGGTGGATAATTCACCTCGATTAGAGTGAGATAGTAGAGGGTGTTCTCTTTCCCTTCATCATTGGCTTGGACCAACAAAGTTCCAAGGGAGTCATTTAATGTAGCAGTATAGAGAATCAATGACTTGCCGATAGGGCTCTAGAAGGCGATGTCATCGTAGTGCATGATCTCTCAAAGGTATCGGCACTTATCATCCCACTTGAACTTGACATCTTTTTTGATAAGTGCTGAGAATGGCTGGCATCTCCCTGATAGGTTGAAAATGATGCATCTTAGATATGCCAACCATCCTTGGAATAATCTGAGTTGAGTCAGACTTTTAGGGGACACCATGCAGATCTAAGGGAGCACTTATTGAAGTGATCGAGTCTGACATTAAGGTATGATGTACTATCTTTAAAGATAGAGACATCACCCTTTAATAGATCTAATCACTTAATAAGGACTCCTAATGCATGATGGGTCTTTGAATATACCATAGATTTTTTCTCCTACTTTACATGGATGAATGAAATAGTGTTTATATTAAACTGGGTTCTAAAGTTCCCTATGGAGATAAGCCCACATAGTTAACTACATCCTAAAGAAGGTGAGTTTCTTAGGAATACTCTCGATTAAAGTATACAATTATTGTCTCCAAAGATTTTGAGGGTAAGACTATCAACAAATTGGTTATGTTTGAAAAAATCAAATGGGATAGTTCAAAAGGAAAGACTTATTTTGGAAGCCAAAGAGAATAAGTAAGAAATTCTCATGATACTAGGAGGCCTAGTGAGCATTTGAATCTATCATATGATTGAGCTTTATAAATTTGAAAGTAGGAGAATTATTTTATTTGAGTTAAAATTTTATTAGATTAATAGGCTTATAATCTATCAACACAAGATTGTGAAAATGCCTAGAGGTGAGGATTTATGCTTGTAGCCCAAAGAAAATAGTAATCTCAGATCCTAAATCTAGAGCTTTAGCAAGAGCTAAATCTAAGAGAAAATGGGCATATGGTTTACCTCCAGAGAGAGTAAATCACCCCATTGGACTTATAAAAGGGGTGGCACCTAACTCCTCCTATGCTTTTAAAACCATGTTGGCAAGTCATCTTTTGCAAGATAATTGTTATTATTTAGAAAGAGACTAAACTCCTTGAACCCACTCCCTAAGAGACTAGAGCATGAGTGGTATGAGTAATGAGTCTAATGCAAATCTTTTTTTAATTTTTTTGATTTGACACTTCATTTTGACAAAGGCTATAGGATTTTTCATATGTCTAAATGCATGATGAAAATGGATTATGGGCTAAATCAGAGAGAAAGAGGTATTTTCAATCATAGAGGAGACCCTCAAAGGTCAAGTCTTCCCCTATCGTGCAAAGATAGAAACCCTCTCTTATTAAGAGTGAAATAATATGAATACATAATATTAAGCATACAACATTCAGCTAAGGGGGTTGTTAAAATTAGCATACAACCTTAGGCTCTTAGCAAGAGTGAAACAATATGAATGTCCTTTATGTGGGGTTATGAGTTATAGAAAATTTTAATTATGAGTTATAGTTGGAGTAGAAAATTTATTTTTCCCTAAGAGCCTAATCACATCTAAGCCACACATTAAATCATCATTCATAAAGAAACTAAAAAAATGCATGCCATTTTTTATAAGCTAAATAAAATATAATTTTATAGCTAACACAAAAGAATAAAAGGTCGATGTGGTTAGATGCTGCATTCAGAAAAAAAAAGTGGTTGAGCTCTATTCTTATACAACCCGGAGTATAAAAGAATAATTACAATTTATAAATTAATAAGTGTTATGGGGGGTCTTCTTTTTTTCATACTTCATGTCTTCTTTGATTTGGATATGCTCACTTCAAAGGCATCATAGGGACTCCCAGGACAAAACCTTCTAGCCACTGCTCATTCCAATCCCCTATAACACTAATCCTAATTCCTAATACAAAATTACATTAAAAATGGAAAAAAATAAATCTAACTACACCTTCAAAACAAGTATTATCTAAATACACCATTCAATCTTAAGCAGTTATATTTATAATTTGGACTTAGCACCTTACACATGGGTAACCAATCCCACCTGTCCTAATTTAGATTATGCTTAGGAGCTTAAGCAACCTGCAAAGAGAGTAATTATATTTATTTTTAAGAGGCCCCTTAGGCACAATCCCTGCAGAAAATATGATTAGGCTAATAGCAGCCTAACAGCCCATATACAAAACATACACCCTAACATCTAGTCTAAAATAATACATCACAAAATAAAATATACATCATACCATGCATCGCCCTGACATAAAGTTAGAAATGGTGACTTAGTTCTAATGTGTGTGTTGAAGCTTGTGTGGTATGTTCTAACTAGGCATTAAGGTTATGGCTTTCTAAATGTGAAAGGGTATTTAATCATAAGAGGTTGGTTTCAATTTAAGTGGTTTAAATGATTTGAGAATTTTACTTAGTGTTTTCTTTTATTTTATTTGATTAACACTTAGCAACTAAGTCTTATAAATAGAAGAAAAAGAGAGGATTACTCTCTTTCATCCCTACCTTAAGTCACTTCTAAAGTATGTTAATTAACTAATTCTCTTTAGTGAATGGCTTATTACACATTTTGAAATTAGTCCAGTTTAGGTTCACTTTAAATGATCTTATATTTTAAGAAAGGCATCTTAAGATTAATTGGAATGAATTACTATCACATGACACATGTTCATTCATTTATTTCCATCATATGTATAATATGATATTAAATCCTAAGTACAACTATACATGCAATATATATGTATTTCTTTTAGCACACTTTTAAAAGAAAGATGCATACATGTACTTTGTAAAAATATGGGATTTTCACTCATTAGATAAATGCACATTCAATGTAAAAAAAGTGTTAAGCAAGTACTTCACCATTGTTAACCAGGGGAGTGAGGTCAAGACCTCCTTGGGGCTACTTAAAGTTGTGCATCCCTAGAATGTCTAGACTAGATATACCCACTATTCTTAAATACACATGAATGTACAAGTGACTAAAAGAATAGAAATCTTGTAAAAGTTATATTTCTTTTTACTAAAAAAAAAGATTTTCATTCATTAGCTAAATGCACATACAAGTATATAAAAGTTCTAAGCAAGTACTTTAACATTGTTAACCTGGGGAGTGAGGCAAAGATCTCCTTGGGGCTACTTAAACATCCCAGTCCGACTAGATATACCCACTATTCTTAAATACACATGAATGTACAAATGACTACAAGAATGCAAATCATGCAAAAGTTATGTTTTGATTTAATTGAATTATTTATACATGTGAGCTAAAGTTCTATCTAAATTCTAACATGAAGATACATAAGAATGAATCCAAACAAATCTTATGTCATTTTCAAATGAACTAGACACTTGTTAATATTCAAATTTTTATGTAAATCCATAAAAATAAAGAAAGAGAACTCCATATCACATGTTGTAAGCTATAGGCACATGCAAGCTTATGAATACTTATAATTGTCATTAGTCCATATGTTATGATTGATTTACATACTTTTGAAAATAACTTTGATTTAATAATGATAGTAACCACACATATTTTAATTTAAATCAACACATACAAGCTTGACATATAGGAAATCATTTCATTTTATTGATTTTGAAAAGATGTATGCATGATTACAAGTGACATACAATATTTAATATGATTAGAAGGAAATAAAGAGACATAAGCATATAATTTCATTATCAATTAATTCTTAAGGATAATCATACCAAATAAGCTCATTTAAAATAAACCATAGCTTCTTAACGTCATTTTCAATTTAATGTTTGATTTGATTTAAGAAATATGAGAGGAGGTTTGTTAATTCTAATTACATTCCCCATGTGTGAGTTAATTTGATTTAATGAGAAGGTAATTAGATTGATTTTATGGATTAATTAGGTTAAGGCATGAATTAAATCAATTAATTAAACCCTTACCTATGTTTTCTTAAGGTAATTAATCAAATGATTATGAGCCAATGAAATATGCAAATGAATTGAAAAGTAAATGGCAATGGTCCTATGAAATAAAAGGGCCTAATGCAGTTTGCTCACAATCATTAATTAAGCTTAAGGAACTCCATTAATTACTTTTATGGTTTTCTGTGAGCATAATTTCATTAAACCCCTTTAGGTTTAAACACTTAAAGACCTACCCATAAATCAAGCAAGGAAAATCAGATCCATTTTAAAATTTAATTAAGCTAATTAAGTAATTAATCTCTTGAAAAGTAAAGAAATTTAAGATTAGGAAAATTTTTCAATCACATTCCCTAAACCTCCACATTGTTAATCAACAAATTGTTAATTTTATTTTTGCTTAATTATCACTTAATTAACTTAGAGTAATTACTTAATCAATCAATTTTCCCAATTAATCAACCAATAAATTTCAAGAAACATGGGAGGTCATCCCCTAACCTCCAAAGAAATTGAAACCATTTGAATGATTAATTAGAGAGTAATTAGGTTAATTAAGTTTTTAATTAAACTCTAATTAAGCCAAAATTACTATTCAAAATCAATTAAGGGTAATTTTAATGTATTCCCCTGTGAAATACCTTTAAAATGAGCCTAAGTTTATATTTTTTAAAGATTTTTCAATTAGTTATGAATTATGGAAGTTTCAGCCTTAAAAACCATTAAATTAAGCCTAATCCTGCCACGCGCTAATGCACGCACTTTCCACGTGGCATTGCAAGATTTGGCTATTTATCACATCGGTGACTCGGTTGGTGGCGGGATGCGTATTGATCTCGTTGATCTCGGATCAGGTGATCACTTATAGTTAATAATGGCTCGAGTCAATAAATCTAGCATGATCTGATCAGAGCCATCTGTTCCAATCATGTGGAATGGATGGCCCGTGATCTCTCTTTTGATAAATGGCGGAGCTCGCCATGGATCGCTCAATCAGCTCACCCAAGGTTGGATTCACTCCAAAATCAATCCACACCTTTTGCAGAGGGATCCATGAAGATCCAACGATTAGGATCAGCTCACATGCAACTTTTCTTTAAAAATCTCCAACCCATTTTTTCGCTGATTTGAAATACCTCACCGAGCTAAGATCATGGTTCAAACTCTTGAGGAAGCTTTTGTGTTAAGATGAAGCTGTTGAGCAATTGGATTGGTTCCACCCAGATTGCTTGGAAGGCCAAGGATTGAGCATTAGAACTTCAACTTTGTTCGAAGTCTATCCTCCGATGGCTTTAGAGCTTAGGAAATGACTTGGGTGGCTTCGATGACGTGCATGGAAGGTGTGTGTAGAAGGAATTTAATTTTGGTTGAGAGATGAGAGAGTTGGAATCAAGATTGAGCTCCCCTATTTTGGTTTCACACGAAAAGAGGAAAGCCAAAGTGGTGAAGGCTTCGAAATGATTGCGCATTGTTTCATTCTTGAGCTCGGCAGATGAATGCATCTATTTGGTTTGAATTGAGGGGTATATCCCTCAATTTCGAGGTGGATGAACAAGATTATCTCTATTTTTGCCACCAATCAGTCGCATCGAGTGGTCGCCATCATCTCCACGTGGCTTAGTTTGATTGGAGGAGTGTTTGGGAGGTGGCTCAAGGCTTGATGTGGGCTGATGGCTCTCCCTTGATCCTTTGGGTGCTCAATTGTGGGGAGGTGAGTTAACTCACCTCCCTTTGGTCCATGGCCAACCTAACCCACTTAGGGTGGGCTAGGTGGTTAGACCAAAGTGGGTGAGTGAGGGCTGCCAAGGATGAGAGGAGAGTGGACTTTGCCAACTTTGGCAAAATCCCACATGGGGAGGCATATCCAAGAGAGATTTTCCTTGGGTTTGGCTCCAATTGGGTTTGGGCAGATTTTGGGGTGACTTAGGATGGGTTTGGGTCAAGTTTGGTTAGCTCCCAAAGCCTCATGGGTTTATTAGTTTTTTTTTGGTCATATGGGTTCAATTTGGGTTAGGTTGACCAATTGGTCAAATTTCCAAAGCTTGGGTTAGGTTTAAATGATGATTTTGAAGTGTTTTGGTTCAAGTGGTTTCAATCAACTTGGCTTAGGTTTGATTTTGGCTTATTTGGATTCATATAGGTCAAATGGGCTAAGTTGACCAATTTGACCAAATTGGTGAAATTTGCTTGGGTTCGTGTTCAATTGGTTAACTGAAAATGATTGTAGGCTTTGGTTTGAATCAATTTAGATTTTGTCCAATTAGGCCAATTTGGGCTAGGTTGGTCAATTGCATAGATTTGGTCCAATTGGTCAAATTGAGGCTTTGGTCAAGTTCAACGATAGATTTGGGATGAAATTGAGTCATTGGTTGCAATCAATTTGGGTTAGATCATGATTTGACCCATTTTGGCCTTTTAGGTTAATTTAGGTCAACTTGGGTCAAATGGTGAATTGGATTTGGTTTGGCTTAATTGATGATCAAGTCATGTTCAAACCTTGATTATGGGTTGTGAATCAATTGTTTCAATCAATTTGATGTATAGTGAGTTTTGGCTAGTTTGGGTTTCATTTGGACTAAGGGTTGACTTGGTCAAATGACCAAGTTGACTTGGTTTGACCCAACTCAAGGAAATTGATCACTCTAGGGTGATTGTTGATCATGATATGAGGCTTGGATGGGATTGTTCAATCCAATTTGGGTTGGTTTAGAACTTGGCACAAAAGTTCTTTTAGGCCACTTTGGATCAAGTGGACCTAAATGGGTCAATTGGCTTTATTTTGGTTTGACTAAGATTTAGTTAGATTTATATATGAGTTTAGGATTGAAATATAAATCCAATTACAATTAATTTGGGTTATGATAGGTTTTGGTTCATTTGGAATTTTCAAGTCAAAAAGGCTAACTCGAGCTTGACTTGGGTTGACTTGATGATTGTAGGTTTCATTTATATTTGGATATATGATTGAATGGGTGATTTATTCAAGAGAAAATCCATTTGTTTTGACTTGATTTGGATAGGATTTGACCAAGTTCAAAGAATTGGCTTAAAGGGCTTGAATTGGGTTTTGACTTGATTTTGGACTTGGTTTTGGTCATGTGAATTTATATTTCATTTATATTTGTGAAAATAAATGAAGATACAAATAATTTATAAGAAAACACTTGAGTTTGGAGTGATTTGGAAGCAAATTTGACTAAGCCCATGGAGGTAGGTCAAAAGGGCTTAAGTAGGGAATTGATCTAGTTTGATTTAGTTTTGATCATTGGGATGGGAGTTTCATTTATATTTGTGAATGTAAATGATGAAATAATTGATTTATAAAGAAATCAATTGAGTTTGGGTTGATTTGCATGAGATTTGGCTAAGCTCATGGAGGTAGGTTCATATGGCTCAAGAAGGGCTTTGATTGGATTTGAATTTAGCTTGATTTAGTTTTGGCTATTTGAGTTTATATCTCATTTATATTTATGAGTTTAAATAAAGATATAAATTATTCATGAGATATCAATCAAATTTGGGTTGCATTGGGTAGAGATTTGACTAAGTCTATGGAATTCAATCATAAGGCTTTAAGGAGGATTTTGATTTTGGATTTGATTATGGGTTTCAATCATTTGGTTTGGGGTTTGGATTTGGATTAGGCACACGAATTAAATTTGAGGTTTGGTTTGGTCTTGGAGAAAAAAAAATTAAATTTGGATTGATTCAAATTTGACTAAGGCTAAGTCCATAGGATAAAATCATAGGGCTTATGATAGATTTTGATTTTGGATATGATTATGGGTTTCAATCATTTGGTTTAAAATTTTATTTGGATTCGGTATTTGAATTGCCTTTGAAGTTTGGTTTGAGAAGTTAAACATAGGTTGGGTTTAGGCCATAGGATGGGCAAGTCTCCCTAAATCCTTAAGACACAACCTACCCCTATGGCTAACCCTTCTAAGTCTCTAGGCTTAGGTTAAGTGTTCACCTAATCACTAGAAATGTCTTAAGATTAAGGATCTCTTAGTGTCTATAAGAGTCCTAGATCTATGATGAGGAGGTTGAAGACTTACTCTAAAAGTGAGGTCAGCACAAACCATCCACTTTAAGTAAAATAATGATGAATTTCATGAACCTAAATTTCATAGCTCCACATGCTACTACTATGCACTACGTGTTTAGCAATCTAATGACTAGCCTTAATCGAAAGTTCTCTTTAGCATTGGGAGGGGTAATTAACTATAGGTGCTTGCACCTATAGAAAACTTGGAACCAGATCTAAATTCATAAAATGAGGTGAAATCTCAGGTAGTGTCTTATCTACTATTCCATGTGTCGATTAAATTATCATACTCTCTTCATTGAGAGAGGTGGAAATTTTGGAGCCCATAGATTTCTGGTAACTCCATTAGGGATAGATTTCTCTTTCCATCTTTTGCTAGTAGAATCTAAGCTATAATAATAGTGGAGCATACAAAAACTGAAAAAAACAATTTTCAATGAAATTAAATTTAAATCAACCATATTCTTATTACTAATCTACTTATTCTCTATATTGAATACATTATTCATCATGTAGCTAGGTCACGAAGCCAATATCTGTCTGGCTAACATTGTTATCAATATTGAGGATGTTGGAGCTCTCATTCAATTTGGTAGTGTTTCTCTCATCATCCCAATCCTCTACCAGAAGCTCCTACATATTATACATGCCAACTTATACAAGAGAGGATGACAACTAGAATGGACGCTACTACTACTGAGATTCCTTGAAAGAGAGCCACTATATTCAAAATATTTTGCTATTTTGAGGCGCCAGTCATGAAAATAATTATCACTGGGCAAAAAGTTTCAGTCATCTTGTGAATGCGACCACTATGCTAGTTGAACCTTTTACACTAGAAAGACATGATGTTGAAGCCTCCTCTTTCGGAGAAAAACTAATTAGAATGCAGAGGAGAAGAAAGAATGCCGAGTTGCAAGTTCATCTGCTCTTGCCTGGGCCATCTATTACACAACCAGCCTTACAACTAGAAGCAAGTATTCATACTCTCACAATAAATTTGTAAATTTTGAGATGGGTGAAAAAAAATAGCTCTACTAGTGATGTTAAGCAATCTTTTTGGGATCAATGGCTGTCAGCTCAAATATTATAGAAGAAATAACCTAAAATTTTATCTGCTCGAGTACATAGAGTCTTGAATGTTGTAAAGGAAAAAGGTTTTATGAAGAAGAGATATAAAAAGTCAATTATTAAAGAAGCAAAAAATTCTCTGTTATAAAAGCTATCATCTGTGATAGTAAGAACTCAAGATTGTTTTAAACAAGCACTGTAGCATCAGGGCATGACACCTGGACCGCATGTCTAGGAATCCACCGCCGAAAGATCCGATAAAAAGGAAAATAAATATGGAAGCCTAAGGCTCAAAAAGAAGTAGTGACACAGAAGCTTCTTCATCTAGAAGCAAGCTAACCTAGAGGCAATGAAGAAAGAGAAATGTTGAACTACATGCTCAACAATCATTGTTCAAGTAAAAAATTATACAACCAGGTGTGGAACCAGAAGCGAGTGTTCTAACCCATAATAGTTTGACTGCCTAAGATGGGTAAAGAAAGCAAAATAGCTCTACTGGTCAAATCAAATAGTCCTTTTGAACCCGATAATGTCAAATTCCAGCTTCTCTAGTGAGGAAACTCAAAATTGTATATGCAAGAGTGCATTGGGTCCTCAAAGTTGCTAAGCAGAAAGGACTGATGAAAAGAAAATATCAAGGTCCTGTCATTAGGGAAGCCAGAGCTGCTCCTCCAAGGAGACCTCCTCCTACAATCCCGATAAAATATCAACCAATCCAAGTCTCGCATGGTGAGCATCAAGGCATGACACTTGGACCACAGGTTCAAGAGTCCGCCATCAAAAGGTCCTAGTAAAAAGGTAAGAAAATTTGGAGGCCAAACCCTCGAAGTCAAACTGCCTTAAAGAAAGATAGTAGCGTGACATCTGAATTGTACTTCCAGAGATCCTCCACCAATAAAACTCATTAAGAATGGGTACCTAAGAGAAGTTATATGTGATAAAATTTCTGACAGTCGACACTTTGGAGAGTCATCTAGGGGATCTGGTTGCTAACCAGCTCCATGTTTTTGAGATGAGGTCAGCTTCGATCGCAGTCCTCCGATTGAAGAAATATCTATTCCACACTTCGAGCTAGAAATTCATTGGAGGCATCGATCAGAGATTCGTGTCCAAGAGGAAGAAGCTAATAAAAAAGGATACTCCTTTCAAATAAGACAAAGAATATCAAGAGGCTTTTAACATTATTATGAAGTATTTTTTGAACCGCCATTCTCGCGCCAATCCCAGGAAAGCTCCTCATCTTATACACAGTGGCATTAGAAGAATATCTAGATGCATTATTTGCACAACATAATAAAGAGAAAATAACACCATATACTACATCAATCAAGGCTAATAAGGTGGAAATGCAATACTCTCTAATCAGAAGCATTGTTTGGCTCTAATCTTTCGTCGAAGCTTTCACATGTTATCTCATAAAATTACTTTCATCTCAAGGACCGATCCACTGAAGTTCTTGATGATAAGACCAGTGTTGACACGTCACTTGCCATGATGAGCTGTTCTTCTACTACAATTTGACATCACATATATTCCCCAAAAACTGGTGAAGGGGCAAATTCTGGCAGTCTTCCTTGTTGCACACCTTATCTCGATAGATTCATCGCTCAATGATGAGCTTTCTGATGAGCAGATCATGCATATATATGAAAAGGAAAAGCAATAAATATGGGAATTATATTTTTATGGTGCTTTATTCATCAAATACACTCAGCCCTCAAATCTCTCAAAAGCTCGAGCTGGCATTGGTCTCATCTTGATCATGCCAGAAGGTGGTATAATGAGGCACTCCTATAAATTGACTGAGCCTCAAACCAATAATGAAGCAGAATATGAAGTGTTGGTGGTAGGTCTAAAGGAAGCCATCTCTATGGGAGTCCAGAATCTACAAGTTTATGGCAATTCTCAGCTCGTCATTAATCAAGTGTTGGGCCTTTACAAAATCAACAAGTTTGAATTGGCCCACTATCACAAGAGAGTTCTCGAGCTTATGAAGCAAATCTCAAATTATGACTGAGTCTCCATAGCTAGATTAGCTAGGCTTTATTAAGTTGGCAAAGGAAATGGTGAGTATGGATGACAATGGTTATGTGTTAATTAGTGTTTGCACTCATCGGGTCCTAGAGTCGGTAAACCTAAAGTCCAAGAGAGAGGTCATCAAATGTAAGTCAGTAAGATGCAACTCACATTGCTCCTCACACTCTCTTACCAGGTACTTCTCAAAGTCAACAAGACGAGCCTCAGACTATTCAAGAGAAAAGACCTCAATATGAGGAAGCGTCAAAGTCATAAAATGAAATCCTTATCGTAGAAGAGAAGAAAGATTGGGGACAACCCTTCGTTGATTATTTTAAGGAAGACAAACTGCCAAGCAATAAGTCTATGGCTGTACAGCTCAAGAAAAGCCTTTGACTATATTGTTATGTTGGCAATACCCTCTATACTTTTGAGAAGATGTGGCTATGATGCTTGGGAATAGAAGAAGCCAACAAAGTGATTGCTGAGATCCATGAAGGACAATGTGACACACACCAATCTAGTCCCAAAATGGCTTCCAAAATTAAATGGGATACTACTGGCCATCTATGGTAAAAGATTGTATCGATCATGCCAAGATATGCCATGAATGTCGTCCATGGTAATGATAGCATCTTGGCCATTTGAGAGTTAGGAATAGATGTAATTGGATCAATTGATTTTCCATTATCAGTTAGCCATCGCTTCATCCTAGCAACCACTGATTATTTCTCTAAGTGGGCTGATGCCGCCCCATTCAAGAAAGTCATAGACAAGCATGTGACCAACTTCTTCACCCACATTATTGTTTATAGATGTGGTGTCCAGTGTAGAATTATCTCAGACAATAGTCCAGCCTTTAAGGGCACTAAAATTTATAGATTTGTTGATCGACATAAGATTGATTGGCCATACTCATTGACTTATAATCTGAGATCAAATGGATTGGTCGAGGCTTTCAACAAAACACTAGTCAAGCAACTTAAAAAGATCCTTATAATAAATAAAAGGGAGTGTCATACCAAGCTTGTGGAAGCTTTATCTTACCGCGCACCTACATGACTCCCATAAAATTCCACTCCTTAGTATTTAGGGCTGAAGCAATTATACCACTCAAAGTTGAACTACATTCGCTCTGAGTAGCCATTCAAAATGATCTTACCCAAGATGAGAATGCTCATCTATGGATGGAAGAGCTTGATGTGCTTGACAAAGTTAGGCTCCAAGCTTAGCAAAATTTAAAAGTCTAGTGAGCAAGGATATCTAAAGCATTCGATCATATAATACATCTTCGAGCTTTTCAAGAAGGAGAATTGGTTCTAGTGCTGATAAAATGAATTATTCCTCACCATAAAATTGGTAGTAAATTTGAGCTTAATTGGGAATGACCCTTCATCATTGACAAAGTATATCAAGGAGAAGCCTGCAAGCTCATTGATTTCAAAGGTGAAATACCAATGCATGAATATATTTAAAAATTATTACACATAAAAATGTAATCACAAGAATGCATTCAATCATATTGCATCCTCAAACTTTTCAAGAAGGAGAATTGGTCACGGTGCTAAGAATACCAATTATTCCTCACTATCATTACATGTGTAAGTTTTGCTTGGAAATTCTCTTGTAACATAAGAATATATTTCCAAAATGAACCAAAAATCCCCCTATCAGATAAAGGGAATTTTTAAATTTTATAGCAAATGTTAGGCTTTCCCTATGAAATAGGGGGCCTTTCTATTGTATTTAGGTTGACACACCCTGGGCCGAGATCCATACACGTATTCAAATTATGTATTCAAAGTTCACAAGTCTCAAAGTCTTACCAGAACATCTGTAAACCACAGCGAGATCCTCCTACTTCATTAGTTCAAAGACAAGAGCATCTAAATCTCTTAATCCTTCCAACAGTTGGGTGGCTAGACTAGGAGATCATCCATAATAGTAAGGTCATTTTCCAAAATCCAACAAAAATATCCTCACTCAAAAAAGGCACTAAGTCGAGTTGGTATCAATATCAAATGTGAAATTTTAATCCCTTCAATAAGTTTGTTAAGTAAAGAAAAGGCGAAGGAAGCTCTTCTTAAGTCCAACTAAGAAAGCAAGAGACCAAATAAGTCATCCCAATGTTCATACAAAGCCAAAGGCTAAGGGAGTTTTCATCGACATGTTTGGCAAAGCATAGGGATGACTTTTGCCATTTACCCAACACAGCTCATAGGGTTAGGTCCTAGCATCCTTCTACAAGCCCACAAAGTGAGAAGGTAAGTTTATATCACTTGACAAGTCTTCAAGATAATTCAAGGAATTCCTTTGCCAAATCCTTCAAGGCATAAAACCATGATAGAAAGAAATATGAACACAAAATCTTGAGATTGAATCTTCAATAAGTCCGTCAAAGCACAAAGCATAGGACTGAAGATATTCTCATCTCTCCAATAAGTCATCAACTCCATCAAGTCCACTAAAGCACAAGCCATGATAGGAGGAAATTACAAATTTCAAAATTTGAGATTGAATCTTCAATAAGTCCGGAATAAAGCATAGGGTCGAAGACATTCTCATCTCAGCAACAAATCATCAACTCCATTAAGTCCACCATGGCATAAAGCTAGAACAAAAGAAACTACAAATTTCAAACTCTCAAGAGGAAGTCTTCAACAAGTCCGAAAGCACAAAGCATAGGACCAAAGTCATTCCAAATTCTCTTAAAAGTTACTGCGAAAGCTCCCCTATTAGATAGAGAGCATTTTTATATATTTATCTGAGTTGATATATCAAGTCAGATCCTTAGATATATATATATATATATATAATAAATGGTTGAAAATATATCATTTATTTTTCAGTAAAGAAAATCAAGCCTTGTAATATATTTTTGAATTAATCTGTAATCCCCTTGTTAGACATGAGCTTTTTTTATGATCAAGGTTATTAAAGCCTCTCATGAAACGGTGGTCTTCTTG